>CAMRHE010000193.1:1200000-2400000 GCA_947044405.1 Leptodactylus fallax | reverse complement strand
AGTCAAAAGCAGTAAAGCTCCTCTAATTCACGAAAAAATTGAACTGAATTTCTGATAGTAAATATACAGAAGGCTATACATGTAATAATTGTACAGTACCAATAATTGTATAATAGGATTTAAAATAATGAATCATTTTATTTTGAAGTCTGAGTTGGTAACTTTTTTCCGACTACGACTACAACTTGGAATCAAACAAAACAATCCATGACTCTGACGTCACAGCCCTGGGTAGCACTGTAAAGTGACATTCAAGAGAGCACTGAGGTCAACCAGATATTCACTAACAGTGGTCTACAGAATAGGATATGAACAAGAGGAATCAACGAGTTTGGTCAAAATCTATGATCTGTAAGGAACATATCTAGGTGTGATCTATAGGGCACGTATCTAGGTGTGATCTGTAGGGCACATATCTAGGTATGATCTGTAAGGCAAATATCTAAGTGTGATCTGTGGGGAAAAAAGTATTTAGTCAGCCACCAATTGTGCAAGTTCTCTCACTTAAAAAGATGAGGCCGGCCTGTAATTGTCATCATAGGTAGACCTCAACTATGAGAGACAAAATGAGAAAACTAATCCAGAAAATCACATTGTCTGATCTTTAAAGAATTTATTTGCAAATTATGGTGGAAAATAAGTATTTGGTCAAAAACAAAAGTTCATCTCAATACTTTGTTCTATATCCTTTGTTGGCAATGACAGAGGTCAAACGTTTTGTGTAAGTCTTCACAAGGTTGGCTCACACTGTTGCTGGTATGTTGGCCCATTCCTCCATGCAGATCTCCTCTAGAGCAGGGATGTTTTGGGAATGTCGCTGGGCAACATGGACTTTCAACTCCCTCCAAAGGTTTTCTATGGGGTTGAGATCTGGAGACTGGCTAGGCCACTCCAGGACCTTGAAATGCTTCTTACGAAGCCGCTCCTTCGTTGCCCTGGCGGTGTGCTTGGCATCATTGTCATGCTGAAAGACCCAGCCACGTTTCATCTTCAATGCCCTTGCTGATGGAAGGAGGTTTGCACTCTCACGATACATGGCCACATTCATTCTTTCATGTACACGGATCAGTCGTCCTGGTCCCTTTGCAGAGAAACAGCCCCATACATGATGTTGCCCCCCCATGCTTCACAGTAGGTATGGTGTTCTTTGGATGCAACTCAGCATTCACTCTCCTCCAAACACCACGAGTTGTGTTTCTACCAAACAGTTCTACTTTGGTTTCATCTGACCATATGACATTCTCCCAATACTCTTCTGGAACATCCAAATGCTCTCTAGCAAACTTCAGACGGGCCCGGATATGTACTGGCTTAAGCAGGGGGACACGTCTGGCACTGCAGGATCTGAGTCCCTGGCGGCGTAGTGTGTTACTGACGGTAGCCTTTGTTACGTTAGTCCCAGCTTTCTGCAGGTCACTCACTAGGTCCCCCCTTGTGGTTCTGGGATTTTTTCTCACCGTTCTTGTGATCATTTTGACCCCACGGGGTGAGATCTTGCGTGGAGCCCCTGATGGAGGGAGATTATCAGTGGTCTTGTATGTCTTCCATTTTCTAATTATTGCTCCCACAGGTGATTTCTTCACACCAAGCTGCTTGCCTATTGCAGATTCAGTCTTCCCAGCCTGGTGCAGGGCTACCATTTTGTTTCTGGTCCTTCCACAGCTCTTTGGTCTTCACCATAGTGGAGTTTGGAGTGTGACTGTTTGAGGTTGTGGACAGGAGTCTTTTATACTGATAACAATGTCACACAGGAGCCATTACTACAGGTAATGAGTGGAGGACAGAGGAGCCTCTTAAAGAAGAAGTTACAGGGCTGTGAGAGACAGAAATCTTGCTTGTTTGTAGGTGACCAAATACTTATTTTCCACCATAATTTGCAAATAAATTCTTAAAAAATCAGACAATGTGATTTTCTGGATTTGTTTTCTCATTTTGTCTCTCATAGTTGAGGTCTACCTATGATGACAATTACAGGCCGGCCTCATCTTTTTAAGTGAGAGAACTTGCACAATTGGTGGCTGACTAAATACTTTTTTTTCCCCACTGTAGGTGTGATCTATAGGGCACGTATCTAGGTGTGATCTATAGGGCACCTATCTAGGTGTGATCTGTAGGGCACATATCTAGGTGTGATCTATAGGGCACATATCTAGGTGTGATCTGTAGGGCACATATCTAGGTGTGATCTATAGGGCACGTATCTAGGTGTGATCTGTACTGCACATATCTAGGTATGATCTATAGGGCACGTATCTAGGTGTGATCTGTACTGCACATATCTAGGTATGATATTTAGCATATCAGACTCTCAGAAATAAGTGTGGGAAACACATGACAGCCCCATTTAATAAAAAGTCTTACTAGATATGTTCGTTGTTGTAAGGGCCCCATGTTTTTAATCAGAGGAATTTCCTAAACTTCTCCCCTCTGTTTAGTCCTCTGTTTTTGATCTTCACCGAGGAGCTTTAACACCAGTTATTAATAATCGTGACACGTATAAATGTGGCGAAGCGTCCATGTGGCTTATTATAAAGGAGTTATTTTTAGATACTGTGTTGCGATTAAACCCTATCTAATTATCTAATTTTTTTTTTCTGCAATGTTTCTCACTGAGTTTTTTTCTTCCGCTATTTAAATAATAGGGAAGCCATTCCGCAGCTAAAATTCACATGCTGTGATTTTAAAAAGGCATGCGTTTTTTTTTAAAAAAAAGCAGCTTTTGTGCAGCTTTTTTTCACGCAGTGTATGGATTAGATTAAATGAAATCTCAATGACTTTGCTGGTACTAAAAGAAAGCGTTTCATTAATGTGGGGGCTTAGCGTAAAAGATTTTCTTGGAAATTAAAAATGTGAATGGAGCTGCAATACCTGACTCAGCCCATGGACAGAGTGGCGCTATTTCTGGGAACATTTTTATTTTTTTTTTCAAATCTAAAGCTCGTCACATATTATCATTGTGTTTTTTATCGCCCTGTGATCCCTTCTGCAGTCTCCTGTACGCTGCGAGTGCGTCTATGCAAGTCTGTTTAGGGTGAGAAGCGTGCTCATTGTTTATTATTCTACACCCTACATTGGAAGTTGACTGAGGTCTCTATTAAAGTCTGTTTCCTGTAAAAATATCAAGTGTGTGAAAAAAAAAAATACAAAAAAGCAGCTAGCCGTAGATTTACACATAGACAGTAATTGGTCCAATTGACCTTCTTTGGTGTATTTACAATTGCCTTGAAATTGTAAGCAGATGGCGGTCGTGGTAACTGCAAGGAAATGGAACATCTGTTGGGCTCTGCAGAGTGTTACCCGCCCAGCGCACTGATGTGGATGGCAGGACTTGTCGTTAGATATTTGTCAGCAGATCCCTATGACCGTTTAGTGTCTGTAGGGACCAGAAAGTCTGGATTTTATTTTGTTATCCCAAGATAAGCAGCGCCAGAGATTTGTGGCAGCCGCTCATCTTCTTCACCTCCATACAGTTCACATATGCCGTCAGCTGAGCCAAACATGTATGTTTAAAGGGAGTCTGTCACTAGAACCCAGTATATCAACCCAAAACAGAAGTGCGTGACACAACTGTGTCTCTTGGTCCGTGAAAAAAAACAGATTTGTGAATGGTTCCAATCACTATAATGGGTCCGGATGCTGTCTGATTTTTCATAGACTTGGACAGAGAAAGGGCCCTTAAAGAGAATCTGTCACCAGAACCCGCATATCACCCCAGCCCTGCAGATAGATAGGTTACTGTCACCAGAACCAGCATATCACCCCAGCCCTGCAGATAGATAGGTTAGTGTCACCAGAACCAGCATATCACCCCAGCCCTGCAGATAGATAGGTTAGTGTCACCAGAACCAGCATATCACCCCAGCCCTGCAGATAGATAGGTTAGTGTCACCAGAACCAGCATATAACCCCAGCCCCACAGATAGATAGGTTAGTGTTACCAGAACCAGCATATCCCCCCAGCCCTGAAGATAGATAGGTTACTGTCACCAGAACCAGCATATCACCCCAGCCCTGCAGATAGATAGGTTAGTGTTACCAGAACCAGCATATCCCCCCAGCCCTGAAGATAGATAGGTTACTGTCACCAGAACCAGCATATCACCCCAGCCCTGCAGATAGATAGGTTAGTGTCACCAGAACCAGCATATCCCCCCAGCCCTGAAGATAGATAGGTTACTGTCACCAGAACCAGCATATCACCCCAGCCCTGCAGATAGATAGGTTAGTGTCACCAGAACCAGCATATCCCCCCAGCCCTGAAGATAGATAGGTTACTGTCACCAGAACCAGCATATCACCCCAGCCCTGCAGATAGATAGGTTAGTGTCACCAGAACCAGAATATCACCCCAGCCCTGTAGATAGATAGGTTAGTGTCACCAGAACCAGCATATCAACCCAGCCCTGCAGATAGATAGGTTAGTGTCACCAGAACCAGCATATCACCCCAGCACTGCAGATAGATAGGTTAGTGTCACCAGAACCAGCATATCACCCCAGCCCTGCAGATAGATAGGTTAGCGTCACCAGATCCATCATATCACCCCAGCCCTGCAGATAGATAGGTTAGTGTTACCAGAACCAGCATATCACCCCAGCCCTGCAGATAGATAGGTTAGTGTCACCAGAACATAGCATATCACCCCAGCCCTGCAGATAGATAGGTTAGTGTCACCAGAACCCGCATATCACCCCAGCCCTGCAGATAGATAGGTTAGTGTCACCAGAACCCGCATATCACCCCAGCCCTGCAGATAGATAGGATACTGTCACCAGAACCCGCATATCACCCCAGCCCTGCCGATAGATAGGTTACTGTCACCAGAACCCGCATATCACCCCAGCCCTGCAGATAGATAGGTTAGTGTCACCAGACCCAGCATATCACCCCAGCCCTGCAGATAGATAGGTTACTGTCACCAGAACCAGCATATCACCCCAGCCCTGCAGATAGATAGGTTAGTGTCACCAGAACCAGCATATCACCCCGGCCCTGCAGATAGATAGGTTACTGTCACCAGAACCAGCATATCACCCCAGCCCTGCAGATAGATAGGTTAGTGTCACCAGAACCAGCATATCACCCCCGCCCTGCAGATAGATAGGTTAGTGTCACCAGAACCAGAATATCACCCCAGCCCTGCAGATAGATAGGTTAGTGTCACCAGAACCAGCATATCAACCCAGCCCTGCAGATAGATAGGTTAGTGTCAGCAGAACCAGCATATCACCCCAGCCTTGCAGATAGATAGGTTAGTGTCACCAGAACCAGCATATCACCCCAGCCCTGCAGATAGATAGGTTAGACTCACCAGATCCATCATATCACCCCAGCCCTGCAGATAGATAGGTTAGTGTCACCAGAACCAGCATATCACCCCAGCCCTGCAGATAGATAGGTTAGTGTCACCAGAACCAGCATATCAACCCAGCCCTGCAGATAGATAGGTTAGTGTCACCAGAACCAGCATATCACCCCAGCCCTGCAGATAGATAGGTTAGTGTCACCAGAACCAGCATATCACCCCAGCCCCGCAGATAGATAGGTTAGTGTCACCAGAACCAGCATATCACCCCAGCCCCGCAGATAGATAGGTTAGTGTCAGCAGATCCCACTATATCACCCCAGCCCTGCAGATAGATAGGTTAGTGTCACCAGAACCAGCATATCACTCCAGCCCTGCAGATAGGTAGGTTAGTGTCACCTGACCCAGCATGTCACCCCAGTCCTGCAGATAGATAGGTTAGTGTCACCAGACCCCAGAATATCACCCCAGCCCTGCAGATAGATAGGTTAGTGTCACTAGAACCAGCATATCACCCCAGCCCTGCAGATAGATAGGTTAGTGTCACCAGAACCAGCATATCACCCCAGCCCTGCAGATAGATAGGTTAGTGTCACCAGAACCAGCATATCACCCCAGGCCTGCAGATAGATAGGTTAGTGTCACCTGAATCAAACACAGTTTTCCACTTGTAAATTGCTGCCTCCGTTGTTGAGATATAGCCGTTCTTGTGACTATACAAATGTGCTCTTTAAAGACGAGCCAAGTCAAGACATTTCTTGGACTGCAAATTGCTGGCAATTCTATGGTAGACGGAGTGGGTAGAATCAGATGCTTGGTATGCCGTGGATCCAGGTGGCGCTGCCTCTTGTGACTGTTAGTATAAGGCACCACCTGCTCTATCCATGTCAAACCAAGCGGGTTAGGGTTGCATATAGGGGAGGCATGGGTAGCCTCTACTTCAACAATGCAACACCCGAAAATGCCGAGGCTCAGGGTGTACTAACTGTGATGGGCTGGCAGGCTGCACAGCTAACACTGCCAAAGCCAAGGTAGTGCCACCTACTGGATCCTCGACACACCTGATTTAAACCCCACTCCATTCTAGACTCAGCCACAATACTATCAGTAATTGCTGGCGTTGTGCATGTACTGCTATAATAAACTTTGATAATGTCACAGTCATGTAACTTGTCACATGCAGGGGCAGAGATTGTACGATAACTCCATGTATGCTAGAAGCCTTGCAGGGCTGCATGTAGGAGAATCATGGAGGTAGCAGTGCTGAGTGTGATGGGGGGGACATGTATGGAACATGCTGTGTGTGAGAGATGTATATGCAGCAGAGCTGTGCAGGGGGGTGAAGTTGCATGTACAGTACGGAGCTGTGTGTGAGGGGAAATGAAAGGTAGCAGGCTGTAAGCGGGAAGGAAATATGAAAGCAGCGGAGTTGTGGGTGTAGGGAGAACCACTAAGATAGCAGAGCTGTGTGTTCAGGGACGGAAATACGGGGTAGCAACGTTGTGTGTGTATAGGGGAAAACATGGAGGTAGCACAGCTTTGGGTGTGGAAAACATGGAGACAGCAGAACTGTTTGTTTAGGGAAGTGAAGGTAGCAGAGCTGTGTAGTGGGAGAATTGGGAGGTAGCAAAGCTGTGTGTGTGTAAGCAATAAGCAGAGCAGAGGCAGTATACAGCTGAAAAGCAGAACAGCTGAATATAGCGGTGTTTTGTTTTTTTTTCAAATGTTATAAAGTATGGTACCTGTAAGTCCCGCACCAAAGGGGGTCCCGCTAAGTTGGGTAACTAAACAATCCCTATGTAGTCAGGTCCTCCATTAATACTGCCTATTATCTGGCCCTACTTCCTGTGCAGATACACTTAGAGTATAGAGTACATAAAGTAGGGGGATAGATTGAAGCAAGTATAACTGCAGGAGCAGACTACACAGGGGTTATTTGTTGTCTGTTACCATGGAGACACATAGGACTGCATAGAAACTGTAGAAAGAAAACAATGTATTTTAAATGTATTGGAAAAGTAAAAATATATTGTTGCGAAGGCGGACAGAACCTTTAGGCATTTGCCTGTCATGTTGCTGGCAGAGCCGACCCCTCTAGTGGGTTGGCCGAGGCAGATGTGGACGTCCACGCCAAGTTTTGCAGGGTTATTGGGCCCCCTGATGACCAGTTAATGCTGTGTTTGTAACAGGTTCAGTCTGAGACTAAAAAATCCTCTCCACAGTTCCCAGCGCACATACGATCTAAATATTATAAATATCTATTTGTAGCGCAGCAATTTGTGCTCAGATGCGTGTAATTCTTCACAGATGATCCGGGTATTGCTTCCATTTGGAAAGAAAGACTTTTTATCAGCAATATTTTAATGCGTCCACCCACGTTGCCTACAAGATGTCTGCTCCGCGGAATATTCTACATGTAAACCATCGAGAAATTGAGGTTTATTTTAACTTCATATAATTTACTTTATAATCTACTGTTCTTGGAGAAGAACCACCTGCATTCCTGCGCTTTGTATTTATTAGTAAGGAGAGCTGCCATAGAAAGCCTATGAATTAGGTTTTATTCTTCTCCACTCACACTCATATTGTAAGGGTCTGTTCACACAGGACTGCAGGGGTGTGTTTTTATTGCGTTTTTCATTGCAGACATGATGCGGTAAATTTTTTGATTTGCATAACAAGGGATGAAAACTGGGTTGAAAATCTGCAGGAATTTTGCTGGAAATTTACAGTACCACTTTTTTTTTTTTTTTTGCAATTTCATTGCAGATGCCACTAATTTGCACTGAAAAGACCAAAATCCGTGCTGAAAATCTGCAGCATACAGTTGACGGCATGCAGATATAAAATCCAGCACCGCATGTCAAGTTCTATACAGATGCTATCTATTTTTTTTTCTGCATTGTTAGATGAGATTTCTTAAAATTTTGTCCACTGTGCTGCTATTGTAAAATGCTACAGATTTTCTGTACCAAAATTCCATGCAGAAGTTCTGCAGTTTTTCAGTTCTGTGCGAACATATCCTAAGGCTACAGGCGCTCATTGCAGATAACATGATGATTTGCATGCAGATTTCACCTATTTCAATAAGAGAGGCAAAATCTGCAACAAAATCCACAGCAAGCCGTTCAGGCGCCATTCACACAGAGGAATCTGAAGCTGATTTTGAGGTGGATTTCCCTGAAAAATTGGATTCAGATTCCGTCCAGAATCTGCTTCAATGGCAGACAGTGACAGACGCTGATAAAAGAAGCGGCCTAATCAGTCTTCCTGTGGATTCCGCGGATGACTACCGCTGATTAACCCAATTGTGTCTGGGGCTTATTAGCAAGTAAACAAACAGCAGATAACTGAAGCCTTGCTTCTGAGGGCTACTCAGGGCTGGGATTTGGAAAGGAATCTGAGGCAGAAGACCACCTTAAAATTCCTCTTCAAATTCTGTTCTTAGATATTGATGACCTATCCTTACGACGTCCGGATCTCCAAAATCAGTTGTTTGAAGAAGCTGCAGTGTTCCAACAAGCACTGCGGCCTCTTCACTGCTTAACACCCATAGCGCCTTACATTGTATAGTGGCTGTGCTTGGTATTGCAGTTCAGCCCCATTCACAAGCCATGTTACTGAATAATGTAATGTCACTGGCCTCAGAAGATGGAAGCTGCAGCTTCGAGTGGATGATCAGGGGTGCGAAGTGTTGTTCCTCCACTGATGTCATATTGATGAACTATCCTACGGACAGATCACCAATACTTAAAGGGGTTATGCCATGAAAAGTATTTAGCCTCTATACTTAGGATAGAGAATAAATACCTGATCGGAGGGAGTCTGACTGCTGAGACCGCCATCAATCCCGTGAACAGAGAGTCCTCCCCGATCCTGATGTGCATTCATCCTGACTGTATCCAGGCTGAATGTAGATGGGACTGGTGGAGGACAGTGCTCCAATACACTTCAATGGGAGCGCCGGAGTTAGCCAATTCTCGGAATTGGTGAGGGTCCCAGTGGTAAAACCCCCACTGATCAGATATTTATCCTCTATCCTATGGACACTTTCTGCGGCATAACCCCTTTAGAACCTGGAAACCCCCTTTAGGGATTCTTTTGATGTTTGCCTGGAACAATCTCCGATCAAAGATAGACCAATTGATCACATTCCTTGGCCCAATGAAAACCTTTACTGGATGAACCATCATGCCCATACAGTTTGCATCATGGTTGGTAGCGCATACGTTTACATGGCGCCATGTGCTGCCAACAAGGATGGTTTTTGTGACTGCATAAAATATGTGGTCACCCAAAAAAACAAGCTATCCAATGAACTCTTGTTCCCAATAGTTGACTCACGTAAAAGACCTTCAAGTAAAAATAATCTGCTAGTTCCTACTTGGAGTCTGTGATCAGTTTATCACCACCTTACTGGTCACCGTCTACCCAAAGGGATTAATCCCATAGGGAACAACCAACATTTCACTCACAGCTCGCTTTCTGCAGGTCAGGCTCCTTTTTTATTCTGGGCGCTGCCGAGCAAGTTGTTCTGATGCCTGTCAGGGACAGGATGCTCTGTGCGATGGCCCCTGGACCCAAAGAGGATAAGGCAAAGGGAAATAAAGGTGTCTGAATTTTGGGATCTTGTCTGGGGGTAAAGACTGAATTATGGGGACTGGATTCTAAGGGTTTGGTCTGCGGTCTGAACCATGGTCTTTGGTTGGAGGTCTGAACTTGAGTACAATATATAAGAAATGTTCAGGTGAAAAAGTATATTTTAATAAACCTTGCACCATGGCAAACCACACCATAGGGAGTTGCGACTACACTAATATCAATGCAAGCCTAGGGACCTATTCACATGACCATTTTTTTTAGCAGACCATGTGAACTGTCTATCAAAAAATAGGACTCAGCCTATTATTGTCCACTCTCGTAGATTGCTCAGTAGACAGAAGTCTAAGGATCCGATGGATGTAAAAAGGCTGTCAAAAATAGACCGATTTGTCCTTTTTGATGGCCCCAGTCGTGTGAATGCATCCCAAGGGGCCTTATAACATCTATATGTTCTTCTACTGTATATTATATTTCGTCCCCAGAGTACCATGCCAAGTGACAAACTCAGCTCTGCTACATCTGTACTCGAAGTAAAAAGTGACGCTTTGTTTCACGGCTCCTGGTCCCCTTCTTGGGGTGTGTGTGTGGCAAGGCATCCCCGGGCACAGGTGAAAGACTTCTGCCTGTCGGTTTCTCCCCTTTCTCCTCTGGGGGGCTGCAATTTGCAAACAGGAGTGCAGCTATTTTCCCCCTGCTTTATGTCATGCGTCCATAAACATCATAAACAGCCATTGTATCCATATTGTTATAGTTCTCGCTCCCTAATGTCAGGAAGCAGGCGAACATTTTGCTTCCAATTTATATTTGTTTGCTACTCCCAAAATCTGCCATGCAGGGATTAGCCGGGAGCCGAGAGTGCGCTGTATTAAAAGTCTGATTGGATGTATTATGTTTCACGATCCTACGCTGCGTTCTAGCAAGCCACACAGAACACACTAACACTCATTATTTCACTCGCCTTCATCCCTGTGATTGCAGTTGACGTCCGCGCTCGCCCTGAGATTGTGGTTCAGCTGGAAAACAACTCTTTCAATGTTTCCAAAATTACCAGCCCTTACGCCCGTCTCGACCTGCTCTGACCTCTGTAGTACGCTGGTATTATCTTATGTAAGTGCCCTATTTTGTTTTAATATTGCAACTCTCATCGGGAAAGCCTCGGCAATAAAAGCTTCACTGTTGCTGGCAACTCTCTGTTTAACTTTGCAAATATTGAATAAGCTGGGAGGTGAACCCGGGTAGAGATCGCGACACAAAAGGTGAAACAAGGAGGGGAGCGAGCGACAACTGATAAAGGCCACGCTTAGAAATTCATGTGCAACTTGGACCTGATCATACAATGATTTCTTTAGTTACAGTGGCTTGGGTCCCACTGGGCATTTGACTCAGGGGCTAAAAGGTAGCAACAGGGTTATACTTTATTTTACAGCATCCAGAGCTTTCTGTATGAAGAATATGAGAATAAGACCTCCTTGATGGAAAACATGCTCTAGCACCACCTCTTGGAAGGTAGCTCCCTATAGATCAATGCCTGGTTTTCTAGAAACCTAGTGGTAACGTCCGGGATTAAAGCTAAGTCAGAATATCTCCTCCAAAAGGAAGAGAGACCCATCCACAGACACCCATTTATTGCCCCTCATCATTGCGAAGCTCGCTGGCTGGATGAGACGTTATAGATGTGCGTCAAAAGGAGTCCTATGTTTCTTCAGGAGATTGCATTTTTTTTTTCCCCAGAATATGATCTATACATTTCTGAACACCTCAAGGTGGCTTGAAAAGGCAAATAAGTCCTCCTTTGTGGAAAAAGGAGAACTTGCTCTAGCGCCACCTTTGGAAAGTAGCTCCCTAAAGATAATTAATTAGTTTTCCAGAACCTAGTGCCATGATCTGGGATTAAAGCTAAACCAGAATATCTCCTTCAAAAATAGAGAAACCCATCCACAGACACATATTTTGGGGTTATTGTCCCTCATCAGTGCAAAGCAGGGTACTGCCTGGCTAGGTTAGAGATCATAGACGTGGGTCAGATTGCATAATCTTAAGTCTCTAAACACCATAAGGTGGCCTGAAAAGGAAAATAAGTTCTCCTTTCTAGAAAAGGGAGAACTTGCTCTATTGCCACCTTTGGAAAGTAGCTCCCTAAAGATCAATATTTAGTTTCCAAAATCCCATGATAGTCCAGGAATCCTTAAGATAGACCTTAAAGGGAGTCTATCAGCAGGAAAATCGGTATCAAACGAATGACAGTATCTTGTAGGGCGGCTTCTACACTTTCCAAAGATGTCTTTCTTATTCTACATTGCAGCTCCATTTTCATCAAATTTTATTCTTATGCAGATTAGCTGAAAAGGGCTTTAGGGGCGTGTCCTCACCTGTCTGGGCTTTGCTGTCCTCTCTAGATAACCGCCCCTAACTGAAGACAAAGTGTGACAAAGTGGGAGATGTCACTCAAGCAATGGAGGGAGGGGCTGGGGCGATTATTTAGAGGAGAGAGTGAACCCCTGGCAGGAGAGGACACACCCCTAAAGAACTTTTCAACTAATATGCATAAGAAAAATTAAAAAAAATTCATGAAAATGGAGCCGCAATGCGGAATAAGAAAGACATCTTTGGAAAGTGATGATGCCACCCTACAAGGTGCTGTCATTAGTTTAATACTGATTTTCCTCCTGACAGACTCTTTAAATATCTTATCAATGGAGGGCCGACATACCGATGCCCATAATACACCCTGCACAGAGTCGGAAGCAGATAGCTCCGGTCCCTGTATAGTGGCTAGAGTTGGTACTACAGTTCAGCTCTCATTGACTTCTTTGAATTCTGCTTCCAGTTCCATGCAGTGTATAGTATGGGTGTCAGAAGTGGCCACGATCAGCTCATCTGCCTGGGTGCCGTCAGTTGACCCCCGCAGATCAGATATTTACTTATCCTCTATCGTATGGATTGTGGGATGTGTCCTTAACAGAACAACCCCTTTAAGGGTATCGAATAAGAGTTCCAGGACAGCCCTTTTAGATGAAGTCAGCACAATGGCTGTTCTATAGCAGCCGGATTTTTTTGTTTGTTTGTTTAGACCAGAGGTTCCCAAACTTTTTTTTTCTCGTAGACCACTTTCAAAATTTTACTGGTTTCGGTGGAACCCCTGCTGCTACATTTCTACCATATTCCCAAAACTTGTCAAAAAATGTGAAGATTAGATCTAATGTAGACCCCCGTCGAGTCTCCCCGTGGACCCCTGGGGGTCCACCTGGACCACTTTGGGAATCCCTGGTTTAGACTATAGGGGAGCCATGTTCCTCCTTAATGTTATGTGGGGGAACAGAAGTGACAATAGTGCTGACCACTAGAAACATAACATTTATTTGGTTACTCGTTCCTAAAATTGGAATAGCACCCATTTTTATGGAGCACCCATCTTGAATCGGTAACCATAAACCTCCCATAGGACGGATTGTAGGGCGACTTCTGTTCCCGGCTATGATCTATCGACATGAATACACAATCAGAAATATTGAACTTCAGTAATCCTTTTAGTCTCTTTTTGTAAAGATTTTTTGGAGCCGCCACAAGTGAAGGAGATCGGATCTGCAGATTGTTACATCCGCTAATAACACTTTAGCACTTTTTGACTAACAGGATTTGATAAATGAGACACATTTCCAGATTGGTTTGTATATTGATCCGCCGGAGATCAATGATAATGTACTTCACATTCATATTGTTAATCCCCTTCTGGCCATTAGCATCGATAGGCTCCAGCCGGATCCCTTTAAATGCAGACTGAATTTGGTGATTCTTGTAAAAAGACATGAGAAATTTGGTAAAACTGAGGTCTGGATGTTAATGGTGGCGCTATCTGTACGCTAAAGTAAGTTTGGGGTGGATGTGATAAAATAACAAGTACCCACTTCCTTTTCGGAGTCCTTTGTTCTTATGGGTTGTGACGTTATGGACACTTATTATTATTGCTGGGTCCCCCAGTGATCAGGAGGACGAGGACTGAAAGTCCCCCTAAGATATCCTTGTGCACCAGTGTGCTTGTTGGGTGCGCCGGAGATTACAGTCCCATAGCAGTAAATGGAGCGTTGGTCGTGCAATCGCACTGGTGCTCCATTCACAGGGAGGCCTTAGGGGGACTTTCAGTTCCCCATAATCACTGGGGGGGATCCTCAACTGGCGTGTCATCAACTCAGGATGACATATGACAAACCAAAAAGAAAAAAACAGGCAAGGCACTTGGAAGTATAAAAAATATATATATTTTATTACACAAAATAATAAAAACCATAAATACAATGTAATTCATAGGACAATACCAAGAGTATACAGTACAAACGCGTGGATGTCAGGTAATATATTAGTACGGGACCATGGGTAAATATGTATATGGGGAGAACATACCAAGTGCAAATAATTAATAGAAAATACTCAAAGTATGCCAAATTCTGGATTTTATATATATATATACAGGTGCATCTCAATAAATTAGAATATCTGTGAAACGTTCATTCATTTCAGTAATTCAGTAATACAATCCATAATCAGCGTCTTCCATGATTGTGTGTCCTACTGAACCAGACTGAGGGACCATTTACAGGCTTAGGAAACCTTGGCAGGTGACACTGAATTTACAATACTGAACTGAACTTACAATATTCTCATTTTCTTAGATTTGGGTTTTTATTACCTGTAATCCATAATCAACATTTACAGAAATAAAACACTTGAAATAGAACACTCTGTGTGTAAAGAATCTAGAAAATATAGGAGGTCACTTTTTTAATTTAATTACTGAAAGAAATAAACGTTTCAAAGATATTCTAATTTATTGAGATGCCCCTCTAATTATATATATATAACAATTCATTAGACCGTATTGGTAATAAATAGACTCACTCATAGACCCATTTCAGAACATTAGTAATCAACAGACATACCCATAAAGTACAAGTTTTCAGCACCTGCAGTGGCTGACACCACTCCCACCGCGCGTTTCGGCTGTGCCTTTGTCAGAGGGTTTTGCCGGATGTGACACACTGGCATGTTCACTCGCTATGTCCTATGTATCGGGGAGCTTTGTCGCTGACGGTCTGTATATAGGTACTCCTTGATTTAAGCATTGTACACAGGGATACTCTCTGGATCAAGCATTATACATGGGGGTACTCTCTGGCTCAAGCACTATACACAGGGGTACTCTCTGGATTAAGCATTGTGTATGGAGTACTCTATGGCTAAAGCACTATACATGGGGGTACTCTCTGGATTAAGCATTGTGTATGGGGTACTCTGTGCCTCGAGCACTATACATGGGAGTACTCTCTGGATCATGCACTCTACACGGGGGTAAGCTACTTCCTCTGAGGTGCTGTATATAGCAGGGCTGTGGAATCAGAATCAGGACCAGTTTTGGCTGGGGTTGGAGTCGGGGAATAAAGTTTCTCCGGCTTCAAACTAAAATGGTGGTAAGGGAATCATGGCTTGGTTTCTGACAAGTCCGAGACTATAGAAAACATTGTCATCACTAAGATGGTTAGAGAAAATCTATAAAACTCAGAAAAATGTTTTAAATTATTTATATTTACAGAAATGTTAATCTTTTAATTTTCTACCAATTTATGTATGGTTATGTTCACAAGAAAACCCCTTTATAGACTTTTTGATTGAGCAGGTCCGGAAACTTCTATTGTATAATCTGAGAGATTCTGCACAAGTGTTAAATCTCCCTGCAGCGCCACCATGGGTGGAATTAAGCATTACATAGTGCCCGTTCACATCAGTGTTTTGTCTATGTCATGCAGGACGGGTCAGGTCCTCCAGAGCAAGAGACACTCTTTGTAACGTCTCTGCTGTACTGGAAGAGGCAGCAACAGTCTCCTGTATAGTCAGTGATGTCACGCTGTTTTATGGAGACGTTTCCATCCCTAACCTCAGAATTTACTAATAGGGTTTATAAAAATGGGTTTTATAAACTAGACAACCCCTTTAAGGTGATTCCATGTCCTGTGATTATCCAGTAGATGGGCTAAGTAGCAGCTAGGGTAGAGAAGGCTATGAGCAGTTGTGTTACTTCTTAGATGTATTGTTCTTTCTGCCAAAACTAATTTTTTAAATACCCTTTAAGTAGAGTGATGGTCGATGTCTTCCATATCTCGCTCCCTGGACGTTCTCCAGTCATTGCTCATTACAGAAATAGCCATTATCCCGCAGAACTGATAACAGGATTCTGTCACCTTTTGGGTGAAGTGACCTTTCCTCAGTCTGCAGTTTATCTTATTTCAAGTGCTTTATCTCCCTAATTCGATAATTATTGACGTGGTAAAAATGTAAGTTTGTGTGAATTGTCCCATAGCTACGTCTAAAAAGAAATCTAGTAAAGTGCTGGTGTGAAGCTTCCTCATGTCCTTACTGCTCATGGGGTGAAGTCATTGAAATGAGGAGAACGTGAAGATAAAGTCGAATAACTATAAGGAATTGGACAGTTTTTTATGTTTTGGGTTTTCTTTTTTGCTTTTATTATATTTTCTGATTTAACTTTTTAGTTTGAAGTTATTAATCATATTATTAATAATTATATATTAAATGGCACCTACATATTCCACAATAAAACAAACAAACTATGAGACAAAAGGAGAGAGGACACTGCCCATACGAGCTTATACTCTACAGGAGAGAGGACCCTGTCCATAAGAGCTTACACTCTACAGGAGAGATGACCCTGCCCATAAGAGCTTACACTCTAAAGGAGAGAGGACCCTGCCCATAAGAGCTGACACTCTACAAGAGAGAGGACCCTGCCCATAAGAGTTTACACTCTAAAGGAGAGAGGACCCTGCCCATAAGAGCTTACACTCTAAAGGAGAGAGGACCCTGCCCATAAGAGCTGACACTCTACAAGAGAGAGGACCCTGCCCATAAGAGCTTACACTCTACAGGAGAGAGAGGACCCTGCCCATAAGAGTTTACACTCTACAGGAGAGAGAGGACCCTGCCCATAAGAGCTTACACTCTAGAGGAGAGAGAACCCTGCCCATAAGAGCTTATACTCTACAGGAGAGAGGACCCTGCCCATAAGAGTTTACACTCTAAAGGAGAGAGGACCCTGCCCATAAGAGCTTACACTCTACAGGAGAGAGAGGACCCTGCCCATAAGAGCTTACACTCTACAGGAGAGAGGGCCCTGCCCATAAGAGCTGACACTCTACAGGAGAGAGGACCCTGCCCATAAGAGCTTACACTCTACAGAAGAGAGAGGACCCTGCCCATAAGAGCTTACACTCTACAGGAGAGAGAGGACCCTGCCCATAAGAGCTTACACTCTAGAGGAGAGAGGACCCTGCCCATAAGAGCTTACACTCTACAGGAGAGAGGACCCTGCCTATAAGAGCTTATACTCTACAGGAGAGAGGACCCTGCCCATAAGAGCTTATACTCTACAGGAGAGAGGACCCTGCCCATAAGAGCTTACACCCTACAGGAGAGAGGACCCTGCCCATAAGAGCTTATACTCTACAAGAGAGAGGACCCTGCCCATAAGAGTTTACACTCTAAAGGAGAGAGGACCCTGCCCATAAGAGCTGACACTCTACAGGAGAGAGGACCCTGCTCATAAGAGCTTACACTCTACAGGAGAGAGAGGACCCTGCCCATAAGAGTTTACACTCTACAGGAGAGAGGACCCTGCCCATAAGAGCTTACACTCTACAGGAGAGAGGACCCTGCCCATAAGAACTGACACTCTACAGGAGAGAGGACACTGCCCATAAGAGCTGACACTCTACAGGAGAGAGGACACTGCCCATAAGAGCTGACACTCTACAGGAGAGAGGACCCTGCCCATAAGAGCTTACACTCTACAGGAGAGACGATACTGCCCATAAGAGCTTACACTCTACAGGAGAGAGGACCCTGCCCATAAGAACTGACACTCTACAGGAGAGAGGACACTGCCCATAAGAACTGACACTCTACAGGAGAGACGATACTGCCCATAAGAGCTTACACCCTACAGGAGAGAGGACCCTGCCCATAAGAGCTGACACTCTACAGGAGAGAGGACCCTGCCCATAAGAGCTTACACTCTACAGGAGAGAGGACCCTGCCCATAAGAGCTTACACTCTACAGGAGAGAGGACCCTGCCCATAAGAGCTTACACTCTACAGGAGAGAGGACCCTGCCCATAAGAGCTTACACTCTACAGGAGAGAGGACCCTGCCCATAAGAGCTTACACTCTACAGGAGAGAGGACCCTGCCCATAAGAACTGACACTCTACAGGAGAGAGGACACTGCCCATAAGAACTGACACTCTACAGGAGAGACGATACTGCCCATAAGAGCTTACACCCTACAGGAGAGAGGACCCTGCCCATAAGAGCTGACACTCTACAGGAGAGAGGACCCTGCCCATAAGAGCTTACACTCTACAGGAGAGAGGACCCTGCCCATAAGAGCTTACACTCTACAGGAGAGAGGACCCTGCCCATAAGAACTGACACTCTACAGGAGAGAGGACCCTGCCCATAACAGCTTACACTCTACAGGAGAGAGGGCCCTGCCCATAAGAGCTTACACTCTACAGGAGAGACGATACTGCCCATAAGAGCTTATACTGTACAGGAGAGAGGACCCTGCCTATAAGAGCTGACACTCTACAGGAGAGAGGACCCTGCCCATAAGAGCTGAAACTCTACAGGAGAGAGGACCCTGCCCATAAGAGCTGACACATTGCACAGACCTGAGGCCCCTGACTTTTGTTTGCATGATTTAGAAGCTGAGCTGGAAATTCACTCAATACTGTTTTACATGCTAATCCACCCAAGACTCATTTTGGAAAGGTCAGAGCAATGGGGACCTATGAATCGGAAGAAAAGCCACTTTTCAATTCCCAAACACAAGCAGTGGCAGTCTTCTCATTGTGGCACTTGTAAGAGGCTTGCTTAATACATAGAAAAGGCCTGTTGTCAGCCTCATGAGAGATTAATTCAGCTGCCGAGCGACTGGTCATACCGAGATTTCTGTATGTGAGCTAAAGAGACCAAGATAGAGGGAGATATATATAAATATATGAGATAGATATTGGATAGATAGATAATAGGTTGATATTGGATAAATATTAGATACTTAGCTAGATATATGAGCAAGATGAATAAGGGGTTAATAGATAGAAATGAGATAGATACATACATAGGTGAGATATAGATAATAAAGATATGCCTTAGTTATAAGAGAGATAGGTAGATGGATATAAGATAGATACAAATTAGATAGATAATATTAGATTTGACTTACATATGAGAGAAATAGGTAGATAGATATGAGGAAGATTTATTAAATATACATGAGATAGATATTAGATAGAGAGGGAGAGAGATAAAAATGAGGCAGATATATTAAATACTGTAGATATTAGATAGACATGAGCAAGATACAGGATCGATAGAAATGATATATATAGAGAGAGAGAGAGAGAGAGAGATATTGATAGATTTGATATAGCTACACATTGGTAGATATGATATAAATGTAAAATACATAGATAAGAGAGGGATACAGAGATAAGACAGATATGAGAGATAGATGGATGAATATTAGATACACATGACATAGATACATATTGGATGGCTAAAAGATATTAGATACATATTTGATAGCTCGATATTGATAGTTATTATATAGATCTGGGACAGATATATTAGCTATTGATACATAAGATATACTGTAGATAGTCACTGATACATTTGATATAAATATGATATAGATAAGAGAGGTATACAGAGATATGACACATATGAGAGATAGGTGGATGAGTATTAGATACACATGAGAGAGATACATATTAGATAGCTAATAGATATTGGATACATATTTGATAGCTCGATATTGATGGTTATGATATAGATCTGGCAGAGATATATTGATATGATATAGACAATAGAGAGATATTAGTTATTGATACATAAGATATACTGTAGATAGTCACTGATACATTTGATATAATATAGTATAGATAGCTATGAGAGGTATACAGAGATATGACACATATATTACTAGTGATATTAGATAGACAGATTTTATATCTTTCAGATCCAGGAGCCTTGTGGCAGATTTACAGCAGGCGCCCTTATCTTTTGGGCTATTATCTATTGTTATTTGGAAGTTCTTATTGCTTGGCCGCTATCCATGCCAGCCTGATTCCTGTAGTCTCTAGAATTTTCTGTGGCCTTGTTCAGCATTATTATTATTCCTGTATGGATGATGAAGCATTATATTCCAGACTCTTATCTTTTGTTATTTGAGCCCGGGGCACACAGCTGTAGCTTTTCGCCCGTTGTAGAAGGAATTAAGTCAGTGTAACCGTACACTGTGGCTTTCAGGGAGAGGTCAGCGTCAGACCCCTTCTTCTCTACCTGGTGACTGCCCGCTTTCCCATTAAACATCATTTATTCTGAAGGAGGCCTCGCTGAGACCATCTGGGTTCTCCTGTCTGAGTTGATCAGAAGATAATTTCCCAACTTGGTGCTGTAGTCATGTTCCAGTGCAGAAGGCGATCTGCCGCTCCTGCCGAAAAACAAGAGTCCTTAATTAGCAGCAGTGTTCAATGAGAATGGTTAACCTGCTGTATTGCCAGGCAGGTCATGCTGTTCCCAGTGCACTGAATGCATCGCTGGTAAACTCTGACCCCTACAACTTTCTAATATTCTCTTATGCTCACAGGGGGTCCTATACTTACTACAGTCTCCTTTTATCCCACTGTGTGAGCTCCTGTTTGGAATTGTATTTTTTTAAGAATTTTTGTTCTTCTCTTTTTTTTTTTCTTAAATTAGGCTCAAAATCTAAAAAAGAAAAAAAAAAGACGAGTTATTTTTTAAAAATTGTAATTATTTTACTTTTATTTAACGTAAGAAACAGGACAATTTGTTTTTTATTATTACTTTTTTTGGTTTAAAAATTTTTAAATGTATTTTTAATTGACAAGAATATTTTGTAAAGAATAATAAGAAATTCTAACATGTAGCTCATAGAAATAAAAGGTCTTTTTTTTTTTAATTGACTGTTCTTTTGATTTGAAACCAGATTTCTTTTTAATAAAAAATAAAGTAAAGGTGTGATAATATTTGTTACCTTTTATTTACATTTTTTTAACGTTAAAAATTAACGGCATATTGTATTTTTTGTGTGACTGTATCATTTTTTTTTTGCTCATTGCTATGCCGTATTTTTTGTGTTGCTATAGGATTTTTTTTCTCATTGGTTTAAAATAACAAAATCTACAAAGATAAACAAAAAAAAACATTTTTTATTGAATACTTGGTTCTAAAAAAAATACTTCATTCTGGAAAAAAATGGTCCATCCTAAAAAAAAAATCTGGGAATAATATCCAAGCCAGAATAGCTCCTCCAAAAGGAAGAGGGGACTCCATGAAGATGCTTCTCTTAGTCAGATTCGAACCTAGGACCTTTCCGATGGTTCTAGTCTTTGAATGGTAAAATATTGAGGCCCATATGCTTTAGAACGCACGTATTCTAAAAAATGCTTGTGACCTATTTACCAAAATTGCTCCATTTGTTCTCAAATACCAAAAAAAATATAAAAAAAAATAAAAAATTCCAAACAGAAGATATTGTAATCCTGTTAAATGGCTGGTTATAGAGCATCATGCATCTAAGATCTCCAACAATCAGATCTAATCAGCGGGATAGTATTCATTTTCCCTACAGCACCACCACAGGTAAAATTAAGTATTACACTAAAATTTTTTGCCGTAGTTGTGAACATTTTTTATTAGTGAAAATTGTACTTTTAAGGTTAGGTGTAATTATATCTAACCTTGTGTCATGGGAAATTACATATTCAGCAGTACCGTAATATATTTCTGTTTTCCAGATAGCTTACAATAGAGACAGCAAATCAGAAATAAAAGAAATAGGGAAATGAAATTTGCCGCTTTGTCCCTTAAAATCTTCATCAGTTTGCAGAGTTTTATATCTGCAGCATACAGAGTATTCAGTGGTAGAGCTGACGCTGCCTTATACCTTCCAAATGTCCTGTTTTTGTACGTGTCTTCAATGAAGAAGACATCAGGATGGGGAGGGTATGGTGGTGTAACTAGGTATGTAGAATTAGACATTTTGGCTCAGTTATTTGGGTGTTCTTTGGCAAGTTGGGGCTTAACAATGTCACTGGAATGCAGTTTGGGGTTATTAGTACCGAAAAAGGGAAATGTAAATCCCATCAATATTTGGTGTGACCTTTGCCCTTTGGAGGAGGAGTCCTGGAAGTGATGATCCGGCCCCCACAGATATAGCCCTGATCTCATCATCATCCAGTCTGTCTGGGATGACATGAAGAGGCAGACGGACTGGAGCAAGACTACATCCACAGAAGATCGGGGCTTAGTTCTCCAAGATGGCGGGAACAACCTGCCCGAGAAGAACTGATGGAAAGCAAAGGGCAAAGGTCACACCAAATATTGATGGGATTTACATTTCTCTTTTTTTTTCTATTTTGTTCACTGACAAACATAAACTATTAACCCTTCTAGTTTTGAAACCTTTCTTAAGGGGGCGTTCACACTACCGTTGGTGACCGTCAGTAGTGTCCGTTGCTATTGTCCATTACAAGATTTTAGCATCGGACACTAGCTGAACCGTCAGAGATCCGTTAAAATTTCCATTCATTTCAATGGGTTTTTATATTGTATCTGTTAGTGTCCGTTTGTGTCCGTTTACACCAAATCCGTCAGAAGTCCGTTTTTTTTCGCGGACAAAAAATCCTACATGCAGGACTTTTTGTCCGTTTGAAAAAAAAACGGATTCTTGACGGACAGCAAGTGTCCATTATTTTTTTAACATTGAAGTCTATGGGTAAAGGACAGTAACTGATAGCCATCAGTTACTGTCCGTTATTTTATGTCCGTTTTTTCCTGCGCATGCTCAGAAAGGAGAAACAAACAAAAAAAAAACAGACAGTGTTAAAAAACAGACACTAACTGATACTAACGGACACTAACTGATCCTAATGTGTCCTTTTTTTTAATTGAACCATTAATTGGATCAGTTAAAAAAAAACGGACACGTTAACATCAGTTAGTGTCCGTTATGATAGGTGTCCATTTTTTTTTTTTTTTTTTTTAACGGACACCTTCATAACGGACTCCAACGGTAGTGTGAACCCTGCCTTACTTTGCAGGATTTTTTTTTTGCCTAATACTGTTGCACTGTACTGAATATATATTTTTTTGCTGACCAACAGTATTTATCATGGTATTGGGTAAAATGAGTTAAAGGGTTAAATAGATTGGTTCGCTTCTTCGTTTGTACCATTTCTTTTTTTCTAGCTACTCCTTTTTAGTCATTTTCCCATTTCCAAGATCCATTGAAATTCTTAAAGCAACAAGCCTTAAGTGGCGTGCTGATACGTTAATCCCTTTGTACATACGGGTTCATCCTACAACCAACATTGTTTGGGTGGTTCGAGGCAGATCAGAGGGAATTTCGCCTATCTGTTAATCAAAGGATTCTCGGAAGGAATGTTTGCCGTCCTCATTCCTAATGTGAATGGTTGGATTCTCGAAGCCTTAAGCCCATGGGCCGTGTGTTTACACGCTGTGTGTCGGGGTTGGTGCTAAAACATTTCAGTTGTGACTTGCATGTCTCGAAAATGTCTTTATACGTGGAACATCTCATAGCCAGGGGTGTTTATTCTGTAAAGTCGAGACGTTGTCTCACTTTACAATTTTTTCTACTTAGAGTCATAATTTCACCAAAATTGACCCTGCATTGTCTCTATGTGCGCCATACATGTCTGTCTACTGGTCACCAGCAACCAAAATTCTAAAAAAATCTACGACTTCTCAGAAAGCATCTACCCTCTCACTTTACACCCTTCACCCACCAGGGACCTTAGTTATAGGAGCTGCTATTCTACTTTGCTCGTAGATCCTGAAATGTCATCCATTATATACATTTCACGGATATTTGCCAAATATTGCTGGTTAGGAGCGGTAGCGGAGAAAAAAAATTAGTTTGACATCCAGGAGCCTAAAACATTAAAACATGAGCAGAAAGGATTGTGCAGTGTTACTTGCCAAAGTTCTGGGGTTTCCCAAAATGTTTATAAAAAAAATCTCATAAATTTTAAGAAAATCCAATAAATGTAAAACAAATAACCATGAATTACAAAAATACCATAAATTTAACAAAACCCCATCATTTTTTTCCCATGTTGTTTTTATTAATTTTTTACAACATCCAATAAATTAATAAAAATATCATAAATTTAACAAAATTTCCAGAATTGAACAAAATCCAATAAAAAACACAAATAAAAAATCTGATAAAATTTTGTTGTAGTCAAATTTTCTGGGTGACAGTCACTGGTGACAACCATTACAGTGCCCACAGGGGTTCCTCCCAGATGTCTACAAAACAGAAATATTATGTAAATTTGCATTGTTATTTAGATTATTTTTAACTCTTGTTTCTTAAAGGGAATATGTGACTATACAGTATATTAGTATTCTGACTCATGAACCAGGAGGTTCAGGATGAGCAGGGCATTAGGTCCCATCCACGGTGTTCTGCATACAAGGGGCCACTTAGAGTTCACAGCTCTCCTGGAAACCCCTTTTAATAATAGTTGATCGATTGAAGATCGTTGTGAGTCCGAGACCCAACACCCCCACCGATCAGCTGTATGAAGAAGCCGCAGTGTTCGGGTGAGCGCTGCAGCCTCTTCACTACTTACCAAGCACATGGCTGTACATTATATAGTGGCGGTGTTCAACCTATTCACTTGAATGGGACTGAGCTATGAACAGGCCATGTAACCAGTGATCGTGACGTTACAGTCACAATGAACATGGTCTCAGCAGTCACAGGAAAGGACCCGTGACGTCACTGGTGATGTATGTGAGTGATGTCCCGGGTCCTTTCCTGTGACTGCTGAGCCAATTAATTGCTCTCAGCGGTCAGGTGCGGTGAGGACTTCCACCGAACCAAGCCCCTGGGTGTCCTTGGACTGGACAATGGCGGGGGACACCAGAGCACCAGGGACAGGTGAGAGTGTTTTTTTTTTTTTTTTATGTTTCAGCTTCCTGCAGCCTCCTGCCCCAGTTCTGCGTTTCCTGGACAACCCCTTTAAGCCTTTTAATTGCTGCAACGAAGCAGAACCTGTCAGTCAGTAAGTGTTCAATTTGCCTGCAGTGCCACCACAGGAGAAATTAAGCATTACATAGTGACCATTCAAATCAATGTTTTGTGTATGTAATGCAGGACAGGATGGGTCCTCCAGAGCGAGAGACACTCTTTGTGACCACTCTGGCCAAGAGAGGAGGATCCTGATCAGAGGACGCCATGCTATAACTCAGAATTTTCTAAACATGACAAACCATTTTGAGGAACACCGCTGACTGCTTTATAATCTTATTGGATATTTCCCTTATTCTTCATTCCGGGGTTGTTCCTTAATTGTAGCTATAAATTTTGGTTCCTAGAGATGAATCTTCCCAGTGGCGGCACCAGACGTATGGATACCCACAACATAGTAACCGACCCTAAGAGAAGGTTTATAACGCCAACCTCCTGAGGCTGCGCTTCTCTGATATTGCATTATAAGGAGCAGATGTGTGCTGGCCCTTTAATCGAGCGCAGAAAAGCAATCTTTTTACAATGGCAGCAAGGTGTTTTATTAACTCCCACATAATCCAGCGGTCGCAGCGCTGCCTCCAAACTCACAACGTTGTGTTCCTTTGTCTCCTTCGGTAAGGCTGAACCCCAGTGTTTGTGACATTAAACATGGGAAACTTCTCCGTCTTCAGCTGCAGAATATATTCGAGAAAATTAATATAAGGAAAAAAAAATGTGCCCTTTGATCCCTGTAAGAAAAGCCACATGCATACTCTGACAGGGTTGGCATCCAACTTGACAGGACTCCTGAGTGGCAACTCCTCTGTTTATTCTGTGATAGCCCTACGTTCCTGTGGTGTGATGTGAGGAACACTGATATAGGGTTACCTGTCCGAAATCCAGTGACTCGTCTCTAGTCTTCCGCAACTGAAGACGCATTAGGATGCCAAGCAGTCATGGGTAGTGCGTGTGGCCAGTTATAGCCATGGTACTGCCTAACCTACATTGCCCGACCCTTGGCTTGCCTAATTATGGTTCCTGTTACCTTACAGTACCAGATAAGATTCCACCTGACCTCTGTTAGCTAGACAGGGTTGGCACACTATATACAGTCATGGCCAAAAGTTTTGAGAATGACACAAATATTATATTGTCACATGATCTGCTGCCCTCTGGTTTTTATGTGTGTTTGTCAGATGTTTTTATCACATACAGAAATAGAATTGCATTCATATTATGAGTAACAGAAGCTTATATTGACACTTAGAATGAGTTAATGCAGCAAGTCAATATTTGCAGTGTTGACCCTTCTTCTTCAGGACCTCTGCAATTCTCCCTGGCATGCTCTCAATCAACTTCTGGACCAAATCCTGACTGATAGCAGTCCATTCTTGCAGAATCAATGCTTTAATTTGGTCTGAATTTGTTGGTTTTTGTTTGTCCACCCGTCTCTTGATGATTGACCACAAGTTCTCAATGGGATTAAGATCTGGGGAGTTTCCAGGCCATGGACCCAAAATCTCTATGTTTTGTTCCCTGAGCCATTTAGTTATCACCTTTGCTTTATGGCAAGGTGCTCCATCATGCTGGAAAAGACATTGTTGAGCGCCAAACTGCTCTTGGACGGTTGGGAGAAGTTGCTCTTGGAGGACATTCTGGTACCATTCTTTATTCATGGCTGTGTTTTTAGGCAAGACTGTGAGAGAGCCGATTCCCTTGGCTGAGAAGCAACCCCACACATGAATGGTTTCAGGATGCTTTACAGTTGGCATGAGACAAGACTGGTGGTAGCGCTCACCTCTTCTTCTCCGAATAAGCTGTTTTCCAGATGTTCCAAACAATCGAAAAGGGGATTCATCAGAGAAAATGACTTTACCCCAGTCCTCAGCAGTCCACTCCCTGTACCTTTTGCAGAATATCAGTCTGTCCCTGATGTTTTTTCTGGAGAGAAGTGGCTTCTTTGCTGCCCTCCTTGAGACCAGGCCTTGCTCCAAGAGTCTCCGCCTCACAGTGCGTGCAGATGCACTCACACCTGCCTGCTGCCATTCCTCAGCAAGCTCTGCACTGCTGGTAGCCCGATCCCGCAGCTGAAACACTTTTAAGAGACGGTCCTGCCACTTGCTGGTCTTTCTTGGGCGTCCTGGAGCCTTTTTGGCACCAATGGAACCTCTCTCCTTGAAGTTCTTGATGATGCGATAGATTGTTGACTGAGGTGCAATCTTTCTAGCTGCAATACTCTTCCCAGTTAGGCCATTTTTGTGCAGTGCAATGATGACTGCATGTGTTTCTTTAGAGATAACCATGGTTAACAGAAGAGAAACAATGATGGCAAGCACCAGCCTCCTTTTAAAGTGTCCAGTGGTGTCATTCTTACTTAATCATGACAGATTGATCTCCAGCCCTGTCCTCATCAACACCCACACCTGTGTTAATGGAGCAATCACTGAAACGATGTTAGGTGGTCCTTTTAAGGCAGGGCTGCAATGATGTTGAAATGTGTTTTGGGGGATAAAGTTCATTTTCTAGGCAAATATTGACTTTGCAAGTAATTGCTGTTAAGCTGATCACTCTTTATAACATTTTGGAGTATATGCAAATTGCCATTAGAAAAACTGAAGCAGTAGACTTTGTAAAAATTAATATTTGTATCATTCTCAAAACTTTTGGCCATGACTGTACTTGTGACTACCCCACAGCTCCAGACTGATTATATATTTCACAAATCGTTAATGCCCCCCATGACTACGACTACAATCATGACTACGACTACAACCATGACTACGACTACAACCATGACTACGCCTACAACCATGACTACGCCTACAACCATGACTACGACTATAACCATGACTACGATTACAACCATGACTACCGCTACAACCATGACTACCGCTACAACCATGACTACGGCTACAACCATGACTACGCCTACAACCATGACTACGACTACAACCATGACTACGACTACAACCATGACTACGCCTACAACAATGACTACGACTACAACTTCTTTCCTTTATAACCTCCTATTTATTAACCATTTTTTGTAGTAAGTTTTTTGCATTATTTTAAAGTGCACCCCCTAGCAACCATTTCTCAAAATGATCCTCTTGTTTTCTAGTTCTAGGGATTCCACACCTCACTAGCTTAGTGGCAATCTAAACACAAAGCCGTGTACTGGGAAGTGGGATGTTTTTGGTGAATTGTGTTGCCCATATCGGTTATTACAGGGAATGTTCCTGTCCTTTTGTTCTTAGGTGACATTAATGACCTCTTACCAGCTTTCCCGTTGATGGTTTCTCTGTACATAGTCAACCAAAACCCTACTCCATACTGACAAGGAGAATCAATCCTAAAACATTGTTGTCTACAGATGGTTGCTTCTAGTTTGGTTGATAACTCAATGTAAGTGTCCAGTCTCTTCACATGGTTGGACATTCACATACAGGGTCAACTTGTAGTAGATATTCAAGAGACAATTTTTTGTTCCTCCTGGAAGATGTCTATTTTACATTCTTTTTCCCAAAAAGCATTGCCCTAAAGACTTCCTACAAGCCGAAGAAATGAGATCATGTAAGCCCTTCAAAGCGTTTATCAAAAAATTGCAAACATTTCTTTCGATAGTTCTAGATACTTATGGACAAATAAGATACCCTCCTAGCTGAAGAAAATCAGGTCCGTCTCTTAATAGGTACTATATGAAATAAGATAGTAAAGGTTCTTCAAAAATTTTTCAAAAAGTTGAAAAATATTTCTATCAATAGTTCTTGACACTCATGGACAAATAAGATACCCTCCTAACAGAAGAAAATCAGGCCCTTATCATAATAGGAACTATATGAAATAAGATCGTAAAGGTCCGACCAAAAATTTTTTTTCAAAAAATTTCCTTCGATAGTTCTAGATACTTACTGACAATGATCCAGAAAGCATCATTTTCTTTTCACTTTCTAGCACTATAACTCCTATAATTATTACTGAATGGATTTGATACAATTACGGTGCTGAAAGGGGAATTTCTGCCAAAAAGCCATGTTACCGGGGGATGAAGTCTAGTGAAGTAACTCGAGTGCACTACGTGATACTATCTACCTCGTTCCAGACGACCTAAAAGGCAGATTGTGGTGCGATGACTGTTTGGATGGACAACAATAATGTGCATTCATAGGGTCGGAAAATATGTCTACGGAACTTGATTAAGAAGCTGACAGATATTTCTGCCGGCTGGGAGCTGGCATCCCTCTTTGAAACGTTCTCCTGAAGCCATCAGCCCAGAATCTTGGAATGGAGTGAGATTTATACATCTTGGCCACAGTTGAAGTTATTTTGGAAAGTGTCTGCTACTTTTTATAGTATTGGTTTAGTGAAAGAAATAGGTAAAATCTACTACTGGAGGAAGTCCTGTTCTTCAACAAGGGAAACACAAGCATGGTTACTCAAGAAAGCCATAAATTAATACATCCGAAAGCTGTTTTCCTAATGTTGGAAGTATCAACATCCACATTTTCTAGATGGTTGTTGCTATGTAAAGAAAACCTACATAAAAAAACATATAGAACGCGATGGCTTCTACATTAAAGGAATTTTCCAAAACTGAAACCTTGATGGGTTATTCTTTGGGCAGACCTCCTGTGATCACATGTCATCTTCGTAGTAACCTACTAATAAGTGTTTGGTTTCCCCTCAGCGCCACCACTGGAGAAATTAAGCATTGCACAGTGTCCATTTAAACCAGTGAGTGTAATGCAGGACAGGACAGGTCCTCCAAAGCGAGAGACACTCTTTGTAACTGCTTTCCACTCAGGCTAAGATAAGAGGACTCCTCTCTAAACCGGCATCCCTTTTAAAATTATAACCCCTTTAATCCTCAGTGTTTAGTTTCCCTGCAGCGCCACCACAGGGGAAAAGAAGCATTACACAATGTCCATTTAAAACAATGATCTGTCTCTTTAATGCAGGACACGATAGGTCCTCCAGAGTGATAGACACTCTTTCTAGCTGCTCTACTGTCTGGCCAAGGGATGAGGATCCTGATTGGTATTAGAGTTCAGATCCCTGGGCGTTAGACTTCCCCCTTCCAAAAAAAAACAACAAAAAAACCTTTATTTAAAGGGGTCGTCTAGGATGGGTTTCAATATTTATTTTCCGGGTTCTATTGCAGATGAACCACAGGTTACTGGACTGATTCCAACCTCAGATCACATGATTGGAACTGTCACCCGGTCCCGGAGTTGTTCCATCCGTGTTCACCGCTCGTTACCTGTACTATGGGGCTGGCTTTACTTTTATAATGATATATTCAGCCAGGCCCCATAGTAACTAGCGCTGTATACGGGAGAGGAAGGAGGAAGCGGAGCAACTCGCAGGCTGGGTTCTGGTTCTGTAATGCCCCCATTACGTGCACCAGTCTATATAAATGATACATGGCTGGTTGGTCCCAAAAATAGCACCACACGCGGCCTCCATTGCTGAGATATCATCATTGTCAATATGCAAATGAGCTCTTTGGAGCAATGAGGTTGTTGTCATTGCTCCAAAGAGATAAACGGCAAAAATTGTGATATCTCGGGAAAAACTCTGTCTGATCCAGGTGACCCTATCTATCTGTGGGGCTGAGGTGATATTTTGGGTACTGGTGACAGACTCAGTTGTTATAATAGGGCCCTAGTATTATAAATAATGGAAATTTACCATTTACATTTCTATATAAACTACCCAAGGTCCCTAATGTATCTATCAAAGTACCTTATTTTTTTTGTTAAAATTTTTAGTACCCCAATAGGCAGCCAACCGGAGACTGAAATAAATGACTCTGAACTTTGTGTGCCCATACGTCCCCCCTTTATTTTTGGCAGGAACTGAATTACTACTAAGCTGGTAGTAGACAGTGTGTTCAGACTGTTTCTACTCTGAATCTCCCTATATCCCCCAAAGATCTCCCCAATCCAGGAAAGTCGTGTGACTGATTGCCGGAGTAAACCTTACATGGCGGAGATTCTGGCCGCCCTTCACATATTCTGCTGAAATCTACATTCCTTTTCTGTTAGCACCTTCCACGGGCATTAAACCCACAAACTGAAAAATGAGTCTACAAACCGCACTGTATTTCATCCAGAATAATATGATCTATATTATTTCTTCTTACAGTCCCCCATACTGTATTCCGTAGGTTATATATTTATAATAATATAAAAAAATAACAAAAATACATGTAATAAAAAGTAAATAAAAAACATCAAACTAGAGGTGATGGAATAATAAAAGAGATGGACCAGATACAGTCCCTGTGACGCCATTTACATGAAGAGGATATTTTTAAATTTTATTTTTTATATTTGTAAATTTTATTAAATTTTTTTGTATCCTGTTTTTTAATTTTTTTTATGGTTTATTTTCTACTGTTTCTTTTTTTAATATTTTTTTTTCAAAAAATTGATAATTTTATCTGTTATATTATTTGAATATTACTAGTGTCTACCCTTTTGGTTTTATATCTATCTATCTATCTATTTATTTATTACTTAAAAGGAACATGTCACCCAAAAATTATCTATTTTTGAAACCAGGTTTGTGTGTTAATCTGTGTATTAAAAAAGTACGATATCCTGCAATTTTCACTCTGACCACTACGCCTAATAATACTTACTTTGTAAACGTTTAAACCAATTTTTTATGTTAAACATACTTTTAAGAATTTTTAATATTTTTTTTTACATTTACCATATCACTATATGTGTATAAAAAAAAAAGTACTATGTCCTGCAATTTTCACTCTGGCCACCAAGCCTAATAATAGACTTAAATTTGCCAATTTTTTTTACGGGTTTTGCTTGCAGCAGTCATCTCATTTACATCACAGACAAAATAGACAGTATTACACTAGAAAATAATTTGGCGGATAGCCTTCCCCCTCACTGTTGTCTTTATTTTTTTGTTTTTTTATATACTTTGTTTTGGAAAAACTTTTCAATAAAAATTATAGTAAAAAAAAACAATAGAAAATAACACCTCTATAGATAACAATACATAAAACCCATCATTGCATCCACTATTACTGCCTAGTGCCATGACTGTGCTGTAAAGCATGTCACTAAATGCTGTTAACAGAGCAGAGGAGAAGCTCAGGCAAGATGGCCGGACACATAATTATGTAAAGAAAACAGAATAAAAAAAAAATCTACAATCAGAAAATAACAAATTAGAAGAAATAGATATTAATATATAAAATAATTTGCAATACATTCCTTTTAATTGACCTCTTAAAGGGTTACATTTGCTGCCAGTTATGGCACGCTCTTAATATTTCAGCAGTCCTATAATGTGTTCCGTACATATAATCACTGGGATTTATCGATAGCCTTCTATCATACATGAATTTAGAAGTCAAAGAAATCTACAAAATTTGGGCCAAATTTTATTAAAATGATTATCCTTTGGCACAGCTCACTAGTTACATTTCTCTTGTTCCCTGCCCGTGTATATACACCAATAAGTTCCTTGAAAAGGTGGCGGACATCTTTAATGAAATTTTAAAGCATTGCTACAATTCTCTGAGCCACGCCATTTTTCATTAACCCTTTCAAAACTGTTAATCTATACGCTGTAATAGTGACCATATCCATTATCTTCTAATTGGTAAAGCCGTATATACCGTAGCTATGTAGAATTTACATCAAATCAATAGAAATGGACGACTGAAGGTTACAGGTAAAAAAAACCTAGATAACCCTCTAATCAAGACCGGACCCTAAAGTTATTTCAGACCCCATAACTCAAACCCTAGACCTCCAAAATTTACAATCCAGATCAGCTTCCTATAATTACTCACCTGTGCTCGCTCCCGGTTCCTCTTCTGCAGGCACAGCTCCTCTTTGACTGTAGTTCCTGCTGCACGTGATATTGTAACATTGACACCATCCTGATGTTGGCTATGGTTACACGGAAACATTGCTGGTAATGTTTGTGATTATGGTCACGTGACTACGCACAAAGTAGGACCATGACAAGACAGTAGCAAAAAATCCAGATCTGCTGGCTTCTTGTCAGGATCTGTCCCGTATCACACAGAAAACTATGTTTAAATGGCCACCGTGTAATGCTTAATTTTGCCTGTGGTGGCGCTGTAGGGAAATTGATCACTTACTGCCAGATTCCCCCACAGATTATAACTGATCGCCAGGGATTCCAGTACATTGTGATCTGCTCGTTGTCAAGGGAACTTTCTAAAAGGTAGGGTTTGTCCCAAAGCAGAGAACTTCGTCAAAGTGGTTTTAACAATTTTTCTTTTTCAAAAATTAGCCGGAACTAGTAAATGTGGTAAAATAACAAAATTGGCGATAATTTCCAGTTTTCTCTTCCCACTTTCAGCGCCGCTGTCTGGTCCTGCAGCGATGATGTCATCTTCTTTGTTGCAGTGGTGACATACAAGTATGTACCACGTCACTGTGCGGCCAATCAGTGGCCTCGTGGGTACATGGAGCAGAGGCCCGGGGTGAAGCCCTGGAAGCTGCAGAGTTATAAAATTGTTAGGCACCTTCCTTTTTTGTTATTTAATTGATCTGGGAAAATTTTAACTCAGAAACCCCCTTTAAGCTAATACATAATAACCTTGTCTTTCATAAAAACTACATAGAATCACCCTGTGTGAACCCATACTTACCCAAAAATTGCACAAAATTGCCCTTCATGAACCTATTGTTAACTAAATTTTACACTGCAACACCCTGTGTGAATGTAGCCCTATAAAATACATAAACTCTATGAACTGACTTACCAAAAAAATCTAAGAAAAGCCCTGTGTGAACCCAGTCTTACATAAAAATTACACAAAATTGAGCCAAAATATTGCACAAAAATACCCTGTGTGAATGTACACTTACAAAATAATAACAAAATAATGTACATTTCTGAACATTTGCAGAAAAACATACTATATAAAAGAGGTATAACCCAAAAAATTTCAAAACATTTTTCTACGTGAACCCAAACATTGCACAACATTCAGGCATTGAACCCATCTCTATAAAGTAATGCATAAGAACCTGCCGTATCGAGAAATTTTAGAAAGCACGCCCTGTGTGAGCCCAGTCTTATGAAAAATTGCACAAAATTGTCCTGAGATAAATTGCAAAATTTGCCCTATGTGGACCAGGCATTACCTGCACAAAATCGAGCCTGTGTGAACATAGCCTAAGGCTAAGGCCCCACATAGCCCCACAGAATTTTCCTCTGCGGACTTTCTTCTTACTATTATTCCTATAGGAAAACCAGCAGCGTTTCTGTAGGTATAATTGACATGTTGCGATTTACAAAAACGCAACGGTTTTGGAAATCGCAGCATTTCCGCTGCGGATATTTTTCTGCATTCTGCAGGTACCGTAAAACGCTGCATTTTTTGCTGTGGCGTTTACGCTACGTGGGGCGGCGTTCACGCTACCGTTAGTAGTGTCCATTGCTAGAATCTGTTACAAAATGTTAACAATGGACACTACAGATCCGTCATAAATCCGTTAAAAATCCCATTGATTTCAGTGAGATTTGATCCGTCGTCCGGCAGTGTCCGTTCTCACCAAATCCGTCCCAGGTGTGTTATTATAGCGGACATAATATAGGTGTGTTATTATATCGGACTTAAGGCGGATGTTAAGCGTCCATTATTTTTTAACATTAATGTCTATGGACAATGGAGGATCGTCTGTTATACTGTCCGTTTTTTCCCCGCACATGCCCCCTTACTGAAGTACTGCACATGATCTCCCTGCATGACCCCAGCCATACCCAGGTCGCTGACACTTTTGTTTTTGTACCTTACATGACGTTTTGTTGCACTCACAGGCGGATTCGGTTTCCTGTATGTCACGATGCGAACTCTGAAACGGTACAAGCAGTTTATTGTAGCGGCGGCGGCGCGGTGCTGTAATGCCCCAGGAGTTATCTCGCATAGCACATATAAATCTGTCTGCCTCCATTTGTCTCCGTGGTGCATTATCCGCTCCCCTCGTATGTTTTTTACCTCCTTACCGAGTTTCCTCTTGGCCCAGAGGAACATCCACTCAGCTCATTAATATGGCTCAGCAGCCACTGCCAAATATGTACAAGCATCAAAGATTTCCCAAGATTTTTTTTTCTATATTTTTAGGTTTTATTAAGCCATGCTCTGGAGGATGATGGTTATAAATGGGATACTTTTTATGTCTGTTTTCACTTAACCCTGTAGCGCTCACTGGCACTTAATTAAAATTCTTCTCTGTGAACCAGGTAAAAAATGTAGATGGATGTATTATTGGGTAGATTCCTGATGCCCCATTGGTCATCATGTGGTTTATTTACATGTTATTACTATTTTTATACAGCCTATGTATCAAGGAATGCGTAAGATTGATCATCCTGAAATTCCTGGTTTGTGAATATAATGCAAGGATTTCAGTAAAGACTGACACTTGCCCACATAGAACAGAAACAATGGAGCACAATAACGATTTATGTTAGACAAGGATTGAGACAACCCCGGTGGGCACTGGAATTACATGGTTGTTATTCCTTTACCTGTCTTCAAGCACAATATAGAAACCATTGGACTTATAATTTCCATCACATTCATTTATTTAGGACAAAATCATGTAGAGGAGGACTGACCATTTTTACATATTCATTCTCAAAGCTGATCTAGTGTCTGTCTGTGTACTGAATCTAATGCCAGTGCTGCAGTGAAGACTGACATTACAGCAGAAGACATAGCAGTAGGAGACAACTAGGGAAGCTCAGCTCTGCAAAATAATCTATCTGGTTGGGGAAAGATCAAATACATATACAGGCCACAAACCAGCAGACAGGTTTACATTATACAAATATAAATATAAATCTGACAGACGGCGACACCCCTGTACCCAGCTTTTCTAGACTCCTGAACCCTAATTCTATCTGCCTATAAAGTCTTGCATCCAATAAAAGGTGTTTTCACTTTGCAAACATCACTTTGCTACATCTAAAATAAAAATGTAGCAAATTTGCAAATACCCTTAGTAAAAAAATATATTTACTATTTGTGTCTACAGCTCCCCTGCAGTCCTAGCTGTCTCCATAGCAACAGACTACAATCAAACCAGGTGTAGTCTTATCCTGCAGTCATACTTTCTTCTGTCTCCTGTTTCATGGTAACATACATTTGGCCAAAAATCAGACAGAAAGGAGTGTGACTGTAGGTTCAGACTACACAGGGTTTTGTTGTAGTCTGTTACCATGGAGATATTTGTGCATAGGAGCTGTATACACAAAACTATAGGTGTGTTCACTAAAGGTGAGATCACTTCTCAAACATCACTCTGCTACATCTAAAATGAAGCAAAAGGCACCTTAAACAAAATATCCTACTATTTTTTAGTGTCTACGGTTCCTGCGCAACCCTTGATGTCTCCGTGGTAACAGACTACAAACAAACCATGTGTAGTCTCGCCCTGCAGTCATACTCCATTTTTTTCTGTCCTTTGTTTCAGGATAACATACATTTGGCAACTTTGCCAGAATCATATGTACAGAAAGGAGTATGACTATAGGTTCAGACTACAGAGTGTTTATTTGTAGTCTGTTACCATGGAGACACATAGTTGTGCATAGGAACTGTGTACACAAAACTGTAGGTGTGTTCACTTTGCAAACATCATTCTGCTACGTCTAGAATAAAAACGAAGCAAATTGTAAATCACCTTAATAAACAAAATATCCTGTTCTACCGTACGTCTACAGTTCCTTTGCAGGCCAATGTGTCTCCATGGTAATCCCGCAGTCATACTCCATTTTTTATTTCCCCTATTCCACGATAACGCTCTGTCGTTCGGAGACTCCACCGCAGATGTGAACCTCGCCCGACACACACTGGGCAACTTAGTCATAATTATAGGACAGACAGAAAAAAGTATGACTGTAGGTCCAGACTGCACAAGATTTGTTTGTAGTCTGTTACCATGGAGATGCCTCATTGTGTCTAGGAGCTGTATACACAAAACTGTAAGATATTTTTTTAACCAAAATTATTTTCAGTCACTTCATATTTTATTTCACATACATCAGAGCAATCAAAAAGTGCAAGTGGACATACCCTTTAAAAGTCCAGGCCGCTCGCTCGCTATAGACATTCTTTTAATTACTATTGTCCCGGATTGAATGCTTTGCTGCTAATTCAGGTTCTCGGTATAATAAATGTCTCCCCCCTTTACCCCTTAAGGACCTTTTATTCTGTAAAGAGCTATTAGCGTCATGGTTACATGTGTAGGCTATTCATCATGGAGTCTAATGTTAATGTTATTAAAGTCTAATTAGATCTCTCGGGGAAAGAAATGGCTTTGAAACCCCAGTTCTCGTTAAACGTCGCGCTCTCGTATAGCGGGATCCTGCCGGCTTCCTGTGCCTTGTGTAACAGATTTCACCTCCTCTTATTATCTTCTACTTTCTATGATTGTTATATTATTATGATATTATTCACGTGTCATGGCGTTCTCCTTTGCCGCCATCTTGTTTTTATAGTGGTCTATTATGACAGCGCCGCCGGCCGCATTCCTGCCAAGTGAAATAAACGCTCTTGTTAAATTCAAAGGATGTAATCACGGAGCGTCCGTAATTTGTTAATGTTTGTTTATTTTTTTATTACACTCCCTTAAGATTTCCATCTCCCGTTTCCCCTAAAGTTTATACTACAATAAACACCAATTTCGGCTCGGGGTAGACGTGTAACTCTGATCCTTGCTTTGGCTGCAGATATCGGGGGCTCATATTAGGCTGATTTTTAATAGTCATTCGGGACGAAATGTTTTTGGTTTGTCGGCAACTCAGAGGCAACTTGTGATTTTCTGTTATAGTTAAATACTGGGAAAAATGAGCGCCCTATGGACGGTCGCCTGTAACGTTCCAGTTATGGGTCATATCCCATTTTTATTTATAATTGACACTTAAAGGGGACCATTCTTCACCTCCATGAACTCCAGCTGTTTGCATCCATCAATAGCCGCCGTTCCGCTGATTCCGGCGCAGTTGGAATTTTTCTCTAGCCCCTAGGGTTCCCGAGCAATCAGTGCTGTTAGTTTCAGCACCCAATATTCTAATTAGGCTCTCTACTGTCAGGTGGGCAGTCCTTGGCTGACCAGGACCACCCACCTGACAGTAGAGATACTATTTTGCATGTTTGGTGCTGAGATTAACTGCACTGATTGCTCAGGAACGGTGAGGGCTAGAGAAAAAATTCCAACTGTGCCAGAATTATTGGAGCGGCGGCTATTGATGGATGCAGTAAAGAGGACCTGTCACCTGTCATCCAGTTCTGCATTCTGATCTTCCTCTGTTATTCCTCCTGGAAATGCATGAATGAAGTAACAACTTAGTGTTACCATTCCCCTTTCCAAAGAGGTGTGTCCCTACACAATGTATACTGGTCAGGGACACACCCCCAACTGGTAACACCCCACTTTCAATTTAGTCTTAATTTCCAGTAGGGATAACAGAGGAACAGCACAAGAGAAAGTTATAAGAAAACATGCTGCAGAATTATTATATTATGGGCAATACAAGCATTTACTAAAACGGGTATGTCAGGAGAGGTGAGAGGTGCTCTTTAAAGTGACACCCCTGACAAACCTAAAAATCTATATATTGAGTAGAATGGAGGCACCCTGCCCAGAGTGTTAAGCATGGATTTTGCGGGTGGCAGGGACCATGTACTGTCTTCTAATGGGACAATTTTTAATTCCTCACCCCAGAACCTGTATAGGTAACTTACTGCATGTGCATGAACTGAGTTAATATTTCCTACACATGTTCCCAGGCCTGTCGTGACATTGTGTATTTTCAGCTTTTAGAAGCATAAATGTAAGTGTTATATATACAACTATAGTTGAGCTGAGTTTGTCAGATGTAGCAGTGCAGTGATAGCAGTACAGAACTCTTACATAGGATTGTGGGTAAACCTACTATATTTTCTTAAAGGGGGTCCCAAACCAATAATAGTGCCCTGTAGGGGGCTTTAATAGGAGAAGAAACTTACCTTTGTAACCACAAACTGATAAAGCCGTGCAGAGATAATCATATTTTTATGGATATGCAGATCAGCCTGCAAGTGCACTGGAGGCGGGGCCTAATTTAGCAGATATTTCCTACAAACAGCTGTGATGTAAATAGTGGCTAAAAGTGTCAATCAAGGGGAGAAATTGGGCACCGATTCCAAAGAAGAGCCATAGCATTTGCAACTGTGTGTAAGCAAATTTGCAAAATCAGGCCCCACCCCCAATGCACTTGCAGACTGATTTGCATATTTATAAAAAGATGATTATATCTATATTGCGTTATCAGATATATTTCTGCTCCTATTAAAGGCCCCTACATGGCACTATTTTGGAACCCACAGACTCCATTAAAAAAGGACCTTTCACCACCTCCACCAACTCCAACGCTTTGTATCCTTCAGTAGGTGGCGCTCCACTGATTCCGACACAGTTGGAATTTTTTCTCTAGCCCCCACCATTCCTGAGAAATCAGTGATGTTATTTTCAGGACTCCATATGCTAAGGAAGCTCTCTACTATCAGGTGGGCGGTCCTTGGTAGATGTCTAGGACCGCCCACCTGAAAGTAGAGAGCCTAATTGGGTACTGAAACTAACAGAGAGGATTACTCAGGAACGGTGGGGTCTAGAGAAAAAATTACAATTGCGCTATAATCAGTGGAGCGGCGCCTATTTAAGGGTACAAAGAGGTGGAGGTGGTGAAAGATCTAGCAAAATGGAGTTGAATGACAAGTATGGATTTATACATGTAGCAGAGCTGAGTTTGTTAATGTGATGATGCAGCTGGTTTCGTTATTACACATAGCTGATGGTGATATCCCATTGTGCAGGAATGAAACATGACAAATCCAGCTCTGCTACATCTGTATCTGTACATTTATACCAGGGCGGCTTCTGCGGGAGAGAAAAATGATTCTTGCAAAGTGATGCGGATGGCTCATTTCACACTTAATTACCTTTTATTTGTCGCCGCTTCCTGTGCTAACTGACCGGTTACTTTCCCATCACTTTCAGGCTGATGTTTCACGAACCAAAGGAAATGGGGTTAATCGCTATTGCAACTCGGCAGACTCAAGGCAAAGGTCAGGGGACGTCTTTCAATTTAAGAAAACACTCGGCACAGTTACTGGTTAAACCTGGAGGCCGCTGACTTTTCTCTGTCTTTCATTTCTTTGTATTTGCTCTTTTTTAGCTCTGCAAAAAGTTCAGTTTTGATATTTTTTTAATTGTTAATATTTCATCTTAATTTACTGTTTTCTTGTAATAATTCTTTCTGATATGAGAAGAATTCACATTTATGCAGCCACATAGGTTAGTGTCACCAGAACCAGCATATCACCCAGCCCTGCAGATAGATAGGTTAGTGTCACCAGAACCAGCATATCACCCAGCCCTGCAGATAGATAGGTTAGTGTCACCAGAACACGCATATCACCCCAGCCCTGCAGATAGATAGGTTAGTGTCACCAGAACATAGCATATCACCCCAGCCCTGCAGATAGATAGGTTAGTGTCACCAGAACCAGCATATCACTCCAGCCCTGCAGATAGATAGGTTAGTGTCACCAGACCCAGCATATCACCCCAGCCCTGCAGATAGATAGGTTAGTGTCACCAGACCCCAGCATATCACCCCAGCCCTGCAGATAGATAGGTTAGTGTCACCAGACCCCAGCATATCACCCCAGCCCTGCAGATAGATAGGTTAGTGTCACCAGAACCTGCATATCACCCCAACCCTGCAGATAGATAGGTTAGTGTCACCAGAACCAGCATATCACCCCAGCCCTGCAGATAGATAGGTTAGTGTCACCAGAACCAGCATATCACCCCAGCCCTGCAGATAGATAGGTTAGTGTCACCAGACCCAGCATGTCACCCCAGCCCTGCAGATAGATAGGTTAGTGTCACCAGACCCAGCATGTCACCCCAGCCCTGCAGATAGATAGGTTAGTGTCACCAGAACCAGCATGTCACCCCAGCCCTGCAGATAGATAGGTTAGTGTCACCAGAACCAGCATATCACCCAGCCCTGCAGATAGATAGGTTAGTGTCACCAGAACCAGCATATCACCCCAGCCCTGCAGATAGATAGGTTAGTGTCACCAGACCCAGCATATCACCCGAGCCCTGCAGATAGATAGGTTAGTGTCACCAGTACCAGCATATCACCCCAGCCCTGCAGATAGATAGGTTAGTGTCACCAGAACCAGCGTATCACCCCAGCCCTGCAGATAGATAGGTTAGTGTCACCAGAACCAGAATATCACCCCAGCCCTGCAGATAGATAGGTTAGTGTCACCAGAACCAGCATATCACCCCAGCCCTGCAGATAGATAGGTTAGTGTCACCAGACCCAGCATATCACCCGAGCCCTGCAGATAGATAGGTTAGTGTCACCAGTACCAGCATATCACCCCAGCCCTGCAGATAGATAGGTTAGTGTCACCAGAACCAGTATATCACCCCAGCCCTGCAGATAGATAGGTTAGTGTCACCAGACCCAGCATATCACCCAGCCCTACAGATAGATAGGTTAGTGTCACCAGAACCAGCATATCACCCAGCCCTGCAGATAGATAGGTTAGTGTCACCAGACCCAGCATATCACCCAGCCCTACAGATAGATAGGTTAGTGTCACCAGAACCAGCATATCACCCCAGCCCTGCAGATAGATAGGTTAGTGTCACCAGAACCAGCATATCACCCCAGCACTGCAGATAGATAGGTTAGTGTCACCAGAACCAGCATATCACCCCAGCCCTGCAGATAGATAGGTTAGTGTCACCAGACCCAGCATATCACCCCAGCCCTGCGGATAGATAGGTTAGTGTCACCAGAACCAGCATTTCACCCCAGCCCTGCAGATAGATAGGTTAGTGTCACCAGAACCAGCATATCACCCCAGCCCTGCAGATAGATAGGTTAGTGTCACCAGACCCAGCATATCACCCAGCCCTGCAGATAGATAGGTTAGTGTCACCAGAACCAGTATATCACCCCAGCCCACATGGTTATGGTCACCTGAATCAATCTATCTGCAGGACTAGGTTGACATGCTGGGCTCTTGTGACACTCCCTTTAAGGATATTTATTCATTGTGCAGTCTGACTGTAATGTCTGGCAGTTTTTGGAATAGTCACCCAGGGTCGGATGGTTTCTCTCTTCCCTCCACACTTTCACTCAATTCCCCTTTTTACTGCAGTTCTTGAGACATATGAAGGATTTCACTTGACCCGGAGGGCTGTTTATGATGTCGCGGGTCATGGCCTGTCACACTTAATGATTCACGATTCACCAGTTCCTAGAGATGTCATAGTCTATTCTCATGAATGGTGGTTTGTAGCCCCAGACCTTGTCCCTCACTGTCCTTAGTAGAGAAGGTCACTGTATGTTCACCTCTCATGGAATAATGGTTTAATCTGAAAACATCACATAAAATAAGGGCCTCAATACAAAATCTATACGGGGGTCCCCAGCTGCCATGGTAGAGGGAACATTGGGTCGCCTTGGGCATTACCATCCAGGTCTAAATTCTACATTTACACCCCTTATATCTCCACCATTGCATTGACATCATAATACAGTATAAGGCACGGTAATATGATCGTAATATGGTAAAAATTTTCAAAAATAGAGATTTTATGTTTACGTTAAAAAATTAGAGCCACTCAGGAGTCTTCTTACAGGGCTCCACCCCCATGTCCATTCCACTTGGATACTGCCTACATTACTGACCTTCTAAGTACGATTAATTTAGGAATTTTAATGGAAAACCCAGATTTACCCTTCGATAGAGATTACTGTACATGTTAATGCTGTGACTTGCATGTAATTGTGTTTAGTGTTTGTTTGCAGGTCGGGGTGGGAACGTCTGGCTCAGCCCCAAAGGATGTGCCTTAGTGACATTGCTTGTCTCCATTCCTCTGTCATCTCCGCTGGGGCAGAGGATCGCCTTTGTGCAGCACCTGATGTCCATGGCCGTTGTAGAAGCCGTGAGGACACTTCCTGGATATGAGGTATTCATTACCTGATGATGCAAGTAAATTGGGCTTTGGTCCTCCCTGGCGTTACACCTGGTTGCATCTGCCTTTTCCCTCCCTGCCTGCCCACTGTGCTCTTCCCTCACCAAGCCTGTAGAACTTTTTGCACTTTGGGTCAGGGCTGGCTGCTTGGGTCCCACCTCATCTCCATCCCTCCTACACCTGCCAGGGCCCATATTCTAGCCCCACATTCAGGACACATAGTCCTACCCATCATTGTCTTACCGCCCCTCTGATGTCACTAACGTTGGGTTCTTCTTGGGTCACCACCTCTCCATGCCCAATTGCATATGCAAGACTGTGTTCTTGTGGAGTCATTGAGTGGTTCCCAGTGCACTGAGGTGGAGACCGCCCAGACCCCAAAATGTTGTCACACTACCTTACCAGGTGATGGTAACGATAAGACAACATGGTGTTCCTGCTTCCACCAGACTTCGACAACTATCTGGGGGGTCAAGGAGAAGAGTAGAGTCCTTTTTGGGCGGATCAAGGAGAGGAGTAGAAGAGAAGAGCCTTTTTTTTTTTCTTGCGGGGCTCAAGGAGTAGAAGACTAGAGTATTTATTGTGAGGTTCTAGGAGAGTAGAAGAGAAGAGATTTTTGTTAGTTGGGGTCAAGGGATGGAGTAGAAAAGAAGGATGTTTTATTCTGTGGGTAAAGGAGAGGAATGCAAGAGAAGATAACATTATTTTTTTTGCGGTGGTCAGGGAGAGGAGTAGAAGATAAGAGTATCTTATCTTAGGATCAGTAAGGCAGGTGGGAAGTGGGATTGTGGGCCCATATGGACTGTGGGGCCAGGTCAGAGCGGTGATCGCTAAGACATCTGTAGCCCCCGCCTGAGCTGATCACTGCTATGGTTATGGTCAGATGACCCTCCTATCAAAAATAGATTGTCCAAAGCGGAGAACCTCTTTAGATTTTTATATAATTTCCTTACCTACTAGTCTGTTGCACACAGCCCTTCTTATAATGACGGCGTGATAAGCGGCAAGCTCTGAATTACCTGGCGGTATTTTACGTACACGAGGTTAACTGCGTTTATTGAAGGTGTCAGTCGGCTTCATCACCTCGTAGCTCATTCGGCTGCTGTTGCCGTGTTCTTATAACTGCTAACTGTAAACCTTTGCTTTTTCTTCAGGGGGGCTTTTTTTTTTTTTTAACGCCCGCATATGTTTCCCATATTCCCTGAAACCAATGACTTCCGCACATTTACACTATGTCTTTTTATATACTTCACGTCTCTCCTTCCAGCCCGCCGTCCTTCGCTGGATCAGATCTTCATGCCTTGCGTCCATTTATCAGGCCAGGACTTAAGGTAGACAGAAGGTTGAAGTATCGGGCCAGTCATGGCTGATTTCTCCAGCATCGCTCCCTTCTCAATCCATTTACCTTTACGCGGCGGTTCTGTAATCCGGCGCGTCAGTCGCTGCCTCCTGCTGTTGTTCCCAAACCTCAAACATTTTTCCCTTTAAATCTTTCTAAGCCTTATGGGGCACATATCAACGTCTCGCCCCGTAGGGAGCTCTCTATGAAACGTTAGCAGCCCGGCCGCTAAATGTAAGCAGATGGACGTGCTTTGAAGAATGCCACAGTCGTATAGACTCGCAGAAAGAACAGAAAAAGCTCCGTTCTGTTTCACCTTTCCAATATAAGCAAGGGGAGAAGTAAGCCAGGACTTTACAACCGGCGCTGGGCCTTGGTGATTGAAGTATTTGCTGAGAAGCTATAGATCCTTGTTCTGGGTATGCTTTAATAGAGAAGGCGGACATTAAAAAAAAAAAAAAAAGTTCATGATGTAGCAGAGCTGAACTGGAACTTGCTACAACTTTTTGCCATGCGGTACCTGTATTGTGAAATAACACGCTCAGCTCTGCTACATTCATTGTGGATCCAGTATTCCCTATTAATTCTTTTGTAGAAACAACAATTTTTGGCCTTGAGGATACATCAATTTTTTAAGTTTTTTTCATCACTTTTTAATAACCTTCTGAGGGTTTGTTATTTTATGGGACAAGTTACATAATGTTATGGTACATATAATATGCTAAAAATATTTTATTAATTTTTTTTAGGGGAGAATGGAAAAAAAAATCAATTCTTCAATTTTTTTTTTTTTTATGCTGTTTACTATTTTATAGTTGTTTTTAAATAGTTTTTATGTTACTATTTTTACACAATAACAGACTTTTAAAAAAGTTTTTGTGCCACCTTAACTTTTTTATTTTTACATTTTTTTTTTAGATTTTATTAACATTTTAGGGTGCATTATTGATTTACCTTTACTCCTGTTTTGGGGAAAGTAGATTTAAAAAATTTGTGCTCCGCCATTGATTTATTTTTTTTGCACACTGTGAATTATAAAGTTAGGCTTATAGCACAGGTTGTGGCAATACTAGTTATGTGTACTTTTATTCCCTTCACTAGGTAAGGGAAGACTTTTTAAAATAATTTTTAAACATTTTATTTTTCTTTTCTATTTTTGAACATTTTATTAAAATTATTTTAGTCCCAGTCCCTAGACTTACCATGTGATCACTTGATCAATATGCGAATACAAAGCAATACTTATGTATTGCAGTAGATTACACCTGTCAGTATAAAACTAACAGGGAACCTATTATGCCCTGTCTGTGGCCTGATCGTATTTAAGCTCCCCAAACATCATAAACTTTTCACATGTGAACCTTTGTCATAGAATAGCAGAGTTGTTGTGTTAGCTTACTGCTGTATGTGCTGGAGCACTTATCTGTTTATCCGAGCCTAAAGTTCTGCTTTTCCTTTATTGCTCCTTTACAGGATATTGAACTAAAGGTGAAGTGGCCGAATGATATATATTACAGTAATGTGATGAAGCTCGGAGGAGTCCTGGTGAACTCGACACTCATGGGAAATACATTTCATATATCGATCGGTATGAAATACCTTGCTTAGTATTTTGTCTCCTTTTGCTGTTTATACAGGCTCTTATATATGGGGTCTATATAAGTGTTAAATTAGGGTATTAAAATTATTACTTATTATATGTATACAAATACATTATTACTGTGCCAAGTTATCACTGATGAAAGATACAGGGTAACTGTGAGAAGAGCTTAAAAATCTGAATTTTAAAAATGACCTTTCACCACCTCCACCAACTCCAGCTCTTTGCATCCTCCACTGATTCTGGAGCTGTTGGAATTTTCTCTCTAGCCCCCACCATTCTTGAGAAATCAGCTCTGTCAGTTTTGGTTCCTAATAAGCTATTTAGGCTCTGTACTGTCAGGTACAGCTCTGATTGGACAGCGTCAGCTCACGCCCCCTTGCTGCTCCTGCCTAACACTGTCCACCTGATAGCACAGAGCCTAATTGGCACATCAGGGACCAAAACTAACAGCACTGATTGCTTGGGAACGGTGGGGGCTAGAGAAAAAAATTCTAACTGTGACAGACTGGAGTGGCCCCTATTAAAGGATACAAAGAGCAGAAGTTGGTGGAGGTGGTGAAAGATCACCTTTAAGTATTGTTAAAGGGTCACTCTGAGGATCCTGTCCTGCTGTCTATTCAGAGAATTGTTCACATTTCATCTAATTTGTAAAAAGGTAGTAACAAAGTTTAATAAAAAAAAAAACTCTACAAACAAGTCATCATATCTCATCTTCCCGGAGCTATGAAAGTGTGACATCATAGGTAAAGTTACACTTGTATTTTTAGGATTTGATGGAGTTAGCCTTGAAATAAGTTCTCAAGTTAATAGAGGGGGATCCTCCATTCAGGATCCTCGTTTCTTGGCCAGAATGGTTGGAAAGAGCATCTATAACTCTGGAGGACCAATCCCGAGCTGCATTACACAGATAACACATGAATTTCAATAAAGACCATGTAATACTTCATTTCTCCTGTGGTGGCACTGCAGGAAAGTTGGCCACTTACAGCTTGGTTCCTAAACAAATTACAACTGATTACTTGGGAACACCGTGTGATTGACTTATTGTCATTTCACCCCTCAAGCAAAATGGACATTATCATATACCCTATTTTCTAAGTTAATAGACAGGAGGGGGTACTCTGTTCAAAATCCTCATCTCATGACCAGAATGGAGAACAGTTGCAAAGAGCGGCTCTCACTCTGGAGGACCTGCCGTGTCCTGCATTACACACACAACTGGTTGCTTTCGATAGACACCATGTAATACTTCATTTCTCCTGCGGGGGCACTGCAGTGAAATGAATCACCTACTCATTGGTTCTTCCAGAGATTACTGATGATTGCTCAATGATATCCTGTGATCGACTTTTCGCCATCTCATCCCTCATACAAGAGGGATATCTCCTTTAAGCGATTTATACTTGAACCCTTCAAAATGTATCAGTTCCACCAACTGGTTCACACCAGCGGTTATCGTTGCGATACGACCTGTTTACCTTTGCTGTATGGTGCAAGGTCATAATGCATTCACATATATATATATATATATATATTTTCTTTTCTGCTAGGTTATGGGTTCAACGTCACGAACAGTAACCCAACAATCTGCATCAATGATCTCATCTACGAGCACAACAAGAGATATAAAACAAATATTGATCCGCTAAGGGTGGATACATTGATAGCGCGGTCGGTGACCGCTCTGGAGAGGCTCATTGATATATTTCAGAAGGAAGGACCCAATGGTATTCTGCCCACCTATTACAAATATTGGGTACACAGGTGAGTGTGACAAACATTGTTCAGGGCCCCTTTGTTTTATGTGGGGCCAAAGTTCACTGGTGTGAAGAAATATCTAGATATCTTATCATAGACTTGGCCTGTTCTTTGGTCTGGGATTATGCACTGCTTATTCAGAATTATACAGTTGTCACTCATATTTCCCGCATCCATCATCAAGATAAGGTGCATTGTCCATGATTGACGGGCAAACAAGGCCCTCTCCTTTATCATTGGCACGTCAAGCAGCAAGGCGTCCATTATCAGTTTATATTTACCATAAACAAGTTCCAAGAACGTGAAGAACATGGTCCATACAAAAATTTGTGCTGTTTTTGGGTTTGACCATCATGGTGCTCTTTATACAGACTAAGGACTTCATTTCCAGGGGACATGGCTACCAGGACCATTACTCATCTCTGCAGGACTCTGATTTCTGAAGGTCTTCCAGTGGGGAAGGTCAATGTTTTTGAGTATCATAGTCAAGTTCGAACCTTAGAGGGGTTTTCTGGACCCCCAGCATTTTACATACTGATGACCTATCCACAGGATAGGCCATCAGTATCTTATTGGTGGAGGTCTGACACCCGGGACCCGGCATTAATCTACTCCCATAGATAACCAAAGCAGCGGATATTCCTTGTGCTTGCAGGTCTTGCAGACAAACTCTACGCTGGAGGCTCCAAATGGAAACTCTGATGTAGATGTGAACGTAACCTTAATCTGATGGTAAAGGCCCCCGTACACCCCGGACGATTTTGACAGGACCAGCCGACTATGTTATGTCTGTGAAGGCCTCCCAATTTATAATCTGTCGGGGAATGAAGGATCGGGAATGATGAATTTCACATGTCCGATCCTTTTATATTTGGGTAGATAAGCTACCGCCAGAGAAATGGGGCAGCTGATTATATATATATATATAGGGGGGAGGAAGAGACGTGGGCGAGCTGATATATCTATGGGGGGAGGTACTGTAGGAAGGAAATAAAGAAATTGGTCATCGTCACATAACATGTCATCACTTGTAGGATTAGGTGGTGACCGGGAGACCAAATCACATGAATTACAATTGGTACATTGACTCTCTAATGGTGGGTACGAAAAATCTAAGTCTAAGTGTGAACATTGCACACTGTTACGGTTTCGATTACCTTAAGGGCTCCATTCTTATTTTTGGAGGTTGGAAGTGAACAAGGAACTTGATTTCACATATCTGGGAATAAATCTATCAAGGATATTCTAGACACTACTTGCCACTATGTAGACACCATACTGTAACAGTGTATACAAAGAGCACACGGCCTAGACAATCTACTGACAAGTAACACATATCTAGGATATTCCATTGTCTTGATTTAACCCTTTCACCCCATAGTTTTTGTCTGTTTCTGTGTCTTTCAGTGGGCAGCAGATTCGTCTCGGTGGTGAGGACGGCCCTTTAGCCTGGATTGTTGGAGTTGATGACTCCGGGTTTCTCCAAATTCTCCAAGAAGGGAAAGACATTGTCACTGTCCATCCTGACGGCAACTCCTTTGACATGATCAGAAACTTGATTATACCAAAACACACCTAACCCGGCCATAGGAGCTCCGCAGGTTTTACCTAAATGTAGACATTCCCACAATCAGTGGCCGGCGGTGGTCGCTGTCTGACATAGATATATTTTGTAATACCACATGGATGGTCTTAGGTTTCTCTTATGTTTGGATGTGTTACGCTGCTCTTAGATTTACTGTATTGTATCTATAGGACAGCTCTATGGAAATACTGTATATTCTTACATTGGGGACGGTAGTGGGACTGACTCGCTTAGGGACTTGTTTACAGATTTTTGGGGTTTGGATGCACTCAAGTAAAATTGTAGTTAAGATGCAAATAAAGGAAAATTATTCCAGTGGTTCTCCTTGGAGTAATATCCATATACTTATTACAAATATATTGAGGAATATACATTAGAGGGGTCTTATGGATTCCTTAAAATGGGGCATAAGTTTTACAATCCATTTTTTTTATTGCTCCAATGCATGTAAAATGAGAAACAAAGCAACTTAGCCAATAGTCTTAGTTAGAAATAACCTACCGTTTTGTGACTACAGGTCCTGTGCAGACCTATGTGTCTCCATGGTCACAGAGCATTGTCTAGACTAGATATAGTTGTGTCCACTTCTCAGCAGAGAGAAGGACTAGTTGTATAGAAAAGAAGTAGTTACAATTGTATCCACTGTAGGCAATGCTTTGTGAGTTATTCACATCGGCAGCAGCTGCACAAATCTCTCTGTTTAGCTCACAGAGCATTGTCTAGGCTGGATACAACTGTAACTACTTTCCCTGTACTGTATTTCTAGTCCTGCTCTCAGCTCAGAAGTGGAGACAATTGTATCATGGCTAGATAATGCTCTGTGAGCTCAACACATCAGCAGCAGCTGCAGAAATCTCTCAGTTCGCTATTATGTATCAATCTGGAGTTGAGGCTGTTTGGGTCACAGAGCATTGTCTAGACTGTATATAATTATAACTACTTCTGTATATACCTAGTCCTGCTCTCAGCTGAGAGGTGAATACAATTGTATCCAGTCTAGACAATGCTCTGTGAGCCAAACAGCCTCAACTTCAGATTGATACATTGTAGCCAACTAGGAGAGAAATTTTTTGCAGCTGATTCTACACCATTTTCAAGATCTTCGCTTGCAGTCAGTGAATACTTGTGTACATAGTAAGTCCTGCTCCCAGCTGAGAAGTATATACTATTGTATCCAGTCTAGACAATGCTCTGTGAGCCAAACAGCCTGGACTCCGGACTGATACATTATAGCAAGATAGTAAGGAGATTCATGCAGCTGTTGCTGAGGTGTTTGGCTCACAGAGCATTGTCTAGAGTGAATACAATTGTAAATACTTCTATATATAGCTAATCCTGCTCTCAGCTGAGAAGTATATACAATTGTATACAGTCTAGACAATGCTCTGTGAGCCAAACAGCCTCAACTTCAGATTGATACATTGTAGCAAACTAGGAGAGAGATTTGTGCAGCTGATTCTTCACCATGTTCAAGATCTTTGCTTGCAGTCAGTGAATACTTGTGTACATAGTAAGTCCTGCTCCCAGCTGAGAAGTATATACCGGTACAATTGTATCCAGACTAGACAATGCTCTGTGAGTCAAGCAGCCTGGACTCCGGACTGATACATTATAGCAATATAGTAAAGAGATTTGTGCAGCTCTTGCTGAGGTGTTTAGCTCACAGAGCATTGTCTAGAGTGAATACAATTGTAACTACTTCTATACATAGCTAATCCTGCTCTCAAACAAGAAGTGGAGACAATTGTACCCAGTCAAGACAATGCTCTGTGTGCTAAATAGCCAGACTGATTCATTGTAGCAAGCTAGGAGATGTGTGCAGCTGCTGCTGATGTGTTTAGCTCACAGAGCATTGTCTACACCGGATACAATTCTAACTACTCCTATATATAACTAGTGCTGCTCTCAGCTGAGTAGAGACCATTGTATCTAGGCTAGACAATGCTCTGTGAGCTAAACACATCAGCAGCAGCTGCACAAATCTCTCTACTATTTTGCTATAATGTATCAGCCCCGGGTCTAGCTGTCTAGGCTCACAGAGCATTGTCTAGACTGGATACAATTGTCTCCACTTCTCAGCTGAGAGCAGGACTTACTATGTACACAAACATTCACTGACTGCAAGCAAAGATCTTGAAAATGGTGAAGAATAAAGACACAAAGTATATTAGAAAGTTGTAGAACTCTGCATTTATACAGTGACTAAGCATGATTTACATAAAGCCGCCCTCCCCTTTAATACACAGGTGCTGCTAGTATTGCACATTCATTGTCATAGGTGCAGGATTACATTTTCCTCGGCGGGCCCGGCAGAAGTCTCCGGTGTCTGGCGGTGGTGCAGCTGCAGGCTTTTGGCCCCCGCTCAGGATACATTACTTTCAAATTGGTCATTTCATGTTATTTATTTAACGCAAATAACTTTCTGGGAAGAAAAAAAACTGCAGAAAGAATATAATATCCTATTGTGTAAGGCCGCAGGAATTATTGCTGCATGTCTACTATTAAAGCGTCCCTGCAGACCGGGTTATGAATAGCAACAGATTTCATGGGCCCCCGGGGAGGGTCTCTATAAACCATGCACATTTCAATCTGCTTAGATATTTACTAATTTCATTGTATATGAAAGATAAAAAAAGGTTAATTTGTTTCTGATTTCAGGATATATAAATCAGAGATGGTTTATGAGGCTTATGGAGGCTAAGAATTTATATAAGCGCTGATATGCAATAAATAACATGTTCTCCTGGCCTGGGACGTCTCTAGCCGGTGGATGTGTAGGAATATACAGCAAGGCCCTCACATACAGGGTTAATGATACTTGAAAAGGCACATTCAGAGTCCATGTATAAGGTTTATATGAGATTAGAATAAAAGAGGTACTCAGAAACAGCACCGCCCTAGGTTGTGTCTGGTATTGCATTTTAGTCCCATTGGGTGTCAGTTTTCACTGTCATTTTGGCATTCTATTCATAAAGTAGGAAGCTCAGGGTATACAATACTATAGGTTGTTTTACAGAATTTTATGCAGATTGGGAAGTGCCACAGTGCATAGAATTGTGGTAAAATACAGATACAGGAGAAGGTAGTCAATAAAATCAAATATTAATATGAAAATATAAGCAACATGGGTGAAGATCATTAAGTGAGCAAAATCTCCTGACTGTATGCAGGGTGGGTTATGTAAAAAAAATGGGGTCTTGCCTACAATTATTACAAAGTTTTCTAATTTAATTCCAGCTGACATAATACCGCCATATGGTGCCAAGCCGTAATATTTTAGCACCATATAGTGCCAAAGTGTACCGCTTTATTTAGTCCACATAATACCGCCATATAGTGCCAAGGCGTACTGATTTATTTAGCTCATATAGTGCCAAGACGTACTGCTTTAATTGGCCCACATAATACCTCCATATAGCTCCAAGATGTACTAATTTATTTAGCCAACATAATACCACCTTATAGTGCCAAGACGTACTGATTTATTTACCACCATATAGGGCCAAGACATATTGCTTTATTTAGCCCACATAATACAACAAATATTGCCAAAACACACCACTTTATTTGGCCACATAATACTGCCATACCGCTATAGAATGCCAACCTAATATTGCCACATAAAACCCACATAATACCACCATATAGTTCCAAGACATACTGTTTAATTTAACCCACATAATACCATCATATAGTGCCAAGACGTAGTGATTTATTTACCACCATATAGGGCCAAGACATACTGCTCTATTTAGCCCACATAATACAAAAAATAGTGCCAAAACATACTGCTTTATTTAGCCAGATAATGCTGCCATACCGCTATAGAGTGCCAAGCTATTACTGCCATACAAAACCCACATAATACCGCCATTTAACCCCAAATTCTATGCAAATAATACTTTCCTGTATAATACTGCATTTCAATTCCTAAATAATACCGCAATACACCACTAAATAATGGTGAGAGATTTTTGCGTTGCCATGAAATTCTTGTCTTCACAGGCCCCTTGATGAAGGAAATAGGCACACTGGGCAATCGGCCATTTCCCACCCCCCCTAAAACTGGTCTTGTCCAAATGTACCGTCTATGGGGGTGCTCCTAAAATAAATATTTAAAGGAAAACTTTTACCAAGACAGACGGATTTATAGACCATTTTTATAGGTGGTACTGTACCTGACCATTGCCCCCAAAATCCTTTTTAAGGGCACTGCATTGTAACCTGTGCTACAGTATATGCAAGATCAGCAGCCCCCTCGGCTGATTGGTGCAGAGCGATCACATGGCCAATCCTATAGTAAAAAAGAGTCATATATGTTATATAAAGAGCTCACGTCATAGGAAGTACGGTACATGATCATGTGATAAATCTATGTAATGTATGGTTATACACGAGAAGGTGCAAAGTGTGACAAATACACAGAAAAGGGGCAAATACTTTTTCTTACAGGTCCGGAAAACAAATCCCCTCCATTTGCTTCCTGTGCAGGGTCCAGTTCACACTGCCTATGGGGCGATGTTGCCATCCTGAGCTCCCCCCGTCCTCCGAGGCTCATGGCGCCATAGCCACAGAGGCTGCTTCTATATACCCTTGTATGAAATCTATACTAAAGTGTATATATTACTAACCGTCCTTGTCATAAATCAGTCCGGCGTGGATGGCGCTGCCCCTGCCCCTCCATAGATACAACCTGCACATTCTTCCTCCATGGTAACATTGTAACCGCTAGAACAGGTGGTAACAGATATTGTATCAAATATTGTAACAACCTGTATCAAGTGTACAATCCCCCAATGTACCAGACCCTCCGCTACTTACAGCTGCGTCATGTTCACACTTCATCATGGAAATGAATGAGAACATTAAAGGGAAACTGGGACATGGAGGAGGAAGAATCTGTATCCCCGATCTGAGTGAGTGCTGCCCGGGCTGGATGATGGGGCACAGGCTCGCCGCACCTGCTTACTTGGGTCTGCTGTAGGGTTTTCCTAAATGACACTCTAAAACTTTACAAAATCCCACTGTATACAGTGCTGGCCAAAAGTATTGGCACCCCTGCAATTCTGTCAGATAATACTCAATTTCTTCCAGAAAATGATTGCAATCACAAATGCTTTGGTAATAATATCGTCATTTATTTTGCTTGCAATGAAAAAACACAAAAGAGAATGAAAAAAAAAGTCAAATCATTGATCATTTTACACAAAATTCCCAAAATGGGCCGGACAAAAGTATTGGCACCCTCAGCCTAATACTTGGTAGCACAACCTTTAGACAAAATAACTGCGAACAACCGCTTCCGGTAACCATCAATGAGTTTCTTACAATGCTCTGCTGGAATTTCTCCAGGTCCCTGAGATGTGAAGGGCGCCTTCTCCAAGCTGCCATTGTGAGATCTCTCCACAGGTGTTCTATGGGATTCAGGTCTGGACTCATTGCTGGCCACTTTACAAGTCTCCAGTGCTTTCTCTCAAACCATTTTCTAGTGCTTTTTGAAGTGTGTTTTGGGTCATTGTCCTGCTGGAAGACCCATGACCTCTGAGGGAGACCCAGCTTTCTCACACTGGGCCCTACATTATGCTGCAGACTTCATAATGCCATGCACACGGTCAAGCAGTCCAGTGCCAGAGGCAGCAAAGCAACCCCAAAACATCAGGGAACCTCCGCCATGTTTGACTGTAGGGACCGTGTTCTTTTCTTTGAAGGCCTCTTTTTTTTTCCTGTAAACTCTATGTTGATGCCTTTTCCCAAAAAGCTCTACTTTTGTCTCATCTGACCAGAGAACATTCTTCCAAAAAGTTTTTGGCTTTCTCAGGTAAGTTTTGGCTTTTTTATGTCTCTGGGTCAGAAGTGGGGTCTTCCTGGGTATCCTACCATAGAGTCCCTTTTCATTCAGACGCCGACGGATAGTCCGGGTTGACACTGTTGTACCCTCGGACTGCAGGGCAGCTAGAACTTGTTTGGATGTTAGTCGAGGTTCTTTAGCCTCCATCCGCACAATCTGTCGTTGAAATCTCTCGTCAATTTTTCTTTTCCGTCCACATCTAGGGAGGTTAGCCACAGTGCCATGGGCTTTACACTTCTTGATGACACTGCGCACGGTAGACACAGGAACATTCAGGTCTTTGGAGATGGACTTGTAGCCTTGAGATTGCTCATGCTTCCTCACAATTTTGCTTCTCAAGTCCTCAGACAGTTCTTTGGTCTTCTTTCTTTTCTCCATGCTCAATGTGGTACACACAAGGACACAGGACAGAGGTTGAGTCAACTTTAATCCATTTCAACTGGCTGCAAGTGTGATTTAGTTATTGCCACCACCTGTTATGTGCCACAGGTAAATAACAGGTGCTGTTAATTACACAAATTAGAGAAGCATCACATGATTTTTCAAAGGGTGCCAATACTTTTGTCCACCCCCTTTTTTATGTTTGGTGTGGAATTATATCCAATTTGGCTTTTTGACAATTCTTTTTGTGGTTTTCCATTGAAGACAAATTAAATGAAGATATTATTACCAAAGCATTTGTGATTGCAATAATTTTCTGGAAGAAATTGAGTATTATCTGACAGAATTGCAGGGGTGCCAATACTTTTGGCCAGCACTGTAGGCCAGTGACAGTGACAAGGGGACATCCTCTACACCTAGACCTGTGACACTGACAAGGGGACATTCTCTACACCTAGACCAGTGCCAGTGACCAGGAGACATCCTCTACACCTAGGCCAGTGACCGCGACAAGGAGACATCCTCTACACCTAGGCCAGTGACAGTGACCAGGGGACATCCTCTACACCTAGACCTGTGACACTGACAAGGGGACATTCTCTACACCTAGACCGGTGCCAGTGACCAGGAGACATCCTCTACACCTAGGCCAGTGACAGTGACCAGGGGACATCCTCTACACCTAGATCTTATGCAAATAAGGCTACACACGCACAGATGTTTTCATCTATGGGTTTGTGGGAAAACAGCATGGGTGGCACAAAGATGATATCCCTGTGCTATGTGTGCCCTCCACAGACCCATTCATTTCATATAGTGAGCCTGCGGCCTACAAGCTGCACTAAGACGTCTGCACGATGAGGTTACTGTCCTGCATCAAGACACAGACGTCCTGGTGCTTTCCAGTGAGCAGTGGATGCGGCAGTGGTGGAGGCTTCTCCTTAGGGGATCGCAGGTAGGTGAGTATCAGGTTTATGTTACTTTTACACACTTTGGCCATTTATATACAGGGGGAATAATACATAGAAGAGGGGAATTGGGGGCTTATATTTCAAAGAAGGACCTTTGGCAACAGGGGGTATAACTAATATAAGGGGTATTAGGGGCTTTAATATTAGGGGGTATAATTTATGAAGAAGGTCAGTGGGGGCAGTATGAATATAAGGGGGCTTTGTGACAGAATTAAAGGGGTTTTATAGGGAATAATAAAGTTTACTGGTAAGCTTTAATATTCCCCAGATATTCCCCAGGGTTGTCCAGGAATTGGACAAATCACAGAAAAGGCCAAAGAAGGTGAAACATAAAAATATATACTCACCTGTCCCTAGCGCTCCGATGTCCGCTGCTTCTGTCGAGTATATGGAAGGATCCATGAAAACAACGGACCATCAAAATATTGGTCATGTGAATAGCCCCCATTCACCAACAGTGAAATTAATACAGCCGTGTGACAGCCATTAAACAAAACAGCCGATAGTTATTCACTGAAAGCAAGTAGAGATCTTAAAGGGATATTCCCCTCTTACGCTAGGTTCACATTAGTGCTGGTTCCCCAGACGGACCTGAACAACGGAGAGGTGGACTGCTAAAACACTGGCCACGCACAGGGCCTGCGGGCCCCATTGAGTATAATGGGATTCATCAGGTGTCTGTCTATCCACAGGATGGGGCATTATAAACCTGTACACAGTTATATCATATTGTACCCTACTATATGAATGAACCTGTATCCGGTTGTATCAGTACAATCTAAGACAGTACATGACTGTATCAGTACAAGGTTTCTAATCTGGTCATCCACCTCCTGCAATACCCCTGGACAAGCGCTGTGTGAGTAACATTGCTGCAATTCTGTCATTTCTAACAGTAGTATAACCTGTATACAAGTGTATCAGTTCTTGTACGCCTGACATGATTGTACCAGTACTGTACACTGATATACCATTGCATCAGTTATTGTACACCTGTGTAAGGTTGTATCTGTTCTTCTACACCTGTCTATGGTTGTATCAGTATAGTACACCTATATATGGTTGTATCAGTATAGTACACCTATATATGGTTGTATCAGTATAGTACACCTGTATAGGGTTGTATCAGTTGTTGTACATCTGCATATGATTGTACCACTACTGTACACCTATATATGATTGTATAAGTTGTACCTACTGTATGTATATTGTATCAGTATGGTTTTTCTGTATACGACTGTATCAGTTGTATATCTGTATATGTTCCAATACTGTACACCTCTAAAAAATTGTATTGGTTGTTGTATCAGTTTTACACCTCTATATGAGTGTACTAGTACTATACACCTGTATAGTATTGTAACAGTTGTATACCTGTACATGAGTGTACCAATACTGTACACCTCGACAAGATTGGTAGTTGTATCAATTGTACATGATTGTTACATGGTATAAAATGGTATCAGTTGTCCCCCGTACATGATTCTACCCTACTATACATATAATTTGTACACGCGGTTCGGTTGCTACACCTCTGCATACAGTATTACTGTACCTCCGACTGTAGTATCGTGTTAGCCATAGAAAGTAGTGGAAGAGTGAAGAAATCAGGCGATACCTTTTAGAGGCTAACTGAGTATATTTGATGGTAAGCTTTCGGGAGTACTAGCTCTCTTCATCAGACATGAAACTGAAAATTCACAAACTTTTTATACACTAAAGACATGGACCTTCAAAGGAACTTAAAATCCTTAAAAAAACAAGGGAAAAAAAGGGAAGGGAAAAAAACAGTTTCTTGTATTACACCATGTCTGATGAAGAGAGCTAGTACTCTCGAAAGCTCACCATCAAATATACTCAGTTAGCCTCTAAAAGGTATCGCCTGATTTCTTCACGCTACCTGTACCCCTGACTGTAATACTAGTATAAACCTGTAAGGGACTGTATTAGTTGCTCTTCTACAAGTCCTAGGCGTCTGTCTGTAGATGTAATAATACAAGGAAACTTCTCCACCTCTCGGAGGCCACCCCTTTAACCTAGACCAGATTTTCTGGTCTTCCATATATTATACTGACCATCTTCTTTGTGAGGACCACCCCCCAGAAGACCACTTTTCAGAGTTATTATGACCGGTCATCTAACTATATATATATATATCTCTATATAACACAAACGCTACAATGTTCCAGCCTCTTGCGTCTCGTTCCTTTCCCTTGCGCTGGGTTTTCCAGTTAATAGGATCCAGCCTGTATGGCGGTGAATCACCTTTATGGAAGAACAATGTTATTATTTCATTTCCCTCTTACAAATGAAAACTAATGAAGTGTGGAGATGTCAGCGGAGGAGGAGATCCTCCAGGAATGGCCCCAGAACCGCAGCCGCCTCGCCTACCAGAAGGGAAAGGCTGTTTGTCATCAAGTCCATTTAGTCTCAGAGAATGAGCTTTACCAAAGAGAATTCCTGCTGTCTGTGCATCCCCCCGACCCGCTGCGACCGCAGGAGCCCCCAGTGCAGGGTAATGTATGTACCCAAGTAACACCGCACATAGGAGAGATGTGAGACACAATATCTGAGGCTGGAGAATAAGAGAAGGTGTCACATAATACACTGGTGAATGTGTCTACAAATCATCTCATGGGGGGCGGAAGGATGAGGTTTGTCCTTTATACCTGACCTTATGGCCCTAAGCGATGATGATGATGATGGCATTGTAGCATAATGCAAAGGAGGAGCCATTCTTAAAGAGAGTGTCACCAGAACCAGCATATCACCCCAGCCCTGCAGATAGATAGGTTAGTGTCACCAGAACCAGCATATCACCCCAGCCCTGCAGATAGATAGGTTAGTGTCACCAGAACCAGCATATCACCCCAGTCCTGCAGATAGATAGGTTAGTGTCACCAGAACCAGCACATCACCCCAGCCCTGCAGATAGATAGGTTAGTGTCACCAGAACCAGCATATCACCCCAGCCCTGCAGATAGATAGGTTAGTATCACCAGAACCAGCATATCACCCCAACCCTGCAGATAGATAGGTTAGTGTCACCAGACCCAGCATATCATCCCAGCCCTGCAGATAGATAGGTTACTGTCACCAGAACCAGCATATCACCCCAGCCCTGCAGATAGATAGGTTAGTGTCACCAGAACCAGCATATCACCCCAGCCCTGCAGATAGATAGGTTAGTGTCACCAGAACCAGCATATCATCCCAGCCCTGCAGATAGATAGGTTAGTGTCACCAGAACCAAGCATATCACCCCAGCCCTGCAGATAGATAGGTTAGTGTCACCAGAACCAGCATATCACCCCAGCCCTGCAGATAGATAGGTTAGTGTCACCAGAACCAGCATATCACCCCAGCCCTGCAGATAGATAGGTTAGTGTCACCAGAACCAGCATATCACCCCAGCCCTGCAGATAGATCGGTTAGTGTCACCAGAACCAGCATATCACCCCAGTCCTGCAGATAGATAGGTTAGTGTCACCAGAACCAGAATATCTCCCCAGCCCTGCAGATAGATAGGTTAGTGTCACCAGACCCAGCATATCACCGAAGCCCTGCAGATAGATAGGTTAGTGTCACCAGAACCAGCATATCACCCCAGCCCTGCAGATAGATAGGTTAGTGTCACCAGACCCAGCATATCACCCCAGCACTGCAGATAGATAGGTTAGTGTCACCAGAACCAGCATATCACCCCAGCCCTGCAGATAGATAGGTTAGTGTCACCAGAACCAGCATATCACCCCAGCCCTGCAGATAGATAGGTTAGTGTCACCAGACCCAGCATATCATCCCAGCCCTGCAGATAGATAGGTTAGTGTCACCAGACCCAGCATATCACCCCAGCCCTGCAGATAGATAGGTTGTCTTCTCTGTCTACAATAGGACATTAGACATGAGGATGATGTTTGGTTTGTAGCAAATGTAACATCATACAGAAGAGACCAAGACAGAAACTGGAACCTCCTCTTAAAGGGACAAACAAATTTAAAAACACCACGTTATTTTCTTCCTTTTATCCTGTTTTATGCTTCAATTCAGAGGGTGAAAAATTGAGACAAAAAAAGAAGTAATGTATGTGTTCATGGAGGCATCCATTGTATCTCCACCTCCTTCTCTGCCATTCAGTTGTAATACATGTAAACACAACGGCGGTTATTTATTAACTGCAACTTTTGTATCTAAAATTTTCACAGTTGCACCTTTTTTTTCCTTTGCTTTTTCGGTAGTGGATATTTATTAAATAGCCGCAGTTCCTCAATAAAAGTGGAGCACATGTTAGTTATTTTAGGTGCGCCTTTTTTTGGCCATGTGGGGCATATTTTCTTAAAGATAGAAGCGCCAGAAGTGCTTTCCCCCTTACCGTGTAGTAACAGTTATTTGTGTGTCTTCTCCATAGACTTCTTTGTAACAAGTAGCTCATCTTGATAAATGGAGAAGAAAACAAAATCCTTTAATAAGATATATTACAGAGTTTCTTATATTCACCCGTACTATTCATTTATGAAAAGCTATTTTAGAATTTTAGGTGCCAAAGCTCTTGCCCCCCTGTATGAGTATTGGGGCCCCAAATACTTACAGGGGTAGAACATTTTCTATCATGTTATGGATCTGGGGTAGCTAAGCAGATTTATATATAGTTTTATGAGGAAAGGTTCTGCAGTTATATGAATCCTTGCACATTCTGGGCTTAGGAGTCCAGTGGGCGGTCCTACTTAGTGACTGACAATTATCACTGCATACAATGAAGGCTGTTAATCACTGTTTAGGTCCGCCCACTGGACTCCTAACCTATATCCCCGCTCTATAACCTGCTGATTGGACACCGTGTCCTACATGACAGGTTCCCTTTAAAAGTGTAGAACATCCCGATAGTGGTGAATATGATTCTCACTATTAGGCCTTCTGATATATTACATTATTGGGTTGAATTGCTGTTACTACCTTCAACATAACGCAATTCAGGAAAAGAAGAAAAAAATAAATTGGGTTCAGCGAGATGTTAAACTCTGCAACAATTCAGCCGTTCCTTCCAGCCAGCTGTCACTGGGGCTGCAGCGCTGCCATAACTCACGGCCGACTCCAGACTCTGCTGTTTGTCTTCCGCACACATTCTCTCTAGACCGGGTTCAGTGTAATGCCTCATCTGATCTTAATTCATGGCACCGAAACATCATCCTCTACAAGAGTAAACCCCCGCAGTCTGTGCCATATACAGGGAGGTAACAAGGAACAGGGGCCCCATAGAAAACTGGAGCGGAGCCCCAAAATGTACTTCTCTGGCACCTTCCATGGTCTCTTCTCCTGCTCAATCATCCTCCCTCTCTCCCTTTCCAAGTGTTTGTTATATTCCAGCAACTGTTCTGTGCCCGTACCTCCTTAAAGGGTTCTTAAAGGGTCACTATCACTGGATCCTTTCAGTGCCAGTGTCCCAAAATTTGATGTGACAGCAGGGGCAGATTTAGGTTTAACTTCAGGTAGAATGGGGGGAAGGTAACAAAATGTGGTGTGCAACATACACATTGTCCAAAAATAATTGGAGTATCCCCCAATATTATAATGCCATACTCAATACCCCAGAAAATAATGGTGCTATACTGTGTCCCAATAAATAATAATGCCAGCTGAGAGCTCTCAAAAATAATATTGCCATACTCAGTGCCCACAGAGCTATATTCAATACCTGCAAAATAATTGCCCCCGAAAATAATATTGCCATACCCTGTGCCCCAGAAAATAAATGTACAATAATTATTTCACCAAAATATTGCCATACTCCGTGCCATGTAAAATAATGGTGTCATATTCAGAACCCAGAAAATAACAGTGATACCTTCAGTGCCCCGCAAAATAAATCTACAATAATTAATGCCCCAGAAAATAATAGTGCCATACTGAGTGCAATAGAATATAACAGTGGCATGCTCAGTACTCTAGAAAATAATAATGCTATACTCAATACTACAGAAAATAGTAGGGCAATACTCAGTGTCCCAGAAAATGAATGTACAACAATTATTGCACCAAAATATTGTAATATCCAGTGTCCTGGAAAATAATATTGCCATACTCAGTGTCCTGGAAAATAATAGTGTCATACTCAGTGTCCTGGAAAATAATAGTGCCATACTCAGTGTCCTGGAAAATAATAGTGCCATACTCAGTGTCCTGGAAAATAATAGTGCCATACTCAGTGTCCTGGAAAATAATATTGCCATACTCAGTGTCCTGGAAATTAATAGTGTCATACTCAGTGTCCTGGAAAATAATAGTGCCATACTCAGTGTCCTGGAAATTAATAGTGCCATACTCAGTGTCCTGGAAAATAATAGTACTGTATTCAATGCACCAGAAAATAATAGTGTCATACTCAGTGTCCTGGAAAATAATAGTACCATACTCAGAGTCCTGGAAAATAATACTATAGTACCATACTCCATGTCCTGGAAAATAATTGTAACATATTCAATGCACCAGAAAATAATAGTGCCATACTCAGTATCCTAGAAAATAATAGTGCCATACTGAGTACCACAGAACATGAATGCACAATAATTATTGCACCAATGAATAATTGGCATCTCTTGTTTTGGAGGACCAAACAACCCATTGATTTTATTGGGAGTTGTAATACTTCATTCCCCCTGTGGTGGTGCTGCACCGCCTGTGAACTGTTTACAGATGATCACAGATGACTGATGATCAGCCATTACAGATGATCACAGATTACAGATGATCACATAGTTCTCACAGAGTGATTAGAATATCATAAAGGGGACATTATGACAAAAAGGAGTTGTTCAGAATAGGTGAACCCCTTTAAATCTCTGTAGAAACCAGTAGAAGTTTCCCTTAGCTCACACCTTTGCACTTGATCGGCTACTACTTGGTGTCCCAGATCTGACCCATCACTAAAGCTGGGCGCTGTTTACATATGGCAGCATTAGTCATGTATGATCTATGTCTTGTTTATGTGTATGTAAATACGCCACGCTTCAGATACAGAAGTCCAAGAACTGGTTACGGCTGATCTCGCAGGATCATAAATCATAACTATAATAGGAGAATTTCAATAGAGAACTTTGTCTGGTTGCCAGCGCTTCTTTAATAGTTGTAGTGCTGGGTAGGATGAGACTTGTAGTGTGCACGTTCCAAGGTACATAAGTGTTGGGATACTCTGGCACTGGATATCTGGCATAACCATATAAAACAGAGTCTCTCGGGTTTCATTGATGCCTGTAACATACGTGGAGATGCTAAATATGTGCTGCTTATCTCTCTGGAGAACAGAAGGATTGGGCCTATTGAAATCCAACAACCTGCTACAACCTCTGCTATCAGAGACCACCCCATACACAATAAATGGTTGGAGGGTAACGATGGGCTCGGCCACATTTATCTAATGTGTACAGTCAGCTTAATGGGGTTATTCAGCTTCTCAGATCGGCCGGGGGCGGACTGTCAGGACCTTACAGATGAGCTGTTTTCTGGCTGCTCACTGACTGTAGTCTTGATAGTGGAGGTTGCGGGTACTGTAGTGGTGTCCCATTAAAGTCAGGAGCAAAGATTGCTGGGAACCCAGGGACAGTAGGACTCTCCCTGATTCTGTGGGGCCCACCCCGGTGCCACCATTAATACATCAGCCTCTCCAGGACACTGATCTACTTACAATACATCCTGCTGCTGTGTTATCTTACAAGACGCTGAGACCACAGACAAGATGTCTGCTTCTCGGCATAGGCGGGCACGATGATGTCATAGCATTGCGCCTCCTGTGCTGAGACACAGATGTCCTATGCGTTGTCGCAGCACATAGACAGCATCATAAGAAGAGGCGGCAGCGGCTGCTCCATCCATGTCCATCAAGGGATCGCAGGCAGGTGAGTACAACTTTTATTTTTTTCTGTTTAAGTGCACCTGTGGTCCTTATAATAGTATAATGAGGGGGGAGTCATTTATATGAAGGGTAATTATGAGGACTTTAGGGCACAGGTGTCTATTAAGGCCTTGGGGACATCGGCAGGTCCTTAGTTGCCTCCATGTAAATGCTGACCTGGCGTCCTGCTCCGATGCGGCTTCCATGGCTGATTCAGCCACCGGGTCTGCAGCTCAAGAGATGCCACTTATCGGGCTCACTCATTTGGGCCTAGTCGGTGGCAGAAAGCTGATGCCCTGCTTTGGGATTGTGCCATTGGGAGGGGGGGACTGAAGAGAGTCTCAGAGGCCTCAAATATGTCCGCCTCATATTCCTCATCTTTTTCCACAGTGAGATCTTACCCTAACATGACCTTGTGATCTTATTATGGTGACGATCTCAATATCCTCTGATCCCGGCAGTGGCGGAAGGAGCAGGACTACATATATCTACAAACCTGTTCTCACCACAGGTGCACTGGCAGATGATGCCAACCCAAAATGTACATTTTCTTTGCCTGGCATGAAAGAGTTAAGCTGTGTGATTTTTGTAGCCTGTATTTCATTATCCAGCCACAAATATCGGTCAAATATGAGGATTTATAGAGCTGCATTGACCTAGTATGGAAATCGTGAATGGATATAAACAACCGCAATAAATCTGCATAAAACACAGCGATGAAACGATAAATCCGTATTCCTATATTTCAGTCTCCCATGACATGACAAGTCGCATTGTGTGTAGTTGTTAGTATTGGCACGCGCTCATTAACAATGACCGACGATCGCTAATTAAGCAGCGTTAATAAATAACATTAATTACTTTGGACTGAAAAAAAAAATATTGGTATTTTGCAAGCGCAGCGAGATCTGCCAATATGTTTTGTACGTCTCTGATTTCTACTATTTGGATAAGAGCAGTAAAAATCCTTGACACTAAATGATGGACATGTCCTCAGCTGACTCAGGCCTGAGGCGAGAGTGACACATGGCGGGCGGGGCCTGGCTGTTTGTTCAGGGTGCATTGTGGGTATTCTGTCAGTATACATAGGGAGTTGATTACCCTTTTGTTAATAACACGGGGCCCTCATTGATTGGAATGGTGTAAAAGCCAAAATTCTGCCTCGTGGACGGGGATGAATCACACTGAGCATAGTAAGATACGGCAGGTTTACAGAAGAAAACTATACTATATATATATATATATATATATATATATATATATATATATGTATATATATCAGGGATTGTCTATATAGCCTGGGGTGAAAAAGTGTGACTTTACCATATGTGCATTTTGCTAAATGCAATTTCTATATTTTACATTAATATTACATTTCTGTTGCATCATTTTTGTCTCTGTCTCTATTTTTTATTTTATTTTTGTGCCCATTTATTATTTTATTTTTGTCTCTATTTTTATTTTTGTCTATTTTTTATTTTTGTCTTTATTTTTATTTATTTTTGTCTCTATTTTTTATTTTATTTTTATTCATTTTATTTTTGTCTCTATTTTTATTTACTTTAGTTTTGTCTATTTTTTATTTTTATCTCTATTTTTTATTTATTTTTATTTTTGTCTTTATTTTTTATTCATTTTATTTTTGTCTCTATTTTTATTTATTTATTTTAGTTTATTTTATTTTTGTCTCTAATTTTATTTTTTTTTAATTTTTGTCTCTATTTTTTTAAGTTTTTTAGTCAGGTATATTCAGTGAAATTGCATTCTTTCGCAATTTTTTTTAAATAAAATGACAGTAAAAAAATGTAAAATGACAACCTGTGCGACTATGATGGGGAGAAGATGTTTTGATAAGTACCTGACCATTACTAAAGAATGAATAGTGGTCCATAAGGGTCATAAGATCAAATATAAGGGGCTTCACTCCATCCTATTAGAAATCAGTACACTGGTTTTTGTTTGAACGGGATTCAGCCTGAATTTTCACAAAATTTTCTAGATTTTAATCAATGGAGGTCCAGGGGAGGTGTGGAAACAAAACCAACAGCTATACTCCCGTTCCCTCACTTCTCATTTCAACCAGGAGGTCCAAAGAAGACCCCAAGGGATTGCTGGATGCCACAAGGATGCTCAAGAGAGGTAAGGGAAGGTAAGTATAACTGTATGTCATGTTTTTTTACCTCCCCCATTTATTCTGAAGAGACCCCAGAGTATAATAATTTCATTTCCAGTCCTAGACGAACTTTTCCGACCCAAAGTGAATCTGTGGGCCAGACCATCCGAACCCTAAACAAAACATATCTTCAGAGGTTCGCCCATCTCCGCTTCCTATCCTAGCCATGACATCACAGGCAGGTTTCAGTCTGATTAGTGCTGTGACATCACAAATGTGTTCACTTCAGGTACTGCTGTAGCATCACAATTTCCTTTAAGTAATCCTCTGTGAGAGTTTATCCAGGTGATCTTCTATGACATCACACGTGTTTCTTTCAGATAATCTGCCATGACATCACATGTGGACTTCAGACAGGTGTGTCTGTGTAAGATCACAAGTGGGTTTCAGTCACATGAGCTGATGTGACATCACAAGTGGGTATCAGTCAGGTGAACTTGTGACATCACACGTGGTTTTTCTTTAGATAAGCTGTAGGGATATCACTAGTAGGTTTTAGTCAGATACATGTTGTGACATCACAAATGTGCTTTCTTCAGGTAAGCTATGACATCACAAGTAGGAAAGTAGTCAAGGCTACGGTCAGGAAATCTAGTGTTTAGTGTTTCAGTCTGGTAACTGTTCTGATCTCACGATTGTGTTTACAGGGCAGTATATAGATGTGTCAGGCTGAGTTCCCATCTGCTCCGGAGTCTCCATTGGAGGTCCTGCATGGAGGACTTTTCTCTCCACCACTTTCAGTATGAAAACAGCGGACACCCAGCGGACCCCATTATAGGGTAACCTCTATGTTAGCGGTGCAGCTCTCCGAAGAGCCTGATCTCTATTTTTTATACAGTATGTCCTGGTGCTGTGTACAGAGGCTGGTGCATTTTTTGCATTTGTAATATTGACAGTATTTTGCACCAGTTCACATTGGGATGTGTCAGAATTTTTTGTATGCGTATCTATCTATCTATCTATCTCATATCTATCTATCTAGAAACATACAAAAATGCAGGACACTCTGCACACAGCACAAGGGCATATGAAAACCCTGAAGGGCACTACTCATGTAGTTAAAAACACTTAATATGATCTACAATTTAGAGGTTCTTTGTTATACACATTTGATCAAACAGTAAGAAGCCCTGTACCTGCCACAACAAGGCGACCTCATTCAGATGGGAACCTACACTAAATAAACATGCCTCTCCTGGACCTGGACATCTATCTATCTATCTCATATTTATCTATCTCATATCTATCTATCTATCTATCTATCTATCTATCTATCTATCTCATATCTATCTATCTATCTATCTATCTATCTATCTATCTCATATCTATCTATCTCATATCTATCTATCTATCTATCTATCTATCTATCTATCTATCTCATATCTATCTATCTCATATCTATCTATCTCATATCTATCTATCTATCTCATATCTATCTATCTATCTATCTATCTATCTCATATCTATCTATCTATCTATCTAACTCATATCTATCTATCTATCTAATATCTATCTATCTATCTATCTATCTATCTATCTAGCCCTATTCTTACTAAGCCCGTGGCCACATTTGAAAAACACCAAACCTTTAAGCTTACCTAGAGTCTCTTCGGCCCCATCTCTGGGGCTCCCCGCACTGTTCAGTGAAGCCGGCTTAATGGGAGTTTCGATACCCTGCATTTTTACTACTTGGTAGTTTTGATACTGAGGATTTTTACTATATCCCATAAATGTGTTTCCTACATAACATGCAGGGCAGACAGGGGTCTGTGACCTGGAAAATACATATCCTCCAGGGAGAGCACAGCTGCCGTACAACAACTTACACCATAGGGGTTAAACTTTCCTAAAAATAATACCTAAAGGACTCGCTTTTCAATTCCCAAACCTGGTTGACTCCTCCTATAGAAGATATAAGGATGTAGCAGAGCTGTATGTCATGTGTTTCCTTTGTGCATTGTTATAGCTGAGTAACAACTCCTTCTGATAACATATTGTGGGGTCAATCTCTGCTACCTGGAATGAACATCTGACTTAGAACGGACCGGTTTACTTGGTACCTTACAGATATGGATACCCATTGATCTGCTTTATAGGATCCCTGTTTGCCAGAAGGGTCCCTTGGCACTAAGCTGATCCAAATTGTCCACTTCTAACAGTAATTATTTAGTTTCCCTGCAGCACCACCACAGGATAAACTAGGTATTACACAATTGTCCATTCAAATCAATGGTTTTCTTGATCCTCCAGAGAGAGTTACTCTTTGTATCCTCTCTTCTTCTGAACAGAGGACCCTCCTCTATTAACCCAGAATTCCCTAATAGGGTCTTCTAAACTGGATGATGCCATTAAGTTGATTCTAGGTTCAATATCTGACAGTTTTTGCTTACAGCAGCCTCCTTTGTACATAGTGTGTACAGTGTGTCCATTTCTATAATAGTTACCACTATACATGTTCCATGTTGATGGTGCCCTCGCCAGAATATAATTATGTTAGACTACTAATGGCAACCACTGCCAAACACAGAACGTGCCATACATTGCTTATCTGTGCCCACTGAACAACAAAACTGACTGAAAAACTGAATTGTACGACCTGGCAAACTCATCGTCTTCCCTTATGTGCCAGGTCGCATCCTTCTTCTCCAGGAAGCATGCTCCATCTATGAGCCAAGACACATTCAAGCTTTGTGCACATTCATAAAGGCAAGATGTAAACCATTGAAAGTCTTGTAGGCAACCTGGATATTGTCACCAAACACTTAAGATATAGTCCTCCAGGAACTAGGGGGCTCTTGTCTATGACAAGATGTCCAAGTTCTTGAGGACTCTTCAAGGGCATCCATAACCCTAGTATGGTTTTAGAGAATGACTTAGTCATATTTTAGGTTAAGTACCTGTAGAGTGCCAGCAGATTCTTGTAAAGTTTCTCATTCATAAATAAGACAAGCCATGTAGACAGGAACAAAAGTATTGAATGTCTTGTAGGCAACCTTGGCGTGGTCCTTCAATTCACCAAAGTCCTTGAGGATCATGTCCTCCATGAATATTCTATGTGGTCTGTCCATTTCTAGAGGGCTGTTGTCTATGGCAGGATGTCCAAATTATCATGGGTTCTTCAAGCTATTTCATGACCCTCTTATGGTTTTAGAGACTGGCTTGGTTACACTTAACAGAACCATTGAAAGTTTTGAAGGCAACCTGAATATGGTCTTTAAATGTGTCAGTTCTTGAAGGGCATCCATGACCCTCTTATGGTTTTAGAGATTTGCTTGGTCACATTTTAGGCTTGGTACCTGCAAGGGGAAGGAGTGAGAAGAAAGTATTGAATGGAGACTATTGTGTCTACTCCCAATTCATGAACTTTAATGTGGCCTTTATAGTCCTGGATCATATTGGGGGGGTCGGTCTTTATGATGGAAAAACTGACCTTCCCCCTACTGAATGACCTGCAGATCCCTGGCACATCTGTGGCAGAAATTAAAGTGTCCACATTGGATCTCTTTAGCACATCGTCTTCAGATTCGTCATCAGATTCACTATAGACAAATCCTGGATATGAGAACTTTCTGGGCCCACATACTACTCTGGTACTGGTGACCACAACTGTCTATGCGTGTCCTTGGTATATCTACCAATAGGTCAGGGAGTGACACGTGGAGGTCCATAAGAGCAGAAATGTATCGTAAATCCTACTTTCGGGAAGTGACTAAGAATTGAAGAAGACTTTCCATATTATCCCCCCTTACCTCTAGAAAGGTGCGACCATATCAGGCCCAGTTTTGCACAAACACCAGATTAGGTTCTATTGTTTGTGCAGAGCACAAAGCCATGAAATATATTCACAGGTGTCTGGGATAAGGATGGGCACCAGCGAGAAAACATCCTAAGGTTGTAGTTCTTGGCATGAGCAGTGGATATAGAAATCATCTGCTGTACATCAGGTATTACAGCAGGTTTGATGGGCTGGAAGAAATCTCTGACAGAATGTCCAATGAACCCGTAAAACGTTCTGGTCGGTGTTTTATTGTCGGAGCTCCTGTTTCCTGTTTCCATTAACAGTGAAAGTATCCGAGGTTCTATATACTCACTAAATATCCTTTTTCTTGACAACAAAGTACAAATGTGTTCGGTTAAAACCTCCTGATACGTATATTTACCACTAAGAATTCTAGGAAAGCTCGGTGACAATCTCAGTCGGATGTGTAATAGTGGTTATACAGTGCCTTGCGAAAGTATTCGGCCCCCTTGAACTTTTCAACCTTTTGCCACATTTCAGGCTTCAAACATAAGGATATAAAATTTTAATTTTTTTGGTGAAGAATCAACAAGTGGGACACAATTGTGAAGTGGAACGAAATTTATTGGTTATTTTAAACTTTTGTAAAAAATAAAAAACTGAAAAGTGGGGCGTGCAATATTATTCGGCTCCTTTACTTTCAGTGCAGCAAACTCACTCCAGAAGTTCAGTGAGGATCTCTGAATGATCCAATGTTGTCCTAAATGACTGATGATGATAAATATAATCCACCTGTGTGTAATCAAGTCTCCGTATAAATGCACCTGCTCTGTGATAGTCTCAGGGTTCTGTTTAAAGTGCATGAAGACCAAGGAACACACCAGGCAGGTCCGTGATACTGTTGTGGAGAAGTTTAAAGCCGGATTTGGATACAAAAAGATTTCCCAAACTTTAAACATCCCAAGGAGCACTGTGCAAGCGATCATATTGAAATGGAAGGAGTATCAGACCACTGCAAATCTACCAAGACCCGGCCGTCCCTCTAAACTTTCATCTCAAACAAGGAGAAGACTGATCAGAGATGCAGCCAAGAGGCCCATGATCACTCTGGATGAACTGCAGAGATCTACAGCTGAGGTGGAAGAGTCTGTCCATAGGACAACAATCAGTCGTACACTGCACAAATCTGGCCTTTATGGAAGAGTGGCAAGAAGAAAGCCATTTCTCAAAGATATCCATAAAAAGTCACCTGGGAGACACCAAACATGTGGAAGAAGGTGCTCTGGTCAGATGAAACCAAAATCCAACTTTTTGGCCACAATGCAAAACGATATGTTTGGCATAAAAGCAACACAGCTCATCCCCCTGAACACACCATCCCCACTGTCACACATGGTGGGGGCAGCATCATGGTTTGGGCCTGCTTTTCTTCAGCAGGGACAGGGAAGATGGTTAAAATTGATGGGAAGATGGATGGAGCCAAATACAGGACCATTCTGGAAGAAAACCTGTTGGAGTCTGCAAAAGACCTGAGACTGGGACGGAGATTTATCTTCCAACAAGACAATGATCCCAAACATAAAGCAAAATCTACAATGGAATGGTTCACAAATAAACGTATCCAGGTGTTAGAATGGCCAAGTCAAAGTCCAGACCTGAATCCAATCGAGAATCTGTGGAAAGAGCTGAAAACTGCTGTTCACAAACACTCTCCATCCAACCTCACTGAGCTCCAGCTGTTTTCCAAGGAAGAATGGGCAAGAATTTCAGTCTCTCGATGTGCAAAACTGATAGAGACATACCCCAAGCGACTTGCAGCTGTAATTGCAGCAAAAGGTGGCGCTACAAAGTATTAACTTAAGGGGGCCGAATAATTTGGCATGCCCCACTTTTCAGTTTTTTATTTTTTACAAAAGTTAAAAATATCCAATAAATTTCGTTCCACTTCACAATTGTGTCCCACTTGTTCAAGTTCAAGGGGGCCGAATACTTTCTCAAGGCACTGTATTGGCTGTAACCCAACTTGTCCAAGATAGATAGATATGAAATAAACAGATATCTAGATATGAGATAGATAGATAGATAGATAGATAGATAGATAGATAGATAGATAGATATGAGATAAAAAAAAAGATGGATAAATAGATAAACAGGAATTTAGAGCAGCGCTGTGTAGTAACCCTTTATGGGTTTGGATAGAAGCCTCAGGATCAGGCTACATAATCCCATATAAATGAATTAAAATAGGCAGTACTCCAAAAAGTTTCAGTTAAAACACAGATGGATTCATTCCAAAAGCAACATTTTGGTTCTAACAACAAAGTTGGCTTAGTGTAATGGTGGCTATGTTTCTTGTAACCCAGCTTTTCCAAAATACAAATATAGATAAATAGATAAGATATATATATAGAATGATAGATGGAAAGAACATTCATAAATATTCAGATAGATATGAGATCTCATATCTATTACTATCATATCTATTCTGGTGACACTAACCTATCTATCTGCAGGGCTGGGGTGATATGCTGGTCCTGGTGACACTAACCTATCTATCTGCAGGGCTGGGGTGATATGCTGGTTCTGGTGACACTAACCTATCTATCTGCAGGGCTGGGGTGATATGCTGGTTCTGGTGACACTAACCTATCTATCTGCAGGGCTGGGGTGATATGCTGTTCTGGTGACACTAACCTATCTATCTGCAGGGCTGGGGTGATATGCTGGTTCTGGTGACATTAACCTATCTATCTGCAGGGCTGGGGTGATATGCTGGTCCTGGTGACACTAACCTATCTATCTGCAGGGCTGGGGTGATATGCTGGTTCTGGTGACACTAACCTATCTATCTGCAGGGCTGGAGTGATATGCTGGTTCTGGTGACACTAACCTATCTATCTGCAGGGCTGGGGTGATATGCTGGTTCTGCTGACACTAACCTATCTATCTGCAGGGCTGGGGTGATATGCTGGTTCTGCTGACACTAACCTATCTATCTGCAGGGCTGGGGTGATATGCTGGTTCTGGTGACACTAACCTATCTATCTGCAGGGCTGGGGTGATATGCTGTTCTGGTGACACTAACCTATCTATCTGCAGGGCTGGGGTGATATGCTGGTTCTGGTGACACTAACCTATCTATCTGCAGGGCTGGGGTGATATGCTGGTTCTGGTGACACTAACCTATCTATCTGCAGGGCTGGGGTGATATGCTGGTTCTGGTGACAGTAACCTATCTATCTGCAGGGCTGGGGTGATATGCTGGGGTCTGGTGACAGTAACCTATCTATCTGCAGGGCTGGGGTGATATGCTGGTTCTGGTGACACTAACCTATCTATCTGCAGGGCTGGGGTGATATGCTGGTTCTGGTGACACTAACCTATCTATCTGCAGGGCTGGGGTGATATGCTGGAGCCTGGTGACACTAACCTATCTATCTGCAGGGCTGGGGTGATAGGCTGGTTCTGGTGACAGTAACCTATCTATCTGCAGGGCTGGGGTGATATGCTGGGGTCTGGTGACAGTAACCTATCTATCTGCAGGGCTGGGGTGATATGCTGGTTCTGGTGACACTAACCTATCTATCTGCAGGGCTGGGGTGATGTGCTGGTTTTGGTCTCAGACCCTTTAAGAACCATGTGTGTTGAAGCTACTGTAAAATGACACGGTGCTAGTAACACATCAGCTCTGCTACATCTAGTGGTGTTGTGTTAGATAGTCTACGCCTTTTTCCATTGCACCTTCCTCGTGTACGGTTAATACATGACTCGATCTATGTTAAGTAACTAAATACCCAAGTAGTTTCCATTCACCTCCGGCTCATTTACATGAGTAAAGGTCAAATTCCTACATAAAGAAAAATTTTAAGGTACGGAAAGAAAATGAACAAATTGTAGATTAGTCACTTATGTGAGTGTCTAAATGGTCACCTTGGACCTTATATCTTTAAGCGGCCATATTTTACTAACATATTACTAATAAAGTTGAGATTTTGGAATTTTTTTTTAGTATTGTTGTGTTGGTCATTTTTGCATAAGTGACAACAAGACCATAGAAATACTGGATGACAACAACTGGAGAATCGGTTATGGCTAATAAAGTTAAATTTGAATCCACAGTTCACAGAATTTTTAATAACTTGAGAAAAACCTGTGCATGATTTCACGCAGGACTGTGGAGTCGGAAGGACAAACCACCGACCCCGACTCCTTCGTAAACAGCTGACAGCCATGGTCAGGCAGAAGCAGTAAGGACCCTAGAGATTGATTCCTATGAAAGTAAATATGTAATAAACTATAATCTAATGAATTAAACAATATTAATAATTATAGAATATAATTAATCATCTTATTTTGAAGTCAGAGTCAGTAACTTTTTTCCCAACTCCGACTCCACTTAAAATTGGCCCCAACTCTGAATCCATAGCCCTGGTTGTAGGCCAGTATCAGTCTTTAAACCCAGTATCATTTAGAAAGTCTGTACAACCAGTAGGGATGTAAAACCAGAAGCAGAAAACTAAGCTGAGAGTAGATAAAGAAGATTTTGTTGGGAGAGTGTTGTGGGCATGCTCTGTGTCATGTTCTGTAGTACTGTGCACGGAGAGGGAGGAGGACCTTCCCCGTCACTTACCAATCAGTCAATGGTGTGATCCTGTGTTATCTGTCTCCAGCTTTATAATAGAGGTGTTCACTGTTATTGTAATGACCATGGGACCAATCAGTGGCCTCAGTGGTTGCTGGTGATTGGTGACATCACTCACATACATCACCGCTTCCTTACCAGCTGGTCTCAGTGGTCATGTGAGCCTCACTGCTTTCAGTCCAATGAGTCCCGGCACAGTAGGGAAAGGGGACTGAGACTGTTCAATGGACCACCAGGGATAGGAGAGTATGACTTTATTTTTCTGTTTTACAACGATCCTGGTCACCCCTGAGTTTGTTATAATTCATGGACAACCCCTTTAAGAGAAAAATATTTTAAACCCAGCTCAGAAAGGGTTAAACACAGAAACAGAAACAATACTTAAGTCACCGATCCCCTACACTAACCGGGTCCCCGCTGGTTTCTGCTTCCTGGTCCCATCTCAACACACCAATGCCCTGGAAATCACTGGCTGAGGTGGGACATGGTCGTGGTCAGTGATTGGCTAAGGAGATATTTTCTGTCGACAGTACCAATGGGGACCCACTAAGTGATTTAACGGCTCAGTGAGGTCATGCTCCTTTTTTTTTTAACCCTATCTGAGCTCGTTCGAAAAATTTCCCTCCTCCATACTGACTCATAAAACATATAAGAAACAGATCCCAGACGCCATTCTTTGACTTTGGTTTATTATTAATATACACAAAGACTATTATTATTTTATTATTAAAAATGTTGCACATTAATAGCTGCATAGTCAGCCCTTCATAGTCCCAATACATCATCTTACCGGTTTAGGTCATGTCTACCCCTGTTCAGACTTCTAAATGTTCTCTAAGCAGATGGGGTTTAAAGCCACAGAAGAGATCTGTCCCTAGAATAATGTCTTTGGTACTTGTATTTTATTTCCTGCCAAGAAAAATTGTTATTTTAAAGTGAACAGACAAATTCCCCACTGTCTGTAATAAAAAAAAAAGAAAAAATTTAAAAAATGTATTGAAGGTAGTACATCCCTACATTTTCCTATGCCATCTATCGGGGGACCACTTCATAGTCAGACATTCCGTGCCACCTTAATTTGGATTATTGCCTAATATGTCTAAGAAATGAAATTTATATAGCTCTGGGTCTCCCGGCTTCAAAAATTTAGGGGAAAAAAAAAATTCAGCCGCCCTACATTCATTACAATGTATCTGTCACGTCATGCACTCAAATTCTCTTTCTGGTACGGGGGATTAAAGGAGCCTGGGTTGTTTGAGGGGATGAAAAAAAAAAAAGTTTCCTTCATATAATTAAATCTGAAACTGTGCGTCTCGGCCGCTGCCCTTTTTTATTCATCGAGCGGTGGAGAAGAGGAGAATATGATCTGGCACATTACTTCTCGAATGGCGCAGTCTACACCAGAGATTAATCTGTAACAATGCTGCTCTGAAGCTGGTTGTATAATTCTGACCTTTTAGGTTCTATTACATACGACTTGCCAAGAGAACATGCGGGTCTGTCCTTTCACGACCTTCAGCTCCGTTTGGTAAGTCCTGGTCACCGGGCTTTCTAATGCTTCTGTGTAAAGAACTCCAGATTCCATCAACAAACCAAAAACCATAATGTCTATTGTCACCTTCCATTGGTTATTATGACCGAAGTCCCAATATAATGGGGAAGTGCAGCTTCACGGTGGCTTTCCGGAGAAGATATAGATGAAGGACTTTGGTTTTTGTACATGTATGAGTTGGCTTCCTCAGAGGAATAGCCATAGTTCTCCACCCCGTGCTCTCGTTCTGTGCATGATGACGGCTGACAAGGTCCGTGTTTAGATAACACATGGTGGTAATTTAGAGGTACATAGGGGACTTGGCCACGGGGCTTGAAGTGCTCATGTTCAGAGTTTTGATGAGGAAATTTTGTAGACGTTCTATCAGAGTGTTCCAGTTCATGATATCCTGTTGGACGTAAATTGACGTGCCCGTATCTGGGCTCCTTCATACAGATCCTTCGTGTCTGCTCGTAGACCATTTGTCTTGGCAGCAGATGGTTTAATTGTCCTACAGTCTTGGCATGAAGACATTCCGATTTTGACAAAAAAGAACTGTTTAAGGAGTCTGAAAAGTGCTTCTCGTGAACAGGTATCTTCTCCTGCTGGAATCTACTGAAGTCCATCTTGTTCTCTTCTTTCACCGTGTGATAGGTTGGGGTTCCTCTGTTTTCCATTTTGCTGGCTTTCATCGTTGAACCATAGTTCTCATCTTTATATCGGATGTTGGATCTTGATGAAGTTGAAGAACATCCCGTGAAGCCATCAGATGTGTTGTCCCCTGTCACATATCTTTTGGATGCTGATAGAGAAGAAAACAAGTTACTTGAAGAGCAAAAACAAAATAGTGAATAAAAAAAAATTAGTCCCACTGTGCTATATAGTTTTTTACTTGGTTTCCCATGGTAGGGGGCGCTGTAAACAAAAAAAAATTAGTCATTATGTATTGAATCCATCCAATAGATCCTGTATGTGCTCTATGCGCTGGGTCCTGGCAGTGTGATGGACCCAGTCCAATGATAGCCATAGCTGGACAAGAGCTGGGACCAAGGTGGGTAAGTATATGGTATGGTCTGGGGGCTGAATATATTTAGGGGTCTGAAGTGAATTAAAGGGACTAGCCTGGGTTCTGTTATTAATACAATGGGTCTGATTATATCTAGGGGTTCTGGTCTAATATAAGGGTCAGACTATTTTAGCCACACCCTTTTATGTATGTCACAACCTCTCCAAAGGCCACTCCTATTTTTACCATGATTGACTACTTATGTATCAGCCCAAGAAGGGCTCTCCCAGAATAACACCTCTGCTCCCATCTTATATGTTTGGGCACTAGATTTACAGACTAGACCATGTTGCCCTACTCTAAACCAAGAACATTGCTCCATTGCCCTGTGCACCCATCCATAGAATTTAGGCTACTGTTTAGGGTCAACTGTATTCTGTCTATGAAGCAGTGGGGACAAGTTGTCTTATAAAATGTATGTAAGCAACGTCTAGAGGAGTGTGACTGCAGGGTCAGACTACACCAGCTTTGCTTGTAGTCTGTAACCATGGAGACACATTCATCTGCATAGGAGCTGTGTACACAAAACGGTAGAATATTTTTAATATTTGCAATCTGGGAACAAAACATAACACAATAAAGCAATTAGTGAGAAGGAGTGTACAAGGGAATAAGACACGTTACGGTGAAGGCCGTGAGCCCTTGCTATAATATAATCTCTATGTGTTTACACCCAATGAATCCGTCAAGGAAATGAACGTTTAACATAAATATTAATCAAAACAAATCCGTCTGTTTGCTAAATCCATTTAATCTGCTTCTCAGAGTTTACTGATCCATCAAGCTGCAGAAACCACAACATCAGCTGGGGCGGCTTTGTGTGACAGAATGCGTGCTTTCATTTACATTTCACATCCATAATGACATCATGTGATGTTTGGGGAAGTCATAATAACAATTCAGGAGTTTGATGGATCCCGAGGGTTTCTCATCTCGGAATAAGCTGCTTATCTCCAGGATTGTCGCTGTAGTCAAATATCAATGTATTTGCCATATACTCACCTCTCCGGCTCATGACATAATGCAGCAACCAGGAATTGAGGTGAGCACCGCACCCTATCTGAAAACACTTGCCCACTGTGCACACCAAGTGCAACTTAAAGCTTAAACTGTCCATATATTAGTAAATCCAAGTTAGAACAGCAAGTAATGTTCAGAAATTAAAAGGGACTTTTCACCACCTCTAACTCTTTGCATCATTCAATAGTCGCTTCTCCACTGATTCCGGAGCCGTTGAAATTTTTTCTCTAGCCCCCACCGTTTCTGAGCTATCAGCGCTGTTAGTTTCAGCACCTATTATACTAATTAGGCTCTCTACTGTTAGGTGGGCGGGTCTTGGCTAGACCAGATAGACAGGAACCGCCCACTTGAGAGCTTAAATGGCATATTAGGTGCTGAAAATATCAGGATTCATTGCTCAGGAACGGTGGGGGCTAGAGAAAAAAATTCCAACTGCGTTGGAATCAGTGGAGTGTTGCCTAGTGAAGGAAGCAAAGAGGTGGAGGAGGTGAAAGGTTCTCTTTAAGCTTTATTCTCTTACAGAGACATTTGCTTTTCTTTTTCCTTTGTGGCAGTGGTGGCCACAAATGACAACCAGAAGTGCAGCCATGTTAGTTGTCACTTTTAAAATTTTCTTTTGATGGTAAAGTGTCACTTTGTTAGTTCTTGGACATGGTGACACAGTATAAATGTCTGAGAAGATAATATGGCTGCACTTCTTGATATCACATGTTGCCACCACCGCCAAAGTGACAGAAACAGAAAAAAAATCTGAAAAAATATCATTACTAAACATTGGTTATTTGTTACACCTTGGGTATTAATATTGTGTCCGGTCGACAGAAAATTGATTAGGAAAGACTCATAATGGTGTAAAAAAATGAGAAATAATCGTACTGCCTCCACTGATCTACGTTCTGGCGCGTCTCAGGTCTCTACTTTATGGCACCTCTGGACATACAGGAGTCGATCCCTCAGCTTATCACTAGCTGAGATCGATCACCACTGCAGCAGCGATCGGCTGAGGGGTTACTTCCTGTGTGTCAAGAATAACCAAGAGCTAGAGCCGATGCAAGAACTGGGAAATGTCAGAACGGAAGTGGCGGGGGATCGGAAAGAATTTTTTTTACCTCATTGTGATCCTCTTTAAATGATTTTTGTGATCGGACTCTTTAAATGCTGAGTTTTAAACATTCAGAAATAAACCCACTTAAAATGAAAAACGGATGGAAAATAAGAACACTGAATGGGCGTCTATAGTGACAGGTGAGGGTCCTGTTCCCTGTAGAACTCACCACTGTCCTAACCAAATGAGGTCTTAGAGATAAGAGAATGCCTTTACCAATCTGATAATATTTTGTCTTTTGGAAGATCTGAGACCCACAGCTGGCAGAATGAAGGGCCTTTTCAATTTTTACACAGGCACAGTGGCTCCTCCGGATGGGCATCTGTGCTTGGTACTGCTCAGTCCTATCCAAATTGATACTGAACTGCAGTACCAGACACTGCCACACCCATATGTACAGTGCTCCGCCTCCTCATTCTGCTAGTTCTAAATAGTCTTGGGAATTGGACTCCACACATCAAGTATTGATTAGGTCATCAATATTTAAAGCAAAAATGTCACCAGATTTTTGCTACCCTATTTGAGAGCAGGATGTGATAGATGGAGAGAAGCTGAACTCTGTGATATATAGTGTTAAATGATTGACAGAAGAATATTTTTGGAAAAGAAGAGAAAATCCTGTCAGGACTCCTAGAGAAAGTAAGAGCCCTGATTACCCCGCCCACAAAGAACGATTGACAGTGAGAGTTCTGATTACCCCACCCACAAAGAATGATTGACAGTAAGAGTTCTGATTACCCCGCCCACAAAGAATGATTGACAGTAAGAGTTCTGAATACCCCGCCCACAAAGAATGATTGACAGTGAGAGTTCTGATTACCCCACCCACAAAGAATGATTGACAGTAAGAGTTCTGAATACCCCGCCCACAAAGAATGATTGACAGTGAGAGTTCTGATTACCCCGCCCACAAAGAATGATTGACAGTGAGAGTTCTGATTACCCTGCCCACAAAGAATGATTGACAGTGAGAGATCTGATTACCCCGCCCACAAAGAATGATTGACAGTGAGAGTTCTGATTACTCCGCCCACAAAGAATGATTGACAGTGAGAGATCTGATTACCCCGCCCACACAGGATGATTCACAACTATCCCTGTATCAGTGTTTGTACACAAATAGCTGCCAATCACTGTTTGTGGGTGGGGTAATCAAGACTCTCACTGTCAATCACTGTGTGGGCGGGTTAATCATGGCTCTCATTGTGTGTGGGCAGGGTAATCTGGACTCTCACGGTCTCTCCTGGGAGTCCAGTCAGGATGTACTCTGCTTTTTGCTCAAAAATATTCCTCCAAACCAAAGCTATATATCACACAGTTCATACCCTGCTCAGAAATCCTAAATCCCAAAAAATCCTTAACCCAAATCCTCTTTTAAGTGTGACTACACAAATCAAAGGTCCTTAACTCCTGAGCATAACAGCAGTGGCACCACCTTTATCTATGGAAGGTCCTCCACTGGTTGTGAGTGATGACCTGAACCATTTGAGTGATTCCCTTCTGGAATTTAATGGGGCTCCAAGGAAGCACATAATACTAAATGTGCCTATATTTCAGAATCTCCCTTAATGCCAGTTATCCCTCCTCCACCATGTTACAAAACAAACCATCTTAAGGGGGAAATCTATTGAAGCATAACTCTAGGAGCCTGCAAAAACGGACACAAAAAGTGTCAAAAACACATAATAAACTAGGTGCACACCTTTCACTCCATTCCTAGAAAATCTCCCTCTAAGCTTTACACAATAACTTACCATCATAGTTCGGAGAGAGGTTATGACGCATCTGGTTGGGTTGATCGTGAGCTGTTTTTGTCGGGGAGTTCGGCACCACTGAGTTCGAGTACCGCCAATGACATTCACCGCCTGTCTGTAACGTGCCAAAGAAAAATCTTGCTACTTCACAAGGTGAACCTTGAGACTGCCCAAATCTGGAAGGCATGACTTGTTTCTTGGTACTTAGCACATGAGAGTCCATTGAAAAGTGTCCATAGTGGTAAGGGAATGGCAGGCTGTAGGTCGGGGTGTATAAGAGTTCACTGTTTTCTGTATGGCTGTTCGGCTCCTGGTTCGCTGTGGAGTTTATTGCTGAGTTTCCTTTATAATTTCCGAACTGGGCACAGTCCAACTTCTCCCCATAGAGAGGACCATATTGCTGCAAGACAAAAACATTGACAGCCATATTTCTTTCTCTATCGGAGTGTGACACCTGGACTCTCCACAATTCTACTGACCCCCTTGCGGAAATGCCGACCATCATTACCTGTGGGTACGGGGTAGATCGTGCCTGCTTTGTCTTGACTTTCGCAGCTTTCAGCTTGGTGGGCTTCCTTGCCTCTTGTGAGGTAGTCATGGAGCTCCGACAGGGAAATGTGGCTTTGGAAACAGTCACCTGCTCCAAGGACAACTGCAGCTCCTTATATTCTATGTCTCTGCACAGAAAGAACAAGAAAGAAAAGATAACATCATTCTTGTATCTTGTATCAGCCTACAAAAAATTCAGTCCATCAGTTATTGGTCTGTGCGACAAAACTGTAAAATCCAAGCTTCAGATTTTATAGACATAGAAAAATTAGTGGGAATTTAAAGGTGATGTCTTGTCATGCACTATGGTGATAGAACTTTGTAGAAGATTTGGATAATGTGTTCTTAACCCCTTATGATCACAACTCTTTTTGGGCATTCAAAAAGCATACATTTTTTACATGCCAATTGATGGGGCTTGTCTTATTTTTGAATGGCCTCATTTTGGGCAATATGTCACATTCTATGTTAACAGACTGTAGACTATGTTTCTGTGGTGCTATGCATGGGAGGGAATGTGGCCCAGAGGTGAGGGTCACTTTTAGGCTGCTGTGTTGCTCGCTTTTGGGTTCAGTGTTGCGGCGGCATTGGCTGCTACGTGGTCCTGCACCCACTTAGAGGTCACCATGAAGCCGCACTGTGCAGGAAGGCGACTCCCACCGCTTGACCAAAGATCACCTGGTGACTACTTCACTAATGTTAGTGAATAGAGTTGTATTGTGACCCCTAATGTGCCATGCCACAACTTTTAGTTGAGCGCTGCTCAACTTTTTTGCAACTCAAAGTCACAAAAGGGGTCAGCCATATGAACTATATCAGGTTTTTTAAGCTGCTTTGCCGCTTCTTGTACACATCCCTATCGTCTATCTCTTAGTTATGTCGCAGAGTTTATAGCTCTCTCTCGCCAGGGTTTGGTTGGTAGGATGTTTTACATTATTACTTGGTCTTGGTGCAGGGAATTCCTATTGCGTCATCTGTTTGCACATCATCTCAATTACACGGCAAGTGTCTGATTTGGCAATTACCGATTGATTGCAGTGTTTACATGATACGGCGCGCTCCGCTCCAATCCGCTCTGCACACATTTTCTAAACACTTTCAGAACTGAACTTTTTGGAATTCTTTTCCTACTTTGATAATTCCTTTATTATCACCATGTTTTTTCCAAGATTGTCATGAACCCATCGTACGACCTTACAAATTGGTTCAGTGGTAGGGAGACCCCCGTCCTCCACGTGGTTGTGGGTCCCAGAGAAAGATATCATGTTGACATGCCATAAAAGTACTAGGCAGGAATAACGCTTTACAATATTAGGCAAACAAAGTTACATAGATGGCACATGGTTAGTGTTTACTGATCCACCAAAAACCAGAAGATGCTCCAGGAGTCCCGAGAGTGAACCAGCAGAAGACATCCAAATTTGAAGGGAACTATGGTCTAATTTGTAGGGCATGGTCTCCAGATTCATTTTATATGGTGGGACTAAGGAACCTCAGTCCGACACTGCACATGGTAGAGGGGTATATAAAATATTTAATTAATGTCCACGAGCTTTACATTATTATCTTGTATGTTGAATTTTATGACTTTTATTCCTCAATAGAAGCCCAGAGTGGCAGACTGATTTTGGGGCCCACACGCCAACAATCGCTAGGATGAATTCAATAGTACCCTTCAAATTTGGGTGTCTTCTGCTGGCCCATTATTGTGTTAGAGCCTGAATCCTCTTGTGAGCCAGTCCGACACTGGAGGCCCAGCAGTATTGGGTGCTTCTAGATACTTACGTGAGGACGTAGTTCACACTAACAATGCAATGAGGTCTAGAAGAGCGGCTGTTGTGGACGATTGTTGCGTAACTCTGGACCCAGACCCATCCTCCATGTTTGGAAAGCAACCGGTAATATTTGGTGGTGACCTGGCCTTTTACCAGCACTGGAACCAAAGGGAAAGTTCACAAATTTCAGATAATTTTTGGAGCATCAGTATAAAATTACCTAGGAAATCCACTGGTTCTGGTGACAATAACCTATCTATCTGCAGGGCTGGGATGATATGCTGGTTCTGGTGACACTAACCTATCTATCTGAGGGCTGGGGTGATATGCTGGGTTTGGTGACACTAACCTATCTATCTGCAGGGCTGGGGTGATATGCTGGTTCTGGTGACACTAACCTATCTATCTGCAGGGCTGGGGTGACACTAACCTATCTATCTGTGGGGCTGGGGTGATATGCTGGTTCTGGTGACACTAACCTATCTATCTGTAGGGCTAGGGTGATATGCTGGTTCTGGTGACCCTAACCTATCTATCTGTAGGGCTAGGGTGATATGCTGGTTCTGGTGACCCTAACCTATCTATCTGCAGGGCTGGGGTGATATGCTGGTTCTGGTGACACTAACCTATCTATCTGCAGGGCTGGGGCGATATGCTGGTTCTGGTGACACTAACCTATCTATCTGCAGGGCTGGGGTGATATGCTGGTTCTAGTGACACTAACCTATCTATCTGCAGGGCTGGGGTGATATGCTGGTTCTGGTGACATTAACCTATCTATCTGCAGGGCTGGGGTGATATTCTGGCTCTGGTGACACTAACCTATCTATCTGCAGGGCTGGGGTGATATGCTGGTTCTGGTGACACTAACCTATCTATCTGAGGGCTGGGGTGATATACTGAGGTTTTCTTTTAAGCAGTTATTAAACATTAAAAAAATGATTTGCTTTTCTTTTTCAAAATAGCGCCACCTTGGTCCCATAGACCGCCACTGGTACTGCAATGAATTGAATTAGGGTTCAGCCGAAGAGATAGTCAAATTCTATAGTACTATCCCTGAAAAATTCCTTAGACTCATGTGTCATCTACTTTAATTGGTCTTTAAAGGGTTTTTCATCATTGGTTAGATGGGTTCCTAAGGAGAGGTCATCAATATACAAGTCTCAGAAAACCCCTTTAAGCTGCAAACAAGCCATATGATGTCATGTAAGGGGAAGGCCGAGCTCTGCAACCTCTTCAAACTGCCAATCGGTGGGGGTGCTGAGTCTCAGACCTCTGCCGATCTGATATGGATGACCTATCCTATGGGCAGTTCATCATCCTGCAAACCCCTTTAAAGATGGATGTCAATTGTAATGGATAGTAATAACAAGAAGAACATCTGAAACTTACAGAGGTGGTGAGCGTATCTCAGATGGAACACATCGCAGCCATGGACGTGGTGATAAAGGGTTTTCTCTATGAGGTCTTGAGGTTCATAACCGGTTAATTCAGCTACTCTGCACAGAAAAGGGGGGGACTGAGCTTTATACAATAACAATCTTATCATTATATTAATACATTCAGCAAACTATGCAGCATCTGGACACGTTGGATCAAATACGTCTTGGATGTTCCACAAAATACAACATAATTGACTTTTACTGTTCCAAAGTTTAGAAACTTTGATATTTTTGTGAACCTTTTCGTGCCAAAAACTGATTACATGTATTGGATCTTTATTCGTGTTATTAGGAGGGATGGCGAAAAGAGAATTAGTAATAACACCGGTCGCCTCAGCTTTTATCAAAACATTGCGAAATCTGGCAAAGAAAACTGTTCCATCTCATCTTCATCCTGGGGAGTGAATGGGATTTGGATATAAAATGTGGAGGAAGATTTCAGCAGCCAATGGGCAGTCGTATTACAGACAGGGGCGACTAAAAAGCTCCTTGGCCCTGGTGCAAAAACTCTTCTCATGCCCATTGGCCGCTCCTATCCATACCTTTTGGCATCATTTACACTTCCCTTTCCTTCTCTATCTGGCCCAGATCACCATGATGACTTCTCCCCACCATGTCTATACACAAAAGCTTTCCAGCATTTCCATCCACTATTGGTGGTCCCCACATAATAGCCAAGTCCTCTTTTGTGCCACAGCCTCCCCCACGAAATCCTTCCTTGACAGTGGACGGCTGTGTAGTATAAATTTTCTCCCTCCAGTGCACCAGAGGGCAGGGGGAATAAATTTACAACGCACAGATGACCAGTTTTCAAAGGAAATCAGAAAGGAGAGCGAAGAAGTTTATATAGATCTAGTGTGTTGACGGTGACCGGTGGGGCCCCTTGACTTATGGGCCCGATCACAACTACAACCCCTATAGTTACAGATCCAAGTCCATAATATGGCACCAGGCCCCCAAATTGGAGGGAGGGTTGTTCCAAGAATCATAAGTTATCCACAGGAAAGGTAAAATGTCTGATTGGTGGAGATCTCAACAAAGGTCCTGTTTTTCCCTATTGTATAGAGTGGCGGTCAAGTATGCGTGCGGACGGTATATTCAATCTCTATTGGACTAGCAGAGAGTATAGCATTTGGCAATCGTCACCACCGACAGTGAATGGTGCAGAATACCTAACCTTCACTGAATTCAAAAGAAGGGGGACATAGGACCCCAGCTTTTGTGACCTAAACCCTGTTTATAATTATTAGATAGGATTATGTAGACATTATACAACATTGTTATAAGGTATAACTAAACATTTGGACAATTTTCTGGCAGTATTTGTGTCATTAATAAATTCTGTAATATACTTTATTAACACATTTTGTCTCCTTTGTGTGAAATCCTGCACTTTTCACTCTTCCCCTTGCATGACAGGAAGAGAGAATAAAGGTCAGGGAGGGTCATTTCAAATGGCTATATCTCGGACAATATAAAATGGAGAAACTTGCATTTGGTGTCATATGCAAGAGGAATATCTCATCTTACATAAGATACTTCTACACAGAGGATTTCGAGCAATATCACTGGAAAAGAACCAGGATTAGGATATTTATATGTAGATGAATACATCATAAGAATCAACTCTTTCATATGACACCAAAAGCAAGTTTCCACGTTTTATAATACCTGAGATATAACCGTTTGCAGTGACCCTCCCCAACCCTCATTCTCTCCTCCTGTCACACAGCCCGTACACCGTACACAATGAGAAGCAGGGACAGCTCTCCGTAGAGAAGAAAGGGAAAGAGTGAAAAGTGCAGGATTTCACACAAAGGAGACAACATTTCTAAATAAAGTACATTACAAAATTTCTTAGTTGTCCCAAAGTTTAGTTACACTTTCATATATATTAGGAAATACTAGCTTTATGTGGCCACTTACCTCGAGTCCAGGAAAATGAGTTTGAGGTCTAGACTTGCTCTGAACATAAACATGTTACTGTGGAGTTTGATCTCCGTGATGGCGCTCGGGGGTAAGGACTGACCCACAGCCACTAGCCCTACAATTTGATAGCAGGAGTCATATAAAGAAATGTCCAGCATATACTGCCTTATTTTCAGATACCCACTGCAGTGAATCACCTGTCATGTAAAGATAAAACATATCACATATACACTAAACAGACCAACCACACACATGTATATGATATCCAGTGTACCCCGTGTCCTCCTAACATGTCACATACAAGATTTATACATATCTCCAAATACAGTCTGTGTATCGGGACACATGACTGAATGGGTATTTTGTATCATGGCGGTTAGAGCTAAATAGGAGGAGAAGTTAGCTACTTTCTATACATATGTGATGCTCAAATAGAGTTCAGGTCACACACGGCTAGATTTAGTTCTCTCACTGTGACTGCCAGAGAGAGCTGAGATACGGAAGGCAAGGAATAAATGGGTGAAATAGATATTAGGTCCATAAGGGGCAATATGGCCGACAGGAAGTAGCTATCAGGCTAGTACTTCCTGTCCTAAAAACAGGAGATATCTAGTTCACAAGCAGCTGAGCTTAGGATAAAGTACTAAACTCTGCATAGTTAGTACATACAGTAATCCAGGTGCACAGTTAAAGCGGTTGCGCAGGATTTGAAAACATGACTGATTTCCCCTTCTCAGGAAGTGACATCACATCTATTGCTTTCATGGCCATGCTGCTGCTCAGTCCCATTCTTTTTAATAGGACTGAGCTATAGCATTGCAACATGACCAATGGACATGAGGTCACTTCCTGAGATGAATATAGCAGCCATGTTTTCTAATCCTGCACAACCCCTTTAAGGTTAAAGGGAACTTTCATATACCATTCACTGCCATGCAAGCCGGTGTAACCATACAAACTTGTCTTACTGCAGTAGTTTAGGTAGATGGGTCTGTAGCAGGTAGGTCACTGATCTAGGCCTACCCAAGGTGATAGGAAAGACTTTTTGTAATGAGGACCTGACAACTCTCTTGACAAGTCCATTGCAGTAAACACTTGTAATTCTCATTGAATTCATTCTAAAACGTCTTCTTTTATAACTCTATGTCGTACTCTCCCTCTGTTATTCTTCCTGAACATGTATTACTAAACTGAAAAATGGGTATTAACATTCAGGGGGTGGGGATGTTACTACACACTGTCCAATCAGGGATGAATCTAGCCTCTCTGTTTAATGCTCTCCCCCCCCAAAAAAAAATAAAATAAATAAAACATAAAAAATCTGAGTTTACACTTTACCACCTTCACACAATAAGCATTAAAAACCACGAGGGCAACTTCGAGTCGAACATTGCTCGACATTTTTGAGAATTTGTGGTGGTTGCACGCTAACAAATGCGTGGGTTGCATTATGAAAAGAAAGAATTAGGTTGGCCAAAATGCTCAGTTTTACCAGGAGGCGCCGCCTGAGGCAACAACCTCAGGTCACCTCATGGTAGGTGTGTCCCTGTATCCAATAAGAGTTGACAGTGTCAGACTGTATAGGGACAAACCCCATTGCCAAGGGAATTGGTAGCGCTCAGTTGTCATTTTATTCATACATTTCTAGGAAGAATTACAGAGGAACAGTGCGATGTATAATTCTAAGAAAAGACGATCAAGCATGGTTCTTTTACTGTGTGTATATTTGCGTGCATACATCTACAGGTTATCTCCATGGTGATTACACGTACCTTGTATCCGCTACATGTGAGTCCTGCATTTCTTTTTGCCAAAACACATTTCATTCGTAGAAAAAATGAGCGTTCTATTTCATATTCTGCAAGAAGAATAGAACTGCAAGTAAATAACATAAAATCAAGACAAAGCACACATAAAACTGTAGAGGTTAGGGGATAAGGCAAAGCATTCCAGAGAATAGGTGCAGCGCAGGGGAAGTCTTGGTAATAGGAAGAATTAGATAAGATTAGAAAGGATGATGGGTTATTGGTGATGATGAGGATGCTGCTTGTCTGAGGTGAGGAAGATAAATGTCAGCAGATTCATGGAATAGTAACTTTGAGCTCTGCTGTAGAAACTGAAATAGAACCGCCAAGTGTATGTAGAACAGAATAGAAAAGAATTGTATTTATACACCAGCAAAGTTCCTGCTATACATGTTAAAGGAAGTCTGTCACCAGAACCCAACCTATAAAACAGGCCACAAAGACAGATAGGTTAGAGTCACCTGAATCAAACAGTATTTCTGTCAATATGTAAATGAGCTCTTTGGAGCAACGAGGGCATTGCTGAATTGCTCCAAAGACGTCTCCCACCACCATCTACTACCCTCCACCCCTCCCTCCTTCCTCTCATTGACAGGGCCAGGTAACATATACCGAATCTCATCTGACCCTGAGTGTGGTCACACTCGCTACAGCTCATATTCTCATAGTAAGTGGCAGAGGGCGGCACAGAGCTGTGGTAAACTTACCTCCTTGGAGCAATGGCAATGCCCTTGTTGCTCCATATAGCTCATTTGCATATTGACCAAAACATTGATATCTTGGCAACGAAAGAAGCGATTAACAAGGGGAAAACACTGATTGATTCAGGTGACCCTAACCTATCTACCTAGGTTGATATCCTAAGTTCTGGTGACAGACTACCTTTAAATATATCCATAGGTCCCCATTCATCCAACGGAGGCCAATAGAGTGTCCTTGTGGCCGCCATCAGACTGTTATATACCACAGCACCTTTTTTTTAAGCTATATACTTTGATCTGATCATGAATCAGCTTAGAAGTTGGATCAGGAGAGCAGAGAAAGCAGATGGAGATCGAGTGAAGGCATTCTGCAGCTTGCAATGTATTGTGACACACAGAAGGTGCAGAAGTTAAAGAGGTGAAAATGTTTAATAAGACACAATTACAAAAATTATTTTTAGGGGAAAAACCTAAAAATGGTGTTCACAGCCTTTAAACTGTGAGGTTATCGCCGTATTCTCATATGTGTAGACACCAATTTGTAGTTAGGTGTACGAGCTGTACAAGGCTTCAGGGGGTTTTAGGTTTTGGGATTAAGAATAATTTTGGTAATTGCAGGCTCTCAGTAAATAACGGGGTATCCATTTACCGTGTCACATCCAATATTCCTCACTACAGAGGTTAATATAGTAATAATAGTCATTTTCTACATAATTTCTCCCAAGCTTTACCGGCTTCTCTCTCATTAGAAGGGAATATCTTGGGGATTCGGAGAACCTCACACTGCGGCTCATGTGTAATAAAGCCTTGTTTCAGGTTCCTCCTATGACAGGGAAGAATTTCGTTCCTCAAAATTCTTCTTTGTAATGTTTTTCCACAAATCATTTTTAAGTAATATGATAGAAGTGTTGTCATTTTCTATGGGTTATAGCCTTTAACTAGTAGCAACATCCTCGAGAATTTCATCTATCAGGCAGTTTTGTACAAATCTAGGACAAAATGTATATTTATAAGAGATTCTACCTATACCTGGCCCTTTTAATAGATAGTTTTACAAGGAACCACTACAAGCTTAACCCCTGAGGTCACACACAAATCTTAGACATCCTCAGACTCTTAGACTTAGAATCTTAGACTCTTTTAGATATAGCTGTTCTTATAGGCTTCAGATAGACACACCCCTTAGACTTGATCAAGAATAAACACAACCTATTAGACTTGTTCAAACATAGGCACATCACTAATAATAGCTCAGAGATAGACACAACCCTAATAATTGCTAAGACATAGACACACCCCTAATAATTGCTAAGACATAGACACACCCCTAATAATTGCTAAGACATAGGCACACCACTCCTAATGATAGCTCAGAGATAGGTACACCACTAATAATTGCGAAGAGATAGGCACACCCTTAATAATTGTTAAGACATAGGCACACCACTCCTAATGATAACTCAGAGATAGGGACACCCCTAATAGTTGCGAAGAGATAGGCACACCCCTAATATTGCTAAGACATAGACACACCCCTAATAATTGCTGAGAGATAGGCACACCCCCAATAATAGCTCTGACATAGGCCACCCCTAATAATTGCTGAGAGATAGGCACACCCCTAATAGGTTGTAGATGTATATTACATGAGGTACAGTCATAAATGTTGAATATAACCTGCATGGACTCTTCATGATGTGATGTCAGGGCTGTGCTATGCTCTGAACCAATCAGATGGCTGTCCCCTCCCATGCTGTTTCACTAAATGTGGTTCTGCAGCTGCATCCCCCTCCTCCTCCATTTTATGCTTCACACTTGATGGAATTTTTGGGTCAATGAGGAGGTTTCTGGACAATTACAGAGGGCCTAAAGGAGAACTGGAAGGTGAAGAAGATATAGTAGATTACAAAGTACTAAGAAAGTCATGACGACAGGTATGCTTTACCTACACGCTCGTGATATTTATTGCTATTTTTCCAGTAGGGAAAAAATATTTTTGTTTCCACATTGAATTTTTTATTTTATTTTTTTTTAACTGGGTGCAAGTGTGACCTGAGGAGATGCGAGTTTTGCCGACTCTGCGATCGCACTTTGCGCAGTAACAGGATTAACTCCTTGTACAACTATATCCCCTGTCTTCTACCTCGTGCTCTGATCATAGGGGATTAAGCAGAGATTTCTACACAAACCGCACTGCTGTATATCCAATACCATATTGTTTCCAGGAGTCGCCGTTGTCTGTATAAATATTCATCATCTAGGAGGAATATGGCCGGGGGGATGTAGGGCAGCAGAATGTGGTGTGGAATATCACCCCCGCCAGACTCCTGTTACATTATGATATTACACAGTGGGAAACATGAACTGCAATGAGTGTATTATGCCACTTCTGGAAATTCTTAGCAATCCCTTTAACAAATATTCTGCGGTGACTTAATGTAATATGTACGATTAGCGCCGACGACCTGGATAATGGTTACATCACTGCTCATGTCTATAAGGCTGGCTCTATAGAAATATCCTATAGAAAGAGTCAAGGAATGTACAATGTTGTGTAGATTATTTTGAGCCACGCTCTCCACCTCTATGTAAAGAAGGATCGGTGGAGGACCAGGAACCCCTAAATAGTGGTGTATTCCCAGCCAAACTTGACAACTCTCCTGGAGAGGTTTGTGAAAAAAAGGGGAGACCTTCTGGACGCCTGAGAGACGTGTAAAGCTAAGCACTGTGTGCATGCAAAGGGGCACGGACTATTAAAAAACAGACACGACCTTGTTTATAGCACCACATGGTAGCCACTTTCTAACAGTGGGCAAGTATGTACCCAACTCCCTTATCACTTCTTAACTCCCACTTATGACGTCATGATGTCGGCAAACCCCACATGACCACTGAGGCCCAATCATAGACCTCAGCATTCCCCTGGGCCTCTGATTTTCCTCCCCCCCAATTACATTTTTTTTTAACCTGCACAACCTTTTTAAGCTTATTTATTATTTTTACAATATTTATTAGTCCCACACATGGACCTGCACCAGTGATAGGCCTAGGGGCAACCTGAGAGCAAAGCAGGTCCATTTTTGCTGCCCTAGCTCATTGTAGACTTAGCGCCTTTATTATTTAGGCATTATATGGCAGAATTATTAGGACAATGGAGTGCAGTTTTGGGAAATATCTGGCAGTGTTATATGGACACCATATTGTAGCATTATCTGTATGGAGATATAATTTCTTAACATAAAATAGGAAGGTTATCAACCAGTCTTACAATTCTATTACAAAGTACATAGTTCCTCTTATTAAGGACAGCTTCAGATGAGAGTATTCGGTCTATGAAGTAGATATAACAAAAATTTTTGACAGCAGATGAATAATCATTTTTATATCTACTGCCCACCAACTAAAGACTATAAAAGGGTAAAATAAAAAAGTTAAAATAAAGATAACAAAAAAAAAGATAAAAAAATAATATGCAACTAAAATAATATGAAGACACAAAAGTAAAAAAAAAAAATGCAAATTCACAAGTTTGTGTGAATGGGTCATACAGCAATGTAAATAAAAAAGATACACCTATAAATAATAAAAAAAAAACTTATAAAAAAAGGCATTATAGGCAGGGGCCCAATTTATTTTATTTTTTTTTAAAAAAGGAAAACAGATTGTAAAGTAGATAAAACCAAATTTTTAGGGTAGATGAATAATTATTTTTGTATCAGTCATCCAATAACTCTTGCCAATAAAAAAAGAAAAAAGAGTAAAAAAAAATAAATAATAATAAAAACACATACAAAACAATTTAAAAAAAATCAAATTTTTTTGTGTAAAGGGTCATAAAACAATGTAAAAAAAAAAGCTAAACCTATAAATTAAAAAACAGAAAAAAAAAAAACCTTATAATGCATAATGGGTAGGTCCATGAAGGAGGCAATATGCATGTGTGAAGATGACATTTTTTTTTAGAAAACAAATTGTAAAGTAGATAACTAATTTTTACACCTAATTTTTTTTTATTTATCGTAGAACAACTCTTCTCAATAAAAGATAAAAAAATAAAAATAAAATACAGATTAAAAAAAAGGAAAAAAATAAAATTCACATAAGACAAAATGAAAACAAATGCAGCGCAAGTAAAAAAAAAAATGCAATTCCACAAGTTTGGAGAAATGGGTCAATGTAAAAAAAAGAGATAAAATTATAAATTAAAAAAAAAAATTATGAAAAAAAGGCATAATGGGCCATATTTTTAATCGGTTGTAGTGTGATGATTTCTCTCATTACACCCATATAAATAGTAGTGTTGCCCTTTAATACCGATAAAACGTGCAGTTTTGGTCTCTATAGGACAAGGCGGGAACCCCCAATATCTCTGAACGTTCAGACGGCATTACAAGAACTGGAACCACCAAGGACTTCTTGTTGTTTCTTTCATGTGGTGGGAGTAAATTATGGGAAAAAAACCGTCTGTCTGCCGGAGAATGGAGAGTGTGATACAAGCAGATTGGATGTTTGAGCTGGTAGAGGATGGAGAGATCAGAAATAATTTCTATCACATTGTCCGCAAACACCAGCAGCTGGTTTTAATACTTCATCTGGGGAGCCAAAGCCTTTGGAGATTGTTGCGGCCTTTGATACACAGAAAGCCTCACAGCGTCTGGTCCCGTGTTTTATGTCCCCTTTGGTTTACACTATTCATAATGTTCTGTCCTGCCACATACAATATGTAAAGATGATGGATTGGAAATGCTGTATTTATAGGATGATGTGACCTGGAGTAGCTGTGTAAGGAATAAATGGAGACATTTTGCAATATTCAGAACTACAGCATTTAGGACGCTAATAACTATTACCCCTAAATAAAAAAACAACCTATCTATCTGCAGGACTGGGGTGATATGCTGGTTCTGGTGACACTAACCTATCTATCTGCAGGGCTGGGGTGATATGCTGGTTCTGGTGACTCTAACCTATCTATCTGCGGGGCTGGGGTGATATGCTGGTTCTGGTGACACTAACCTATCTATCTGCAGGCCTGGGGTGATATGCTGCTTCTGGTGACGCTAACCTATCTATCTGCAGGGCTGGGGTGATATGCTGGTTCTGGTGACAGTAACCTATCTATCTGCAGTGGGCTGGGGTGATATGCTGGTTCTGGTGACACTAACCTATCTATTTGCAGAGCTGGGGTGATATGCTGGTTCTGGTGACATTAACCTATCTATCTGCAGGGCTGGGGTGATATGCTGGTTCTGGTGACACTAACCTATCTATCTGCAGGGCTGGGGTGATATGCTGGTTCTGGTGACACTAACCTATCTATCTGCAGGGCTGGGGTGATATGCTGGGTCTGGTGACACTAACCTATCTATCTGCAGGGCTGGGGTGATATGCTGGTTCTGGTGACACTAACCTATCTATCTGCAGGACTGGGGTGATATGCTGGTTCTGGTGACACTAACCTATCTATCTGCAGGGCTGGGGGGATATGCTGGTTCTGGTGACACTAACCTATCTATCTGCAGGGCTGGGGTGATATGCTGGTTCTGGTGACATTAACCTAACTATCTGCAGGGCTGGGGTGATATGCTGGTTCTGGTGACACTAACCTATCTATCTGCAGGGCTGGGGTGATATGCTGGTTCTGGTGACACTAACCTATCTATCTGCAGCGCTGGGGTGATATGCTGGTTCTGGTGACACTAACCTATCTATCTGCAGGGCTGGGGTGATAGGCTGGTGACACTAACCTATCTATCTGCGGGGCTGGGGTGATATGCTGGTTCTGGTGACACTAACCTATCTATCTGCAGGGTTGGGGTGATATGCTGGTTCTGGTGACACTAACCTATCTATCTGCAGGGCTGAGGTGATCTGCTGGTTCAGGTGACCCTAACCTATCTATCTGTTAGGTTGGGGTGACATTTCCTTTAACATTATAGAAAAAATAGGGCAGCTCTGTGTCTAGACCAGGGGTCTCAAACACGCAGTCCTTGAGGCTGTCAGCTGCAGCGTGTGGACAGGGGTGGCATGCAGACGGTTGTCCCCAATTCTGCTATTAGAAGTGCAGTTGGATCACATACACTTGTAAACATTGGTGAGAAATTTGGGTGTTTGTGGCCCCCCATGAGCCTCGGCCTGGTCATTGTGAGAATAAGGAGATGTTGCAAGGGGTGGCCCAAAGTTAACTTCTGCACTGAGGCCCTTGAGCCTTTACCTACAGTATACCCCTATTTGGTTGTAAATATCTCTTTACCCTTAAAAACTGTTTTCTTATACACCATTTGACCACATAAAGGCCATCCGATAAACTGCGCGGCAGCTCTGTACTAGCTAGAATATGTTGGTCATCGGGGGGCACCGTAGTTGTGACATTTAGGATTTAGGAGCTAAATCTAACTAACTGGTTGTCTGGGGTGAGATATCAATCTGTTTACTAAGTACAAGGGCTTCTGTACAGATTTCTATCACATTTGGCAGGTTCCCTGCGTACTACACAGCTGCCTGCTGCTTACAATGTGTTTTTCTAGGTTGGCTGGTCTTTCCAAGATTGTCTTTAAGTCACATCCAGAGCTCAAGAGCCTCAGCCAAAATGTTGTTATATTGTGTTTGGAATTACAATGAGCTGTTTGACTAAGAAAATCTCTCTGAAATAAAGATGATGGCCTATGATAGACATTCCAGGCAGACAATCCAGAGCTACAAACACAATGCGGCTTATGTGGCTAATCCCTGCAGAAATCAAATGGTTAATGATCTAACATGGCTTTGACCAAGAAAATACACAGGTGCGCGTCTTAAAAATCCACGTGGGATTATGGAGATGAGTACAAGGAGCTTGGAATGAAGAATGTAGCCTTAAACCATGACGTAACCGCAAGGGAGTTGTTACAGTCATAGAATGCCGCCTTAAAATTAAAGGTAAAGTACGTTTGTCCTTGGTTTACCTCCAGTTTTGGTCAAGGTTTCCCGAGATCTGCCATAACTTCATATCATGTCTACTACTGGAAGATATCCTTAACCTATGCATTATGAGGGCAACTCTTCCTTATATAAATAAAAGTAGAGGTTGTCACAACCCCACACCCTATATTATGGGAATGTCCACTGATCAGATTACACAAGCGGATCTTCTACTCCCTACTACTAACAATTATCATCTCCAGTCTTTGACCTAGGACTTCTTCACCCAGTGGTCACCGTAACATAGAGACTTCCCCATTGAGACTCTTGAGAGACAGGCAGTGGCGTAACTAGGAATGGCTGGGCCCGAAGGCGAACATTTGACATGTGCCCCCCCCCAGACAAACCGCATTCCTGCACACACTATTATGGCCCATAGTGGCCCCTGCACACAGTATTTTGCCCCATTGTGGACCACCCCACCTATGAACAATTATTAAACTCTGGACCCCAGAATTTAATGATCGGAGACACAGGGGAGGTGACAAACATAAAAAACAGTGATACTTACCTCTCCCGGGCTCTTACCACTCCCCGCTGCTCTCATTACTGTTGGTATAGACATCACGTGAGCCAGGCCGGTATCGCAACGCATAATGACGCCGGCCTGGCCCACATGACGTCTGGGATGTCACGAAAGGGGCCCGAAGACTGCCGAAGCGCAGGAGAGGTAAGTAACATTGTTTTTTATGTTCCCTCACCTCCCCTGGGCCTCCGATCATTGTTTGTGGGGTTCGCGGGCCCCGGCCTTACTTACTGATCCCTGCTCCTTCTCACAGCCGTCTCCGCTTCTGCAGGCGGCCATGAGCAGGAGCGAGGATTGGTAAGTGAATAGGGCCCGTTACCTGCTGGGGTTACTCCAGCAGGTAACGGCCTATTAAAAAAAAAAAAAAAAAGAAAAAAAAAAAAATTATCAGGGGCCCGCTTGGCCCCCTAATGTCCGGGGCCCTATGGCAGCCGTTACCGCTGCTACGCCGGTATTTACGCCACTGGAGACCGGAGCTCAAATTCATCAGAGAAGCTTTTGTGGGTATAGTTGCACCCAGGCCTTGGTACTCATTTGTACTTGAAAGAAACCTGAGTCCATCATCACCATCTTTGGCACCAAACCTATGGTTACGCCAACGTGACTGATTTTATTCCTCGCTCCAAGATGCCACACTCCCAGGTATCTCAGGACTGTAATAGGGATTTGTACACTCCAATAGGACTGTAATGTGCACACTCCACCCACTATCTTAAGGGGCATCAGATTTGTGGTAAGCCAATGGGTACGCCTTAGGCCATAGACCACCTTTACTTGACCTGAGCAACAAATTTACTATTTTTATTCTCACACCCGTGAGGAAGGTGCACGATATTCAGCACTGTGCAAAAAGTTTCAGGCAGGCATGGAAAAATACTGCAAAGCAAGAACGCTTTCAGAAATAGAAAGGCTATATCTGTGGGGGTCGGATCATCATTTCCAGGACTCCTCCTCCAAAGGGAAAAGGTCACACCAAATATTGATGGGACTTACATTTCTCTTTTATTCGTTCACTTCATTTTGGTAATTGACAAAAATAAATTATTAACCCTTCTATTTATGAAAATATTTTTACTGTGCAGCATTTTTTTTGCGCCTGTCCAAAACTTTTGAGCAGTAGTGTAAATAGTAGTGAATGTAATGTTCTTATCGGTGGCTGTAGTTGTGAGAAATCTGTTAGTTATGGTCCTCAGCTACATCACATGACCAGCAATAAGAATTTGTCTCTGACACACCTTATACGTAGACAGGAAGTCAGCTTCTCCATTCATCCCTATGAGAGCCTCAATGTGTGTCTTATAGGGATAAATAGAAGGACTGACTTCCTGTCCACACATAAGATGCTGCGTCAGTTGGAGAGTCCGATTGCTGGTCACATGACACAGCTGAGGACCAGAAGGGAACATATAACTTACAAATACAAAATTACTTTCGCTACAATCTACTTTGTGTACCTTCTAACGGGTTCGAAAATAAAATATATTGTGGGAACGCTACGTTAAGCAGCAAGCTGTGACTATCATTTACTATATTTGGACTATTTACTTACATCTTGCGACTTTTTACATGCCAGTTGCAACAATAATTGTTGCAAATTGTGTTTTTGCTCCTCCCACGCCACTTTACTGCCGCAAATGACCACTGAAATTTACATCAGCTATAAACATAGCTTTCAGCACAGGTGCACGGCATCCTGGTAATGAAAAACGTTAGGACAAATATCATAACATCATCTATGGCCAGTTGTCGACTAGACACCCCATCACTTTCCAGCATCTACATCAATATTGTAAAAATCGAGTCTGCGTGACCCTATACTTGCACCTCATACAATACTCCAGAACGAGCTGTCTGGTTTCAATGCTGAGCGGTCGCAGCACACCAATATGCAACGCACAAATAAGACTGTAATATGAGAGCATTGTTCCAGCACGTAATAGAAATGTACCTTGTAATAAGTGCGGGTGAAGGGGCTGATGAGCTGTCAGTACGGCCGTCATCTCATCATGATCTGAAGGATGGATATATTCATAAATACTATTGCCGGTCAGTTCCACCTGCCAGGAGAACACAAATAGAGTTAGCAGATGAGACCTGATCTGAATGTAATGTCTCAATTCTCGTCTCTGCAGAAGAATGTAATTTCATCAAGAAGGAGAGATCTTCGTGCATCGGGAGTAAACCTTCTGCTACTCCTCAGAGGGAAGTAAATCACGAGATGTTAGTGGAAGTCTATGCACTCTTCACACTTGTAATGGATTCATTTATTTAGAAGCCAATGTTTGCTTACACTTCTGGAGAATAGAGGATGCTATCTAATAATATAGACTATGTATGTCTCCTGAGACCAGTTGTATCTGAAGATGATTCATGACTTAGTAGCAAAAGGCAACACATCAAGAAGATGTGTTATTGACCGAGGACGGAGTTGGTACCACCATAATGCCAGAGGATCCTCTAATGGATCAAGGTAACACATCAAGAATATGTATTATTGACCAAGGATGGAGTTGGTACCACCACAGTGCCAGAGGATCCTCTAGGGGACCAAGGTAACACATCAAGAGGATGTTTTATTGGACTGAGGACAGAGTTAGTGCCACCATAGTGCTAGAGGGTCTTCTAATGGACCAAGAAAACAAATCATGAAGATGTATTATTGCCTGAAGATGGAGTTGGTGGCAACATAGTATCAGAGGATCCTCTAATGGACGAAGACAACACATCATGAAGATGTATTATTGACTGAGGATGGAGTTGGTGACAACATAGTGCCAGAGGATCCTCTAATGGACCAATGTAACACATCGAGAAGATATATTATTGCCCAAGGATGGAGTTGGTGCCACCATAGTGCCAGAAGATCCTCTATTGAACCAAGGCACCACATCAAGAAGACGTAGTATTGACTAAGGACAGAGTTGGTGGCAATATAGTACCCGATGATCTTCTGATGGACCAATGCAACGCATCAAGAGGATGTATTATTGAACAGGAATGGAGTTGGTGCCACCATATTGTCAGAGGATCCTCTGGTGGGCTCAGGCTCTGATGCAATAAGTCCAGCAGAAGACAACCCCATTTGGAGATGACTTTGACACTAATCACTTATCACTAGAGTTATGTCTTATGGGGATGATCAGAAACAACCTACTAGATCTTACTAATGATCTGTCCTGTGTGTACAATAAGAACTACAAAGATTATAACGTGATTATAAGTGGACGTGCACATGTTTAGTGTAGATGGTTGGTGGACTATCATGACATCTGGTGGGCCCAAGGAACCTCAGTCCAACACTGAACAAGGATGTTGTTTAAAGGACACCAATTTAGAAAAAGGGAAACAATACACACTGGGGCAGATAAAGTAATAAAAATGCACTCGATAGCTTCAAACAGCATTAGATAGATGTGAAATCTGGCACAGTTTAAGTCTGTCTAGTCTAGCTTTGCACTGTCTAAAAGTTACACAGTATTAGTTTATCTGCCCTCCTGTATTTGCTACACTAGGCATGGTGTAAGCCTTACACATATGGAACACATCCCTAGCACCATACATCTAACATGTATTAGGACATTTTACTAGAGCATGCTATTTTGTAAATGTGTACCACAATGCTACTGGTGACATCACGCTTAGGTTAGATTAGACAATAGATGGGTTACTCACAATGCACACATATACATAGTTACATATACACAAGCACACCTTCTTCGCCTGTGTCACTCCAGTGCACCAGAGGGCAGAGTAATAAATTTACAATGCACAAATGGCCTGCCCTAGTGTGGTAAGGATGACCTGGGCCCCCCCCCGGCTTATGTACCCAATACCTGCTGTGACCACTGCAATCTCTATAGTTAAGGCTCCTGGACTCAGGTGTAGCTGCTCCCTCTACACCCCCTTAAGTTACACCTTTGTATATACAGTACATAAATGCCCACACACAAACCCCTAACCACAGATACACATGTAAGGACACAATCCTATAATTATACACATACATGCTGATACAATGACGTATATGTGCATGCAGCTGCAGACAAACACAAAGGCAGTAATACACTAGACATATGGAAACAGAAATACAATGGGATTTTCTTCTGGTGGACCATTGGAGCCCATTTTTGTGTCAGATCCTGGGATGACTGGAGGACCCAAGGGCTGGAAAAGCTTTTGGATGCCCAAGGCAAGTCAAAGGATCTGCAGTTTGTGAGGGATTTCAAAGGCTTTTACAAATTCATTAACTGCAATACCACTATTTGCCACAGAGTATGGGGAGTGCTCTGTAAAGTCACCAATACAACAGTATCCACCCTCCACCATTTACCACCTCCATCCTTCAAAAGGTGAAGCTCCACTGATTCCGGCAAAGTTGGATTTCTAGCCCCCGCCATTCCTGAGCAATCGGTGTAGTTAGTTTTGGCGCCTGATATACCAATTGGGCTCTCTACGGCCAAGAGGGTGGTGTCAGGGAGAAGCAGGCAAAGGGGCGTGAATCTCTGCTGTCTGACTGTCCAATCAGAGACGAGCAATGTCACAACTCAGAATCACCATCCTTGCCTCCTTCTACCTGATGCCACCCACTTAACAATAGACATATCAGGTGCCATAACTAACTGCACTTGTTGCTCAGGAATGGTGGGGGCCAGAGAAAAAATTCCGCCTTCACCGGAATCAGCGGAGACTATTAGCAGATGGTAAAAACTGGAGGCGGTGAAAGGTTTTCTTTATCCTCCTTAAGGGCAGGACTCATTGTTTTGTAGCATTACATCTTGCCCAATGGAGCCCTAGGCAGCCACCTACACAGCCTGGGCCTGATGTCACACCATCCCTGATGGTGGCCTTTCACATGGATGTAGTAACATGGCTGTGGATTTTCCATGAAAGCCTTGTTATCTACATCCCATATCTACAGCCACATTATACCATAAAATACTCCGGCCTTTATAGGCAGAGATGATATTAAAGTCCTGCCCTAGTTCACATACTATAAAATTCTATGAGATTTCCTCAATTCCCCCGAGCACTAAAACCCCCCTTATATCTATCCCCTCCACCTTACGTTTCCTTATCTGTTTCTCCACCACATAAATGTAATTTTTCTCTGCGGATTTATTATATCACAAAATAATTTTTGTAAAGACAGGAGGTTTTACCGAACATGACAAATGGCCAGACATATTAAATTCAGAGCAGTAAAGTCAGCCTAGAAAGGAATATCCAATCTCTGGTATTATCAGCGCACTGGTGGGGTGCACGGATTACCCTACGCACACAATGTCTTCCAGATGTGTCAGCGCTGGACGTGGTGCTGATATCCATGTTTCACATCACTTTACAACAACGCTGCAATGTTCACGCGAGCCTCCCGGGGGGGTCAGATATTCCCTGATTTATGTCTGATGCCTGTGGAACAGCCATCACCATCCTATCTCACTATGTATCCTGATACGAGTAGTAGTCACAGATTTGGGATCATTGCTTTACAAGCCACAGTCACCAAACATTCAAATCTAATCCTTTCTTAAAGGGGTTGTCCATAATTCACACAAGTCCCTCCACATAGGGCAATTTTTAGGGCAAAAAATTTCTAAATACCCATTTATAGTAAAAAAAAATGGCTTCGGTGCCCTTCTGGTGGTCCGTTTTTGGCCTGTGTATGGACTAGGCCTCATAGACGGAAACTAAAACTAGAGTAATAGATAAGGCCGTAGCGGTTTTATGACAGATCGGCAAAAAATCTTGTATGATCCCCTACACTTGTATATAGGCCAGGGCTCATAGTTTGCGGAGGGCTCATAGTTTGCGGTCCATGTATACGGCCCCAAAAACTACAGCCATGTGTATGGGCCTATAGAAATAAACAGGTCCGTACTTTTATCCGTAATTGCGGATAAAAATTACGGTCGTGCGCCTGAGGCCTAAAGGTGACAAAAAGTCAGGTCACCTCCTAACTACAGGATAAAAACATAAAATCTAAAAATATTCAATAAAAGAAACATCTATAAAACTATCACATATAAAACAAAAAATCCCCAAAATTGAGGCTTTGACACTAGTTCCACCCAACGTCAGCCAGAACCAGCAGTGTGAATAGGCCCCACCAGCTCTTCCATTGAACGCTGTTGTCCTGCAGTGACCTGCATTCTCTGTTGCTAAGCAACGGGCCGACTATATTGGCGCCACTACTTATCAAACAATACAGCTGAAAATGATTCACTCGGGAGTCTAAGAGAGTCTCTATAGAATGCTTATACGGATATTTACAGGCGACACGTTCTCCTCGACCTAGTAATGAGGACTGTAATGGCCACCAGATGGGACGCTGCCGAGGGATCACTCCCCCATTCACACAGAACATGTCATGTCATGTGTAAGCTTCATCGTGCACACAGAATAGATCATCAATAAGATCTAGTAGGTCATTTGTGATCATCCCTATAAGAAATAGACCCTAGGGGTGACTGCCCAAAAGGCCCCTCCTAATCGGTGTTGTCTTCTGCTGGAGCTTTGGGACCCATTATTATTACATCAGAGCCTGGGCCCACTGGAGGATCCCCTGATGCTTTAGAGGGCCAACCAACAAGACAAGAGGAGTAGAACGAAGTATGGAACATATATTATGAGGCATCAGATTCATCCATTATATCTGACTAATTTCCTCGAGGTTGACCACTACTCGAGAAACAGATTTCTGGCTCCTTGATGGACACTGGGGTGAGAGCCAGGGAGGAAACCACTATGGTGAGGAAGAAGAAATCATGAACCCATGACATTTTAAGGGTACCTCCAGTTATAAACAACTTGTCATAAATGAATAGTACAGGTTAATATAAGAAACTGTGTAATACATCTTACAAAAGAAATATGTTTTCTTCTCCACTTTTCAGGCAGTTACTTTCTCCATACTAGTGTATGAAGACAGGAGGGGGGTAGAAAAGACACTCAAATAATCGCAGCTCTGCTATTCCTTGCCTTTTTTTTTAAATCACTGCTAGGTTGTAGATGAGAGGTAAAGAGTGCACAAAATGAGGCAATAAATCAGTATAGGAATATACTGTAAACAAGCAGTCAGACTGAAGATAAGGAGCAGGAGAACAGTTTAATAAGTGGAGAAGGAAACAGATCTCCTTAATAAGATATATTACAAAGTGTCTTAAATTCACGCATACTGTTCATTTAAAATACTTTTTTATAACTGGCATCGCGCTTTACGTGATTTCTGGCCTGGAAGGTTGTGGGTGCCTTTGTCTTTAAGAGATTGCTTGTGGTAGCCTGCATCTTTGTGCACTTTTTTATGCACTTGGGTGAGAGAAAATGATCTTGGACTTTCAATAAAAAAAAAGCAGTCAGACCTGGTACCTTAGGGGGGGATAGTACCGGAAGCAGCAGAAGTGAATAGAGAGCAGAAGCAGCTCTGCTCCAATTCAAGTAATGGGTGCAGAGATACAGTTCCCAGCACCCCTGCTGTGCTTCCTATCCACTGGAACAGCTGATCAGTGCAGGGTCTGGTTGTTGGACCCTGCAGATCGCATAGTGATGGCATATAGGTCAGCAATATGAAATATGCATTTGTTACCTCCCCTAACTTAAAGAGGACCTTTCATGTCCTCAGAGATGTGCGGAATTACATATTACTAGAAAGCCAACTGTATTCAGCGCAGTGTCGACTTTCCCGGTATGTGCCCCGGCACTGGAGATATTGGAGCCATTTGTTTCAGCACAATATCTCTCCACTGTCAGAAAGGTGGGCCTATCGTCATCGCCCCCAGACAGTACTCTACCATAGCCTAGCAGCACCAATATCTCCAGCACCGGAGCACAACTTGGTTTAATAAGAATAAACAAATTGTCCAGGGGAACAGCAAGAACCTAATGATGCTATTATATGATGTAATAACATTAATACAAGAGCACCGAAATGATGGGTGTGGTTAATACCAGGTGTGATGATTCTGCCTAAATATGGCCATAACTCAGAGATGTATTTTGGTCTCTGGGTAGCGTATTTCTCTCTAGTTCCATTTATTCATACTGTGCGCAGCTATAAGCCTAGGTGCATATTGGCAGTAGTGGCCAGGCTGGAACAATAGGGCTCCATTGTACTCCTACACAGCCCTGAGTGATCAAACAATAAGGCATTGTTCCAGCCTGGGCTGTTAGATCAGATATGCCTGATAATATTGTATCATTCCATTTGGTCTCATCTACATACAAAGGGTCTGGACTTGATTGAATTAACTCATCAGACGTGCTGCCGCCGATGACCTCATTCTGGGAGGTGGAATAAAGGGTATAAAAGATGAGGTAAGAGGTCTGTATATAGAGATCATGCTATGGAGATTGGGCTGAGACCATCACAGATTATGCTACAGAGTTGTTACAGAGAGACCATGAGGAGATTTTTGTGATGAGACTATTGCACTAATGCTGAGAGACTGTGAAGAGCATGCAGGCGGGATTATTGTACTGTGATGCCACATGCTAGGAGTTAATGCCACATGCTAGGAGTAATGCCACATGCCAAGAAGCCTCCACTGGTGACTCACACATGCATGTGTGAGTGTTGGACTACAGAACCACATCAAGGACATGTGTGGTAAAGTAACTATTTCACCTTTATCCCTTTTATTTTATTTGTACTGTATCTTGTAACTAGTAACTGTTAATGCTTGCATATATCTTCATATCTGTTCTGAACTGTATATGTTAGATTTTAATACCGACCCATTTAGGGGTTAATAAATATATAAAATTTAGAAGGCTTGTCTTGTATATATCTTGTGAACCCGGCACTCACTGGCGGTGAGTGTGGTTTTTATATGAAAGAGGACTCAGGGTGTGGCCAAAGCGGTTTGGCGCACAGAGGATCTTTCACACCAGGTCAATTTACCTGAGACAATCCCAGATGCACAGAAGCCGTTTCGGAAATGTACATGATCTTTCCATCCGATGCGACAACAAAAACAAATCCATCTAACGTCTGTAAAACATGAAAAGAGGATTTAGGTGTGAATATATTGTTGTTTATTAAAAGTCAGGATTGTGATGAGCCGATCTATGACCCTGCAGTAAAGAAATGACAATTACTGATGTCAAAGGCCAAAACCCTTCAGAATTCAAGAATTTGCTTTAAAGGTTCCTTATCAGGTACTTAAAAACTTAAAAAACATCATTGTGATACATCAGAAGATCGGTGAGAGTCCGGGGTCTGAGATTCCCACTGTTTGCTATAACGGAAATGAACTCTCAGCTAAGTGCCCCTTAGAGATCAGTGGGGACCGCAGCCTATTTCTTTTGGAATATGGTGGTGATCCCAACACAGTTATCTGCTGAGAATATCACAAAAGACAAATTAAGGTGGATATAATGATCCGTCTCGAGGATCATTCCTAAGGACATTCCACTATATACTGATTTCATGAGCTATCAGGTGGCTGTCTTCTCCACCACCAGCCTGTGCAGATATTACAAGTTGACCTTCTATAATGGTGAAAAAACCAGCTCAGGGTGAAAAAGGTGCCAAAAACATGTACATATCAGGCTACGTTCACAATTGTGCTGTTTACGCTGTCGTAATGTTCGCCATGCTTAGAAGACTTTTTCGTCTGCCAGATTCAGTTTTAATAGGATGCACAGCAGAATGACCCCAATATAGTCAATGGGGTCTGATGGTCTCCGTATGTAACTGCAATTGTAGCCGTCTGTTTTCCTCCGACAGACCAGAGCAACGGACAGCTCAATGCGAGTGTGAACTTAGCGACAGTCTAGCTGTTCCCGGAGGCCTGGCACTATGTGCACCTAAAAAACTTTCACTGGTGACACTAGGTTCACCCAAATGACGGAGAGCCAGACCGCTAAAACAGCAGTTACACATGGAAAAATGCGGACCTGGCGGACCCCTGATTATAATGGGGTCCGCCAGGTCCGTCTAATGGGGTCTGTTCAGGACTTTTCTCTCCGCCAGTTTCTGGTTTATGCAACGGAGTTGGAGGCCCTGGCGCAGATGTGAATCCAGTCTTAGCCATAAAACATCATACAATTGTACATACACAGGCCTGAGCCCGGCTCAGATACAGGGTAGGTCAGTTATCCGAACCTGCCTATAACCAGATATCTGGACATCACTATTTTATGGCTGAGATTCTTGTTACGTTTACATGATCCACTCGTAAGAGGCGATGGGCGATACTCTATCCATCATCTCATACCAGTGAATCTAAAAACGTTCATAGTTCTATCTGTTTCTGGTTAAGCTGGGTTAGTACTATCAATATGGCTGCCGCTAGGGGTTACCACCCAAACTTCTAGGGTTCATTAACTTTTATTGCTTTGATCATAACTATTTCCCTCTCCTTTGAGACATTACAGGTATTTCCATTCTGATGAAGTAGTAAAACCAGGTCTGATGGAAAAAAAAAAAGTCAGAAAACCGATGTACAGCGAGTCTTTATGAAAAACATATTGCAGGGGGTGAGATTGTGCAGAGTTGTGGAGAGATTACTGCGGCCTGGTATGTATTCGCCTCAGATAATAGTAACATTCTGGACAAACCTACAGGGCTTTACGCCACAAATGAAAAACTGCAGAGAATTAAATCTGTTGCACAGAGCACACACACATATAATACAGGGCTGTGCAAAAGTTTTGGGCAGGCGTGGAAAAAATGCTGCACAGTAAGAAGCTTTCAGAAATAGAAGGGTTAATAGTTTATTTTTGAAAATGAGCAAAATGAAGTGAATGAAGAAAAGAGAAATGTAAATCCCATCAGTATTCGTGTGACTTTTGCTCTTTGCCTTCCATCAGTTCTTCTCAGTATTTGCAGACAGTATTTGGCAGAACTGGGCAGGGAGGTTGTTCCCGCCGCCATCTTGGAGAACTAAGCACAGATCTTCTGTGGATGTGGTAAACGCCCTGGACCTGATGGGCTTCCATTATTATATTATAAGACTTTTAAGTCCCAATGACTTCCCCCTCTCACCCAGTTCTGCCATGCCCTTTTACAAGGAGTCCCTATGCAATGACAGACCCAAGAAGTGCACATTACACTACTCTAAGAGGGAAAAGATCCCCAACTGTGCAGCAGCTACAGACCTATTTCATTATTAAATGTAGATCTTAAGATATGGGCCAAACTTTTAGCTTTAAGACTGCGACATTTACTGCCACATCTTTTGACTGACGAACAAGCTGGCTTTGTTAAAAGGAGGAAAGGAAAAAAACAACACGATATGCCTGCTGCAGGCCATAGCTGTTGCAAACAAAACAAATTCACCCTTAGTGCTGTTAGGTGTCGATGCCGAAAAGGCATTCAACAGAGTAGACTGGGCCTTCATGAAAGACACATTATTGGCTTCCGGATTACCCCCGGCCTTTGTCACGGCCATCTTCTCACTATATTCTCCGCCCCACTTAAAGATCAACGGCACGCTCTCAGATTATTTTACGATCTCGAATGGTACCCGTCAAGGCTGCCCGTTATCCCCAACATTATTCATCCTCACGCTGGAAATGTTGCTCGAAGATGTCCGCCAACACCCAAATATCCATGGCTTTACTGTAAACAAACACACGCTACACCCTGTGCCGTTTGCAGATGATATTTTGTTATCTCTAACCCAACTGTTGGTCTCCCTGAGCTCACTAGCCTAATAGCCCAATATGGGGAATTATCGAACTATAAAGCCAATATTTCTAAGTCAGAAATACTTAATATTTCTTTATCGACACTTCTAGCAGAACAAATTAGAGCTACCTCACCTTATTCCTGGAAGCAGAATTCTATCGAATACTTAGGTATGCAACTCCCGACTCCAAGAAGTTTACGCTAAAAACTATGTGCCCTTGCTTTGGGAAGTTAGGTCTCTTCTCAAGTCACATGACATGCCGTTTATATCTTGGATAGGTAGGAGGAATCTACTCCAAACGTACATTGTTCCGAAAATACTGTATGTGATGCAAATGTTGCCGATCTCTCTCCCAAAAGAGTTTTTCCAATGTCTATGTACACTTTTTACTAAGTTTCTCTGGCACAACAAGCCTCCTCAACTAGCATACCAACTAATGGTGAAATGTAAATCTGAAGGTGGAATCGCTTTGCCAGATATTATGCTCTAATATAAGGCTATCCAATTATCCAGATGGATGTCTCTTGTCTTTCCGGCGAACTGCCCGCTGCTATCAGCCTTAGTAGAAGCACAGTATGGCGAATCTCTCTTACAACACTTGTGGACCCCAAACATGAAAGAAGTAAGAAAGCACAGCTTTGACACCCTGCTGCATGGACCATGTGAAGTATGGCACAGGCACACACTCTCTTCAACTATATCCCCTATTATGCCGGCAAGCATAGTTCCTTGTTTGGTACCAGGACAGAAACTCATGGACTTCAATTTTTGGGCTAGATTAAGTCACCTTACGTTGAAAGAACTGGTTGCACAGGGGAAACCGCTAAGCCACCAACTCCTCCAGCAGCTGACACCGTTGACCCACATCAATTTTCTACACTATGCACAATTCCATCGTCTAATATCTGAGTTACTCAAACTGGGTTCTCCTACTAGGCCATTGTCAATCTTCGAGACCAACTTACTCTCCAAGAATCCTACTTTTAGGAAACTTTCCTTTAGGAAATCTCTCGACACGCCCCACACAGCCTGCAAAGCCGACTTTTATACATTCCTGGGAAAAAGAGCTTCAAATAACCCTTCCTGACGAAGATATTGCTTTTATCTTGAGACATTCCCATGGCTTTTCTACATGTGTGCGACTGCAGGAATCACATTATAAGATACTTACGAGGTGGTACAAGACACCAAAATGGCTTCATGCCCACAAGTTATCTGACTCTAATCTATGTTGGCGTTGCCAGAAACAAGTAAGAAATATGACACATATCTGGTGGTCCTGCGAGGTCATACAGCCATTCTGGATTGAAGTAGAGGCCCAGATCTCACGCATTAGAGGTCAGCCAATACAACTCTCCCCGGAAACAGATTTGCTCTCTAGTCCGCAACGGACTCTTCGACCCTCTAAGACCGACCTCACCACCCTTGGTCTATGCCCCCTTATAGATCACCCCATTCTCCTCTGCCCCATTCTCTCTCTTCCCTATCATCACCTTGACTTATACTTCCCCCCCTCCCGAAACTGATCATCTCTTTAATAACTAGATGCCTGACATAGGTTTCTTCTGTTATTACCACTATTTTTGCTGATCATCTATGAGCTGGCCGCTGTTCCAAAATGCTGGCATACACTGAGCTACGCTGCCCAATATACTGACTTATGTGAACTGATCTATGTTGTAACATTTGTAAAAACCCAATAAAATAAGAATTTATAAGATCTTCTGTGGATGTAGGCTTGCTCCAATCCGTCTGTCTCTTCATGTCATCCCAGACAGACTGGATGTTGATGAGATCAGGGCTATATCTGTGGGGGCCGGATCATCACTTCCAGGACTCCTCCAAAGGGCAAAGGTCACACCAAACATTGATGGGATTTACATTTCTCTTTGTTTCATTCACTTCATTTTGGTCATTGACAAAAATAAACTATTAACCCTTCTATGTCTGAAAGTATTCTTATTCTACAGCATTTCTCCCACAATTACCTAAATGTTTTGCATGACTCTGCTAAAATCCCCCAAAAAACACATAGTCTGGGTGGAATATACTGCCCATGGATATACCAGGCACACCAACAAACGCAATTTCACCTATTATACTAATCCTATAAAACCTGAGCATAAGCCACAGTTTGTTTACCACAGATGTCCCCACAACATTATGCAACTAATGCTACAAATACCCCATAACAATATACATACTACAAATATAGGTTGGAATTGATTGATGGTCTCTTCATCCAACCGCATCTACTATGTACAAATACCTCATAAGTGTACATACTACAGTTCCCCCATTACAGAATACATACTACAAATATCCCATAACAATATACATACTACAAATACCCCATAACAATATACATACTACAGTTCCCCCATTACAGTATACATACTACAAATATCCCATAACAATATACATACTACAAATATCCCATAACAATATACATACTACAAATATCCCATAACAATATACATACTACAAATATCCCATAACAATATACATACTACAAATATCCCATAACAATATACATACTACAAATACCCCATAACAATATACATACTACAAATACCCCATAACAATATACATACTACAAATATAGGTTGGAATTGATTGATGGTCTCTTCATCCAACCGCATCTACTATGTACAAATACCTCATAAGTGTACATACTACAGTTCCCCCATTACAGAATACATACTACAAATACCCCATAACAATATACATACTACAAATATCCCATAACAATATACATACTACAAATACCCCATAACAATATACATACTACAAATACCCCATAACAATATACATACTACAAATACCCCATAACAATATACATACTACAGTTCCCCCATTACAGTATACATACTACAAATATCCCATAACAATATACATACTACAAATATCCCATAACAATATACATAGTACAAATACCCCATAACAATATACATACTACAAATACCCCATAACAATATACATACTACAAATACCCCATAACAATATACATACTACAAATACCCCATAACAATATACATACTACAAATACCCCATAACAATATACATACTACAAATACCCCATAACAATATACATACTACAAATATCCCATAACAATATACATACTACAAATACCCCATAACAATATACATACTACAAATATCCCATAACAATATACATACTACTAGACACTTATTGTTGCCCTGATTCACTCTCGCCTTGACTACTGTAACTCCTTACTAATCGGTCTTCCCCTTACTAAACTCTCCCCTCTACAATCTATTCTGAATGCGGCGGCCAGGCTCATCTATCAGTCTAGACGCTACAGCAAGGCCTCCGGTCTGTGCCGGTCACTACATTGGCTGCCTATTCAATACAGAATACAATATAAACTTATCACCCTCATCCACAAGGCTCTCCATAATGCTGCACCTCCCTACATTTCCTCCCTCATCTCTGTCTATCACCCAACCCCTGCTCTCCGCTCACTCAATGACCTAAGACTAACATCCTCTATTATCAGAGCCTCCCACGCTCGTATACAAGACTTCTCCCGAGTTGCACCACTTCTCTGGAATGTTCTATCCCAGATTATCAGATTAACCCCCAATTTCCACAGCTTCAAACGTAAACTAAAGACACATCTTTTCAGACATGCCTATCACAACTCCTAATGTAAACCCTTCCGTAGTTAGAATCCCTAAAACGTCCCCTCCTCTGTTCACGCTCCTGCATTACCTCACAGGATATGATGCTATTTCATGTTTAATGACAGTAACCTCTGTTACAAAATTGTCTGACCATTGTATAAGCAATGCTACCTCCGATGTCGCCCCTGCTACCTCCTGTGTCACCTCCTCTATCTCATAGATTGTAAGCTCTTGTGTCACCCCTCTACCTCATAGATTGTAAGCTCTTGTGTCACCCCCTCTACCCCATAGATTGTAAGCTCTTGTGTCACCTCTACCTCATAGATTGTAATCTCTTGTGTCACCCCCTCTACCTCATAGATTGTAAGCTCTTGTGTCACCTCCTCTACCTCATAGATTGTAAGCTCTTGTGTCACCTCCTCTACCTCATAGATTGTAAGCTCTTGTGTCACCTCCTCTACCTCATAGATTGTAAGCTCTTGTGTCACCTCTACCTCATAGATTGTAAGCTCTTGTGTCACCCCTCTACCTCATAGATTGTAAGCTCTTGTGTCACCCCCTCTACCCCATAGATTGTAAGCTCTTGTGTCACCTCTACCTCATAGATTGTAATCTCTTGTGTCACCGCCTCTACCTCATAGATTGTAAGCTCTTGTGTCACCTCCTGTACCTCATAGATTGTAAGCTCTTGTGTCACCTCCTCTACCTCATAGATTGTAAGCTCTTGTGTCACCTCCTCTACCTCATAGATTGTAAGCTCTTGTGTCACCTCCTCTACCTCATAGATTGTAAGCTCTTGTGTCACCCCCTCTACCTCATAGATTGTAAGCTCTTGTGTCACCTCTACCTCATAGATTGTAAGCTCTTGTGTCACCCCCTCTACCTCATAGATTGTAAGCTCTTGTGTCACCTCCTCTACCTCATAGATTGTAAGCTCTTGTGTCACCTCCTCTACCTCATAGATTGTAAGCTCTTGTGTCACCCCCTCTACCTCATAGATTGTAAGCTCTTGTGTCACCTCCACTACCTCATAGATTGTAAGCTCTTGTGTCACCTCCTCTACCTCATAGATTGTAAGCTCTTGTGTCACCCCCTCTACCTCATAGATTGTAAGCTCCTGTGTCACCTCTACCTCATAGATTGTAAGCTCTTGTGTCACCTCCTCTACCTCATAGATTGTAAGCTCTTGTGTCACCTCCACTACCTCATAGATTGTAAGCTCTTGTGTCACCTCCTCTACCTCATAGATTGTAAGCTCTTGTGTCACCCCCTCTACCTCATAGATTGTAAGCTCCTGTGTCACCTCTACCTCATAGATTGTAAGCTCTTGTGTCACCTCCTCTACCTCATAGATTGTTAGCTCTTGTGTCACCTCTACCTCATAGATTGTAAGCTCTTGTGTCACCCCTCTACCTCATAGATTGTAAGCTCTTGTGTCACCCCCTCTACCTCATAGATTGTAAGCTCTTGTGTCACCTCCTCTACCTCATAGATTGTAAGCTCTTGTGTCACCTCCTCTACCTCATAGATTGTAAGCTCTTGTGTCACCTCCTCTACCTCATAGATTGTAAGCTCTTGTGTCACCTCCTCTACCTCATAGATTGTAAGCTCTTGTGTCACCTCCTCTACCTCATAGATTGTAAGCTCTTGTGTCACCTCCTCTACCTCATAGATTGTAAGCTCTTGCGAGCAGGGCCCTCAGTCCCTTTGTGTTAATTGACTATTTCTTTGTAATGTATCTTTTTTGTCAGTACTTGAACCCTACAAATTGTACAGTGCTGCGGAATATGTTGGCGCTATCTATTATTATTATTATTACATACTACAAATACCCCATAACAATATACATACTACACATGCCCCCACTGTGCGTGCTACATAACAGTTTCCCAGTGACACATTCCCCATACGTGTACAATACATCCATATGTACCAAATGTACACTGTCAATTTTGCAGCAAATCCGCAGGAAAATCTGTGACAACTCTGCAGCAAACCCCGCACGGACTCTATTACACTTTTATTTCCCGTTTCTGGAGACAATTATTTTGCTTTTTCTTTTTGTGATTTTCCGTGTACTGAGAGATACCTGCAGGAGATGAGATCCCAGTTCCTTCGCCACATTATCCAGAGGTCCTATTCTGGCCGGATGTCCCCAAGCATCTCCCAGTCCTAGAAAAGAAAAGAACAAAGAAACCATCAGAACCGTGACAGACAACACAGCGCCCACAGAAGCCAGCCGGGAATATATACCATGTGTCCAGATAGATATATACTGCCCATTGTACGACTACATTTACTACTCGTCCCCATTCATGTAAATGCTGCAATACCAGACACAACCAATGGACAAGGTGGCGCTGTTTCTGTAAGGCAGTAAAGTGAGGTGTAGTGTCTTCAGCTTCAGCGGCACTTTACGCATGTGCCGGGAACCACCGGAGTCCTGGACGTATCACCTACACATTAATGGTTGTTAAACTATCAAACGTAGACATAAATTGCCTCACCCTACATTTAAAGGAGTTGTACAGGATTAGAAAAACAGCACCCCACCTGTCCTCAGGTCTTGTCTGGTATTGTAGCTTAGGCTAAGTTCAAGTGTCCATGAGAATGTGATTTTTTCGTTGATTTGCTGCCCGTGGATTTCCCTATGTATGTCATTGGTTTGTCGCATGAACAATGGAGGCGGCCCATTTTGGCCCAAGCCACTGAACAAGGTCACATGACTGCACAGACGCCATTTCCAGAGTGTCACTTAGCACGAACAAAAGCAATGTGCTGTCTGTGGTTTGCACACACAACTTTTTAGTCCGTCACTTTCAGTTAAAAATACTGGACACCCGAGAGACCCCACTACACCCCATTACTCTCAATCTCTTTCCGCGGTCTGTATGTTTATTGTTCTGATCCTCAGGCGGGTGTAAGATGTAACAAAGAAGTAACTAAAACTAATTATGTTCTTAAATTTTCTCATCTCAGGATTTCCGCTGCCCTCCTGTCTCCTCTCCCCTCCACCTCCTGGTTTATATTCAGTCCAGCAGTGAGCTTGTACGTGTTGTAAAGTGTACAGTTACCTCGGGATTTACATCCAGATATAACAAAGACGCCCATCAATTCCTGTTCTAGTCCTTATCAGGGCTTCGCTTTGCATAGACAGGAGAAGAAGAGAATATGTGGAAGAGAAAAGGGACTGAGTCATCCACCTGACCACTGCAGCTAGATAGTAGAGGTGGTCTGTAACCTAGGCAACCAGCTGTAAACACTGAGGTGAAATAATGAACAGAATCTGACAAATGGAGCAAGATAGATAAAGGTATTGGGTGAAACACTTCAGATAGCCTAAGCTACAAGTTGAATATAATCCTGGAGATGGGAATACCCCTTTAAGCTTATATAATATAAGGCCCAGTCATTCTTTCACTCTGACTTGAAGTGCCATTTTTTTAAAAATTATTCTGTACACTATAGATCCCTATAGATCCATCCCAGGCAACGTTAACCACAGCTGTATGTCACGGAGCGGAACAGCAGAAGTTGATAAAACGACATCCTCTGACATCACTTCCTGCTCTGCAGAGATTGGCTGGATCTGCACCCAACAGACTTCCTGCCCGGTCAGTACTTGTATTCACTCAGTAATAAAGTGAGGTGAGTAACCAGGCAACACCAGGTATGAAACATTACAGTTCTGTTCACACCTGTATTGTAGCTTGTTTTTAGAACATGATATGATGGATACCGCCAGTGCCTGTTGTGTTCTGTCTGTGCTGCATGCAACATTTTCTTGTAAGCCTCACAAAATTGATAAAAGAAGTTTCTGAATGTTCAGATCTTTGTATCACAGGATGATAAGCTTTTCAAAACAACAAGATTTTAGGAGACCTCCAGCTTATATGTATCTATGTGTGGCCACCTAGTGGTTGTGTTGTCAATTACAGCCTGGCAAGGACTCAAATTAGATTAATGAGAAATTAGACCACCAGAGAAATGGACGTTACTCCTACTACTCCCACTGGGGATGTTGGTAGCTATAGGGGGTCCAGAGGTAGCGATTGCTACCAGGCCCTGGAGCCTGAGGGGGCCCAAAGGCTTGTCTATACTATAAGAAGAGACCGGTATTATAGCACAGGGTAAATAGGGCCCCATTACAAATTTTGCATTGGTGACCAAGAGCTTCAAGTTACGCCTCTGATGCCATCACTTACTGATCGAGGGGATCATGGAGTTAGTTATACACTGATGCCCTGCGCAGTGACACTGCCACCCACCTGCACTTCAGGGAACTACAACACAGCCCAATTCATAAAAGTCTAAGAAAACCCAGAGAAACCACATATAGAGCTGTACAGAATGAGGATGATTGAAAGACTTGTATACTGTCATGATCGGTTTTACTTTAAGAGTAAGCCCCGGACCATGTATTAGTATAACAATAATTTATTATATGACAGAGTTATTAAAGTAAGAAGTACTGAACCCGGCCTGTGATCACGCTGTGCTGTAAAGAGCTCTGAATGGAAGCCATTATGTGCAGTATCTCTATAAAATATGGGCTCTAACTACATGCACTAAAAAGTCAGCAGGGTTGTGCAAAAAGTTTACTTTGCAAAGTTTATTGGCAGCTGCACAGATGTTCGCTTGAAACACAACAGAGCCCGACCCCAGACACAGACTTCTCACATCTAGCACCAAATAACAAAGTCAACTTTACTAAACCCGGCAAGAGCAGATCCTGAACAGAAGTAACAGTGATAAATAGTGCTGTGTAATAATAATATGATGGCCTATCTATCTATTATCTATCTATCTATTATCTATCTATCTAATATCTATCTATCTATCTATCTATCTATCTATCTATCTATCTATCTATCTATCTATCTATCCCATATCTATCTATCTCATATCTATCTCATATCTATCTATCTATCTATCTCATATCTATCTATCTATCTCAGATCTATCTATCTATCTCTCTATCTATCTCAGATCTATCTATCTATCTAATATCTATCTATCTATCTATCTCATATCTATCTCATATCTATCTATCTCATATCTATCTATCTACAGTATCTATCTATCTATCTATCTCATATCTATCTATCTATCTCATATCTATCTATCTCATATCTATCTATCTCATATCTATCTATCTATCTATCTATCTATCTCATATCTATCTATCTATCTCATATCTATCTATCTATCTATCTATCTATCTATCTATCTATCTATCTATCTCATATCTATCTATCTATCTTTTTTACCTTTGCAGGCTGATGTAGGGCCAGTCACAGTCTTGGTATAACTTCCTATATGAATATTAATGTGACCTCCTGGGTCATGACCTCCATAAGAGCCTCTACAGATCATCCCTAGCCCATAGGCATATACACAACGCTTCTTACACCTGGGTATGCACCATAAAATAATAGTAAAACCTTACAATAGAGTAGTTCTGGCCTAAGCTGGAGAGCAGGATTTTTAGACCATCGGTGAAACTAGCAAAACTGACTAAAAATGAAAACTGGCAAAAAAAAAGAATAAATGTCAAACTATACCAGCAAGACATCATGTACATGGAGAGCTAGTTAGCGGTTGTCACTGAGCTGATCGTGAAAGTCTAAGGCCGGCCATACACATTACAAACCTGTCGGCCAAACATCAAAACGTATTCCTCCCGACCCCCATAACATGCAGGTTTGATTCGGCTGAGCATGCATGTGTGCTGAAAGGTTTGAGACATCCCTAATAGTGGCTTATCTTTCTAGGAACAAAAGGACACGGTATATCATTCCTTCAGTCCTGGATATTTAATAGCAACTAAACAGATCATGTGATCAGCTGTAATCTATGGAGAAACCTTGCAGTAAGTGTTCTATTTCCCTGCAGTGCCACCACAGGTGAAACTAAGTATTACCCAGTGCCCATTCCCATTAGTGTGTAGTATGTGTGATAAAGGACAGGTCAGGTCCTCCACTCTACCCTCTAGCCAAGAGAAAGAGGCCACAGCGTTCAGGTGAGCACTGACGTCTCTTCACTTTATACCAGACACAGCAACATACATTGTATAGTGGTTGTGCTTGGTATTGCAGCTCAGCCCCATTCACTTAAATGGGACTGAGCTGCTGTATGATGTGATCGATAAATATTATGTCAGCACAAGGAAGAGACCACAGCATTTGTGAGTACAATGGCCTTTTCAATCAGCTGATCAGTGGGGGTCCCAGGTGTCATTCCCCCACCAATCGTATATATTGATGATCTATCCTCTAACTTTTCTACTTACCACACACACAACAATGGGTTTGGTTTATCTTCTATTCCAAGTAAATGGTGTTAAAGATATTTGTACCTTTTAGGTGGCTCCTTTGAAGACTATAGGGGCCCCCAGGTCCTAATTAGAGATGAGCGAAGTATTAAAAAATTTGATTCGGCAACTTCGCCGAATTAAACAATATGATTTTATTCCATCCAAATTAAATCGCGGCGAATAGCGTACCAAAAACAGCTATTTATTGGCTGCAGAGAGCCGGGGTGGGCGGCAAAATGGCGGAACCCCTTGGATGCCATGGTCATGTTTGACTGCGGCATCCCTGGATCTGTTATGGAGCAGGGTGTTAGCTGTCAGTTACAGCTGTCAGTTACAGCTAACACCCTGCTTCATAACCGATCGGGGGGATTTAACACCTTGGATGCAGCGGTCAAACATGCCGTGTGCGCTCACGAAGGGGTTAAAGGGATGTGACATCACAGGGCTGGCTGCTGATTGGCTGCACGCATGGCATTGTGGGTGATTCCGAGTTCCCAGAGTTCTATGCCCCATATAGAGCAGCCATTTTGAACTAAATGCGAATCGTTACCACAAAGTGTGAGGAAATTCGGATTCGATGCGAATCAAATATTTCCTGAAATTCGGATCGAATTCCACTTCTGCAGCTTCGATTCGCTCATCTCTAGTCCTAATAACATCCTTATGGCAGCAACACATCATAACCAAAAAGTGTGGGAATCAAATTCCTCTTATTTCCTATCAGGTGTGGAGAAGGAAATGGTTAAACAAGCACCATGTCCTCCAGCAACAAGGGAGCCCCATTATGATTATGGGTTCCCTTTGGTTGCATGAAGGGATATGTCGCCGATTGGGTGAACCACCCTGAATCCTCTATTCTCCTATAGCCAAAATCCGACCCCTTCATAAATGGCAGCCATGGTCAGACCGACACAATAATGCTACAATAATATCATAGTAAATATCCAACAAGCTCTGCATCTAGTAATATAATATTAATAATTGTATCAAGTCGTTAAAAATCATTTATCATTTTATTTTGAAACCAGAAATGGTAACTTTTTTCCGACCCCACCCAAAACTGGGTTCCGTTTAGCATTCCCATCCACCTCTCCAAAATTTAAAGGGTTTATACTACAGGATCACTGCGCTGCATTCTGACCCATCCGTTCCCTATTGGAAGGGTTAATGGGCTACTGCCTTTCGGGGTTGTGTTTTAGATTTCCTCTCCCCCGCTGCTGTTAAAGAGCCAAGACGTGTTTTGCTCTCCCTTCCTCAGATTAGCCTTTTAATACCTCCTTACATGTCAGCAAATTTCTATTACTTGCAGGAACACCTTTATGTAACCGGATCCCGAACAATGGGAGGGCATGTCATGTGCTGGTAGGGTAATGTGAGCAGAATGTGATCCGAGTCCTCCCCGGGCTTACCTCCGCACCAGCGCCGGGCCCAGATATTACACCAACTGTAGCAAAAAACAGTAAAAGGAGCCAGACTTGGCAGAACTGGATTATAAACAAAATGCTTTACGGGGGACTTACAGACCCCCACCCCGAACCAAAGACTTAAAGTGGAAGGATCACTTGGTAGCGGGAAGTATATTCTGTTTATAAATAGTTTGCGTTACGCAAGGGGTGGCCAATTTTTTTCCTTATTATTGTTTCTTTGCTTGTAGTGCCCCATATCGAGTACCCCCTGCTCCTTCAGGGCTGCTTATTAGCCGCTTAGATCAGCCGGGTCACATACAGGGGGCTTATACCGTGAGATTATTGCTAGAAGAGTATTCGCTACATGGAGGCGGTCACAATGATCACATCCATTTCATCCATCATCTGAACTGCATCGAAATTTCCCTAGATTTATACATTATCGCCGCCTTAGGAGCAGGGAAACAGTTATTGCGAGGGATTACCCAGTACGGGCGATGGTCGGGCTTAGATAAAGGGTTCACCAATTCATTATTATGACGCTTGATTGTTTGTAGCTCAGCAAAACTACTAAATCATAGAAAAAAGAAATGAAGAGTGACCGCCGTGTTTCCACCATGCCACAGGCAACTACAAAGATAGATACAGCAGCTCTGGAGGACTCCAGTAAACATCTCCCCATATCTCAGCTTCTTATAATTGCAATACAGGAGGAGTGGGACTCGTGGCTAAGAAGGAAATCCCATCCTTAAGCTGCAGCCAGAAGTGGCTGTGAATAGGGAAACATCCAAATGGGCTGTGAGAGAGTGTAGCACAACAAACTACACAGGTTCTCTAAATCCTGCATTACTGAACCAGCATGGAATTCTGTGCTACAATGTTTCCATAAATCCCATTCACTTCTATAGAAGCTATAATAATAATAAAGCCTGCTTGACAGTTTACATACTCCCAGGTACCAACACTTTAGCTATGAATGATTGGAATGGGAATATCCCTTTTACTGAGACTCTAACTACTATAATACTGCTCCTATGTACAAGAATATAACTACTATAATACTGCCTCCTATGTACAAGAATATAACTACTATAATACTGCTCCTATGTACAATATAACTACTATAATACTGCCTCCTATGTACAAGAATATAACTACTATAATACTGCTCCTATGTACAAGAATATAACTACTATAATACTGGTCCTATGTACAAGAATATAACTACTATAATACTGGTCCTATGTACAAGAATATAACTACTATAATACTGCTCCTATGTACAAGAATATAACTACTATAATACTGCCTCCTATGTACAAGAATATAACTACTATAATACTGCTCCTATGTACAAGAATATAACTACTATAATACTACCTCCTATGTACAAGTATATAAGTACTATAATACTACTCCTATGTACAAGAATATAACTACTATAATACTGCTCCTATGTACAAGAATATAACTACTATAATACTACCTCCTATGTACAAGAATATAACTACTATAATACTGCGCCTATATACAAGAATATAACTACTATAATACTGCTGCTATGTACAAGAATATAACTACTATAATACTACATCCTATATACAAGAATATAACTACTATAATACTACCTCCTATGTACAAGAATATAACTACTATAATACTGCTCCTATGTACAAGAATATAACTATTATAATACTGCTCCTATGTACAAGAATATAACTACTATAATACTGCCCCCTATGTACAAGAATATAACTACTATAATACTGCTCCTATGTACAAGAATATAACTACTATAATACTGCCTCCTATGTACAAGAATATAACTACTATAATACTGCTCCTATGTACAATATAACTACTATAATACTGCTCCTATGTACAAGAATATAACTATAATACTGCTCCTATGTACAAGAATATAACTACTATAATACTGCTCCTATGTACAAGAATATAACTACTATAATACTACTTCTATGTACAAGAATATAACTACTATAATACTGCCTCCTATGTACAAGAATATAACTACTATAATACTGCTCCTATGTACAAGAATATAACTACTATAATACTGCTCCTATGTACAAGAATATAACTACTATAATACTACCTCCTATGTACAAGAATATAACTACTATAATACTGCTCCTATGTACAAGAATATAACTACTATAATACTACCTCCTATGTACAAGAATATAACTACTATAATACTGCTCCTATGTACAAGAATATAACTACTATAATACTGCCTCCTATGTACAAGAATATAACTACTATAATACTGCTCCTATGTACAAGAATATAACTACTATAATACTACCTCCTATGTACAAGAATATAACTACTATAATACTGCTCCTATGTACAAGAATATAACTACTATAATACTGCTCCTATGTACAAGAATATAACTACTATAATACTGCTCCTATGTACAAGAATATAACTACTATAATACTGCGCCTATATACAAGAATATAACTACTATAATACTGCTGCTATGTACAAGAATATAACTACTATAATACTGTGTCCTATGTACAAGAATATAACTACTATAATACTGCTTCTATGTACAAGAATATAACTACTATAATACTGCCTCTATGTACAAGAATATAACTACTATAATACTGCCCCTATGTACAAGAATATAACTACTATAATACTGTCCCTATGTACAAGAATATAACTACTATAATACTGCTCCTATGTACAAGAATATAACTACTATAATACTGCTCCTATGTACAAGAATATAACTACTATAATACTGCTGCTATGTACAAGAATATAACTACTATAATACTGCTCCTATGTACAAGAATATAACTACTATAATACTACCTCCTATGTACAAGAATATAACTACTATAATACTGCGCCTATATACAAGAATATAACTACTATAATACTGCTGCTATGTACAAGAATATAACTACTATAATACTACATCCTATATACAAGAATATAACTACTATAATACTACCTCCTATGTACAAGAATATAACTACTATAATACTGCTCCTATGTACAAGAATATAACTATTATAATACTGCTCCTATGTACAAGAATATAACTACTATAATACTGCCCCCTATGTACAAGAATATAACTACTATAATACTGCTCCTATGTACAAGAATATAACTACTATAATACTGCCTCCTATGTACAAGAATATAACTACTATAATACTGCTCCTATGTACAATATAACTACTATAATACTGCTCCTATGTACAAGAATATAACTATAATACTGCTCCTATGTACAAGAATATAACTACTATAATACTGCTCCTATGTACAAGAATATAACTACTATAATACTACTTCTATGTACAAGAATATAACTACTATAATACTGCCTCCTATGTACAAGAATATAACTACTATAATACTGCTCCTATGTACAAGAATATAACTACTATAATACTGCTCCTATGTACAAGAATATAACTACTATAATACTACCTCCTATGTACAAGAATATAACTACTATAATACTGCTCCTATGTACAAGAATATAACTACTATAATACTACCTCCTATGTACAAGAATATAACTACTATAATACTGCTCCTATGTACAAGAATATAACTACTATAATACTGCCTCCTATGTACAAGAATATAACTACTATAATACTGCTCCTATGTACAAGAATATAACTACTATAATACTACCTCCTATGTACAAGAATATAACTACTATAATACTGCTCCTATGTACAAGAATATAACTACTATAATACTGCTCCTATGTACAAGAATATAACTACTATAATACTGCTCCTATGTACAAGAATATAACTACTATAATACTGCGCCTATATACAAGAATATAACTACTATAATACTGCTGCTATGTACAAGAATATAACTACTATAATACTGTGTCCTATGTACAAGAATATAACTACTATAATACTGCTTCTATGTACAAGAATATAACTACTATAATACTGCCTCTATGTACAAGAATATAACTACTATAATACTGCCCCTATGTACAAGAATATAACTACTATAATACTGTCCCTATGTACAAGAATATAACTACTATAATACTGCTCCTATGTACAAGAATATAACTACTATAATACTGCTCCTATGTACAAGAATATAACTACTATAATACTGCCTCTATGTACAAGAATATAACTACTATAATACTGCTCCTATGTACAAGAATATAACTACTATAATACTGCTCCTATGTACAAGAATATAACTACTATAATACTGCTCCTATGTACAAGAATATAACTACTATAATACTGCGCCTATATACAAGAATATAACTACTATAATACTGCTGCTATGTACAAGAATATAACTACTATAATACTGTGTCCTATGTACAAGAATATAACTACTATAATACTGCTTCTATGTACAAGAATATAACTACTATAATACTGCCTCTATGTACAAGAATATAACTACTATAATACTGCCCCTATGTACAAGAATATAACTACTATAATACTACTCCTATGTACAAGAATATAACTACTATAATACTGCTCCTATGTACAAGAATATAACTACTATAATACTGCTCCTATGTACAAGAATATAACTACTATAATACTGCTCCTATGTACAAGAATATAACTACTATAATACTGCTCCTATGTACAAGAATATAACTACTATAATACTACTCCTATGTACAAGAATATAACTACTATAATACTACCCCTATGTACAAGAATATAACTACTATAATACAGCTCCTATGTACAAGAATATAACTACTATAATACTTCTTCTATGTACAAGTATACACTCTCCATCCACTACAGCTTGGAATGTGAGACTCCCATCATGTTATAGACAATCCTCTTGGCTATCTCATACATAAATGTGACTTGTAACCATTTAGCATATGATTAGTTCTGCAGATTCTTGTCATTGCTACTGTTTTTCTGTAAAGAATCTAAATTTTAATTTTTATTATTTTGTAAATCCACCTTTGGCTTTCCACACTGCCTGTATCCTTCTGAGCATGTTCTCGATCAGATTCAACAAGAATATAACTAGAAGAGACCTGAGATCAAATTTCAGACATGTTCCCAATGTTGGTACATACTGGTCAACTCACTTGGTACAAATACAGCTTTTTCTTCAACTCTACCCACAAGTGTTAGATTTTGGGTTGAGGTCTGGGGACTGTGGGGGCCAATCCAGCACCTCCACTTCATTGTCACTGAACGATTTCGTTGCTAATCTTGATGCATGCTTTGGGTTGTTGTCCTGCTGGAACACTATATTGTCCTTTTCATACTGAGTACTCGAGTCTTGTAGGACACTCACATATAGCTCAGCACTGAGACCACCATCGATTCTGGTCAAGTATCCAACGCCTTTGGCTGTGAAACAACCCCATATCATCAGGCTTCTTCCACCAAACTTAACGATTCCTTCAATTTCTTGGTCCATTACCCCCCTTTTCCTTCATTTCTTCCATTTGCACAAATCAGAGCCCAGTCTACTGACTTTTGTCCCATTGCAATTTTCTTGGCAGAGAGACCACTATCGATGAGCTGGATGATGCTGTTTCTGTTTTCTTGGGAATCTTCTTCATGTCTGATCCTCGATTTGAACCAGTGACCTTTCACTTGGGAATCACCTAATAACACCCTGAGCTATAGGGGATGTGAGAACAGGTTGTAATGTGTAGGATACAAGAAGAAAAAGATTTCTCCACCACCAGGAGCAGAACAGTAACAATGCAGTTACATGAGAAGAATCTGCAGAACTGATCATATGCTAAATAGCTGCAAGTCAGATTCATGTATGAGATAGCCGAGAGGATTGTCTATAAAATGATGGTTGCGTCATGTTCCAAGCTGTAGTGGATGGTGAGATATGGAGCCTGAAAGTCACAAGTTCTAAACATTGTTACCCTATTCCTCTTCCCTCATAGATTGTAAGCCCTTGTGGGCAGGGCCCTCTATCCCACTGTGCCAGTGGTCACTGTTAGTATTATATTGGTTTTGTATATTTTGTGTACCGTATGTAAACCCTCAAATGTACATCACCATGGAATTGATATAATAATGTACAGCATCATGGAATTAATATAATAATGTACAGCACCAAGGAATTAATATAATAATGTACAGCACCATGGAATTAATATAATAATGTACAGCACCATGGAATTAATATAATAATGTACAGAGCACCATGGAATTAATATAATAATGTACAGAGCACCATGGAATCAATATAATAATGTACAGCACCATGGAATTAATATAATAATGTACAGCACCATGGAATTAATATAATAATGTACAGCACCACGGAATTAATATAATAGTGTACAGAGCACCACGGAATTAATATAATAGTGTACAGAGCACCACGGAATTAATATAATAATGTACAGCAGCATGGAATTAATATAATAATGTACAGCACCATGGGATTAATATAATAATGTACAGAGCACCATGGAATTAATATAATAATGTACAGCACCATGGAATTAATATAATAATGTACAGCACCACGGAATTAATATAATAATGTACAGCACCATGGAATTAATATAATAATGTACAGAGCACCATGGAATTAATATAATAATGTACAGAGCACCATGGAATTAATATAATAATGTACAGCAGCATGGAATTAATATAATAATGTACAGCACCATGGAATTAATATAATAATGTACAGCACCACGGAATTAATATAATAATGTACAGCACCATGGAATTACTATAATAATGTACAGCACCATGGAATTAATATAATAATGTACAGCACCATGGAATTAGTATAATAATGTACAGCACCACGGAATTAATATAATAGTGTACAGAGCACCACGGAATTAATATAATAGTGTACAGAGCACCACGGAATTAATATAATAATGTACAGCAGCATGGAATTAATATAATAATGTACAGCACCATGGGATTAATATAATAATGTACAGAGCACCATGGAATTAATATAATAATGTACAGCAGCATGGAATTAATATAATAATGTACAGCACCATGGAATTACTATAATAATGTACAGCACCATGGAATTAATATAATAATGTACAGCACCATGGAATTAGTATAATAATGTACAGCACCACGGAATTAATATAATAGTGTACAGAGCACCACGGAATTAATATAATAGTGTACAGAGCACCACGGAATTAATATAATAATGTACAGCAGCATGGAATTAATATAATAATGTACAGCACCATGGGATTAATATAATAATGTACAGAGCACCATGGAATTAATATAATAATGTACAGCACCACGGAATTAATATAATAATGTACAGCACCATGGACTTAATATAATAATGTACAGCACCATGGAATTAATATAATAATGTACAGAGCACCATGAAATTAATATAATAATGTACAGAGCACCATGGAATTAATATAATAATGTACAGCACCATGGAATTAATATAATAATGTACAGAGCACCATGGGATTAATATAATAATGTACAGCAGCATGGAATTAATATAATAATGTACAGCACCATGGAATTAATATAATAATGTACAGCACCACGGAATTAATATAATAATGTACAGCACCATGGACTTAATGGTGCTCTATAAATAAATAATAATGTACAGCAACATTGAATTAATGGTGCTCTATAAATAAATAATAATAATTTTACTCGTCAGTGTATCACTACTATAATACTGCCTCAAGAGATCTGCCCAAGCACTTAGACACCTATGTATGCTCAAGAGCAGGAGAATTTGCAGGGGTTTATGAGGGGTTTATCATGTCTTAGATCTTCAGTCTAGTACATTTTTTATTTACATTTCTAAAATGATCAAATAGACAATGATTGACAATTAGCTGATTTCTTGTCATCAGGTTTATAGAGAAACTTTTTGACTCCCTCTCCCTTTCTTTGAATCTTTACCTTCATAGACATCGCACGTGGCTAGATCACCCCTCTACTCCCACTCGTCCTCACTGTGGTCATGCAGAGCTCAGTACCACCATCAATGTGATGGTTTACATTTTCTGTTAATAGTCTATAACATAGGCATTGTGTGTTCCAGGCATGGTCAAGGCGAGTGCAAGAAGGGTCTGAGGCACTGCCAAATATATATGTTTAATGCTTTACTGTGAAACATAAAATTGCAGACTGAACAATGACGTTTCGTCACAAAGGTCCTCATTAAGCTGTAAGGCCTCCATGCAGATAATGGAGTTATGTGCTCTAGTGCTCCACCATAAACATTGAAAAATATATTTAATGGGGCACCCATGGAGTCTTCTAATATAGGAAGTATTTTGATAATAAAAAAGTTATTCCCTATCGCTAGGTAGAGGATAACTACAAGATCATGGAGATTTGACCAATGGGACCCCCATTTCACATGAGAATGGGTGTCCTTAGTTTCTCCATCTCAATGGGACTGCCAAAGAGAAGCCGAGTACAGTGCTCAGTCCCATGGAGGAAGAAAAAGCTGTAATTTCGCTATTAAAAGAAAGTTAAGTTGTAGACATGTACCATATAAGTCAAAGTCACATGCAACTCCCTTAGAAATCTATGGTAAAAAAAAATTTGCAACAAAATCTAACTGGTTTGGATTTTCTTTGACTGTCTCATCACGTCAAATGACGTTGCGTTCCACAGAAATACATTGAAGTTTTTGTTGTTTTTTTGTATCTGCACTTTTTGTCATGTAACATGTCATCAACCAAGCTGGCCTCGGGTTGTCATTTGTAACAGTTCATAGGATCCAAATCCAAAAAAAACTTTTTGAAAAACCGATAATATCATGTCCTGCATTAGTCTATTCAGTTTAGAACAAATGGCAAAAATTTTTTTTAAAAAATTATTCTGAATTATTCTGAATCCTACAATATAGGGTTGGGACCTGCAGAGTACACACAAAGTCTCCGATATACAGGACAACATTCTGCTGGGGGAATGTAAAAACACATGACTGCGCTGCTCATTGTTCTTCTTCAGTTTTCTACTTCTTTAAAAAAAAAATGAGGATATTTGCCAAAGGATTTTAGAGAGAATTTAAGCACATAAAGTATGTTATTTTAATACTTTCATGCTGAAATAGGTAAAAAAATGATGCCTGAAATTTAGAAGCAGAACTTTGCAGCCTCAGCATACTTCCTAAGGGTTTAATAACAGGCTCGCGAAAGGACCGTAACATTAATATAAACATATAGAAATTAACCACTTGAAAATTGGACGCAAAGTGGTAAATTCATGACGTGTTTCAGGTCAGAAGAAATTATCGTAAAAGTTGTTTGCCTGTGGTAAAGAGCTGAGGTTTGAGCTCTTTCATCTGAACGAAAAGGATGTTATTAATTTTAAAGAGGTTTAAAAAATATAAACTATAGAAAGAGATCTACGAATATTTCTTCAAAAAAATGTATTCTAGAAATTCCAAATGAAAAAATAAATTTAAATATAAAAACATTAAGTATAATAATAATGATTATGTAAAATCTAATATATTTGATTCAAAAATTCTAATTTAGTTTTATTTATAAAAAAAAATGCATGTCATGTTTAAGTTTATTAAATATTAAATAAATTAAAAAAAAAAATAGCCACACATTCTTGTATACAAAAAGTCTGGGGAAGGCAAAAATATACAGTGTTACTGGATATTACTGGGTTATTACACACTATAATTTATGAGCAATATTTTTATGGCTTTTTAGTTCCTTTCATTCCCTGCCGTTGAATAATTTAACACGGGGTGAAAATATTAAATGGTAAAAATTTCTGTGAAAATTGTTGTCACAGTTTGTTATTCACTTAAATGGTGATAGGTGAATTGGAGAGAAAGTTTGGATTTATCCTAGTTAACACCAAAATTTATTTTTATTGTATAGCGTGGGAAAATGGGTTGGCACTATGTTATCTTATTTATCATTTTACACTTACGTGCTGGTTAAATATGTAAAATACCGTTTTGTAAAAATGTAATAAAACAAAATGAAAAACCCTACTGGATGGACGTATGGTTTTCTTTTCAGCCTTGTGAACTATTATGTTATTAGATTTATTTTTTTTTTTTGCTGACAATTGTCTTTTTTAGGCACTTTTTAACCCGATATCTAAATTGATACTTAATTTGAACTGTTGTAAAACAAAAGTCACCCAAAACCTGTTTTTAAAATATATATTCCATTAAAGTTGTTCTATATAGCAACAAATCTTATATAGACGGACTGCTTTTAGCTTGTTGTTTTTAAGTTTTTCTTTTTACATTAAGGCCGATAAATTAAGGATTGATATGACTGTCGGCCATTTTACCAATCTAAAAATAATGCAAGCCATTGATAATTTTTTCCTTTACATTCTTTAAAAACATTCACAGGGGTTATGTATCAATAGGGTCATTTTTACTACATGTTTGCTTTAATAGGAATGTTTTGGAATCGGCACCATATCTAAGAACATACAGTAAGACAGTTAATAAATTTGCTACAACCTGAAGAGGCAGAGCTATAATATATATATATATATATATATATATATATATATATATCTTCAAACATACAGAGCAATGTGTTATTAATATCAGTACCAAACGCTACTCTACCAAAATCATATTTCTGTTGTTTTTTATTTTTTTTACTATATTTTCAGATTTTTAACAATATATAAATATTTATATCACAAAAATGATATAATGAATTGGCCCTAAAAATAATAACAATACATTTTTGAGGACCCTAAAAATTTGCAAAAATACTTAATATAAAAATATGGATCTCGATAAGACCAGACAAGCAATTTAGTCTTCAGACTGATAATGGCTGCTCCTAATGATGAAATAAAAAAAAAAAAAAACAAAGCAAAAATGAGATGTCAATTTTTGAAAAGTTGTTTATTGTAATAGTGACGTGTATTTAGAAATCTGACAAGGCATGAGTGATAATTCACAGCGAAGAGTCTTATCCTACTGGAGGATTTCCACTAGATAATCATATACTAAGGCACCAGCAAAGATGTAGCTAATGAAACTCGTGTTTTTATTTCTTTTTTATCTTCATAGATTAGGGTGGCTAATTCAGTCTGGTATAAAATAGATATCTACTTGTACATATATGGGTGATGTTTAGAAAAGGTTTAACAGATGATAATTAAAAAAAAAAAAAAAATTGTTATTGGTCGTTTAAAAAAAAAATAAAAAATTCTTGCTGATAGCAGTAATAAAAAATACAATAAAAATTGTGCACAATTATTGTTACTAGTATTAGTCAAATTTTCTGCAAATTGGTCCCTGCACGACTGCTGTAACGGAGATGATTTCCTACCCTGTGCTGTATATAAGGGGTATTTCCAGTAATCTCTGTACAGTGAAGACATTCCTCCAGTCGCTCTTATAAAGTTCAGACAAGTAATCTCTGCCATAGAGGCTAATGGGGGTAAGAGATTAATTACTTTCCCTAGGAGATTCCTGGCGAATGTTCTCTTCCAGCAATGAACAAAGGATTTTTTTTTTGGTGGGGGGGTTGGAGTTTGGTAGTAATCTCTTGAGGGTGAGTGTATATAATCTCGTAGAATTGGACACACACTCATAATGACATACGCAATGTAAAGCGCGTGTAATGCTATGCTGTATTCAGTACTAATGATAGATAATGGACTGTCATGTTACGAAGGAGACTGGTCTCATATTATTTACAAAACTGTAGATTAGGGAAATCGGACCTCTAATTCCACATGGCGGGCTGCGTAATGCCACAGAGCGCTGAATATAAAACAACGTAATTGACAGGAGAATCTCACTATATACCATGTAATAATAGTAGCAATAACGGCTACAAACAGAATAATGTTACTATTATTTATAATTCTTATTTATGTTATTACTATGTCATTGATATCAATTTTTTAAAATTTTTGAATTTCAGCTTTATCCGATATATTTATATTTCTAAAATATATAACATTCCAACCCATCTGCAAATCTCGAAAACTAAGCGGAATATTTTAAATTGTATCTATCCAAATCATAAGGCTACCGACACACATATTTTTTTTTCTTGGAAAAAGCCACAGAAACTGCTTGGCTTTGCATTTTTATACCCTTGGTGTTTTTTATCCAAACATCATTTTTCCTGCGTTTTTTTTTCCTGGTGTTTTTCTCCAGCAATGAAAACGCCTGAAAAAAAAAATCGGGATATCAAGAGCAGGCTTCAATAAAAAAAAAAAAACAAAAAACCAAAAAAAGCAAAAACACCATGAAATGTAAAAATAAAGCCAAGAAAGCCATGTGCGTAAGGTTGTTCATTATTTCTTATTGAATAACCTGTAACATCTGGCCTCAGCCCTTTTAACAGAATTTTCTTGTGGTAAAAACACACAGTTACAAAAGCCAAAAACACATGCTTGTGTGAATCCGGCCTTATAAATTAACCATTTAGACCATAGTAGATATGAATAAACCAGTCTTCAATGAGTCACGGCTTAACCTGTGTTTTTATTCTAATACCAAAAAGGTCACCAATAAATTAAAAAAGAAAAAAAAATTACTATGTGTGGCCCTTTAAAAATTACAACTCTGTCATTGTGGTCTATAGCACTGATATTATGACCTCTTTTTTGTTTTTATTAGACCCAAAAAAGTTCTTAGGTCTTAACTTCCCTATGTGCCCCCCCCCCCAATTATTTTTGCTTTTCATTTTAACTTGGGATGTTTTTGTGAACTGAGGGTAAATTCACACACTGCAGAACTGCTGCAGATTTGTGTAGAATCCGCACTGAAAATCTGCATCAATTTACATTACAATACAAAAACACCATCCATATATAGCAAATAAAATTTGCAATTTATTATGGACATGATTATGGACAGTAAGTCAATTTTGGTGCAAATTTCTCACAACTTTTTAACGAGGATTGACAGATCAAATTTGCACCAAAATCTGCATCAAAATCCACAAGTAAGACATATGGATGTCTGTAGGTATCTGTTGTAAATTTGCTTCAAAATCTGCAACAAAAAAAAAATTTGCTGTGTGTGGACTCAACCTTAAGTAATTTTTTGTCTTTTTTGATTGGAACAGAAAAGGAGGAAAAGTGTCCCTTAAAAATCAAAAACATTATTAATGGATAAAAAGAAGATACGTGGGGGAAACGCAACATTTACGCAAAGAAATAGCCGTGTGCTGTATATAATGTACAGAGGTAGACAAACAACATAAGGCCCATTCATGAAAGCAAATCTACATGGAAAAAAAAAAACATAATTTTATGCATGAAATAATTTAGCACCAAAAATGGCACCTTTTTTTTCCACTCCACTTTTTTCACACTTTCTGTAGACGTAGGTGGGCATGGTAGAGGCTGGATGGAGAGGGGCAAGGCCTTCAGGGCCCAACACATTTAATTACTTAGGTTAAATTCACATCTGTGCTGGGCCGTATGTTGAGTGTGGTCTGTTGAAGGACCAGAACAACAAACATACATATGGATACATTTTGGAGCCGGATGAACCCCATAGATTATAATGGGGTCCGGCAAGTGTCCGCTGTTTTTAAACTGAAAGCGGTGAATGAAAAAGTTGTGTCTGCTGGACTTTTTAGGACTCTTACATGTGACAATGTGGATTTTGATAGATCTAACAACTGTTTTGCATCCGTTCTGTTTTTCCAATTTTGATGGCCGAGAGTCATTAGCTTTGCATCAGTTTTAAACTGTGAAAAAAACAGATACATTTCATTGGTCTATTTTTTTGACCCAACCCACTGACCCGTTTAACGAACATAAAACGGGTGACAATCTGTTTCATGTCCGTTAAAAACAGACCCAGTAGAGTCCATTTGGCTGTCAAAATGTCAGGCACGAAAAATGTACTGTCAAAACCCCCCCCCCCCCCCAAAAACGGACAAGTGAATAGACACATTGACTTTAATATGTTCTCAAAACAGGCGTGTGACGGACACCGCCAAAACGTTCAACTGTCGTGTGCAAGAGGCCTTAGTCGGCCGATATGAGGCGGACACTATGACAACTCAGGCGCAGATGTGAACTTAGTCTTACTCCAGGAAAAAAAAAAATCATACATAATAACTGAAATCTACTCCCTCTCCTAGCTGGTGTACATTTCAGTTTTGGGCCCTTGGCCTTCCGGAGATGTATCTCAATTATTAAGAGGCCAGCGTCCCTAATAATTGTGGCGCATCTGATGTCAGTGGGGCACAGATTAAGACCAGTGTATAAAAGGTTAAAACTCTAAGCAAGTGCAAAAAACAGCCCATACAATGGCAGTTCCATAATTTTGACATCGGGATACAACAATTGTTGCTGCAATTGTTTAACTAAACATTTGCCACTTTTTGCCATTTTATTCCATGCTGGCCACTTTTAGCTGACTTCTACGACCGTTCCTGACGGGTGTAGATTTCATTTCTCGTACATGGGACCTGACACATTTCATGCCAGTGTTGGCATAGATTTAGACCAATGCACAAAGCGCCAGCCTTAATATATCAACATCTATGAGTGAAACCAGACTACTACACAGGACGACTCTGAATGCTGTCACTGCAGAAAACAAAACTTGCAGGAAGGGAAAAATGCAATGAAATTTGAAAATAATGTCAAGACAAAAAATTCAATGGAGTAGATTTATCAGGAGAGCATTTTTTACAGAGAGCGCTCCATCAAGTCACTAAGAGTGTGCACAATGGGGGAGATTTATTAACAATTTGCTCCAGTTTTTAGCAGGAAAAAAAAAATTGCACAAATTTTTGCAACTTTTTGGATTTAAGTTTGTGGCGCACCAATGTTTCCTTCCTATGTTGGATAATCTTGGAGTGGGCTGTCACTTCACGATATGACTGTTAGAAAGAAAAATGTACAGTCACCACGCCACACACTACATTGCAGTGAATCACTATATCACCATTATAGTGAGCAGAATATCTCCTCAAGTCACCAGAACAACCAACCTTAGAATGATCATCGAGCTCCATCAAATCACCATACTGCCGATAGATCAAGGAGTGCTCTACAAAGTCACCAGATCACAATAAAAGTACAGAGTGCCATATTAAGTGACAGTGCATAATAAGTGACCAAGTCACCATGACAGTGCCATATTAAGTGATCAAGTCACCATTAGTGCAGGGTTCTCAGGGCTTATTTTTCTTATTGCCTATCCTAAGGATAGGTCATAATTATCTGATAAATAGGGGGGGTGACAACTTACCCGATAATCTGTGCGGAGACATTTCTGGTGCCCGCCCTGTACACAAAACGTGGTGAGAAGTAGAAAGCTCCGTCTACTGTCTAGTAGCCCGGCGCCTTGCCGGAAACTCAGCTCCCAATGAAGTGAGTTGGAGCTGAGCTGCTATACAGTGGGCATAGTCCAAACAAACCCTTTTTTGTGACCAAGTCAAGATTACAGTGCACAAAGCACAATATTAAGTGACCAAGTTACCATTAGAGTGCAGAGAGTGCCATTAGAAACAAATCACCAATAGTGAAAAGTGTACCATATTAAGTGACTAAATCATCATTAGAGTGCAGAGAGTACTATATCAAGTTACCAAGTCACCATCACAGTGCACAAAGTACAATCAGGATATGTTCAGATATCTTCTACCTCAAAATCCTCTCCAAACCAGCTCTGTGGAACCTGTGGCAGAAAGTCAAGGCTGAACCCTGGCAGAGAGTAATATATTAAGTGACCAAGTCACCAATAGAGTGCAGAGAATAAAATAATAAGTTACTAAATTACCATTAAAGTGCAGAGAGTAACTTATTAAGTGACCAAGACACCATTAGGACCTCTTCAGACACTGGAAAATTCTTCTTCATTTTCCGGTCGTCCGGCTCCTTACAGTGGAAAGCTGAAGTACAACTTTGGCTTTAGCCGCGGCTTTCACTCACTGGTCATCCCCAGAGTGTCTCTGGACTGCAAGGCATAAAAAGGTCACAATTTTTTGCGCAAATCGGGTTTTTGCAGAAAAAAAGTGCAACTTTTCCTTTTTTATGTTGCCCTCATAACTTTCCCGAAAAGGGGTCATGGTGAGGGCATGCAGGGCCGACCCTGGGAGATTTATTATCATTTACCCCACGGTGATGATGCTGGTGTAGATTTCCCTCCAGACACATGGCCTACCGCCGTTTCCTTTGGTATAATTGACATGCTGTGATTTACAAAACCGCAACGGTTTTGGAAATCGCAGCATTTCCACTGCGCGTATTTTTCTGCCATGTGGAATGGGATTCACTAGACAGTACATCATAACAAAAAAAGTTGTCCAAGAAATGATAAATCGATCCCAGAGTTTTAGTTTGTGACATATTAGTGATGTTTAGGGGTCAGTGGGGTTTTAGTAAACTCCATCCTGCTAAGGGTCTGGCATTTAACAACCCCTACAATGACCTAAAAATTTCAAACTACAGTTTTTTTCAATATGCATTTTTGCACAAAAAATGCCCTGTCTAAACCTGCTCATAAAAAAAGAGACAGTGCCCAGTAAGTCACCAGTACTTCATAAGGAGGCAGATCTAGTCACCGGGTCACCAATACATATGAGAGAGTGTCACAAAAAGTCACCAGGTGAACTTTAGAGAGCAAAAAGTGTCCAGGTCACCAAAAAGACCACATTAAGTTACTAGGTCCGTTCACAAGTAGTGCGCAGACACTACAACACCAAGTCAACACATCAGACCCAACCTTACATAAAGTCACTAGGTCAGTTCACCAGTATTGTGCAGACACTATAACACCGAGCCACCAGATCAGACCCAACCTTACATTAAGTCACTAGGTCCGTTCACCAGTATTGTGCAGACACTATAACACCGAGCCACCAGATCAGACCCAGCCTTACATTAAGTCACTAGGTCCGTTCACCAGTATTGTGCAGACACTATAACACCGAGCCACCAGATCAGACCCAGCCTTACATTAAGTCACTAGGTCCGTTCACCAGTATTGTGCAGACAGTACAACACCAAGTCACCAGATCGGACCCAGCCTTACATTAAGTCACTAGGTCAGTTCACCAGTAGTGTGCAGACAATACGACACCAAGTCACCAGATCAGACCCAGCCTTACATTAAGTCACTAGGTCCGTTCACCAGTAGTGTGCAGACAGTACAACTCCAAGTCACCAGATCGGACCCAGCCTTACATTAAATCACTAGGCCAGTTCACCAGTAGTGTGCAGACACTATAACACCAAGTCACCAGATCAGACCCAGCCTTACATTAAGTCACTAGGTCCATTCACCAGTAGTGTGCAGACACTATAACACCAAGTCACCAGATGAGACCCAGCCTTACATTAAGTCACTAGGCCAGTTCACCAGTAGTGTGCAGACACTATAACACCAAGTCACCAGATCAGACCCAGCCTTACATTAAGTCACTAGGTCCATTCACCAGTAGTGTGCAGACACTATAACACCAAGTCACCAGATGAGACCCAGCCTTACATTAAGTCACTAGGCCAGTTCACCAGTAGTGTGCAGACACTATAACACCAAGTCACCAGATCAGACCCAGCCTTACATTAAGTCACTAGGTCAGTTCACCAGTATTGTGCAGACACTATAACACCAAGTCACCAGATGAGACCCAGCCTTACATTAAGTCACTAGGCCAGTTCACCAGTAGTGCACAGATAGTATAACACCAAGTCACCAGATCAGACCCAGCCTTACATTAAGTCACTAGGTCAGTTCACCAGTAGTGTGCAGACACTATAACACCAAGTCACCAGATGAGACCCAGCCTTACATTAAGTCACTAGGCCAGTTCACCAGTAGTGTGCAGACACTATAACACCAAGTCACCAGATCAGACCCAGCCTTACATTAAGTCACTAGGTCAGTTCACCAGTATTGTGCAGACACTATAACACCAAGTCACCAGATGAGACCCAGCCTTACATTAAGTCACTAGGTCCGTTCACCAGTAGTGCACAGATAGTACAACACTGAGACACCAGACCCAGTCATTCACTGTCATTGTTTTTAAAAATGGCTGTCCCGTCCCCCAATTTTCATTCATGTGAATAAAGTAAAAAATGAACTGACATGAAACTGTCATGTACATAAGGCTTAAAGCTACGTTCACACAACAGTGATTAATTGCCGTGTGACGTCTGTTTTTTTTTAAGGGACGGATGTCACACGGCAGCATTAAAATCAATATCGGTGAATAGGGGCTATTCACATGACCATTAGATATTTTGACAGTCCGTTGTCATATTTATGTCCGTTTTCATCGATCTCTCCATACACTGAAATGTATTGGCTCCTCAGGTGCAAGATGGCCATGAAAAATGGGCCGCTGTTTTGCACTGTGGTCTTCTGAATGTAGCCTTAGTCTGACCCTCTTCTGAATGGAGCCTGAAACAATCTGTGTTCATGCTGAGAAACAGCCCCGTGTAGATGTATGGGATGGATTTTCATCCATACAAAAGTCTGTAACAAATCTGCATCATGTGAATATGTGAATATACCCCGAGCCCTTCTTCACACAGTCATACTTTTGGGTGTTTTAAAATGCATGGAAAAAAAAAAAGCAAAAACAGCAGAAGAATTTTTCCTTAAGTTTTTACTGCATTTTTCTAAATTTTTTCTTCCCCTACTAAATTTATAGGGAAAATACTTGTGATTTCTCAGCTAAAACTAAAATGAACATGCTGTGTTTTTTTTTTAAGAAAAAGCAAAAATTTTTGAAAACATAACTTTTCTGCAGCTTTTTTTTCCGCAATGCCTGGATGAGTTGGTACCAGAAAACGTAGAGTTTTTCCAGCATTTCCTCAACATGGTCCCGTAACCTACATGTCAGTATTTTTATTTTTTAAAAAAATATTTTTATAAGTACTTTATCCTGGTCCTATACAGAAGGTCTAAAGAAAAAAACACCATCCCTAAATTATACGGTGTTACAAAAAGAAAACACGCGGTTAGAATGCTATGAAAAACCCTGGATTTTTTTTTTAATTTTGCTTCTGTAATAACGCTGTGTGTGAAATAGTGAACAGTGACCTAAACAATCTGCAGATCCTGTCACCTATAGAAGTCATCCATAAGGCAGCAAACCTATAGGAGATCTGCAGAGCCAAGGACAACCATTACTATTGCATATAGACGCAATGTGAGATTCCTGACTGATCCTGAGTCTGATATTAGCTGTAGTATATATATATATATATATATATATATATAGATTAGCTGTAGAACATTCTTTACTCTGCTGAAGTGTAAGCTCCTGGGATCAAATATATAATAATAATGCTGTGTTTATATTCGGTATATGCGGCCAGTAATACCAGAGAAAGTCCACAATAATAGGGATAAGGATGGAAACCAGATTATTATACAGTCAGTATAGTGGTAATGTAGAAGGAATTGACAAGAAACAGGCACATAGCCAGGGGCGAACAGTATGCACAGCAATGATATGGTTAATGACCACAAAGTTGTAGTATAGTACTGTAATATATTATATCTATCCATCTATCTAATATTTATCTACAGTATCTATCTATTTCATATTTATCTATTGCTTTCTTTATCTATTTATCTACTTCTTAGCTATCTATATATCTCATATCTTTCTACATCCTATCTATCTTTTTATCTAAAAATCATAAAAATATCAGCAGTGCTCAAAAAAGTATAAATCTTTCTGTGTCCAGGCTGTGAGGACTACCAATATCCAGCAAAAAGACAGCAAATGTCTATCTACCTATCTAATATCTATCTATCTCATATCTATCTATTATCTATCTATCTATCTCATATCTATCTATTATCTATCTATCTCATATCTATCTATTATCTATCTCATATCTATCTATCTCATATCTATCTATCTATCTCATATCTATCTATTATCTATCTATCTCATATCTATCTATTTCATATCTATCTATCTCTCATCTATCTATCTCATATCTATCTATCTATTATCTATCTATCTATCTCATATCTATCTATCTATTATCTATCTATCTCATATCTATCTATTTCATATCTATCTCATATCTATCTATTTCATATCTATCTATCTCATATCTATCTATCTATCTCATATCTATCTATCTCATATCTATCTATCTCATATCTATCTATTATCTATCTATCTATCTCATATCTATCTATCTATCTATTTCATATCTATCTATTTATCTCCTATCTATCTATCTATCTATCTATCTATCTCATATCTATCTATCTATTTCATATCTATCTATTTATCTCATATCTATCTATCTCATATCTATCTATCTCATATCTATCTATCTCATATCTATCTATTATCTATCTATCTATCTCATATCTATCTATCTATTTCATATCTATCTATTTATCTCCTATCTATCTATCTATCTATCTATCTATCTATCTATCTCATATCTATCTATCTATTTCATATCTATCTATTTATCTCATATCTATCTATCTCATATCTATCTATTTCATATCTATCTCTCATATCTATCTATCTATTTCATATCTATCTATCTCATATCTATCTATCTCATATCTGTCTAAGCACTAACACTTTTATTTTCATGTAATTTTGCAACAAAAATACGCATACATAATATATATAATGTAAACTGTATGATAATGTCATTAGTTATTTGATGTAATAATATTAGCACATGTATATTATCTATGCATATATATTACGTGTAATATATATTGATATCATCTATTATCAGTATTATCATTATTATTATAACTGTGACATTTCACTATTTTATTCCAATCATTACTATTATTATAACTGATTTGCTGATTATTTTATGATAGATTTTATATTCTATGAATTATTCTACTGGAGTCTTTGACCACATTACACCAATCCCCAGATCCAGGGCTGTTCTAGAGTCAATGTCATGGAGTCCTGTATGGCAGGGACTTGTAGTTCTACACCTACACCCAGGAACATGTGATTTCCATAGGATGTGTGTAATGGATTAATAATGATGTGTGGCAGTGATATCAGGCAGGGAAGTGGCCGCGGATTACTGGAATTACTGTCTATCAGGATGATTCATTAAATCCTGCAGATTAAGTAATGACTGAGGGACAATGGGAGCTGACACTGGGGGTGTAACCACAGAGGGGGGAAATAATAGGGAGCAAATAAAGAGGCACAAGACAGACCAGAAGTGAGGAGGAGGAGGATGTAATACAGCTCTGGTTCTATAATAAGTCATGTTACTATATTATTACTCATCACTATTAGTATTATTATCTTCCTCCAAATATTTATAAGCTTCTTTGCTTTTTTTTTTCCTTATTGACATCATCCAGATCACTGCTCCATATTATTACTATCAGTAATAGTAATGTCATCTGGATATAGATTATACTTCTACTGGTAATAGTCATTATTATATAACAATGTATCAATCACTATGTAACAATCCTCCTATATTACAATTCACAATTTATTATAATTAATAATAATCACCATCATCATCCTGTGTTACATCTTTATTACTATTTATATACTACACATGTATTATTAATCATCATCATCATTATATATTACCACTTTATTATTTATATGTCACATCTGTCTTATAAGTTATACCTTTGTAAGTAATCATCAACATATATTATAATTATATATATATATATATATATTACACCTTTATTATAATTTATAAATATTACACCTTTATTATTAACCATCATCCTATATTACACACATATATATATGTGTGTAATATATATATATATATATATATATATATATATATATATTACACATTTATGATCTATATATATATTACATTTTTATTATTAATCATCTTCATGATATATTGCACAACTTATTATCATCATTATTATACTGCTCTATTATTATTATTATCCATGTATTACAACATTTTTACTATTATAATTATTATCATCATGTATTACACCTGTGCTAATAATAATTGCATATTGCATTTTCATTGTTATTACATTATTATTTGTATTCATCATCATCAAATATTACAGCTTTATATAATACTACTACTAATATAATAATAATAATAGTGTAAAATTTGATGATCACTAATAATGGCAATAATAATAACCATCACAATCACATATCACATATGATATATCCATAGTTTTTTTCCACTATAACACAGATTACACACAGATTTTTTACCGTTTTTTTAACTATGACACAGATCTGGAAGAGATGAGTCCATGTGCTGTACACGGCGCAGGAACAAGCCCTTTGGGTTATATTCACAAGCAGAAGACTTGCTGTAACATAGTATCAGGCCAAAGTGATGAATATCTGTGACTACCCCATTCATCTGAATGGGGTTTGCAAAAACCCCATGTGTTTACCCCTATCCAGATCAATAGCACTGATATTTAGTCAAATAAATTTCTGCAAGGTGTGACTATACATTAATATATATCAAGAAAGATTTTCAGTCGCAGAAACCTCTCTGATAACTGTGCTGGGTGTTCAGGCTCTGTTCACATCTGCATTCAGAGCCTCCATAGGCGTTTCTGTCACTTTTTATAGTGAGTATATAGTGTTAGTCTTGCCAGGGATGGTCACCTTCAGGGACAATGGGGTAAGACTGTCAAGGTTTAGATCCCTTGTAAAATGGATCCATCACAACATCATGTCTTCCATTGTAGTGTGAACAGAGCCTGAATGTATCAGTTATTCCAACGACCGCCCACTGACCACAATGATATATTGACAGATCAGGATGGAAATACAGAGGGAATAGACACATTACAGTGCCATAGATATAAGTCACATGGATTTATGGATCTGTTTTACAAATTTAGAACAAAAATATCCACAATGGCTTAAAGTGTAACTAAACTTTCGGACAACTTGTGATTTTCTGTCATAAATACATTTTGTAATATACTTTATCAACACATTTTGGATCCTTTCTGTAAAATCCTGCATTTTTCACTTTTCCCCTTGTTTCTCCCTCTTACTGAATGTGACTGTGTATGGAGGACGGGGCTGTGCATAATGTAGAGAAAATGTGGGGGAAGAGTCACTTCATACAGTTATATCTCAGACATTATATAACATATAAACTTGCTTTTGGTGTCGTATGAAAGATGAGATTCTCTTCTTTCATGTGACACAAGGCCGCAGTGCTATCTAAATTATTTCCAGAGATATTACTGGTTGAAAACACAGCTTGGATTAGGATATTTATATACAGCTGTATAATATATATGATATAAAAATCCCAATCCTGACTGTGTGTTCAACCAGTGATATCTCTGGATATAATTCAGATAGCACTGCAGCCGTAATATCCAATGAAAGAATAGAATCTCCTCTTTCATATGACTCCAAAAGCAGGTTTGTGCGTTTTATAATGTCTGAGATATAACTGTATAAAGTGACCCTCCCCCCCTCATTCTCTCTACATATTACACGGCCCCGTATTCTCGGACACAGTCACATTCAGTGAGAAGCAGGGACAGCTCCATAGAAAAGCAAGGGGAAGAGTGAAACATGCAGGATTTCACAGAAATGATCCAAAATTTGTTAATAAAGTATATTACAAAATTTATTAGTGACACAAACACTGCCAGAAAATCACAAGTTTCTCTGAAAGTTTAGTTACACTTTAAGACATCTAAATAGAATCTATATATAGAAGATATAAATAGAATAATAAGTAGAAACACAGTAAGTGCAGCAAAACCTGAGCTCTGCAGTCTGCCTGTATACAGAGTATCAATATAGTATCAGACAGATGTGATGGAAACAGAGAAAGCTCCCATGGACATAAATGGGATTTATCAGAGGATTTACTGCTTTACATTTGTTTTTGACAAAAAGGCAGAGATAATTGAATAAATACACACAATAAAACATGTGTATACAGCACACACAACCACATAGGCATAAAACACACACACACACACACAACACCAACACATATACTATATATGCATAAAACACACACACAACCCCAACACATATACTATATATATGCATAAAGCACACACACACAACCCCAACACATACACACAACCACATAAACGTACAACACATATGCATACAACACACATATACATTCATCATATTTAAATATTGAATAAAGGGGTAATAATATTACAATATAAATAAAAGTAACATTGTAGAATGCACATACACATACATAAAACACACACTACACATACACAGCACATATATATTCATCAAGTTTAAATATTACATAATAGAGGGGTAATAATAATATAAAATAATAGTAAAATGATATAATACAATAATATAATAAAATAAAAATAAAACTAATGTAAGGATGCGAGGTGTGTGCTGCAGTGTGGGCAGCAGGATAGAGGGAGGGCACAGTCCTGGAGCTGCCATGTGCTCCCCTGGTCTCAGGGCTATTTATAGGAGGTAATTGGCTGCTGATTTAGATTTGCAATTATAATGTGATGTATGTAGGGAAGGAGCTAGGACTGTGTACACACAGCACAGGCTTCTCACCTCCATAACAGATCCTGCATTTACCATCATCACACTGCTCACTACCTGCACAGTAGGACATGTCACCAGGAGCCCCCCATATGGAGTCAGCTTAACCCTCATACTCACTTTGTCCATGTGCATGTAGTTTAAATGTATATATCATATTAATATATGATATAAATTATTTGTAATATGTATATCGTTTATATTATAACATATAATAATGATAAAACATTCTTCTGTTTATATTTATTTTTAACTTCAGTAAACTTGTATTTATTAGTATTCCAGAATTACTATGTATTATATTATTTTAGCAGTCATAGTAATATTATTATTATTACTAATAGTAGTGGTAGTTATAGTAATATTACCAGAATTGTATTACTATTATTACTGTAAAATTACAAAATTTTTTACTAGCATTACATTCTTACTGTAGTATTACTATATTATCAGTAGCTTTACATTATTTATACTATTACTTTAATATTAGTATTTAATACTGGTAGTTTTATATTGTTTTACTATTACTATATTATTAATAGCTTTATATTTTTTTTACTATTGGTATAATATTAGATTGCTATTAGTATTAACTTTTGCACTGTTATCGCTATTTTAATATTTTTTCTTGTATATTATTACGAATATATATATATATATATATATATATATATATATATATAATGTGTGTGCTTAATTACAAAAATGCTTTTCTTATTTCTTTTCTTATCTTTTTTTATATTATTTGTTACTTAAATACAATTCAACACTTGGTTTAATGTATATATAATTAATATAATAAATATATATAATAAATAATCAAGCCTCAAGAAAATGTAGACTTTTGCATGTTACATTTTGTTCTTTTCTACACTATACTATTTCATATATATTATTATTTCATATATAATTTTTTGTTGTTGTTGTATTCGAGCTGTGACTTACTAACACGATATATAGTCTATTAAAAAAAAACTATAATAAATGAATATCCTGCTCATAGGAGGAATTTTGGAATATTACTAGTGTATATTTCTTTTACTGTATACTGTTATACTGCTAAGTAACAAATTAATAACATAACAATGATAGTAATAATTTAATACTAGTAATATTAGTAAGAAGAATAGATCAACAATTATACTATACAACTAGTAACAACACTAAGAATAATTGTAAAAATATAAAAATAGCGACAACAATCGAAAAGTATCCAATATTATACAAATAATAAAAGTAATAATAAGAACAATCTACTAATATTATACTGATAGTAAAAATAATATAAAGCTATTAATGATATAGTAATGATAATATAAAGTTACTAATATACTAATAGTAAACATAATAAAAAGCTATTAATAATATAGTAATGATAATATAAAGCTACTAATATTATAGTAAAATAATATAAAACCACCAATAATATTAAAGGAATAGTTAAAAAAAATGTAAAGCTGCTGATAATATAGCAATACTACAGTAAGAATATAACTAAGAATAATCGTAAAAATAATATACTAGTAAAAATATAAAAATAGTGATAATCCAAAAGTATCCAATACTATACTAATAATAACCGTAATACTAAGAGCAATCTACTAATGTTATACCAATAGTAAAAATAATATAAAGCTATTAATAATATAGTAATGATATATAAAGTTACTAATATTATAGTAATAGTAAAATAATATAAAACTACCAATAACATTAAGGTAATAGTAAAACTAATGTAAAGCTGCTGATAATGTAGTAATAATACAGCAAGAATATAATGCTAGTAAAAATATAGTAATAATAGTCATATAATTCTAGTAATATTACAACTACCACTACTACTAGTAATAATAATAATACTAAAAAATAATATAATGCCAGTAATTCTGAAATCCTAATATATAAAAGTTTATTGAAATTAAAATAAATATAAACAGAAGAAAATAAAATAATATAGAAATATTAATATTACATCTGAGAGCATATTCATAATATATTTACATAGCAGGAGACACTTTTATGGGAAAGTAAAACATTTCTATACAATTATTATTTCGTACCTTGTTACATTGTATTTCCTGGACTCTCTGCTCATATATTACCTATATTCCTATAAATAAGCCATATATTTGTGGTCTCCTGATTTTTCTATGTAACACACACACACACACGACTATTCCATAATTCCAGGTTTATTACAGACTGATACATTTGTGCACATACTGAGATCAGTATATTCCTTGTACATGGTATGTAACACATTGTTTGGTTTCATATATATTTATATATCATCTGATAGGACTTGTCAGTGATTCCTGCAGGTGACTACGTTCTGCTTCGCCATGACACTTACCATCTGGGAAGACGGCTCTCATCTTGAGGTAGCTGGTGGTCAGCCTGATGATGGAGGCTTTGTCCAGCTGGGATGTGATGGCGGAGGGCAGGGGCAGCAGCTTGGCCAGCTCATAGAACTCCCCATTCTCCTTCTCCCTGCGGGTCTTGGCCGCGTTCTTAGACTTCTCCTTCATAGTGATGATGAAGATGATGGTGATGGTGGTCAGTATAGAATATGGTGACTGCTGGTAATACTATCACTGACATAATAACCAGCTGGGTGTCATCAGAGCAGGGGGCACAGCACTGGGCACTGACTGCTGGGACTACACTAGGGGCTCAGTGCTGAGGAGGAGGATGAGCACACTTGTCTCTGGGTCATTGCTCCTTAGTATTCCTTGTAGCCAGTGACCCCCGATGTGACTCCTTCAGGCCCTAGTCCAGGAGTCCACACATCAGGGGTAGTTCCATGTCCTAAGGGGGTATCACCAAAAATCTTGCTGAGGTTGCAATAGGAGGTAATGTAGGCAATCCAGACAGGGTAGCATTCATCTATATGTATATATGTATACAGGGGGCCCTCCTATGTGAAGGGCTCTGCTCTCCCTTCCTGCACTGATCCACTCTGTCCATAGGATATAATCAGGTCTCTTCCCTGCAGAATGAATGTGGCAGCAGCAATGGAAACTTGTGGAGTTCCTTCTCTCCCAGAGGCTGCACAGCACAAGTCCAGGCACAGGAGGTGCAGACACTGGATAGGGCCCTGAGCTCAGTGACGTCTCCACACACTGCACAGTCTGCTTAGCCAGGGAGGCAGGGTGACCTGCACACTCCAGCACACTGGGGGTTAACTGCAGCCCACAGTGCTAGGCTAGTAGAATGCAAAGCCCCAGCACACAAGGGGTTAACTGCAGCCCATAGAGCTCTGCTAGCAGACTGTGCAGCTTCAGCACACTGGGGGTTAACAGCTCTGCATTCTCCATGTGGTGCCTATGGTATATAGTGCTGGGCTATGTAAGGAGAGAGCAGTGCCAGCCCCAGCACACAGGGGGTTAACTACACTACAGTCTCCAGACAGTGCCCTATAGACTGCTAGGCGATGTATGAGTGACTGAAATACAGCCCTGAAGGAGGATAGTAGTTGTAGTACACGGAAGTATAATGTGCTGTCTGCTGAGCCCTATAGTGCTCCAGCCCCTGCATACAGAAGACTAAGTGTCCGGAGTTCTGCTTTCTCTACCCCTGAGTATATAATAGGAGAGGGCAGAGAGCCTATAGTCTGTGTACTGTATCCTATACTGTCTATAGGGGGAGGAGGGCGAACCTTCAAATGTATCTGACTGCACAGTCAGTATAATACAGTATCAGTATATAAGAGGAGAGACCAACTGCGTAATAATACTGTATATACTACAAATAACAGTATACATTATATAACCAATTAGCAACAAAGTATTTTGTCTATATTTTATCTATCATATCTATCTATGTCATATCTATCTATCTCTCATATCTATCTATGTCATATCTATCTATCTATCTATCTATCTCATATCTATCTATCTATCTCATATCTATCTATCTATCTATTATCTATCTATCTATCTCATATCTATCTATCTCTCATATCTATCTATCTATGTCATATCTATCTATATCATATCTATCTATCTATCTCATATCTATCTATCTACTATCTATCTCATATCTATCTATCTATCTCTCATATCTATCTATCTATGTCATATCTATCTCATATCTATCTATCTATCTCCTATCTATCTATCTATCTATCTCATATCTATCTATCTATCACATATCTATCTATCTCTCATATCTATCTATCTATGTCATATCTATCTATCTCATATCTATCTATCTCCTATCTATCTATCTATCTATCTATCTATCTATCTATCTATCTCATATCTATCTATCACATATCTATCTATCTATCTATCTATCTATCTATCTATCTATCTATCTCATATCTATCTATCTCATATCTATCTATCTATCTATCTCATATCTATCTATTTATCTCATATCTATCTATCTATCTATCTCATACATATCTATGTCATATTTATCTATCTATCTATCTCATATCTATCAAATATATTTATATCTATTCCATTTATCTCACTATCTTTAGCTATCCTGTATCTATCTAGTTTATGTCTATCTTTATATATCTAACTTTTAATGTTTATCTCAATCTCATATCATCTCTCTCATATCTATCTAATTTACAGTACACACATTTATGTAATATACAGTGCACATATATTTATGTAATATACAGTACACACAATGTAATATACAATACTCATATATTTATGTAATATACAGTACATACAATGTAATATACAATACTCATATATTTATGTAATATACAGTACACACAGTGTAATATACAGTACACACATTTATGTAATATATAGAACACATATATCTATATAATATACAGTACACATATTTATGTAATTTACAGTACACAATGTAATATACAGTACACACATTTATGTAATATACAATACACATATATTCATGTAATATACAGTACACACAATGTAATATACAGTACACACATTTATGTAATATATAGTACACATATATCTATATAATATACAGTACACATATTTATGTAATTTACAGTACACACAATGTAATATACAGTACATATTTATGTAATATACAGTGCACATATATTTATGTAATATACAGTGCACATATATTCATGTAATATACAGTGCACATATATTCATGTAATATACAGTACACACAATGTAAAATACAGCACACATTTATGTAATATAAAGAACACAATTTAATATGCTGTGCACACAGTTATGTAATATACATTACACACAATTATGTAATATACAGTGCACATATATTTATGTAATATACAGTACACATATATCTAATATACAGCACACGCATATTTATGTAATATACAGTGCACATATATTGATGTAATATACAGTACACATATATCTAATATACAGTACACATATTTATGTAATATACAGTACACACAATGTAATATACAGTGCACATATATCTATATAATATACAGTACACACAATGTAATATACAGCACACACATATTTATGTAATATACAGTGCACACATATTTATGTAATATACAGTGCACATATATTTATGTAATATTCCTTCATACTTTGTAACAATATTTTACATGAATATGGTTTCTATTACAATACATTGCAGTCTGCGGCTCCTTCTGTTGATACATGGCTCACCCGCCGCAGGTTGGGTTGTGGTTTCTACATGTGGTTTCCAGCCTGTAGTCTCTGCACTGAAGTTATCGAGGAATAAATGAAAATAATGGATCCGATTTACTATCCTCGCTGCTGGTAGTAATTTATTGGTGAGGCTCTGGGGCAGAGGAGGATGCGCCAAATGTATACAGTGCTATCTGCCCCAATAATAAATCTAACACAATAAGAAATACCCCGGCATAAATCTAGCAAGCACAATAAAGGTAAATCTGCCCCAATAAAAGTGGAGCAGCTGCCAAGGCAAACAACCACAGAGCTTCTCCCTGAAAAATAAGTGTCACATCCAGACTGTTTCCTACGGGCAACTGCACCACTTTTCACTAGTTTTGCTAAATCTCATTCACCACTTTACACTATGGGGCAAATTTATTAAGACTGGCGTATTGTACTGCAGTCTTTATAAACGGCCTGACTGGCACAGGGACAGGTCCGGGCACCAGAATGGAAATCTCCTGGCGTGAGTCTTAGTAAAGCGTCTCTGCCTCAGCCAGCCCTGCAATGCCCACATTTGCGGACAAGGCGCCGGATCGGGGCTTTAGGTGCCCGTTTGGTGCAAGAATGGGGCGTCCAACGTGCACCTCAGTATCGCCTGTCTATTCCAGATTTCTGGCATAGAGGGAATAATGAATTCCCCCTTATGTGACTGCTCTGATTATCACTTTACAAGATGGCAATCATGGCGCCAACTTTGTCAAATTGATCAAAACGGCGCATGTGACATGACAATTTTGGCAAAATTTGATGAACTGTCAGCTAAAGGCTGGTATACATTACATGTGGGTTTTGCACCAAAAATAGTGTTATATGATAATAAACTTGGTGCATTTGACAGCTAATTTCATCCCTGCTCCCTTTTCAAAATACTACACAGTAAGATTGGCGCCATGTATTATAATTTATTATTCACCTGAATTGTGGCAGATTTCGGTGGCTTTTGCAACTATATTATACTTTGAGCCAAATTTATTAATGCACCATATTTATAGTGATTTGCACCTATTGCGCTGTTTTTTATTTAAAGTTGTCTTACAATGTGGGTGTGGTTTGCATGACATTTAGGATTAAGCCTATTTTTGGATAAGGACCCATGTAGTGGGCCACAGCCAAAATGTGCTGCAGGAAAAACCGCAACGCTTTTCACTGAAAGTCCACAGAGTTTTCCTCTGCGGACTTTCTGCTTCATTGATACCTATAGGGAAACCGCCAGCATTTCCGTAGGTATAATTGACATGCTGCGATTTCCAAAAACGCTACGTTTTTGGAAATCGCAGCATTTACGATGTGGGAATATTTCTGCAATATGTGGGTGGATGGGATTCGCTAGGGACTGTAAAACAGTGCTGTTTTTACTGCAGTGTTTATGCCACGTGGGACCCTGGCCTAAAGGGATTGTTCAGGTGGCGACATCATGACCCTTGGCGAGCCTCATGTGACTGCTGAGAGCCAATCACATGACATGATGTCACCCAGGATAGCGGAAGAGGATCCAGAGAGAGAGCCAGATGCCGTGAGGAATCCCAGAAGAGGTGAAGGAAGGTGAGTATAAGTGTTTATTTTTTTACACCTCCCCTGGGCCTCCATCTATTATACTCTGGGGACTTTTGTATTTGGACAAAAATTCAGGTTGAATCTTTTTTGATCCGAATTGGCAACCCCTTTAAGACTAAGGCCCCACATTGCGGAACGCAGCTAAAAAATGCTGCAGAGAAAACTCAGTGGAAACGCAACGCATTTTTTTTCCACAGAGTTTTTTACTGCATCTTTTGTTGCGGTTTTTCTTCTCCTATTACATTTATAGGGAACTAGCAGAAGAACCCTGCTTCGCACGGGTATATTTCATTTTTTGTTTGTGTAGTGGCCCCATAAGAATAGGTTGGTTGCTATGGAAACCTGGTGTAAAGCTGTGTGTATGTGAAGACTGAAGAACCTGTGAGTTTCCATTGGTCCATAAGCATCATGTGATCATGTGTATCTCGGTTTGGATATCAGTGAAAAACCTGCAATCGGTTGTTATGGAAACCTGGTGTTTCTGTGTGTATGTGACCTTGTCTAACAGTGTCATCCACAGCATCCTGCCCCTCTAAAGCTGACCTTATGGAAACCTGGTAAATCAAATGTGAACTTATATTGGCTGATACACGTCATATGACTGAATATTTAAGTACCTGTGAACTAATATTTAAAAGGACCTGCAAACTGCTACTGACCAATAGAGGTCATAAATAGGTTGGTTGCTATGGAAACCTAGTGTTTCTATGTGTATGTGACCTTGTGTAACAGTTCTACAGCGACCTGCCCCTTTAAAGCTGACCTATAGCGGTGAAGAAAAATGGCTGGGTTATGGAAAACTGGAGTAAAGCCGTGTGCATGTGGAGACTAAGCGCCTGCGAGTTTCTATTGGCTGATAAGGGACATGTGACCGTGTGTATGGCAGTTGGAATATGAGCGAAGGACTTGCAGGCTTCTATTGGCTAATGCAGGTCATTTTTTGGAAATACTGTATCTCAGGAACGGTACATCCTAGAGAGCTGAGACCCGGGCAAAAACCTTCCCAGACACCTGATGTACCTGTGTGCCAAATTTGGTGAGGATCGGTCCAGTCATTTGGTTGTGCATAAAGAACAGACAGATAGAAACGCAAAACTTTTTATATATATGAGATAAGAGATATACGAATGTTTCCGCAGGTAAAATTCACATGCTGAAATTTTGAAACACAGCTTTACCGTAGCATTTTTTTTTATTTATTTTTTTTCACTTTCCTATAAAACACAACATTTTTTTTTTCTGCTGCGTTTCCGCAACGTAGGGCCTTAGCCTAAATGTGTCGGGCTGTAAATCCCCACCCCTCCTCAAACTAAACTCCACCTATTTCTATATAAAATGGTGTGAGTGGCGAAAAAAGAGTGCAATTTTTGGCAGGAAAGTAGCAGGAACCAAAAATTGTGCGTTTTTGATGTTACTTTGTGTTTAATGAATGTGCACCATGGTGTGCACCAGCTTAGCCTCTAAAAAACTGGAAAAACATAGCTGATTTTTTCTAGAAACAGCACCCCACCTGACTATAGGATGTGTCTGGTACTGCAGCTAAGCTTCATTGAATTGCATGAAGCGGAGGTGCAATACAGCAAACAACCTGTGGACAGGCGTGGCACTGTAACTGGGAGAAGGCCACTATGTATTACTAATCTGTACCATCCCTTTAATGGTGTAAACTGTGCACATGCTTCATCCAAGCAGAAAACTTGACCACTGCTACATCTCTAGTCCCGCAGCAATGTGAGTGTAAGACAGAATAAGATCCACTTTTAATAATACTGAGAATAAAAACTGAGAAATAAAAAAAATAAAAATAAAATTATTTCTGTACATGTTAGGCTGTGTTCACACTGGCATTTTGTTCTACCACCATAGTCTACTGCATGACTTTATGTGGAAATAAATAAATTGCCATTTCACTGGTATTTATTAGGATCTGTCATATCAGTTACAGCAATGTCACAAAAAGAAAATGATGGGAAAATCCATATTGATGGCCTTATTAAGAAACAGCACTTTTATTCTATCTATCTATAATCTATCTATAATCTATCTCATATCTATCTATCTATCTCATATCTATCTATCTCATATCTATCTATCTCCTATCTATCTATCTATCTATCTATCTATCACATATCTATCTAATATCTATCTATCTATCTTTCTCTCATATCTATCTGTCTATTTATCTTTCTATCTCTCCATCTATTGTATATATCTATCTATCATCTATCTCATTCACACATAGCCAGATTGCACTTATATTCAGCTTTCTTATATATCTATAGCCTATGGCTTCTGGGTATATGGGCGGGTTGTATACAATGATCTGACAGCACAATCTCTAAATATTCCTCCTTTGCTCCGCCTGTCATAAACAATTCACATATTTTATAATTCATTCTACATTTATTTACTGTGTAAATTCTAATGTAGCACTTTATGCTTTATTATACCCAGAGGTATCTAAAGAGTCCAAGGTAAGTTATTAGAAGGGAGGAAACGGATGTTAATGGATCACTACTGATCATAACAGATCCATTATGGAGCCTGTAAAAACTGCCAGTGTGACTACAGCCTAATATTTACCCACAGAAGTATACACGTATACACTAAGTGTCACATGGCTCCCAAACTTTCTTGACAGACGTCAGTGGGATTTCTATTGACCTGCTGATGTATAGTAAATAACATGTCACATGTCAGAGCGGATTACTGCGGGCTCCCACCCTTCCGCGGCCCACCTTCTTCTTTCCATGGAATCTGCACAGGCGTCTGAACAACAAGTCCCAAGTTTATCTTGTCCTGGCTCCGGAGCCCTCGATGAATATGTGACCTGGCAGCGCCCACAAGTCTCCTGTGCACATGTTCCAGGGCTCCACAATGTATTCAGAGCAGGTTTCCAGCCCTCCATAAATCTCTGGACAGTCCATAAAATAGATTCATTTTTTTCAAGTGTCCATAAAAAAAAATTGACGTTTCCATGATTTTTGGGGGTTGGTTGTAAATGTCATCATTGTACAGAACAATCTCTGTTCTAGCTCATCACAAAGGTCAGCCCAGTGCAAAGGTTTCCGGAGTATCCCCTAAACTTTAAGGAGCCATAAAAATAGAAAACTATGGTGTCCCCTTTGACCCATATGGAGTCCCTTTGTGCTCTAACACATTAATAGTGTCCTTCAATGTATAATATACAGTGATGAGGCCACCTTAGTTCCCACCACATAGTATAATATCCCATAGGTGGCCCCACACAGTATAGTGTTACCTAGGTTCCCCAAACAGAATAATGTCCCATAGGTGGCCCCATACAGTAAAATGCCTCCCACACAGTGTAATGTCCCCTAAGTGGCCCCAAACAGTATAATGTCCCATAGGTGGCCCCATACAGTAAAATGCCTCCCACACAGTTTAATGTTCCCTAAGTGGCCCCAAACAGTATAATGTCCCATAGGTGGCCCCACACAGTAAAATGCCTCACACACAGTGTAATGTCCCCTATGTGGCCGCAAACACTTTAATGTCCCCAAGGTAGCCCCACACAGTATAATGTTCTCTAGGTGGCCCCACAAAGTAAAATGCCTCCCACACAGAATAATGTCCTCTAAGTGGCTCCAGTCAGTTTAACGTTCCCTAGGTTGTCCCGCACAGTATAATTCCTCCTATGCAGCCCCACACAGAATAATATCCCCTAAGTGTCCCCCACGAGTATTTTATGCATTTACTTATATACTGTAGCTCCAACATATTCCACAGCATTTTACAGATATTGTCATCACTCACTGTCCCGAGTTGGGCTCACAATCTAAGTAATTATAATGTATAACGATCCCTTATGGCCCAAATACAGTATAATGCCCGTTTTTGGCCCCCATTCAATTTGATTTATGCCCCTTCGCATCGTAGAATATCACCATAGTGGCTCCAACACTGTAACATGGCGTTAGAGACCCACAAATAACATAATGCCCCTTATGACCCCCATACAAATTAAAAAAAAAAGGAATACTCACCTAACCCTATTCCCATGGAGCAGTCTGCAGGCTCTGGCTCTACTGCTTGTCTCTGTGTTCTACCATTGAATTTAACTCAACATTGCACTGTTTCCCTATGGTTAATACAGCCCTGGTTGAATGAGGCTGAGGTCAGTTCTTTATGTATCTTGCATTGTGGACTGGGGCACAGTCATGCTGGAACAGAAAAGAAGCCTTCCCCAAACTGTTCCCACAAAGAATTGCTTAAATGTTCTTGGTATAATTGGACAACCCCATAGTATTATCCCTCCTCCATCAAACTTTGGATTTTTGGCATTCACCAAACCCAGACTCATTCTTCAGACTGCCAGATAGAGAAGCACGACTCACAGAACAGGTTTCCACTGCTCCACATTCCAGTGGTGACATTGTGCTTTACACTCCTCCATCTGATGCTTGGAATGACACTTTATATCCCTCTAATAAAATAGTTTAAAAAAAATAAATAAAAAAAATTTAAAAAAGTTTTAATATATATCGAAAATTCAAATCACCCCCTTTCCCTAGATTTGAAATAAAAATAAACAAAAACAAACATAAACAAGTTATATATCCCCACGTCCAAAAAAGCTGGTCTACAAACATATAAAAATATTTTTCTCATACAACGAATGTAACAGGAAAAATAATCAAGAGCCAAACCGCCGTTTCTTCACCATTTCGTCTCTAATAAAAATTTGAATAAAATGTGATCAAAACATCAGACATTCCCCAAAATGATATAAATAAAAAGTACATCTGGCCCTGCAAAAAAAAGGACACCTTATGCATCCCCATGCATGGAAATATAAAAAGTTACAGGTGTCATAATATGGTGATTCCAAGAATTTTTTTTTTTTTTTGCAAAGTTTTGGATTTTTTTAAGGGGTTAAAAATGTAAAAAAACTATAACATTTTGGTATCCTGGGAATCATACCAATCCATAGAATACAGGTGACTCATCATTTTGGCTGCAAAGTGAACACTGAAAAAATGAAGCTTGTAAGAAAGTTGCACAACTGCAGTTTTTCTCTAATTCTACCCCATTCTGAATATTTTTCCAGATTCCCAGTACATTGTACCGAATATTAAATGGTACCATTATGAAGAACTATCTGTCCCACAAACTTTAAGCCCTCATAAGGCTATGTGAAGAGAAAAATAAAAAGTTGAGGGGAGTCAAAAACAAATATCGAAAAATGCCTGCGGTGGGAATGGATTAAGGACATGGCCTACTCTGCTTTTTAGGATGCACAATTATTTTTCAATTGTTTTTCTTAGCTTCACATTTCAAAAGTCATAACTTTATGTTTCGCCACTGACATAACCTTTAGTGGTGAGGACTTGTTATTTGCTGGATAAGTTGTAGTTTTAGACTGCACCATTTTCGGCTACAGATTATGTATTGTCTAACTTTTATTAACACTTATTGTAGGGGATGTTAACCCTACAATAAGTTTTATTACAATAAGTTTGTGGTACAAACAGCACAGTGACTTTATGAAATGTGATATTTAATGATTTCTTTTGGTGCAGCTGCTTTTTGAAAGTTTGATATTTTTTTTTACTTGGAATGTTTTCTTTTTAAAAATTAGTAAAAAACTTTTTTCTAATTTTCAGTAGGGGACCTGAAAATTAGATCCTCTTATCACTGATATAATACTTGTATATATTGTAGTGCAGCGGTCCCCAACCTTTTCCCCACCACGGCCCGGCAGGGGTGTCATATGGGGCAGGGTTATATTTTAAAGAGCGCTGTACATCGGGGCCATGCTGGCGGGACCTCGGTGTACAGCGCTGTAGACCAGGTCCCCACCATTACCTATGCTAGGAGCTGCAGCTCCCGTTACATTATGCCGGGCAAGCCCGCCGCCCCGCGGACCGGCAACAGACCCCCAATGGCCCGGTCTGTGGACCGATGGTTGGGGACCCTTGTTGTAGTGTATCATATCTATAATTAACATATACAGACTTCCTATATGACCCTGTCTCTTGCAGAGCCTAATCGGCACCTGACAGGTCTGAGGCCTGCCAAATACCATGACATGGGTAATGTGTAATAGATGACCCTGTTCTCCAACATGGGTAATATATGTTGGGTGACATTGTTTAACCCACTTTGGTAATGTATAGAGGATGACATTGCTCTGTTTTTTTGTACATAGGTAATCTGTGACGTTGTTCTATTTGGATAATGTATATTAGGTGAGGCTGTTCTCTTGGTAGTGTATGATGGGCGGCATTGTTTTTCCATACAGGTAAGGTATGGTTGGTAACGTTAGTCTCTTACTTGGGCAATGTATGGTGGGTGATGTTCTTCTGTATAGATAATGTATCATGGAAGATAGGTTTCCCCTATATGGGTAATGTTTGATAGAAGTCTTCTGTTTTGGGTAATGTATAGAATGATGGGTGATGCTGTTCTCCTACTCAGGTCATGTATGATGGGTGACGTTCTCCTACATGTGACTTTTGCTCACACATGAGTACATTTTCCTCCTATTGTACATGGGTGATATATGATGGGTGATGCTGTTCTCCCACATGGGTAATGTATGGTGGGTGAAGTTCTTTTACGAGGGCAATGTTTCGTGGGTGGCATTTTTCATTTACACGGACAATGTATGATAGGTGATTTTGTCATCCTACATGGTTACTGTACTGTTTCATAGGTGACTTTTTACTCCTATGTGGGTAATGTATGATGGGTGACATTGTTCTCCTACTTTGGTAATGTATAATGGGTGACGTTTCTCTTACATGGGTAATGTACGATGGTTAGTGTTCTCTTACACAGGTAATGTATCATGGGTGTCATTTTTCTTCTACATGGGTAACGTAACATAGATGACTGTTCTCATACATGGGTAATGTATAATGGGTGTTTTTGTTCTACTACACGGGTAATGTATGATCATTGATATTATGCTCATACCTGGGTAATGTATCATCGGTGCCATTTTTCTTCTAAATGGATAATATACAGTCATATGAAAAAGTTTGGGCACCCCTATTAATCTTAATCATTTTTAGTTCTAAATATTTGGGTGTTTGCAACAGCCATTTCAATTTGATATATCTAATAACTGATGGACACAGTAATATTTCAGGATTGAAATGAGGTTTATTGTACTAACAGAAAATGTGCAATATGCATTAAACCAAAATTTGACCGGTGCAAAAGTATGGGCACCTCAACAGAAAAGTGACATTAATATTTAGTAGATCCTCCTTTTGCAAAAATAACAGCCTCTAGTCGCTTCCTGTAGCTTTTAATCAGTTCCTGGATCCTGGATGAAGGTATTTTTGACCATTCCTCTTTACAAAACAATTCCAGTTCAGTTAAGTTTGATGGTCGCCGAGCATGGACAGCCCGCTTCAAATTATCCCACAGATGTTCAATGATATTCAGGTCTGGGGACTGGGATGGCCATTCCAGAACATTGTAATTGTTCCTCTGCATGAATGCCTGAGTAGATTTGGAGCTGTGTTTTGGATCATTGTCTTGCTGAAATATCCATCCCCAGCGTAACTTCAAATTCGTCACTGATTCTTGTACATTATTCTCAAGAATCTGCTGATACTGAGTTGAATCCATGCGACCCTCAACTTTAACAAGATTCCCTGTGCCGGCATTGGCCACACAGCCCCAAAGCATGATGGAACCTCCACCAAATTTTACAGTGGGTAGCAAGTGTTTTTCTTGGAATGCTGTGTTTTTTTGACGCCATGCATAACGCCTTTTTGTATGACCAAACAACTCAATCTTTGTTTCATCAGTCCACAGGACCTTCTTCCAAAATGAAGCTGGCTTGTCCAAATGTGCTTTTGCATACCTCAGGCGACTCTGTTTGTGGCGTGCTTTCAGAAACGGCTTCTTTCGCATCACTCTCCCATACAGCTTCTTCTTGTGCAAAGTGTGCTGTATTGTTGACCGATGCACAGTGACACCATCTGCAGCAAGATGATGCTGCAGCTCTTTGGAGGTGGTCTGTGGATTGTCCTTGACTGTTCTCACCATTCTTCTTCTCTGCCTTTCTGATATTTTTCTTGGCCTGCCACTTCTGGGCTTAACAAGAACTGTCCCTGTGGTCTTCCATTTCCTTACTATGTTCCTCACAGTGGAAACTGACAGGTTAAATCTCTGAGACAACTTTTTGTATCCTTCCCCTGAACAACTATGTTGAACAATCTTTGTTTTCAGATCATTTGAGAGTTGTTTTGAGGAGCCCATGATGCCACTCTTCAGAGGAGATTCAAATAGGAGAACAACTTGCAATTGGCCACCTTAAATACCTTTTCTCATGATTGGATACACCTGGCTATGAAGTTCAAAGCTCAGTGAGGTTACAAAACCAGTTTTGTGCTTCAGTAAGTCAGTAAAAAGTAGTTAGGAGTATTCAAATCAATAAAATGATAAGGGTACCCAAATTTTTGCACCGGTCAAATTTTGGTTTAATGCATATTGCACATTTTCTGTTAGTACAATAAACCTCATTTCAATCTTGAAATATTACTGTGTCCATCAGTTATTAGATATATCAAATTGAAATGGCTGTTGCAAACACCCAAATATTTAGAACTAAAAATGATTAAGATTAATAGGGGTGCCCAAACTTTTTCATATGACTGTATAGATAACCAGTTTTCTTCTACATGGGTATTGTAAGATAGATGATTGTTTTCGTACATGGGTAATGTATGATGGGTTACATTGTTCTACCACATGGGTGATGTATGATCATTGATGTTTTGCTCATACATGGGTAATATATCGTTGGTGACATTTTTCTTCTACATAGGTGACTTAGTTTTCCTACTGTACATAGGTTATGGGTGAGGTTGTCCTACATGGGTAATGTATGATGGTTAGTGTTCTCTTACATGGGTAATGATTCATGGGTATCATTTATCTTCTCCATGGATAGAAGAAAATGGGTGTCTCTGGTGGACAAAGCACATGAGTGAAATACATATCACATTGATTTCAATAGGAACCATGCAATACTTTATCACTCCAGTGTTGGCGCTGTGGGGGATTTAACACTTGCCCACATGATTATATGTGATTGTCCATGATCAGTTTTTTTCGGGTAACCCTTCTAATAAACAGAATCTTTAAATATATGTAAATGCAAATGGGTTTATTGGGAACCTGGTACCAGGACATGTCCCATACAGATGCCTTATCCGGCACTATGGGAGTTACTCAATATCCATGTTGGCCTTGAATTGCCACTTCAAGGGTAAATAAATAATGGATATAATAGTATCTGAATATGTGTATTTGTTCATGACTTCATTTAATTATTACTATCCACACATTCTAAGCTGTATAATACCATATGCCTAAAGTAGGATTTTTTTCCAGCAATTTTAAATTTCATTTGAATTTAATTTTACCAATTGTTTTGACCAAATGTTGACAATTTATTTTTAAAATCTAATCATACAGTAACTTCAGATTTTCATGTAAAATATTTTTTGATCTCTTTTAAAAAGTTGTTTTTGCTGAATTCTGAAGCCTAAGAAAATACACCGAGACATCAATGCTTAAGGAAAATAGTATTACATAAGGAATCGTAGGAAAGGAATATTTCCATATTTTTATTCCTGTTTTCAAAATTCAATCACTTAATACCAAGCAAATGATTTTAATATAATTATTATTTTGATAAAACAATATAAATGTATGCAAAAAGAGATATTTGCTTTGTTTTTAGGTATTAGCAAACTTCAAATACATTTTTTATACATATTAGAATTTGAAATTAATTTATTTAATAAAATTTGGAATTCTTTAAAAAAAATGTAATTTTTAATTATTTTTAAAAATACAAGTTTTATTAAAAAATACATTTACTGTTGTAGTTGAAAAACACTTCTGAATATGGACTGAAAAAGTGCAAATAATTTGTTCAAAGCAATATTATATTAAAATTCTAAAAAATATAAATATACACATATGCACATATAAAGTAACCTATAGTATTACATGTAAAGTAACCTATGGAAAGGAAAGTTAAATGTTGAGCTTATGTAATACATACTGAGCATAAAAGTACATTGCATGGCATAGCAGAGCGACGTCTATAAAATATCAATGGAGCTTAAAGAAATACAAAAAATTAAAATCTATCAATTAATAATCAATCCGAGCTACAGATTATTTATAAAATAGTTGTAATAATAATAAATACAATTAAATAGTAATATAAATATAATATTTCATGCAGATTACTGAGAGTCATTGAGAATTCTATTGTCCCTGTTCCTAAATATAAAAGACATAGCGTGGAAACTTTACAGCTTTTCATATCAAAGCCGTACCACGGATTTTTAAGACAGGGACCTGTAGTATAATATTACTTAAACCTTATGGTCAACCCATCAAAAGGCTTTGATAATGCGCCATTATACTCTAAATCTGCTGGGAAGCCAAACATTTGTTTCTGTCCCTAACTCCTGTTATAAAAATTTAATGGGGGTGTATAGGAATTTTTTTTTGGTGTGGAATTTATATGGTATTTGATTTTGGTACAACAAATGTAAAGCCTATTGTGAAATAATTATAATAAGAGAATTCAAAAATTCTCTATGATTTTTTAAAATTTTCACATTTTAATAAGGGAGATCTTTACATCTTTCTGACTCTCGACATCAAAGCTTTTTTTGATATTTTATGATTAGATTCACTTCTAGTCTATAAAATGACTTTAGCTTTTTCTATTTTTTTTTTTTTAACCCCTATTTCATTTTTATACCAAACACCACAATACCCATTATCACACAGTTGAGACCAAGGAAGATGAATTATTCACAATGAAGATTTTAGTAAGTACTATTAAATTATTATATCATGTTTTTCTTAGAGATTATAGGCATACTACTTATTTGTCCTTGGAACCACATAAAAATATCCAAATATATTTGTAGAATTAAAATTATGATAAAAGATAATGATTGTGATAAAATAATATAATATAAATACATAGCAAGGGTAAAGCAGACATATAGAGTACATTAAATCTTTACCGGGGCACTTTAAAGGGTCAGTCACTGTTATTTGGCAGCCATGCTATGGATATATGATTTTCCATCGCAATCTTGGTGGCCATGGTCACAGTTACTCCATCATCAACACCGTTTATAGTAACAGTTGTTGCTTAGCACTATCAGATATTCATAACAGGTCTTCCAAATGTCATTTGAGGCCATATTTGCGTATCCCCAACAGCCAATTTCCAATTTTGGTTAGAAGACCTATTTTTAAAAATGAGACCATTTTAGGCATCACCACCGTCAGTACAAACTAATTCTTTCCAGTCAAAATGGCTCCCATTATTCACGTACATAAAGCTTTTCACTTACCTATCCTAAAAATGCCAAATTTGCAATATCATGAAAGGCATGGGATCTCGAATTTTTTGCTACAATATATCTAAGCAGAAATTCTAGGAAGGTTGATCGAAACCACATCGGAGTTTTAATGGTGTTATATCGATTTATCATTATGAATAATATACCTACAGTATTGAATACTTGTGGGCTTGGTCATTATAGTGTAGATTTAGTTCATTTTCATCTAGTTCTTCAAATTCTGATTTTTTTTTGTCCTGTTGCACATATCCTGTGTCCCTTATTATACAGGGAGAACATAACTTTGGGTGACCATGGATTTTCTTGGGTTAGACTACATTTATATGAACATTGTAAAAAATGACTGTGAAAAATGGACAAAATAGGCTGTTTTTTGTCATGATGGTTTTGCATCTATCTGGGACCCATTTTCACGGATCCCTCATAGACCAGTCTGTGGAGGGATCTGTGAAAACAGACAACGATAGGACATGCTCTACTTTTTGACGGTCCATTAGAACGGATCGTCAAAAAGACAGACATGTGAGTGGACACATTGAAATGGCCCAGATTTAATATTGTGGTTATGACTAGACACTGGTGTAAACATGGTGCATCTTAGGCACATCAAGTTTGGGTTAAAATTGCTAGAGATGTGGGTGTAGATTCACAGAAAATGAGGGTGGCTTAAATGTACCATGCTGTGCCAAAATTGTGTTGTAAAATTCTGGCTCAAAGTAAGCCTACAACAAGGTGGTATAAATGTAGACGAGTCCGTCTAACCATACGCCAGATTTATCATTCAGCATCAGCCACTTTGATAAATCTGGCATATTTTTGGACTGTCTAACTATTACTAAATCTGGGCCAATGTGTTCTCAAAATGTCTGTTATAAAAAAGGCCCATTCGTGTGAATATAGCTTTACATTGGTCATAGTATTAGATCTCTAACTGTGTGCATAGAACTTACACTGTGCCCATAGAAGTCCAGGATGCTGGCCTTCCTCCACATGCCGCTGTGGTTGATACAAAGTACTTCGATCAATTATCAACTTATCTACTGAACGGGCACTAATTAGGTATAAGACGAGAAAGCTGTCAGTGTTGGATGTTGATAATCAGAATATGCTAAACTGGCAGGCATGAAGATGCTACATGTACATTACATAAAAACAGAAAAAAACATTACGGAACAAACAAAAAAAATAAAATAAATAAAAATTACTATCATTGACAACCATGTATTTAAGTTCTGAAATGCAATACAAGGCTAATGTGGGTTCATTTATTTTTTCTGCTCAGTCTAATCACTCCCAAAATAATATATTTCGTCCTGACTCATGATGAAAAGGTACAGTATGTCAGTGACAGGTGTCAGTTGGTTTGCCATAAAGTCCACTTTTGTCATTATCATTTAGCAGGTACTACCAAAGATATCTAGTGACTACTTACCCCCCCCCCCAACCAACAGTCATGATCGGTGAAAACTCAAATCTTTGCACTTAACCCCTTCTGGGATGCAATCAAATATTATTTTGATACTATACAAGGGAGAGAGATTCTTCTAATGTTAATCATTTGTCAATGAGTTACAACAGTGACAATTCAGGAACTGGCAAAGGTCTTCAGGGCATTCTGTAAAAGTCAATTTGTGCTTTAAGAACTTATGCATGTTTCTATGCACACGTACAATATCATATCCTGCTGTGCAAAAATATAAGGGTATATTGTAAATAACAAATTTAAAGTCAAAAGTTTAAATCTCTATGCGGAATTAAAAATGTAAAATAGGAAATAAAAATTGTATTTCAAAAAAATATAAACAGAAAAAAAAACCATAAAAATGTGTCATATAACAAAATAAAATCCCAAATCCTTGGTATTCCTAAGCTACACTATAAATAGTTCTCTTTCTGGCTGTACATCCAAAATAAACTAAAAAAATATTTCAAATGAAGCATATATATTCAAAAATGGCACAAATAGAAAGTACAAAGAAACAAGGTGTTGACACACTGAAAAAGTTATGAAAATCAAAAAAAAATAAGATAAAAAAAAAGGTTTCTGGTCCAGGAAAAAAAGACATAAAATGCATGTAGTATGACGTAAGAAGTTTGTAATATTTAGTATCCCAATATACACTATAAAGTTTTTTCCTGTGCTACAAAAATAAAATTAAAAATATTTTATACTAAGCATATATCCCGGAATGGTACAAAAAACCCCCAAGGGGTTGACACAAAAATAAAAAAAAAGTTGTGCAATCCAGTTTGCTAAGAAAGAAATGTGTCTGTTCCTTGAGTCCAAAAATGGCTTAAAGGGGTTAAACATGTAATAAACACATTAAAAGTTATTCATATGTTGACCACTTCCAGAACACCCTTAAATGGATGCCCGTACATTAAAAATAAAATAAAAAAAGTAAAAAAAATATATAGACATCATTCTTTGATAGGGCAGAATTGATGCTGGATATTGTCCGCTGGGCCTCGCTTCTTCTGCTGGAAGCTCGCAGGCTTTGATAAACAGACCCAGTGGAAATCTCACCTTGTGTATATAGATTTTTATTTTAGTACTTGTTTATTTTTGTGTATCGGAAGGGGCAACATTTTATTTATTTATTTTTCTATTTATTGCATTTGCGCCAAGCTAACATTTGGCCAGGGCTGCCAATGCCAAGCAATCAGGATGGAAGCACAAAAAGACACTGAACAGTATTCTGTTCTCATGGTGTCATGGGATGGGTACACACAGCGATCCGTGACACACTGGACCAAGTGAACCAGAAAGATTCGGGAACACCTAACAGAATTATTAAACTCAGAAGATTAACATCCAAGTTTGTGGTTTCCTGAAATCAGATCCAAGTGTTAAATTGTGAGGAAATGAATAAATAATGATGGAATCACTGAGTTTATTAAAAAGTTACTACTTCAACAAACTTTAAAAAATTGTTTAAGCCTGGAGCAAAAATTTGCATAATTAAATTATGGGTTAATCAGAGGCGATCATCATACTGTGGTCCTTCTTCTGCCCCAGGAAAATCTCTTTATTTCATATCATATGAAATAATTTAACCCATTGTTGTCCATTTACAGCACAGGCAGGAACTACTTCAGGAATACAGGAATGCTGTATACATAGGAGCAGGAACCAGCTGTAATAAGATAACCGATCCCCGATGCTCGATCTCTTGGGATCTGAGCTGCCATGTCAGCTGGAAGGTCTAGCAAACCCCATGGGTATCTGCCTATATAGAAGGCCTAATAAAGTGCCTATCAGTATAACACTGACAGGCATAGTACCTTGCAATTCATCAGTATTGCACTGTATTATAACCTTGTGCAGAAAGCGCGAAGTCATCCTGATGTTGGAAAAAAAAATATAACGTTATGGCTCTCAGAATACAGCATTGTAAAACAAAATGAATACTGCTTTTAATGCCCCAAATAGACCACATTCTTAAAGGGTTAAAAAGGAGCATTCACCACCTCCAAATTTTGCTTTATTTAATAGATACCTCTCCACTGATTCCAGGGCAGTTGGGATTGTTTTCTCTAGCCCCCACCATTCCTAAGCAGTCATTTCTGTTAGTTTCAGCATCCATATGCTAATTAGGTTATCTAATGTCAGGTGGGCAGTCCCTATCTGTGTGGTCCAGCCTAGGACTGCCCACTTGACAGTAAAAAAAAAAAAACAGTATTAGCATATTTGATGCAGGAACTAACAGCACCAATTGCTCAGGAGTGCTGGGGGTTAAAGAAAAAAATTCAACTGCGCCAAAATCAGAGGAGCAGCGCTTATTGAAGGATGCAAAAAAACTTGAGGTGGTGTAAGGTCCTCTTTTTGAGGAAGCAATGGATGACTTTGTCTCATCTAAGCCTGCTGTACTTTTATTGGTAACCGGGACACCTTGTTGCTGGTGTCTACGTTACCTTTATATATTGAAGGGCCTGAGGGGTGGGACATGACACAGGGGTTCTCTCTTTAAATATTTCTCATGCTCCGCCCTCTCAGGCCCTACACTTGACATAACACATTGCGAAAATTGAAGAAAATGCTCTAGAATTCTGGTATAATTTGCACCCAAAAAAACTGGTGTACATATGCTTCAGTTCTATTTTTTCAAGTGTTTAGACACTTTCTAACAGTTTCTGTCCTGGTTTAACAAGTGGGCAGGACTTACCAGGAAAGGGGTGGGGCTTTCCAAATGGTGCAGGGTTTAATATGCACAATCATGAGCCAAAAAATGCAGCAAAATATTGGTGCATTTTTTTTAATAAGTGGTGTAGAGTTAGGCTAGACAATCTAAAGGTCCACAATTTAAACCATATTAGTTTATCTGCCCTATTGTATCGGTTTTGTTTGGAGTGTTCCTTTAAGACATCGAAATCCAAAACTAAAAAAAACACTGGCCAATATGTGGCCTCCTTTGTTTACAATGAAGGAAATGTCTCTTCATTCATCACATTCAATCTAGTCAGCGCTAGATGAGACTGTACAAGTTCTTGTATGGAACACTTAGCTTACTTTTACCTTCTTGACGGACCAGGCTACGAGAAGATTCCCCCAAAGACGTAAATAAATTATAATACCGTGTGTATACGTCTTCCAGGAGGGTTTTTCTTGGCTCAATCTAATTTAGTGTAAATAAGAGTCTTCTGCATTATTTCTGCTAAAACAAGTTTATTGTACTTGACACCGGCCGACCTCCCTATTGACTCTGAGCTGAAATAAAACCCTAGGATTTGGGTAAATCATCCAATCACTTCTGTCAATGTTACTTCCTTTGTTTGGCACTGTGAATAGTTCCAGGTCCACTGAGGAATGACATTTCTTTGAACGATACCTGAAATAATCACATGGTTGCCAAGTTTGTAGAAAGCTCATCTAGATCACTTATGGTTAAAACCATCTTGCCAAGATGGCAGATGGTAATGACTCAGCTGGTTTTTGACAATAACTATCAGACTCTTTCGTCAAGAGATGAGTAAAAGTTAAGTTATTGTATGAAGTTTTTGAGTTTACTTGTTCTATTTATTATATTATGGTAACCATATTATATATGTATCGTAACCAAATGGGAAATTTTCTCATCTCTATATTGAAAAGTTCTGATATTTGTTTGGAAAAAAATTTCAGTGTCCAACCCTAAGGTCCACATATCTCCTGCTACCTCCCCACACATACTCTCCGACTCTCATATGACCTTCTTCGTTCCTCAATCAACTGCCTCCAAGATTACTTCAATGCATCCCCCATACTCTGGAACTCGCTACCACGATATTTAAGACTGTCCACCACAATCGCAACCTTCAAGAGCAACCTGAATACCCACACCCTCTGATAACCCTGCTGCCACTATGCAATGAACTGAACAGCTTCTACCTTCACCTATTGTCCTCTTTCCTTGTAGATTGTAAGCCCTTGTGGTCCGGGTCCTCTCTGCCTTTCTTAAAGTTGGTTACTAAATTAATCTATTGCACTTGTTTTTTGTTCTATGCATGGCATGTGCTTGGAAAAATTTTGAAGGCGCTGCAGAGAGAATTTCATTTTTTATTGTAAGAGTGGTTGGAGGTCCCAGAGGTCTGAACACCTCTGATCAGAAAGTGATGACATATCCTGGTAATATGCCTTCATTTTGGGGCATTGGAAAACTCCTTAAAATGGTCACTAACTTTTCAGACAACTTAGTCTCATTTCATAGATCATGTGTTTCTGGATCAAAATATAATTCACTTTAATTAAAAATGTTGCTGCTTTTTGCCTGAAAAAACTTTCTAAAGTTTCTGCCATTAGGTGTCTCCATTCTAGCTAGTCTACAGTTGACTGCTCTGTTACCAGGGATGTACGTCTCTAGCAGCAAAATGGAAAGACAGTGAGGCGAGGGGTTTTCTCTCCACACAGTGAATGCAGATAGGAGGGACTGATTCTCCACACAGCCTCACACATATCTGCAAACTACAAGGACTTAAGATTCTGCTAATCTTACAGCTTACAATGTAAGAAAGTCTTCTACGTACCTGTATCTACTTCTGGCTGTTTGTGTGGTTACAGATGGGACATTATTTACAGACAGCAGCAGCTTTACAGACTGTGCTCATAGATTGCTCTTTTCCTGTGTCATGCCTGCATGGTAGATGCTAGAATGGAATGGATAACAGCATGTATCTGCTCTATATTTGCAGTTAAGTGTTCCTGGATCTCCTATATTTTATGGTCACTTGGGCTTTTCACAGTTATTTTTTTGCTCTTGTACAGTTACTGCTGGCAGAATTACATATAAACAGATCGTTCTAGGTATAATGGATAGGGGACAGGGGCAGACTACTCTGTATTGTATACGCCCATAGCCTCAAAGTAAAATGTAAAATGTGTTTCAGCCAAAATGGGGACATTAGCAGCATGAAATCTTATAGGACGTTTCAACTTTTCATGAAAACTCAGATACTCTTTAAAGGGGTTGTTGGTTTCTAACACTGATGGCCTATCTCTGCAGGGGTCCAACACCGAGGTACCGAGACAATGCAGTTTGCGGTATTGTTTACCGAGCCGCACTACTCACTCATCGTACAAACTGTAGCGGTGAGTGTAGGTACTGAAGCTCTGTCACATGGATTTCCATGGGATGAGATGCCAAGTCTTATGTTCAATTAAATGTTATCAATTTTAGTTTATTATAAACACCAAGGGTAACAACAGGGTAAGGAGGGCAAAAAGGGGGGATTGTTGGGAAGGAATGAATCAAGGACCAATCACAGCCGCACAATATAATAATCAATCAATAATAACCTAACAACTAATAACTAGTGTACAAATGACAAATAGATAACAGCTATAGTGAACAATACAGGTGTACAAAGGTAAGAAGAGAAGGGAAGAGAAAGGGAGAAGGAGGAGAGAAGTCACCAATGTCATGTCAACTAGCTTAATACAGGTATGACAAAAAGTCAAAGGTAAATCTGTAAGGACCTCTGAGTATTACATAGTAGCCTAGGTGGAAAATATACTTTTGTAATTTATAACCCTCAATTACATTTGTCATTAGATCAACATGTTTCCCGATAGATAGAAGACAGCTATATAGATATGTGTTAGATAGATAGATAGATAAATATGAGATAAACAGAAATACATGAGATAGATATATATGATAGATCGATAAAAATGACATAGACACAAACATAACACATCAAAAAAAAAAAATTCCAGCATTTCTTGACAATGAAGCTGCCATAGCAGACACTTACACTGCTACCAAGCTCGATGTCATTGCTTTAAATGACTTTATTTATTGTTTTACAATAAAACTGAATTTGATACTTAACACAAAACTGTAGCCAAAGTAATGCTTTATTTTATATTTTAAAAATGTAAAAAAAAAAATATATTTTTTGACAATCAATGCAAATGGGAAACGGATTAAACTTTGGAAAGAGATCCCAGCAGAAGTGGTAAAACCTAATGATATAACTAGTATTTTGTCATCTGTTCAAATGAATAAGCTCCGTTTAATTTCTTTGATATTTTTGATACATCACGTACCAAAAAAGTTTCACTTAGAATGACTAGATAGTAAATAAATCCTTCCATACATGAGCATTGCTTGAGATCAGCTATACCAGGAGGGGTTAAATCCTGTTTCTGCGCGGAGAGACTTGTACTATTGGTATTTGGTGCTATTGGCAGGCGATGGGGCTTCTGCTTAAATAATTTGCCTTTGCCGACATCACATGGCTTTATTCTCCGTATATTTATATAAAGCGATAGACTTCTACAATTAACTCATTACAGCTCACATGCCAAGACAAACCTCCCTGCAGAGTGTTCTCAGGGCTGGCCCTGGCCCAGCCAAGGTAAGCTGTCCGGGGCAGAGTCCAGATGATGGTCCGTAAGTCTCATGCCTCTGTCCCTCTCTTTGATCCTCAGAGTTAATCTATTTGCCATCCCTCCGTACTGTATATCAACCCCTCCAAACAAAAGGCCGCCCTGTCTCACTTTCGCAGAAGATTTTCCAATTTGCTTCCTACAAAGCCCTTGTGGTAAAATAAATCAAATGTCAAAAAAATGTCTTTTATGTGGAATAAAAAATGTGCAAAAAAATAATCCACATTCCTGGGAGTGAAATTCCATGGCTGGAGCTACATTGTGTCATCGAAGTTAAATTGATGTTACATTTATCAGCTCTTGGTTCTATGGAAAACTCTGTAAATTTTGGTTTCTACTAAATTTCTAATTATGTTTTTGTTGCTGAAACCACTTGTGAAATATTCAAGGTGGAACTCATAGGGAACTATTGGGATTTGGAAGGGTTGTCATTGACTGAACCATAGATCAGCTGACACAATCTCATGTGTATGGGAGTGTTGGGTGAAACTCTCAAGATTGATTTCGCAAATATTCGAAGGGTTTACCTCTCCTGGGCTCTGTTTGGGACATGTCTTCTTCGAGCCTCTACCGGCCTCCTAAATAATGTCAGTGGCCCCAAGAGACTGTGGAGTCATGTCACTGGGCCTCAGCAGTCACGTGTCATTTTTGCATGGAGACCGGGAAGGTGAAAAACCCCCCAAAAAACCCATACTCACCCGTACCCAGTGTTTCCCACCACGGTTCACGCCTTCTGCTTGGTGGTCTTGTTTTGGCAGAAGACACACATGGTCACTGAGGCCAATCTCAGGAAAGGACCGGGTGGTGCAAGTGGTGTCCTGGTTCCTTTCCTTAGGCCAAAGATTGGCCTCAGTGCTCAGGTGTGGCAGCGACTTCCAAAACAAGACCCCGGAGGGGCAGGCCCAGACTGCGGTGGAAGACTACAAAGCATGGGGGACAGGTGAGTATGGCTTTTATTTTCAACTTCCTCGACCTCCATGAAAAAAAAACAAACATTTTATCCTGGACAACCCCTTCAAGCATTGGGGCTGCTGACATTATTCAGTAGGCTGGAAGATGTCCGAAGAGGTCAAGGACCCGCACTGGACGCTGTGATAGACCCCGGAGAGATATGACTGTTTGTTATGTTCACCTCTGTGATGATTCTGCTTAAGTGTGGCTATAACTCAGATGTATTTTGGTCTCTGGGTAGCGTATTTCTCTCTAGTTCCATTTATTCATACTATGCGCAGCTATAAGCCTAGGTGTATATTGGCAGTAGTGGCAACACTGGAACAATAGGGCTCCATTGTACTCCTATATAGCCCTGAGTGATCAAACAATAGGGCATTGTTCCAGCCTGGGCTGCTAGATCAGATATGGCTGATAACATTGTATCAATTCACTTGGTCTCAGTTCTTTACAAAGTATCTGGACTTGATTGCATTAACTCATCAGACTTACTGTCGCCGATGACCTCATTCTGGGAGGTGGCATAAAGGGTATAAAAGATGAGGTAAGAGGTCTGTGGGGGGAGATGATGCTATGAGGATTATGCTATGGAGTTGAGACAGACCATCACAGACTACAGGATATTACAGACTTTGACTGAGATGCTACTATGAGCAGGCAGGTTGGAATGCTGCTGCTGACGATGATGAGCCTACAAGAGACTGAGAGAGACTATTGGACTAATGCTGAGAGACTGTTATGAGAGCATGCAGGCGGGATTATGATTATGGGATTATGATGCCACATGCTAGGAGTTAAGGCTGAGAAGCCTCCACTGGTGACTCACACATGCCATGTGTGAGTGTTGGACTATAAAACCACATCAAGGACATGTGTGGTAAAGTAACTATTTCACCTTTATTCCATTTTATTTTATTTGTACTGTATCTTGTAACTAGTAACTGTTAATGCTTGCATATATCTGCATATCTGTTCTGAACTGTATATGTTAGATTTTAATACCGACCCATTTAGGGGTTAATAAATATATAAAATTTAGAAGGCTTGTCTTGTATTAATCTTGTGAACCCGACATTCACTAGCGGTGAGTGTGGTTTTTATATGAAAGAAGACTCAGGTGGGGCCACAGCGGTGTTGGCGCATGGAGGATCTTTCACAACCTCATTATACTGTGTGGGGTTTCTTTAGATTATAATAGGATTTCATGGGTGGTGAACCCCAAATTTTTGGAACATTAGAAATGAACTTGACTCGTTACAAGCTGGTTTGCACATATCTGCTCCTAACAGATGTCGAGGAAAAGAGAAAGTGGCATGTTGGATAGATATGCTTCTTGCGGAGAGGTCCTCCAGAATAAGTTGTCAGTTGGACCATGCCATATGAAATCAGCCATTCGGAGGTGCAGTGGGGCCCTATAAAAGTCAATATATGCCATAATACAGCTCCAGAATATTGAATATAAGGAAGTAATGATCGACATAAAGCAGACATTTTTTATTTTTAAACTTTTTGACAGTGTTTACGTTAGAGGATCGTATATTGGGGGGTGCTGCGAGGAGACCCTTCTATATATGATTTATTACCTCTCATGTTTATCTGTTCTTCAATTTACAGGAGCAATGGAGGCCGTACTAGAAGATTACCATCCGGGAACACTCAATATGTTGACATTCTGGGTGAAATTAAAAATACTTTGATCCAACTGAATCATCAGCTCTGGGGTTACGAAGAGCAGGACGAGAGCGGTATTGATGCAAAAACACAGATCTGCCAAAATAAATCCACTACTGAGCCATGAGTATGTTATGTTACAAGTCTGTCTGCACAATCGCAGCTAAGAACAATCTTGATCGGGAGCCAAAAATACTTACTCTGAGGTTTTTCGCCTGCTTTTAGGTGCGAGCTCTTAAACACCTTCTCCTGTGTGTCAACACAGTGCGTATTATTTATGTATACAAACATTGTGGTGCGTGTGTATACGGCGATATATGGGTCTTGTGTATTGCTTCTTAACTAAGCAGATTTCAATTTAGTGGTCTGGGAAAGCGAAGAAGTTCTGTAGGCGTTCTAATGGCGGCCATATTGGTATGTGCAGATATAACTAAGAAATGGCCCAGGGTGCTCTATTATCATGGATCATGTTATAAAGCACTAAGATTATTATTATAGGGGTCAGGTCTGGCGTTAATGAATATATATTATTACAGGCCTGGTTTTGGAAGGATTCTATTACTTAGAATGAAGCAAAACTTTAGTGTAGCTCAGCCCCAAAGGTACAGCGCTGTGCTTTGTAAGTACTGAAGAGGCTACAGCCTTCCCATGAATGCTGCAACCTCTTCAAACAGCCGATTGGCCAGAGGCCCAGGTGAATAGGTCATCAATGAAATTCTCGGAAAAACCCTTTACAGCTAAGGCCCTAGCAAAACGCAGCAAAAAATGTTGCGGGAAAAAACGCGGCAGAAATGGATTGTTTTTTTTACGCTTCATTTTCCTCTGCGGACTTTCTGTTCCTATTATACCTATACGGAAGACGCCAGTGTTTCCGTAGGTATAATCAATATTCTGCGATTTACAAAAATATGAGCGATTTTGAAATCACAGCATTTCTGCTGCAAATTTTTTTAGATGGATTTAGATGGATTCTGGCTAATCCCATCCACTTTGCAGGTACTGTAAAACACAGCATTTTTGATGCAGCATTTCTGCATTTTTGCAACATGGGGCTCTGGCCTAAAATGTAAAATGGCATAAAAAGTGTCTGAACTACATAAAAACTTTGACGCCATGTATTTTATACTTTGCACCAAATTTATTAAGCAGCATATTTATAGTGATTTGCACCTATTTTTCAAAGTTGTCTTAAAATGTGGGCATGGTTTGCATGACGCATAGGATTAAGCATATTTTATTGTCTTGGCATTTCTTCTATTACAGGCTGCTCTATTCTAATGCATTGCATTAGTGGTCAGACCCCCGGAGTTCAAGACCCCTAGAGGGTCTATTAAATACAGTATTTAAAAAAACAAAAAAAAAGTAAAAAATAAAAAGAATTAAAATTTAAATTGCCCCCCCTTTCCCTAGAACACATATAAAAGTAATAAAAAAATCTGTGAAACACATACATGTAAGGTATCCCCGTGTCTGAAAACGCCCAGTATACAAACTTATAAAAATATTTTACCTGTTCGGTAAACACTGTATCGGGAAAAAAACATAAAAAGGGCAGAACCACCGTTTTTTTTCGCTGTTTTGCCTCTGATAAAAATATGAAGAAAAAGTGATCAAAGCAATAGAGATTCCCCAAAATGGTATAACTAAAAAGTACACCTGGCCCCACATAAAAAAAGACGCCCTATGCTACCCTGTACATGGAAATATAAAAAAGTTATGGGTGTCAGAATATGGCGACTCGAAGAAATTTTTTTTTTTGCAAAGTTTTGGATTAAAACATAAATAAATCGTACCGACCCATACAATACAGATGACATGTCATTTTGGCTGCAAAGTAAATGCCATAAAAACGAAGCCTGTAAGAAAGTCGCACAAATGCAGTTTTTCTCCAATTCCATCCCATTCTGAATTTTTTTTTACACCTTCCCAGTACATTGTACAGAATAATAAATGGTACCAATATGAAGAACAATTTGTCCTGCAAACATTAAGCCCTCATATGGCTCTGTGAATGGAAAAATAAAAAAAAAACTTATGGGGTTTGGAACGCGGGGAGTCAGAAACGAAAATCGAAAAATGCCTGTGGTGGGAAGGGGTTAAATGTATTTGGGGCTAAAATATTTTGTAATAGGATTTTAATCAAATATTTTGCTATATTTCATCTTCTGTAGCTTGCATGTTTTGCACTACATAGAAAGCTGCAGAATACCATTCAGTAGCAAATCCATCATAAAAATTGCGGTTACCCACGGAAACTTTCGACTATATTGGGGTCCACTGGGTTTCCGCCCTAAATCAGCGGAGAGAAAAGTCCTGCTTGCATATTTTAAGTGGAATGGGGGACTGAGTCCCCGAATGGTCACCCAACGCTAGTGTGACCGCAGCGTTCTAAGAAACTTTGTAATATATCTTAACGGAGAGAAATGCCTCTTTCTGCTCTTATTGGGCTATTTCCCTGTTTTTCCTCCTAAAATGACTTTCACTCTGAAAATTCTGCTATATCTTGAGAAGCACTGCTGGTCACATGACTTAGACTATACAATTATAGAAATTTATGGAGAGTGGAGAAGTGAGAGGGAAGTGCAGGAAATAAGGGAAGAAAGACAGGCCTAGTCTGATGCTAATGATAAATAGGAGCTTCTAATCCTAACCAAAGTACTTATCTATATATATCCTGCATGGTTCTGGGGCTGTTCCTGAGTGAGTGTGAGAGAGTTATAGAGCAGATTCTCCTTTACTTACTGTAAGCAGTATATGGCAGCTAGTCTGCTCCCATCAGCTCAGGGAGAACTGCAAGCTACAGATATAACCCTCAGAGAGAGAAACTGCTAAAACTGCATACTGTGCATACACATGGCAGCTTATACTGAAAAGTCAAATGAAATAACAGGTACTGTACACACTTTAGGTCTCAGTTATATTGCTTTCCATGTTGCCCAGACACTTTACATTGTAGTGGTGTTTTATTCATTCAGACCTAATTTCTCTTAAAGTGGTCTTCTCTTAATAAATTATTCCCATCCATAGGATAGGAGATTACTTGAAGATTAGTAGGGGTGCAACCACTGAGATCCCACCGAACAGGAGAAAGGGGGAGTCTTGACTTGTGTTCTGAATGGACAGACGCGTACCCCGCCACTCATTTCAATGGGAGTGGTGGAGCCTCTTCTGTCAAACCCCTTAGGTGCTGCAATAACAATCTGACTGTGGCATCTGCAGTGTTATGTTATGTTCACTTCAGTGTCAGTTTGTCTGATCTTTTGGTCTGTAGCAGAACCAGAAGAACGGAAAAACGGTCTAATGATGGACAGCAGTGGATCCTCAGAGACCTCACTGACTGTAATGGGGTCAATGATGGACAGCAATGGATCCTGAGAGACCTCATTGACTGTAATGGGGTCAATGATGGGCAGCACTGGATCCTGAGAGACCACATTGACTGTAATGTGATCAATGATGGACAGCACTGGATCCTCAGAGACCTCATTGACTGTAATGGGGTCAATGATGGACAGCACTGGATCCTGAGAGACCACATTGACTGTAATGGGGTCAATGATGGACAGCACTGGATCCTCAGAGACCTCATTGCCTGTCATGTGATCAATGATGGACAGCACTGGATCCTCAGAGACCTCATTGCCTGTCATGTGATCAATGATGGACAGCACTGGATCCTCAGAGACCTCATTGCCTGTCATGTGATCAATGATGGACAGCACTGGATCCTCAGAGACCTCATTGCCTGTCATTGGGTCCATTGGTTGTACTTTATTTCTAACACACATAGCCAGACGAAAAAGCTGGGCTTGAAGGATTTTTTTGTCCAAGATTTCTTCTGGACTCCAATGCAGAGTCATCTCCGATTCTGGCCACTAGAGCAGGATGCCAGCTGTATAATACTGACTGGGTCACTTAGGGGATACAACTGAAATTGACCATCCTGATATCTGTAAACTTGTATATCACATGTTCGTCTATATTAAATATCATTGTGGCTGCAAAACATATTTTCCCACCCAGCTCCTTATAAAAGCGTTACAAAGATTTATTATAAGTTTCGGGAGCATTCAACGAGAACTCCATCCACGCCATTGTTCCCGATTTTGCAGGTGACTGTGGAAATAGAGTTATCCTGTCAGCGCGGATTATTTACGTGATATACAGTTTGGCCAGTAGTCTCATGTTGGATTGATAAAGTTGCAAATTACCCCCTAAATCCTGGCTCTGCCTCCTCGGCTCGCTGTGTCATTATATCTACACAATAACACTTTGCACCATTCACTCCCTAATCCCTGTTCATGTTCATGTTAATGTGAAATGGATGCTAGAAAACACTTAATGGCCTATTAACTCCCAACAATCCACGCGGCTTAACTCTGCTACATGACCCATCTGTTGTATGTAGATTTTTTTTTCCTTCCGAGCACTTGATTGCTAATGCAATTTTTATACTTCCATATAGCAATGTGCTGCATTACAGTCCTCAGTAAAGTATGGGGATCTCCATGCGATTTCTATCACATTGCACTTTAATGACCCTGTGCGGTCGTGGTGATTTGGCGCTGTGATTGAGTGGTTTTGCAGAGCTTGGTTTTATCCCGGCTTATAATTGGAAAAACAGTGCTGGCTGGGGTTTGTTATGTACAGTGTGGATAATGTGCAATGTAAGAAAATACAAGTAGTATATGTTCGAGTATGCCTGGAAAGCCATTAAGTAAGAGGACATGGGGAAGGTATATCATTTTTAGCAGCTCTCTTTGCCTTTCTAGTGTTGATTTATAGGTATCTGCGTATGAATAACATGCTTCCCTTTATATACATACACGACATGATGAGTATTGGGAATGTTTTTGCTGGAGACACATCAAAAGTTTACATGGGTAGCAGTCGGGGGCGTCTGTGGCTGGCACAGGCTTTAACAGAGGCTTATAGGGTTGGCACAAAGTGTAACTGGGGCATCTTTAGCTATCTGTATTGGATGCATGGCACTCTGGTTGCCTTCGATGCAACTAGCGGGGTCAATGACTGGCACTGGGCATGGTGGCAATATGGCGCACAATGCTGCTGACAATATACTTCTACTGTGGCCAATGCACCACTCCACTGTCCGATCCTCATGGAGCTTTCACCCAGATACTGCCCCCTGTGGGTCACCTGGAGTTTCTCACTGACAGAGAAAGGACACACTCAACACCTGACTTCACAACATGGTTTCCTTCTTTACTGTGGCAAATGTTATAATACAGCAGATCTACACAGGGTAGAGTATAGAGGCCTCCGACATTGAGCGACCCAGTTCCGCTAACATGGGAGAATCAATACCTCTTACTGCAGCATCCAGGCTCACACTCACCAAGTACTCGGTGTAAGGAGTGCCGGTTCACCAATCCAAGTTATGTCCTGTTGGCTAGGACTGGCCCACCGGGATACCTCTGGTGGTTTTTTGAGCCAAAGTCAGGAGTTGTCTTGAAGAGGAATGGAAAATTTAAAGAAAGCGCTTAGACTGGACTCAAAACTTGGCTCAAATCCAGACTTAACTCCTGACTTTGGCTCAAAAAAACACAACAAAATGTGGGGGTCCATCAGCCAAGACCTCTGCAGATCAGCTTTTCCAGGACAGTGCGGCTGCAGCTAAAAGTTAACAATGTTTGGAGCCATGCTGCTTACTTGCCAAACAGTGTGTAGTTGTGGGGTTAAATACTGCAGTGGTGCACATTCCCGACATGTTATTACCTGTAGCCTCGCTGTGTCGGTACAGCTGATCTGCAGGGGTCCTGATGGTGGGCCCCTAGAATCAATTCCACTGGTGGGCACTAGACTTCCCAGTCTGACACTGGCAGTGTCCCTCACTCCACAAACTCTCCACATGGACAGCGGATTGTGGACTCATTGTGCCACCTAACCAGTTTGACTTTGGGTTACTCCCAAGGGCGTAATTTAAGTAGCCTCCCAATTTTTCACCCTTTAAACCCCATAAAGGAAAACGGAGACTACCAGGTCACTACCTCTTGAAGTGGTCTTGGTGTAGGTGACAGCTGACACAAAGGCCAGTGAGAAGTCGGTGTTCCGTCTCTAAGGAATAATTGCACAATGCGGCTTCTAGAAGGTTCCAGAACACTGAGCGCAGGCTAGAGGTTTTATAGTCCAGGTCATTGATGGCTAGTAGATAATTTAGCTTGGACTTTATACCAAAGTAGCCCATGCAACAAAAACATTAGAATTAACCCTTAAGGGGTATTCCCATGTAAGACTTTTATAGCATATTTACCGGATATGGTCACAATGTAATACTTCTTTTTTCCTGTAGGGGTGCTGTGGGGGAAATGACACACTTGATGCCAGATTTCTTACCAAATTATGACTTTTTGTTGATGGTCCTTTTTAACTAAAAAGGATTATCCAATGCAGAGAGCCCCTTTAATGATTATATTATTCATTATCGTACTTCCACACTGGGATGTTATGCTGTATTGCTGTATAAAATGGAGAACGCTACATGTGTCTATTGTCTGTTCCTCATTCATCATTGAAATAAAAGACAATCTGACATTTTCTTACATAACAGTCTGAACATGCTTTGATTACAAGTCCGCCGAAAGAAATTAATTTCACAGGAAATCAAAGGCGACCCGGCATATAATTTCAGCTTTGTGAAAAAGTCCTTTGCATCCCTATTAGCCCAAATAGGGAGGAGCTGCGTTCAGAGTCTGCCGCTCTGCTGAGACGGTGGCACCGCACACGTGTTATGTAATGACCTGACAGCAGGGATGATAAAATGAATTCTAAATTCATCACAATCCCAGCATGAAATCCGCCATGCAGATGAATGGGACTTGGAAATGGACCAATAAGAAGGAACCCTTTTGTGCCAAAAACTGCCAAGTAGTGCATAGCATGGAATTACTAAGATAAACTTTGTCATAAAATGAAAATGTTGAATTTAGTGCCGGGTGTGCAACCAACAAGATGATTCATAAATCTGCGGCTCCAAACACATTGTGTGCAAGAGGCCAAATCTGGCCTGCAAAGAGTTGTAAACTTTTTAATATTTCTTTTTTCGCTTGGCTCAAATGCACAATACAGTAATCCTTGTGAACATCTTGGTGGTGGTAAGGTGAAAGTGAATATACTATTTTTATATTTTTTTTTTAACTTAAAGGGGTAGTCTAGAAATTAGTGCAAACTCTGGAGGGTGGGGGGCTGTCGTGGGTGTAAAAAAAAAAAAAAAAAAGTCATACTCAACTATTCTCAGAACTCTGTTTAAGAATTCCGGTCGCCTTTCGCTTCTGTGCCAGGACTCCAAGGACCCGGGAAGCAGATACCAATCACTGGCCTCAGAGGGGCTGGTGATGTCACTCACATACATCACCGTTGAGGCCATTGATTTGTCTTAGCAGTCATGTGGGCCTCTCCTCTTCCAGCCCCAGAAGTCCTGGTACACGAGGGAAAGGGGACTGTACAGTCATGGCCAAAAGTTTTGAGAATGACACAAATATTCTATTTTCACATGATCTGCTGCCCTCTGGTTTTTATGTGTGTTTGTCAGATGTTTTTATCACATACAGAAATAGAATTGCATTCATATTATGAGTAACAGAAGCTTATATTGACAGTTAGAATGAGTTAATGCAGCAAGTCAATATTTGCAGTGTTGACCCTTCTTCTTCAGGACCTCTGCAATTCTCCCTGGCATGCTCTCAGTCAACTTCTGGACCAAATCCTGACTGATAGCAGTCCATTCTTGCAGAATCAATGCTTTAATTTTGTCTGAATTTGTTGGTTTTTGTTTGTCCACCCGTCTCTTGATGATTGACCACAAGTTCTCAATGGGATTAAGATCTGGGGAGTTTCCAGGCCATGGACCCAAAATCTCTATGTTTTGTTCCCTGTGCCATTTAGTTATCACCTTTGCTTTATGGCAAGGTGCTCCATCATGCTGGAAAAGGCATTGTTGAGCGCCAAACTGCTCTTGGACGGTTGGGAGAAGTTGCTCTTGGAGGACATTCTGGTACCATTCTTTATTCATGGCTGTGTTTTTAGGCAAGACTGTGAGAGAGCCGATTCCCTTGGCTGAGAAGCAACCCCACACATGAATGGTTTCAGGATGCTTTACAGTTGGCATGAGACAAGACTGGTGGTAGCGCTCACCTCTTCTTCTCCCAATAAGCTGTTTTCCAGATGTTCCAAACAATCGAAAAGGGGATTCATCAGAGAAAATGACTTTACCCCAGTCCTCAGCAGTCCACTCCCTGTACCTTTTGCAGAATATCAGTCTGTCCCTGATGTTTTTTCTGGAGAGAAGTGGCTTCTTTGCTGCCCTCCTTGAGACCAAGCCTTGCTCCAAGAGTCTCCGCCTCACAGTGCGTGCAGATGCACTCACACCTGCCTGCTGCCATTCCTCAGCAAGCTCTGCACTGCTGGTAGCCCGATCCCGCAGCTGAAACACTTTTAAGAGACGGTCCTGCCGCTTGCTGGTCTTTCTTGGGCGCCCTGGAGCCTTTTTGGCACCAATGGAACCTCTCTCCTTGAAGTTCTTGATGATGCGATAGATTGTTGACTGAGGTGCAATCTTTCTAGCTGCAATACTCTTCCCAGTTAGGCCATTTTTGTGCAGTGCAATGATGACTGCACGTGTTTCTTTAGAGATAACCATGGTTAACAGAAGAGAAACAATGATGGCAAGCACCAGCCTCCTTTTAAAGTGTCCAGTGGTGTCATTCTTACTTAATCATGACAGATTGATCTCCAGCCCTGTCCTCATCAACACCCACACCTGTGTTAATGGAGCAATCACTGAAACGATGTTAGGTGGTCCTTTTAAGGCAGGGCTGCAATGATGTAGAAATGTGTTTTGGGGGATAAAGTTCATTTTCTAGGCAAATATTGACTTTGCAAGTAATTGCTGTTAAGCTGATCACTCTTTATAACATTCTGGAGTATATGCAAATTGCCATTAGAAAAACTGAAGCAGTAGACTTTGTAAAAATTAATATTTGTATCATTCTCAAAACTTTTGGCCATGACTGTACAATAGAGGGCTAGGGATAGGTGTACAACTTCTTCTTGTGTTTTACACCCACCCTGGCCACCCATGAATATGCTATAATTCATGGACAACCGTTTTACCCTTTCAACTAAGGGTCATGTCACACAGCCAAGTTTGGCCCGGCAAAAATTCTCCATGTTTCGGCCGGATTTACTGGACAGAATGCAGTTTAGCTGAACTTAACAGAACATGTGTTTTTGACTGGCCAATACAAGGACCTTTTTTTAAGCTGGAGTTCAGTATGTCCTAATAACAGGCCTCATAGACAAATGGCATCAACGGACCTTGGATGTACCTACCTCTATATCCAGACTATTGTCCATATGGTGGAGGATTGTGGCACGTAAAGCATGCAATTGTTTTCCAAATTTTTTTGCAAAGTCACACTGCCTTTTCTGCAGACCACACCCGCTTATGGTTGTCACATCTCCTTATCCTCATGCCCTGCCCCTGATTGTGAGTTTGGCAACTGGGGCTGTGTCTACTGATGCTGGTTCTCATGGTCACATAGGTCGAAATATATGTGTAGTTCCATGAGATTGGCCAACTCTGCCAGTCATCTGGAGGTGTTTTAAAAAGCCTCCCGAATGTTATGTGACAGTTGGCAAGTATGACCTTGGGCTCTCTATCCATATTTGCCCTGAGTTGCAGGGAATTTTCATTAGGGTTTGTTCACATCAGAATTTCCTCTGATCTCTCTCCTTAGATGAGGACCATGGTACAGAGGAGTCTTTCCTCAGCTTTCCACCTGGCTGGACATGCTCAAATATATGTATAACAATTTTTCAACCCCCCCCCCCCCCCACAATTTTGTGATATTCTACCACAGAATGTCTATTCTTTATATGCATACTTGTGACCACCCAGTGGCTGTGATGTGAACTGCAGCCTGTCAAGGGTTTTACTACCATGTTACAATATTATATGGAATTGGTTTCATGGCAAATTTGAGCTAAGGTAAAGGCGGGCACATCTACAAACAACAGGAAGGGGCAGGCCCTCTGCAGACTTCTTCCTGTACCATAAATTATGGTGTTGGCATATCCTGAGCAATGGTCTTGTGCGAGGACATAATTCAGACCTGGAAACCATTGCTGGAGTTTTTAATCATGTATGAATTTGTTGATGTAAAATATGGTAAATTACTTGGAAAAAAAAATGATTAAAACAGAGCGGACTCCTGCGAGGCTTTGTAGAGGTGATTGACTACACATGGTGGCCGACTGCGCTCCTTGACCTCAGAGTGTGTCACACACCTGGAAGTACTGAAGGTCAATTAATCTGTCATTGCTGCTAATAACAGCTACTACGAAGAGCTTATCCAGCTCCCTGGAGGAATCTGAGCCTATCCATTCAAGGTAATGCAAACAGAAACCCCAGCAAACTGCTCAGTATGAACAGGAACATTGTACACCTGCAATATCAGAACCGTATACCCTATAATGTACATGTAGACCCACACAGCGCATACAGCAAGCTATAAATCCCTACCAATCTACAGTATTTTACTAATCCTGTCTTAGTTGTAGTCCACAGCTGAATTTATAATTGTTTGACTTCAGAGCTGAAATCTTCCAGCATCTCCTGCTGGTGCAGTGCGTACACTCAGTCCTTAGTCTTGTCCCTCTTTTCTCCATAACCCCTTTGTGATGCGGAGTCTTAAAACATGTTTTATAGAGTGGAGACCCGGTGGTAAGGTCTGTGATATCTGAATACGGGCAATAACTTTTTATTTTGCCACTAATGCCCCCATGTTGTTCACCCCACACTCTTCTATCCCATGCCAATACAGTTCCTGCAATCTTGACCGGTTACAATTTCAATTGTTAAGGTCCCCCGGTTGACCCAAACGATGGAGAGCCCTGCGCACGTGGGAACCTAGCCTAAGGCTTGGTTCACACTAGCGCTCGGCCTCCGTTCAGGGATTCCGTCCCTCATTCCACTTGGGGTCCGCGGGTTTTTGCGTGTAACTGCTTTTTAGTAGATTGGGTTTCCATTTTTCGGGTCCCCAAGCAGACCGAAAGAACAGAAACCCAAACGCTAGTGTGAACCTAGGCTAAGCCTGTCATAGTAAAGTAACTATTACCTGTGGTCAGCATCAATAGTTCCATAGGGATTTTCCCATAGACTGCAATACAGTAGAATTGCAGTCTATGGTACAAGAGATCTAAAAATAGCAGGTTAAAGCGTCCTAGAAGGGCTACAAAAAAGTTTAAAATGTTTTTAAAAATATTTTTAAAAAATATAAAGAATGAAATCCCCCCCTTCCCCCGAAATTACAAATAAGAATATACACATGAGACATCCCGCAAAATGCCTGGGCTATAGAAATATTTAAACCATAGGGTAAAACTTGTAGTAGTAAAAAAAAAAATAATAATAATAAATCAAAATTGCTGAATTGACGTTTTTCTGCCATTTCATCTCTCCAAAAAAATTTAATAAAAAGTTATCAAAAAGCTGACTAGCTTTGCTGCATAAAATAATGGTGATTTGTCACTGCAGCTTCTTACCCAGCTTTTCCATGCTCCTGCATGCCAAATCAGCCTAATTATCCTTCAAAATGATAGTTGAGGATTTATCACTGCATAAGTAGGCAGATCTGGGTAAGAAGTCACCACTGCAGCTCCTCTGTATTGTCACCCAGCTTTTTCAGGAGTAAGATCGGGAGTTGGTCTACATGGAGATTTATTATTACATGACTATGCAAATTTAGAATTTAGCAGCCTGGAAAGCTGGGCAACTTTCAAGAAACATTTCATACCAAGTTTGGAATTCAGAAAACCTCTACATTGGTTGTTACCCAGCTTTTCAAACTCCTGAAAGGTAAATCGGTCTAATACTTAAAGGATGTAAAAAAAGGAGGGGATTCTTAAAACATAACTATAGAGATTAGCCATTCGGTAGTTTGGGAAAGTTGGGTGACTTTCCCCATGTAGCTGTACTGGGTTGTGAAGTTGTTATAGTGTCTTAGTGGGGTACAGCCGGCTGGTGTCACTGTGTGTACACTACTGCTAGCACTGTTATAACTACTGCAGGTATTATTAGTACTACTGCTGGCACTGTTACTACTACTGCTGGTACTACTGGTAGAACTGTTACAACTACTGCTGGTACTATTAGTAGCACTGTTACAACTACTGCTGGTATTACTGCTAGCACTGTTACAACTACTGCTGGTATTACTGGTAGCACTGTTACAAATATTGCTAGTACTATTAGTACTACTGCTGGCACTGTTACTATTACTGCTGGTACTACTGATAGCACTGTTACAACTACTGTTAGTACTATTGGTACTACTGCTAGCACTGTTACTATTACTGCTAGTACTACTGCTGGCGCTGTTACTACTATTGGTACAACTGTTTCAGACACCATTACTACTACAGCTGGCACCGTTACTACTACTGCTGGTACTGTTACAACTACTGCTGGTACTACTGGTAGCACTGTTACAAATACTGCTAGTACTATTGGTACTACTGCTGACACTGTTACTACTACTGCTGGTAGCACTGTTACAACTACTGTTAGTACTATTGGTACTACTGCTAGCACTGTTACTATTACTGCTAGTACTACTGTTGGCGCTGCTACTACTACTGTTAGTACTATTGGTACAACTGTTGCAGACACCATTACTACTACAGCTCGCACCGTTGCTACTACTGCTAGTACTACTGTTGGCGCTGTTACTACTACTGTTAGTACTATTGGTACTACTACTAGCACTGTTACTATTACTGCTAGTACCACTGTTGGCGCTGTTACTACTATTGGTACAACTGTTGCAGACACCATTACTACTACAGCTCGCACCGTTGCTACTACTGCTGGTACTTTTGTCATCACTGCTGGGACTGTTACTACTACAGCTGGTACTATTGGTACTACTGCTGGTGCAACTGGAATTACAGTTGGCACTGTTACCACATCTATGTCATACCTTCAGTTACTGAAAGGGATTTTCCCATCTCCCTCTTTCAGCAGCTCTACCTACTGTCTTTTCTTATCACTTCCTGTATTCTTCAGTAAGCTGGGGGGTGGCGGCTTTGATTGTTTGATAAACAGGACGCTATGAAGTATCACAATATGGACTTTGCCTTTAACATGAGAGATTATTCATTATGATAACTAGAAATATTCAACCCAATAATTACTTGCTATGTTGATCCAGAGAAAGGCCAAAGATATTCCCTGAGGACTAATTATTGGGTTCACCTCAGTTTAGGTAAAAAAAAAAAATCCTGACCTCAAATATGGCGATTGGAATAAATCTCTGCATTGTTACAGCTACATGGAGCTCAAGTGGTGGGAACTTGCTAGCTTTGTCTTAGTTCAGTGAAGAGAGATGCATCCTGTAAGAAAACATATACACGTGTGAGAATGAGCTCTTCACATATATACTGTATAACTGCAGGTGGGCATCAGTGGAATATATCTGTAAGGGGGGTTACACACAGATGTTATATACGACTGGTCTAGGATGAAGGATATAAGTGGGGCTACTACAGGATACAGGACCATAATAATATATAGTGTGTATGAAATTATTGATAACACTTTTGGATATGACTGGGTGTAAGGCTAAAGGTTAAGGAGCGTGTGCAGTCTGCGGGTCAGTAAAAATGGCACAGATGACAAGCGGATTGTTGTCCTCCGTGGTGTTCACTGACCCATATATTTAAATGAATTGACAGAGCCGCAAATATAGACATGTATAGGACCTGCTCCATATTTTGCGGCTATTCAATTCGGCCCAAACACACAGCCACAAAAACTACGGCTGTGTATATGGGCCAATTGAAACGTATGGGTCCGTACTTTTATCTCCAAATGCGGATATCATTACAATCGTGTGCATGAGACCTTATACTTACAATAGGAGTGGTGGATAATTCTGCTGGACAGTACATTATATCAGTCTATTGAGATGGTTACAGGAATATCAAGAGGTATTAGGAATCCATAAGCCTAATAAGAAAGAGAAACATTATTCTACCAGAAAAAAGAAGCGTATATATATATATATATATATATATATATATATACACACACACACACACACACACACACACACACACACACGGACAAAATTGTTAGTAAACCTTGTTTAATGAAAGAAAAACCCGCAATGGTCACAGAAATAACTTGAATCTGACAAAAGTAATAATATATAAAAATTCTATGGAAATGAACAAATGAAAGTCAGACATTGCTTTCCAACCAGGCTTCAACAGAATTTTTTAAAAAAGAAAACTCATGAAACAGGCCTGGACAGAAATGATGGTTCCCTTAACTTAATATTTAGTTGCACAACCTTTTGAGGCAATCCCTGCAATCAAACGATTCCTGTACCTGTCAATGAGACTTCTGCACCTCTCAGCAGGTATTTTGGCCACTCCTCATGAGCAAACTGCTCTAGTTGTCTCGAGTTTGAAGGGTGCCTTTTCCAGACGGCATGTTTCAGCTCCTTCCAAAGATGCTCAATAGGATTTAGGTCCGGGCTCATAGAAGGCCACTTCAGAATAGTCCAATGTTTTCCTCTTAGCCATTCTTGGTGGTTTTTAGCTGTGTGTTTTGGGTCATTATCCTGTTGCAAGACCCATGACCTGTGACTGAGACCAAGCTTTCTGACACTGGGCAGCACATTTCTCTCTAGAATCCCTTGATAATCTTGAGATTTCATTGTACCCTGCACAGATTCAAGACACCCTGTGCCAGATGCAGCAAAGCAGCCCCAGAACATAACAGAGCCTCCTCCATGTGTCACAGTAGGGACAGTGTTCTTTTCAAGATATGCTTCATTTTTCCGTCTGTGAACATAGAGCTGATGTGCCTTGCCAAAAATTTCGATTTTTGTCTCATCTGTCCATAGGACATTCTCCCAGAAGCTTTGTGGCTAGTCAACATGTAGTTTGGCAAATTCCAGTCTGGCTTTTTTAAGTTTTTTCTGTGACCATTGTGGGTTTTTCTTTCATTAAACGAGGGAGGGGGACCAACAATTTTGTCCACGTGTGTATATCAGTACAAGGGACATTGTATATTATAGCAGTAAATCACTCTATATGTTATGGTGAATTAAGTAAACCAAACTTACCTCTAGTATGAGACAACATATACAAAATTACCTCACTGTATAAGCCTGGGATATTCCATGCTGTGTGCTTTGTATATTGAATACAGTCAATATCGAATATATCTAAATATATATAAATGATAGAATCAGATGATGTCCCGCAGTGCCATGAGCTCAGAACTGTCTGAAACCATTGGGACGCAGGTGCACCTACCTACTGTTACGAGAAGTCTGGCCAGAAGTTGTATGCATGGAAAGATTGTAGAAGCCATACCTTTAACATAGAAACAAGTCCAAGTGACTCAAATATGCACAAAAACACAAGGTGCAGAAATATGGCAGCAGGTGGGGCTGATGAATCAAAATGTAAAATATTTGGCTGCAACAGAAGGAAGTAAGCGGTAAGTTTGAGGCTGCATTTCAGCAAGTGAAGTGGAGGATTGGGTCAGGATTAATGGTGCTTCAATACTGACAGATATTTATCCGTCTGGCACTACCATCAGGGAGGTATCTGTATGGCTTCAAATGTATTCTGCAGCAGAACAACAACCCAACATACATTCAAAGAACAAGGAGTCCTGGAAGTGATGAAACGGCCCCCACAGATATAGCCCGGATCTCCACATCATCCAGTCTGTCTGGGATGATATGAAGAGCCAGAAGGATTGGAGCAAGCCTACATCCACAGAAGATCTGTGCTTAGTTCTCCAAGATGGCGGGAACAACCTCCCTGTCTGCAAGTACCAAGAAGAAATGATGAAAGGTAAATGTCACACCAAATAAAGAGAAATGTAAATCCCATCAATATTTGGTGTGACCTTTGCCCTTTGCCTTCCATCAGTTCTTCTTGGTACTTGCAGACAGTGTTTAGCAGATCTCGGCAGGGAGGTTGTTCCCGCCATCTTGGAGAACTAAGCACAGATCTTCTGTGGATGTAGGCTTGCTCCAATCCTTCTGTCTCTTCATGTAACCCAAGACAGACTGGATGATGATGAGATCAGGGCTATATCTGTGGGGGCCGGATCATCACTCCAAGGATTCCTCCTCCAAAGGGCAAAGGCCACACCAAATATTGATGAGATTTACATAAAACGTTGATGCCATTTATTTGTTTTTGAGCATTACACTTACAAATAATAATAATACATTTATATACTGTAGCGCCAACATATTCTGCAGCAAACAAGACTTTGAGACATCAGCAAAAAAATAAAAAAGTTATAGCTCTCAGAACACAGTGAAGCAAAAACTAAAAAATATGGTGGTTATTCAAAGCCAATCTGAGACTCGACCATAAGGGTTTAAATTTAGGAGAAAATAGTTTGGAGAACAGGATCCCGGATGTCTTGTTTTTGGACACTTAACCTTCTCATCATAAACTTGAGAGTTTTCCTTCTACAAACACAGAGGTCATTATATGCAGCCCCATGAAGATGTCATTGGAAACTAGCAATTTAATTCAAATGTCGGGGCCCATGGGGTTACCATGGTTCTCGTCATTGTTCATATTTGCAGTCCTTGTCGTTCACGTCCTGTCCTGATAAGAAGATGAGACGGAGATTACTCTGCTCAAACATTCCATCTTTTCCTTTATCTCCTGTCCTGCCCTGAGCACGAAATATCTGCCTTGTTTATACTTCTGGTTGCTTTTGACATCACGATCAATACTTGTAGACATATGTCCCAAGCATCCTATGAAATGTTTTGGTTGCCCCTTGTGGCGACTTGTATTAGTAATGTAGCAAAGTGACGGAGTAAATAGAACTTAGAACCTTGGCAGGTACAAAACTGAAGATAATTAATTTAGAATCATGGAAGACAACTATAAGGATTAAGAGCTCAGACATATCTGGAGGACCCATGTGGACAAGACTCCTGATAGACCACTAAATAAGGAGAATGGATCATGTCTGACAATAACAAATCCTGAAAGGTCATGTCCACCAAGAATCAGAGGTCATCTGAGTTATCCTCTCTTGTTAACTTGTCAAAACTTCTTATCTGCCGAGTATAAAGTTACATCTATCTCAGTGGTGGAACTAGAGCCGTAGCAGCTACTATGGGGCCATGACCTTAGGGAGCCCGGGAGACCCTCCTTTTTCTTTTTTTTAAATAGGCTGTTATCTGCTAGAGTAACCCCAGCAAGTAACGAGCCCTATTTACTTATTGATCCCCAATCCTGTCCACAGCCGCCTCCAGGGGGCCCCGTGCATCCTATATCATGTCTCTGACACTGAAGAACATTAGGACATCACTGACAGCGACGTGATATGGGACGCACAGGGCCCCCCAGAGGGCTGAAGGCGAAGTGGAGGCAGCCGTGCGCAGGATTGGGGATCAGTAAGGCTGTGATCTCGTCTCACGGGTATCGTCTGCCGATCTTGTTCGGACCGAATACAGCCAAACCGAAACTGCTATTATTATACTATCTCTTCAGACTCCGGAGTATAATGATTGGAGGCTCAGGGGAGGTGATCAAACATAAAAACCAGTGTTATTTACCTCTCCTGGGCTCTGACATCACTTCCTATTGTCTTTGGGCCCCTTCTGTAATGTCATTGGGCTGAAGACAGCTAGGAGTCGCGTCGGAGCCCAGGAGAGGTAAGCAACACTAGTTTTTATGTTTGTCACCTCCCCCTGGGCCTCCAATCATTATACTCTGGGGTCTGAGTAGTTTGTGCTTGGTGAACCCCAAAAATGTTTACAATATTTACAACAAACATTGTAGGGGCCACTGTGGGACATTATACTGTGTGGAGGGGCCGCTATGTGACATTATAGTGTGTGGAGACCACTATGGGTCATTATAGGGTGTGTAAATGGGGCGTTATACTGTGTCGGGGCCATTAAAGGGGGTGCTATGCTTTGTGGAGATGGGAGGCCCAGTCTTTGCTAGTTACACCCCATATCTATCTATCCATCCATCCATTACATCTCATATCTGTTTATCCATCTATCTACATTTCAGTATGTCCTAACTTCAACTGTATCTGCATCCTGTGTGGAGGCCACGAGGGGGCCATTATATCATGTGGGGGCACTTATGGAACACTGTACAATGTGGGGCCACTGAGGGTACATAATACTGTGTGGAGGCACAAAGGGGAACATTATATAGTGTGAGTCACAAGGGGGCATCATTCCTTGTGAGAACCACAAGAAGGCATTATGCAGTGTGGGGGAACAAAGGGGCTAGTGAGATTGGGAGGTTTCAAAGGGGGCATAGGTGTACTGGGTAGGGTTAGAGGCATATGTTATCATACAAAACTTTGCCGCTGGGCGTGCTGCACTTTTTGTCCCTCCTTCTCTCCTCTGAAAGATGGAAAGTTTGCACTAGTGATGTCACAGCGATTACCTAATATGATGTCACAGCTGGTTTACTGTTGAACCAATCCACTAAGAACTGTGAGGCATGTGAACGTAGAGAAGGTAGCAACCACTATGTCTTATGTTTGCAGGGCACCCCCTTTCGTTCAGAGCCCGTAGTCAGCTGCACAGTTTGCTGCGCATTGAGAATTGTTAAACCATTGAGGCGCACATCCATAAAGCAGATAACATATAACATTTGTATAACATGATTGTCTTTGCATGGAGCTGCATATTATTGCACCTGTGTTATCTCAGGTTATCAGCTCCATCAGCAATTTCCTCCAGTTCTTATCTGATTTTATCGGCTTATCTTGTCCATATGTCCAGAGGTAAATATTAAACAGTTTACTCCAATTTGTCTTTATGACATACACGGCATGACTTCCTTCCTTTTACAATTACACACTTGTCATTCAGATATATTGTACTGGATGGTACATTTTACTACATACAGAGCTGTGCAAAGGTGTTGGGAAAATGCTGCACATTAAGAAAAAGAAGGGTTAATAGTTTATTTTTGTCCATGAACAAAATGAAGTGAATGAAGAAAAGAGAAATGTTAATTCCATCAATATTTGGTGTGACCTTTGCCCTTTGATTTTTTTTTCACACCCATCTCAAACTTATAACAAACACAATGAAACAGAGATAATACACCCAGTGATGTCACAGTAGAGATAATACACACAGTGATGTCACAGTACAGAGATAATACACCCAGTGATGTCACAGTACAGAGATAATACACACAGTGATGTCACAGTACAGAGAGAATACACACAGTGATGTCACAGTAGAGAGATAATACACACAGTGATGTCACAGTACAGGGATAATAAACAGTGATGTCACAGTACAGGGATAATAAACAGTGATGTTACAGTACAGGGATAATGCACACAGTGATGTCACAATACAGGGATAATAAACACAGTGATGTCACAGTACAGGGATAATAAACATAGTGATGTCACAGTACAGGGATAATACGCACAGTGATGTCACAGTACAGGGATAATACGCACAGTGATGTCACAGTATACGAAACAGTGGCCCAGATTTACTATTGTGGTTACACCTAGCAATAACTGGGATAAATGTGGCGCATTTTTGGCGCAACATGTCACATTTTTGGTACAGTGTGGCACATCTTGTTAAGCACTCTCTAAACATTTTCTGTTATGTAATTAGTTGGATTTTTTTTTCTACTTCAAAGAATTTAATGTTCATGGCACATGTTGACAAGCAGAGAACACATTACACCCAGTTCATATCAGGTTAGGTATTAGACTAAAATCCTTAGAACCCCACCCTTGTCTTTTAAAACCATTACTGAATTCCACTATAGACTGTATCAAGGACATTTTAGATTCCTTGACTGTGATTTGACTTGCCTTGGGCACACAAGAACTAATAATTTTGACGGCCTCCCCTAACATTGAATAGTTAGTCTAAGTTTTACATAATTGTAGTGTCAAATATATTGTGGTTCTCACTGAAGAGCTGACCTGTACTTTCCATTATGTAGAAGAGACCCTTGCCTATGGGACCATTGTAAAAAATGGACGGCTTTTAGAGGCTACTTTTGGGTAGAGATTGATTGCTAGACATGGCTCTATAATGAACTTGAAAACATTTTTCCCAGTTGACAGAGGGGGCGTATCACTGGACTGAGAGAAACAGAATGGACATTTTGCCGAACGGCTGATAACTGACAAAGTGTACAGGACATCCTGCGGCTACATGTGTTGTCTCTAATGGCAGGGCAGACATTTTTCAGCAGGATGCTCGACCATACACAGTAAGAGTTGCCCACTAATGTCTCTGCCATATTACAACAGTTCATTGACCTACCCAGTCGCCAGATTTATCACCAACTGGGCATTTATAGGACCAGCTGGTATACCAGCTTCGGAAACCTGAGGGTGCAGGATCTACAGGACCAACCAGCTGCAACATCTGTGGGCAAATATTCCACAGGATTCCATACGGAACCTGTATACCTCCATGTCCTTCTGTATCTAATTTTATATTCAGGCTAGAGGTGCCCAACAGCGTCCTAGAGCCTCCGCTCATTGTACAGTTTTCTCCTCTGGCTCTAATATTGTGATCACTTCCATAGATCATCCTTACAGTCACACTGAGAAAGCTTCAGGCCAGTCCAGCCACTCCGTCTTGATGTGGCATTTTATTTTTTTTTTTCAATGAGTGTAGCTCATAAAATGGGAGTTGGTGCAGGAGTCTCCATCTAATACTTATCAGCTCTGATGAATACTTAGTTGTACGGTGCTGGCCACTTCCAAGAAATGTGAATCCTAGTATTCAATGCCTATAGGATGTAGATCCAGTATTAGTTGGTAGGCCTTAGTGCTTTTCAGATCCCTAACTATACAAGAGCCAACTCAGATTGGGATACGATCATCAAGCGCATGTAGTTACTGGTGGCCACATGGTGAATGGAGGTCCCAACACAGGTTTCCATATTGTCATAGGTGTTACGAACAATGGGACTCTTCTTCTTCTTCTTCACAGACATGGCAGCATTAGTATGTTGGTAGCCAGCCCTACGTGTTATTTTGCAAGACTTGTTCCCATCTATGCCCACCACTGATCATCACTTGAATTGCCCAATCTGTCCGACCAATCACAAAAGACTATCCGATGCCATACTCTATGCAATATAAATAGTATACACACTCTGCGTTGTGCTTTAAATAAATCTAATAAGCTTAATAAACTCTGAGTCAACAAGTTTCCAAAATGAAACTTTTCTTTCTGTTGCCCCCAAAATGTAGGAAATCTTTTTGCAAGTTATCTCCACATCTCAATGTCAATAAGTAGAGAGCGTGAAGGGAATTTTTATCAAGCGTCCCCTGGCCTGACATGTTTATTTGGTTGAGCGTCAGTGTATTTATCTCATTTAGCAGTTCGGACCTGTCCGGGGCTGGCGAGCATGTAAAAAGGAAATGTATGACCGGGGAGCGTTAGTTGGAAGCGTTAACAACACAAGGTCTATACTGGCCCATGAGCTCCCAATAATCCGCCACTGTTCTTCCTTATTTGTTCCTAAAATGCTATATTCATGTTATTTATTTTCACATCAGGACTAACACACACATAAATTAAGCGGCTCGATGCAGCCATTCTATGAACTCACAGACCATCCCCGTCCTCCATTTCTCAAAGGGTTTGCCTCCAATTATATTTCTGCCAGAGTCCGATAATGTGAAGCCAGAAGGCAGATCGCCAATTGTTCTGTCTCCGGGCTTGTACAGCAGTTTTGCAAGCTTGGGCCAAAAGGCGACCATAAAGTCAGCAAATTGGGGGAGGGGGGCTTCATAAGACAGTGTAGAGGCTTGTCTCTGGGGTGCCTGGTCGTATTGATGTCTGCAGCCAAAAAGGAAATCAGTATACCACAGACGTACATAGCCAAAGCTCAATACACAGGCCTCTATTAAAGTGCAACCGGGTATGAAGAGAATTTGAATATAAAACATTATTTCATTTGTAGGATTGGTGTAACCCAAGGTTCCCTTTAAAATGTCATTTTTGTATTTGTTTTACAAGTGGTTAATAAGAGTTTATTTTCGCTTTTCCTACTGTAACTTCCTATAGGATATTTCTTTCAGGCCCGACCAGCGCTCAACAATGTTGACAAGTTTAGTAAACCCTCTCTGTGTACTCTGGAGGGAAGTGGAAGGATTTCATTTGCTGAAAATGTTTTGAGTATTTTGTCCCGATTATAAATTAGGACTTGTTAAAAATGTTTTTTAATGAGCAGATAGTAAAAGTTTTTGGGGGATTTTTGGGTCTGGCATTGCAGCTCAGCCCAGTTCAATGGAATAAAGAAATACTAGACACAACCTATGGACAACAACTGGATGGCCAAACTCCTTGAAGGGGTTGTCCAACGGCATATAATGATTTGTAAAAAGGCCAAATGGGTTAAAAAATGTAAACAAAAAACATTACTCAACTCAACAATCCAGCTGTAGTTCTGACACTTAGCCCGGACCACACTTGTTTTCAGTGTTGGACTGACCCACCAGAGTACCATGGGCAGAGTTCCAGTGCACCCAGGCTCTAGCACAATAATGGTCCAGTAGAAGATACCCAAATATCAAGGGTACTAGGGTCTATTTCCTAGGAGAGTGGATCCATGGAACCTCAGTCCGAAACTACTGGTTTATACTTCCTGGTCTTGTCATGACACTCAGGAAATGGCAGAAAATACCTGATCAGCCAATCACTGATCAATGTGTTCACCATCGTGGCCAGTGATTGGCTGAGCAGGCATCTCCTACAATTTCCAGGAAGTATAGAACATCTAGAACCCAGTAAGCTTTAGAACGGCAGCAATATGGATATCGGTGAGGCAAGATTTTTTTTTAAAATAAATTTTGGTCTTTCACCCAAATTTTGGCCCCTTTCGCTGTATCACAATGAAATATGAGTGTAGTGGGTTAGTGGGTCTAGTGGCTACAGTATTATAGGGTACCCCTCCCAGGCTACAGGGAGCCATACATACTGGCTGAGCCACCAGCCACAGGATCACTAACCAGTCTCCACACCAGGTACACATTGCATCAATATAATTCCCGGCACACCTCAGCATCCCCTACATAATACAGATACATTAAGCCGATTGGTCGAAGTTAAGGAACATGCTAACCCACCATACTCTATGGCAGTGTTCTGTATCCTATGGCACATGTTCACACCATGCTCATGGATACCACAGTAGATGCAAGGAAAAGGATAATCCAGGAGAACATTGGCACTACGGCTCCCACCGCTGTTCCCCCAAAGTTGAAGTCAAGCGCTACAGGCTTGAGTGAATATATACTCTGCTACTTTTATGAAGATGACTTTATAGAATGAATGTAGTTTTTTTCTTTCTATGACCATGGTTTTGTAGTCTACACCTTCTCAATAAATTTAAGAACTTGTTGAAAAGTCTATTTTTTAGTAACCATTCCTAAAAATCTGTCAGCAGGTTTATAGAGTAGCTGTAAATCTGTGGTGACAGCAGAATGAGGATTGTAGAGATAACTTCTTATTTATACCAGTCCTATGGACGTGATGTCTGTTAGATTAATATGAAGACACACTGAAGAATCTGTTGTCTTTGATGAAAGAGGTTGAGAGAAGATAAGAATCTGGACGTGGGATTCTCAAGTTACAAGATGCACTGGGCTGTCATGTTTTCTGTCTTCCCTGTCTATAGGTTAGCTAGGAGAGTGAGAAAAGTAACACATGACTATAGGATCAGACTACACAAGGTTTGTTTGTAGTCTGTAACCATGGAGACACACTGAAGCATCTGTTGGCTTTGATGGAAGAGACCAAGGAAAGATAAGAATCTGAGCGCACGATTCTCAAGTTACAAGATGCACTGGGCTGTCATGTTTTCTGTCTTCCCTGTCTATAGGTTAGATAGAAGAGTGAGAAGAGTAACACATGACTATAGGATCAGACTACACAAGGTTTGTTTGTAGTCTGTAACCATGGAGACACACTGAAGAATCTGCTGGCTTTGATGAAAGAGACCAAGGAAAGATAAGAATCTGAACTCTGAATACTTAAGTTGTATGTGACAGATGTTCCACTTTGGGACTGATAGGATAGAGCTACTCTGATTTCAATGTCAACATCTTAGCTTTGACATTGTAAATACGTGGCATTGGGCTGTCATGTCTGTCCTGTCTATAGGTTAGCAAGAAGAGTGAGAAGAGTAACATATGATTGCAGGCTCAGACTACACAAGTTTGTTTGTAGTCTGTAACCATGGAGACACATAGCTCTTCTCAAAAACAGAATACACAAAACTAGATGATTCTTAATCAAGGCTGCAATTAATTTCAGTTGTATCGCAACGATAAAATTGGTTGTAAACATGCACATAGCCTTTAGGTTTTTGTAGGGTGTAGATAGTAGCCTGTGGATCGGAACAGTGGGAGATCATGGAGGGGTGAGTAACTGTTCCTTATGTTACTATTACTACCTAGTAAGCGTTATTAACTTTATTTTTTTGAGACTACAAAACCTCTTTAACCCCATCCCACAAGAGAGCAAGTTTTGGAAAATAATTTGTTCCCCTAATAATGTCACCAATTAGGCAATGTGTTTGGCATTTCAATTTACACATATATACAGTTGCAAGACATATTAAGTGAACCCTTCAGAATTACCTGGATTTCTGCACTGATTACTAAAAAATAGACAAAAAATGTGAATCTGAAATTAGTTCGGGAAAGATCAGAAGCAATATGATGAAATATTATTTTAGGGCTAAAGTACTTGCGATCTGGAATAAACATGCAGTAAGTGAATGTAACCATGACTGGGATAAACACGTCTATTCTAAATACAAGACAGCCCATGTGGTCTTAGAATTGTGACTTTTTTCTATTAGACCACATTTAATCAGTGCAGAAATCCAGATAAATCCAAAGGGTTCGCTTACTTTTGCTTGCAACAGTAAAGGAAAAACCTAGCAGCTCTGTAGCAGGACTAGTCAGGCCTCATCTGTCATGTGTTTGCAGGACACATTCCTCAATAAGAAGAAAGGGAAAGGCTTAGGAGATAACGCTTGCAATCCACACAAAGCATTTGTCATCAGCCTCTCGCTGGTAGACAGGGAGGTGGGGTCCTCGGGATCCCATTGTTGATGGGATAACTTATACAAAGGCATTAAATGTCCATTAAGATTTCAATTTTGCTGACTTAACACTACAAACATTTCTGGAGGGTAAAAGATACTGGACGATGGCCAAATGATTAAGGGCTGAAGATTATCTCCTCCTTTATGTGCATTCAATTAAAAATATATAACAAATATTATATTACACACCTATACCTCGATCCAGTGATGTGTGCTGAATATTCAAGGTGAAAACGGTGAAAAATATAATACAGAGAAATAAATAAAAGTAACACATGTGCAGAATTTAAATATATGTCTAGATTCTTGCCAATAGGGGGCAGTATCATACTACTTTCATTCTAGGTAACAGAAGCTAATACTCTTACATTATATTTTTTAACATAGGAGGCGCCTTATCATAGTAGTTATATTTTTGTACATAGGGGGCAGTATTATAGTAGTTATATTCTTGTACATAGGAGGTAGTATTATAGTAGTTATATTCTTGTACATAGGGGCAGTATTATAGTAGTTATATTCTTGTACATAGGAGCAGTATTATAGTAGTTATATTCTTGTACATAGAAGGCAGTATTATAGTAGTTATATTCTTGTACATAGGAGCAGTATTATAGTAGTTATATTCTTGTACATAGGAGCAGTATTATAGTAGTTATATTCTTGTACATAGGAGGGGTATGGGTGGGGGTTTTTTATAGTTTATTTTTTTTTATAGTGTGGGTGTATATTAGTATTTTTTTTGAGGGGGGGGGTTTTATGGTTTTTTTTTTTTAAAGGGGGGGGTATTATAGTGTTTTTATTTTTGTAATAGGGGGAGTTTTATAGGAGTTTTATTTTTTGAAATGGGGGGGTATTATAGTGGTTATTTTTTTGTAAAGGGGGGAGTATTATAATAGTTATTTTTGAGGAGTAGTATTATAGTAGTTATATTCTTGTACATAGGAGCAGTATTATAGTAGTTATATTCTTGTACATAGGAGCAGTATTATAGTAGTTATATTCTTGTACATAGGAGCAGTATTATGGAGGGAGATTATTTTTTTGGGGGGTTTATATTTATTTTTTTAGGGGGTATATTATTATTTTTTTTTTAAAAAAGGAGGTTTTTTAAATATTTTTTTTTTTTTAAATAGGAGCAGTATTATAATAGTTATATTCTTGTACATAGGAGCAGTATTATAATAGTTATATTCTTGTACATAGGAGCAGTATTATAGTAGTTATATTCTTGTACATAGGAGCAGTATTATAGTGGTTATATTCTTGTACATAGGAGCAATATTATAGTAGTTATTTTTTTATTTAAAAAAATAAAAATATTTTTTTTTTTTTTTTTTAAAAAAAAAAAAAAAAAAATATTATTTTATTTTTTTTTATATAAAACACACACCTCCCACAAACACAAACCCCCCCCCCCCACCCCCCCACACAAAAAAAAATTAAAAAAAAAAAAAAAAAAAAAAAAAAAAAAAAAAAAAAAAAAAAAAAAAAAAAAAAAAAAATTGTACCATAACAAAAAAAACAACAAAAAAAAAAAACACCTTTCTCCCCTTTTCCCCAAAACACACAAAAAACCACAAACAAAAAAAAAAAAAAAAAAACCTATTTTTTAAAAAAACAAACCAAAACAAAAAACCCAAAATAGCCACCAAAAGGAAGGGGCCAATTTAAAAAAAAAAAATTAATAAAAAAATAATAAAAAATTATTAGATAAAAAAAAAAAAAAAAACAAACAAAACCCCCCCCACCCCCCCCAACCCCAAAAAAATTTTATTTTTTTTTTTTCCATTTTCCCCCCCCCCAATCCAAAAGCCCAAATTTTTTTAATTTTTCAGTTCAGAGTCACATGATGGCTTATTGTTTGCGAAACAAAGTGTAGGTTAATTCTACATTTTCATTGCAAGTTTTCCTTAAGATAGGAAATGAAATGTGTCTGACTCCCCCCATATTTTACCTCCTTTTTGCTATACAGGTTAGTCGGTGGTCACAGTGATGTCATAACTAAGCTCCACCCACGATGTAAGAGACTACTAAATTGCAAATGCATCATGGGACATGTATTAAATATAAAAAGGCTTGTATAAATTATAATTCTACAATTTACAATCCTGATCCCTGTTACAAGGGTGTCATCTGCGTAGTAGGTGGTGGCCGGAGTCACGTTCTATGACATCACTCTTTGCGCTCACAATGCTATACATGCTGGTTTGTTTTCATTGCTGCGTTTTCTCTTACAACCGAGTTATTCCATATAAAGCAGATTTAAATGTGAAAACATTGGGAAGGGAAAGGGCATGTTTGAGCGGGTTGTGAGAAATGTCGCCCTTGCCAAATTTTTTTTTTTTTTTGTAAATGAATGGCCGGCCTGAGGTAAATTGACACATTCATTCAGTGGACAGACTCGCAGACTGATTACCCGTCTCCACTAACAGTGTTTGCCGGACAGATTAGTCATTCTCATCTCATCTGAAAGCCTCTGTTCAGCGCGGCTAAGGACACAGATGCCTCTTTACTGGTTTCACCAGGGTTTTTCAAAGGGAGCGTGGATCACACCGTGCAAGGACGGATTCCTGAAATAGAAAGTCTAAATTAATCTCTTTATGGAAAATGGAGAGGCTTGTTTGGGCCCATCAGAAAAGGAGACTACTTGTAGGTGAAAATCTTCTTAACACCCCAGCAAAAGCCTGTGAAAATCCAGCCCTTGGTGGATATCCCAGACCCGCAAGACTCAATCTGTCATTGCAGTGTGTGGTATAATAAAATGCCCAGTATGTAACCCACCGCCAGCTAGGCAAAAACCGCAGAAGATCAGATATAAGGCTATGACAAATTAGCTCTAAGCCATTCACTGACAGCAAGTAATGGCTTCTCTAAAAGACAACATAAATAGACTTTGTGTTGCGTATTATACCCGTAGGGGGAATTTATTAACCAGTTTACTGTTGTAGATGGGCATAAATGTGGTAAATCTTTAAAGAGGACCTTCCACCACCTCTATCAATTCTAGTTCTTAGCAGCTGTTAATAGTTGCTGCTCCACCGATTCCAGCACAGTTGGAATTTTCTCTCTAGCCCCCCCTCCCCCGAGCAATAAGCGCAGGTAGTTTTGGTGCCTGATGTGCTATTTAAGCTCTGTAAGTGGGCGGTGTGAGGCAGGGGGGCGTGGCTCAGAGCCCCAATCAAAGGCAGCCAGTGTCAGAGATCAGAATCACACCCTTTGTCTGCTACCGCCTGACACTGCAGAGCCTGGTCCTCCGTTGTTCTGTCCGTACAGTCTGAGGCCATTTTGTTGCCCACTTGGTTGGTTTAGCTAGGTCACCTTATGGGGTAAGACATCCCATAGACTGCACTGAGGCACCAAAACTACCTATGCTTATTGCTCAGGAACGGCGGGGGCTGGACAGAGAATTCCAACTGTGCTGGAATCAGTGAAGCAGCGCCCATTAACAGGTGCTAAGAAGTTGAATTGGTGGAAGTGTTGAAAGGTCCCGTTTTAAAGATAAACCATATCTATGACAGTCTCTTATTGCTTTCTCAGATTAATGGCGAACCCCGCGCCAGGATAACCTGCGATCAGCTTATATTTTGGGGGAACTTTTCAACTAAAAGGATTTGTCCAAAGTGAAGAACCCCTTTAAGTATAGCAAATCATCTATTGAATTTTTGTTCCATTTTGCAGGTGACACTGACTGGCCTCAGGTCTATACACCGTGCGGTTCCGCGCTGCTTCTGACCCCAGTAAATTCGCCATTACAAACATTTCCTTCTATAAACACCCCATGTGCCACTTTCACCACATTATGACTTGTAAATTACAATAATGTAACCTTTCCCGGTTGGAATTTCTTATAAATTAATATTAGCGTCTTGATTTGTTTTCTTTACGATAGAATTCAGGCAGAAAATAAAGTGTAGAGACATGATGTGTGTAGACACTCCTCTAATAATAATAGTGGATACCAAGTACTCTCAGCTATGTCAATAGCCTGAAGCTTCTTCATCGCTGCGCTAATGACAGGACTAACATAGAAAGTCAAGTTCCTTCAATTGGAGATGATTTCCAATGGGAAATGTAATGATCGGGTCATAAGAAGTTTTTGTCTAGGACACCAAGGTTCCTTACGGAATAATCTTATAAGTATTGGAAAAATTACATGTAACATTTTTTGTAAATCCAATTAAAGGGAAAGTATAATCTAGATTTTATTCATTAAACCCAAATAAGAAACTGATGTCTGGAGATCGGTCATTGACTTCTTTGTGTCCCCTACACACTAAAATCCTCCCTCAGTGGCCCCTACACAGTATAATAGCAACCTTGATGGACCCCACACAATATAATGCCCCCTTGGTGGACCCCACATAGTATAATCCCCCCCCCCCCACACAATATAATGCCTCCTCAGCATCTGTCACACAGTATAATTCCCACTGTAGAAAGTACCCTTAGTGGCCCCCGCACAGTATAAAGCCCCCTTAATGTCTTCCACACAGTATAAAACTCTCTTAGTGACCCCCATATAGGATAATGCCTTCTTAGTGGTCCCCACACCTAGTTTTGTTCCCATGGAGCTGTGTCCAGGTCTCCTCTGGTCAGTGCCATCCCTGGATTGGAGGATCAAAGAGCAATCACAAAGTCAGACAATCCCCAAAAATGGTACCCCCCCCCCACAAAGTATAATGGCCCATTAGTGGCTCCCAAGCAATATAATAGCTACACAGTATAACGCTCCCTTTGTGGCCCTCCCTGAATATAATTCCCCCTTAGTGGCCCCCACAAAGGATAATGTCCTCTTAGTGGTCCCTACACCTAGTCCTTGCATGGCTCTGTACGAAGAAATATAAAAAAGTTGTGGGTGTCAGATTATGGCGACACAAATAAAAAAAAATATTTTTCAAAGCTTTGGATGTTTGCTAAGGTGTTACAACATAATAAAACTATAAAATGGTATTGCTGCAATTGTACTGACCAGCGTAATATAGCAAACATATCATTTTGGCTGCACAGTGAATGTTGTAGACACAAAACTAACGAGAAAATGGGGCAAATTAATTTTTTCTCTGATTTTTCAATTTTTTTTTCCAGTTCCTAGTACATTGCATGGAATATTAAACCGTTATAAAGTACAATTTATCCCGGAAATGCAAGTCCATGTACTGCTTTATGAATGGAAAAATGAAAAAGTTATGGTTTTTGGAAGCTGGGGAGTAAAAAACCAAAATGAAAAATGGCAGTAAGGGGTTAACGGGAACCTGTGAGGGTAATTTGGAACACTAAATTACCCACAGTTTCTTATGAAACGGGGGTTTAGTGTTCCAAATCTCTCTGTTGTAAAGCCATCCATGCCCGTTTCTCAGGGAGCATGTACAGTGAACCCGGGGTGTATGTCCTCGGCTTCATTGAAGACCTGCACAGGTCCCAGGAGCACCAGAGATGAATCTGATGAGACTCATCTCTAGATAATTACAAAGGTTTTGGTTTTTTAAATGCGGGCATGGAGGGCTTCAAAACAGGGCGATTTGGGACACTAAACCCTTAGTCTATAAGGACCTGTGGGTGGTTTAGTGTCCCAAATCAACCTGACAGAATCCCTTTAAGCTTTAAGGAAGTAAATGAGAAGACATTTTATACTGAGTACTCTTCCTTTTTTTTCTCCTGTGTACTGTGTTTCACCAAGTCACCCAGAATCCACATCAATCCTTATTCCCTACTTTTTGTCCCACTCTGTATGCTGAAGTTACAGGAGTTGTATGACATTAAAGAGGTTTTCCAGGCAAGATACGTTGATGACCTGTCCTTAGGTTGTCAATATCAGATTGGCGAGTATCTGACATCAAGGACCTACACTGATCAGCTGTTCTGAGCAGCTGTTATACAGAGAACAGAGCTGGTAATCAGATAGCTCTGTTATCCATGTGGTTGCTGTCCTGAGCTACTGCAGTTCAGTTTCACCAACTTGCATAGGAGCTGAGTTAAAAATAAGAGATAAAATATGAAAAAAGTAAAAAAAAAAAATTAAAAAATTTCAAATCACCCACCCTTTCCCTAGAACAAATATAAAAGTACATAAAAAAGTGAAACACATATACATTAGGTATCTGAAAATACCCGGTCTAGAATCTTATAAAAATATTTTTCCCGCAATTTTTTTTCGCTGTTTCGCCTACCATAAAAATTTGAATAAAAAGTGAACACAGCAACAGACATTCCACAAATTGGTTGAAATAAAAAGTACATCTGGCTCCTCAAAAAAAACAAACAAACAAAAAACGTATGCTGCCCTGCACACAAGTTTCCAATTTCATCCCATTCTGAATTTTTTTCAGCCTACTAATAAATTAAATGGACTATTAAATCATACCACTAGGAAGTACAATGTGTCCCACAAAAATTAAGCCCTCACATGACTCTGTGAATGGGAAAATAAAAAAAGTTATGGCTTTTGGAAGGCGGGGAGTCAAAAAAAAAAAAATCGAAAAATGCCTGTGGCGGGAAGGGGTTAAAGATTAAGAAAAAGGCTGTTTTTTTTTTTTTCAAACACAAAATTTTTTATGGGTTATGTTTAATATTGGAACTTTTACAGCGTTTTGCTGAGTCCTTTCACCCATTACGGACCACCACCTCCTAGTTTCAAAAAGCACTTTACCGACACTGCCAAAAGCAAAACATAAAGGACCCAATACTCTTTTTTTTTACCTGGGATCTCTGACCCCCCTTCAGCTTATGCTGCCAACTAGAGGATGTCCAGTGGTGAAGTGTTCATGTTCATGCTGTAGGTAAAGTGGGATAAGCAGTTTCCAGACATCATGGGTTGCACTTGGAAAAAAAATCCAATAATAACATGCCTGATATATTCCGTATATATATATTTTTTTTACTAGAACAGACATTGGAGGACTGTTGGACTTGGATACATTAGATTGTTGGTGGTCCATGTTGACCTACGCAAGATCTGATGATTCTAGTCGATTGCTATATCAACATAAGCATGAATCATGTGCAGCTACTAGGGAAAGATTCCACCAAATATTTTTGCTCTGGAGCCTCCGGTAACCTTTATCTAGTCCGGTGGTTCAGACCTATAACCTTTTTGTTGGCTCTATGTAGATTACTGATGCACTAGAGTGAGACTAATCTAAGTATTTGCATGGAGTCCATTGAAGATTCAGAGGTCCAAATTTTATAGACCAGGGCTAAAATCTGCAACAAAACATGCTAAACCCCTTCCCTCTGGAATTATTCATGATTTAGTTTTTTTTTACTCCTTGCCTTCCAAAAGTCGTAACTTATGTATTTTTCTCTTCATAGAGATGTACGAGGGCTTATTTTTTGTGGGACAAATTGTGCTTCATAATGGTACCATTTTATATTCAATATGATGTACCGGGAAGCTAGAAAAACACCACATTTATATAGTTTTTTTAATGTTTTAATACTTTTACAAAAATCCAAAACTTTGAAAAATGCAAAAAATTATTTTAGTTGCCATATTTTTTGTTTCTGTGTACAGAGCTGGGTATGGTGTCTTTTTTGCTGTATATGTAGTTTTTATTTACATCATTTTGGGGATTGTCCAATTATTTTCATAATTTTATTCACATTTTCTGGCACTGGAAATGTTGAAAAAAAAAAACTGCGATTCAGGTGTTTTGATTTTTTTTTTTTTTTTTACCACTATGTACAGGTCAACACCATATTATTTTTACAAATTGGGCATTTTTGGCCACAGAGATGCCTAATGTGCTTCATTTTATTTATTTTTATTTGTAATAAAAATTATTTGAATTTTTATACATTTTTTTCAATATTTTAAAAATTTTTTGTATCTTATGCTAGGTTTACATGAGCGTTCGGTTTCCAAGTGGACCTGAAGAAAGGAAAACCAATCTGCTTAAAAAGCGGTTACCCGCGGAAACTAGACTACAGACAACAATCGGGTCCACCGGGTTTCCACCTGAAAAATGCTTGCAGGACTTATCTCTTTGTATTTTTCAAGCAGAATGGACACAATCCCCGAATGGAGACCAAGCGCTAGTGTGAACCTAGCCTTAGTTTTAGCCCCCGCCCCAAGTTTCTTGAACCTGTGATGATCAGATTGCCTGTGCCATAGACTGCAATACAACTGTACACAAAATGCTGATGTAACTACTAATATGTCATTGATAAAGGCTTCGAAACGTGGATCTATGTTGGTACATGCAATAAATCCAGAGCCTTAACAGTAACGACCAATGGGTTCACCGAACCAAGCTCAGGTCACCACAGAAAACTTTAGATCTACAAGACCTGCAGATATTTGTGGTGTAAAAAAATATGATATTAGCGCCAAAGAAGGGAGGAAACCCTATATAGCAAGGATTAAAATGGTCGCCTCAAGCCATTTCCATGACCTTTGGACCAATACTTCAACCCTTGTTTGTTAATATTATAGATCACCCTGGAGAGGGCATTCTTACAAAGGTTTTTTTTTACCACTAAAGGGGTTACAAGCCATCAAAGCTGAGACCCTTCTTTCCAAGGGCCCCATAAAAACTGCATGGTTTGGCTGTAAAACCAGCCCAAGACTTTTTCACCTATGCCCCGTTAATATACATTGTAGCTCTGTATTTTATGCCACTCACTAAATTACCAAACAAAAACCCCATTATTTTATTACCTTCTTGCTTTTTCCGTATTTACATATTTTATGTTTTTTTTCAGGGAAAATATAACCTCTCTATCGACTCTTGTAACCATGTGCAAAGTGCACATTTCCATTAAAATGCAGAATCATATCCATCTTGGCTAGGAACCCTCATCTGGAATAGTTTCGCGGAGAGTATAATTCCTCTCTGCTCTGTCAGCCCTCACAAAGACTTATTTTACGCAAAACCTACATTTGAATTTTGGTGATTTATTCAAACTGAGTTTTCTGTGTACACTGCTGTAAATTAATACCAAAAATTGCTTTTTTGGCTTTGGTTTTCATGAAAATCATTTTAACAGTTGCAGAACTTAAGTGTTTTTGAAAGTACACAGAGATTTTTTTTTTTTCCACATCACATCCATGTGTACTCGCATCCTGAAAGAAATCTGTTGTTCTTACACTTGTGCTAGAAGAAACTTTGCATCGACAATCATAACAACTCCTTTTATCGCAAGTTTGATTTATATTATTGTTACATATGTTTTTGGAAAGCAAAATCCTGAATATTCTTCTATCCTTTAAAGGGGACATACAGTCATGGCCAAAAGTTTTGAGAATGATACAAATATTAATTTTTACAAAGTCTACTGCTTCAGTTTTTCTAATGGCAATTTGCATATACTCCAGAATGTTATAAAGAGTGATCAGCTTAACAGCAATTACTTGCAAAGTCAATATTTGCCTAGAAAATGAACTTTATCCCCCAAAACACATTTCTACATCATTGCAGCCCTGCCTTAAAAGGACCACCTAACATCGTTTCAGTGATTGCTCCATTAACACAGGTGTGGGTGTTGATGAGGACAGGGCTGGAGATCAATCTGTCATGATTAAGTAAGAATGACACCACTGGACACTTTAAAAGGAGGCTGGTGCTTGCCATCATTGTTTCTCTTCTGTTAACCATGGTTATCTCTAAAGAAACACGTGCAGTCATCATTGCACTGCACAAAAATGGCCTAACTGGGAAGAGTATTGCAGCTAGAAAGATTGCACCTCAGTCAACAATCTATCGCATCATCAAGAACTTCAAGGAGAGAGGTTCCATTGGTGCCAAAAAGGCTCCAGGGCGCCCAAGAAAGACCAGCAAACGGCAGGACCGTCTCTTAAAAGTGTTTCAGCTGCGGGATGGGGCTACCAGCAGTGCAGAGCTTGCTGAGGAATGGCAGCAGGCAGGTGTGAGTGCATCTGCACGCACTGTGAGGCGGAGACTCTTGGAGCAAGGCCTGGTCTCAAGGAGGGCAGCAAAGAAGCCACTTCTCTCCAGAAAAAACATCAGGGACAGACTGATATTCTGCAAAAGGTACAGGGAGTGGACTGCTGAGGACTGGGGGAAAGTCATTTTCTCTGATGAATCCCCTTTTCGATTGTTTGGAACATGTGGAAAACAGCTTATTGGGAGAAGAAGAGGTGAGCGCTACCACCAGTCTTGTCTCATGCCAACTGTAAAGCATCCTGAAACCATTCATGTGTGGGGTTGCTTCTCAGCCAAGGGAATCGGCTCTCTCACAGTCTTGCCTAAAAACACAGCCATGAATAAAGAATGGTACCAGAATGTCCTCCAAGAGCAACTTCTCCCAACCGTCCAAGAGCAGTTTGGCGCTCAACAATGCCTTTTCCAGCATGATGGAGCACCTTGCCATAAAGCAAAGGTGATAACTAAATGGCTCAGGGAACAAAACATAGAGATTTTGGGTCCATGGCCTGGAAACTCCCCAGATCTTAATCCCATTGAGAACTTGTGGTCAATCATCAAGAGACGGGTGGACAAACAAAAACCAACAAATTCAGACAAAATGAAAGCATTGATTCTGCAAGAATGGACTGCTATCAGTCAGGATTTGGTCCAGAAGTTGATTGAGAGCATGCCAGGGAGAATTGCAGAGGTCCTGAAGAAGAAGGGTCAACACTGCAAATATTGACTTGCATTAACTCATTCTAACTGTCAATATAAGCTTCTGTTACTCATAATATGAATGCAATTCTATTTCTGTATGTGATAAAAACATCTGACAAACACACATAAAAACCAGAGGGCAGCAGATCATGTGAAAATAGAATATTTGTGTCATTCTCAAAACTTTTGGCCATGACTGTACATTCACAAATTTAGCAGTAGGCATTGGACATATGCAGGACTATAGGTGTATCATGTATCAACCTGTGGCTCTAGATTCTATAAGTATGGCTTATACAGCACATTGTACACGCATATGTGACAATGAAACTAAAACAAATATTCCAAAACAACCCCAAAAAAAAGATTAACTACTTTAATTAACGTTCTATTCCTGCCCCCCCGGACACAAAGCTATGTGTCGCCTACATAAAAATTTCCATAATGGAGAGGGAAAACTATTTAAAAAAATTATAGCACTTTGTAGTATTAAAAAAGAAAAACGGAAATTTTTTTTAAAATTTTCAATAAAGCCGAAAAAAAATATTTGAATAACCTCAACGAATAAAATGATATAACCTTCAAAACCGTATATAACAAGAAATGTTTCCGGTCAGGAAAAATGGCCCGGTCATGAGGTGGTTAAGTAGTAGCAGTCTACTCTCCTCTGTTGGTTCAACCATTTATGGTCATTATTGTCAGGCTGTGCTCTGTGTCTTCTGCTCTTCTACTGGCATCTGGTCAAGCTCTACCCCCTTCTGTACAAAACACTTGCTACCTCCTACCTGCTGCCAGCCTGCTCCTTGCACTTGGATCAACCATATACGTGAAGCATATTGTACATGCCCTGCAGGTCTTGTATTAGTTTATGCTTACATTACAGCTAGTACAGAGTATTATAGGGTAAGAAACAGGCGGACAAGCTGACCTTCCCACCCAGTAGAGAAAAGCAGCTGTAAATTTTAGCATGAACAAACTCTAAAAAATACAAAGAAAATGTAAATAGTGTAATTTATGTTATTGGTTATGACCGGCCTGAATGTGGCCATACAGTTTAGATTAATGTCAGCTAAACCAGTTGGTTTCGGCAGGGGCAGCTGACCATCTAATCCGTATATGGTCTCCTGAAGTAGAAAAGGGAAAGTTCAAAGGTGCTTAATACTCTGTAAGGCATGTAAAGCATGTCATTCTACACCAAATGTGGCAGATTTCTTTATCAACTGCTGCTGTTTCTTGTCATCCCTGCCCTCTCAATGAGCACTGTGTATACAGCTATGGGATCTGCAATGATGTGGCTACCCTTCCAGCTCGGTGGTCATGTTATCCTAGAAGACTCAGATAAGTTATCCAGTGTTGCAAAGAGGCTGTATTCCTGTATTTATACATTGTGCCCCCATAAGGTCATAACAGACTTTTGAGGGTCATTTTAACACAACTTTTTTTTTGATGATTTCTCCTCTGAGTCTGATACATTAACCCCAGTTAAAGGGGAAATCAGGGAAAACAAGAAAAAAAAAAGTTGTTAAAATGACCCTCAAAAATCTGTTATGACCTTATGGGGGCAAATGAATGTTTTTTTTTTTTTTAAAAAAAGCTATTAAGGCTAAGGCCCCATGTAGGGGACCACAGATAAAAAAGGGCTGCGGGACAACGCATCACAGTTTTTCCCGCAGTGCATTTCACAGAGTTTTGTCTGCGGACTTTCTGCTTCCATTGTACCTATAGGGAAATCGTCTGCGTTTCCGTAGGTATAATTGACATGCTACAATTTCCAAAACCGCAACGGTTTTGGAAATCGCATGTCCATTGCGCGTATTAATCTGCAATGTGTGGATGTTATTCTCTAGAAATCCATTCACTTTGCAGGGACTGTAAAAAGCCGCGATTGTTTCTGCTGAGTTTACGCAACATGGGGCCCCAGCCTTAAAAAAAGGAGAAAAAAAAAGCAAAATAAAAATAACAAAAGAATAAAATCCCATGTATCCCCAAAAAAGCTGCAAAAATTTTTTAAATAAACCAAAGGAAAAGAATATTACGGCCCGAAAATGTGTCCTCTTCTGAACCAGGAAAAATGGCCTGGACCTGAAGTGGTTAAAATATTTTACCAAAAATATCCCCAAAAACTCCTCTCGAAACAATATTGAATTATAATTGAAATTATGGTTACTCTTTAATGAAAGGATTTGTAAATATGTCCATTCTTGATCAACCCTTTATGATTTAGATGTTAGGGTCTTGAATATTTCTTGCCCTGCTTATCGACCACCATGTACTAACCACTCCTGACATGTTCCGTCTAATATATAATTGCATTCACCATGAAATAACAAATGTAGAGAATCTGAGCGTTGTACCAATCCTGTTATTTCTCCTGAAAATTTATAAATACTCAAATGGGTGTTACCATTCCCCTGTACACTCTGAATCTTTTTCTCTATCCCCTACCATTCTTGAGCAATCAATTCTGCTTCAAAACCAAATATGCTAATTAAGTGTCAGGTGGGTGGTCCTGGGCTGGAGTAGATAATCTTTGACCGCCCGTCAGTAGAGAGCCAAGTTACCATATTGGAGGCTGAGCTAACTTCACTAATTGTTCAAGAACGGTGGGGGTACCTATTGAAGGATGCAAAGAGTTGGAGTTAGCTGAGGTGGTGAGAGGTCCTCTTTAAATTCAGTGACTGCCAGTTTCAGGGCAACATTTTAGATTAAGCTACATATCGCCATTACATAAAACAATGGTGGTCAAACTGGTATATGATGGGGCCCTTGTATGCAGTTTTTGACTATATCAGAAGGCTATCATGTTTTTTATTACTCTTATTAGTTTTTTAGCTATAATTGTCAGGTAGCCCCTTTCTGAATGTTCGGTATACAGGGGCACTCTTGCCTGATCATCAAAGGGGACCACCCCCACCAACTCCTTGCACCATTCAATAGGCTTTGCTCCACTGATTCTGGCATTTTTGGAATTTTTTTCTCTAACCCCTAAAATTTCTGAGCAATTAGTGCTGTTAGTTTCACCACTATGCTAATTAGACTCTTTACTGTCAGATGGGAGGTCCTGGTTTGGGACTGCCCACCTGACAGTGGAGAGAATGCTGAGTGGTGAAACTAACAGCACTAATTGTTCAGGAATTTTGACCCTCTGGTTCATTTTAACCCCGAAACTCATAAATGGAAACATAACCCACAATCACAGTTACCAGACTACTCCACGTACTCTTTGTTTTGGTAGTCTAAAACACTCCATCAAAGAGTATGGGGGGGGGGGGATTGTCTCAGACTACCAAAGCACAGTGTGCATAGAAATTTGAGAAACTGGTGGCCATTTTATAGAAATGAAGAGGGGACTGGGAATTGTAACATCTGTGCCATAAAAATTAAATAGGAGGGCACCAGATGTATTTAATTGTAAAATGGAAATATCACTTTAAGAAAGAGAATCTAATCCTACCCACCAGGTTCTTGCCTGAGCCACACAATACAATACAATGCCTGCATGTTGGGCATCATTGATATAGACCGTTCCCGAAATATTTATCTGGATCTACCACCTCTTGCCTAAACCATGAATAAAAATCAATATCAGGGCCTCTTTATGAATAATGTTTGCCTTACAGATAATGGTAACACCTCCCCAAACACACCTGCTCTTCCGCTGCCAATGGAGCCTGGTATCTGCAAACATTACAGGCCCCCGAGCCAGTGTGGTCCGGAGATATAGAGAGATTTGTAGCTTACTGCACCACAGAGGAGGCTTAAGTAAAGTCAAGGTGTGTTCAGATACCAAGTCCAAGAGAATAACACCATCCTTCTTAGTCAGCGCCATGTGTATCCTCTCTATTATATTATAAGCCCTCTTCAGCTTTGCATATTTACCCAGTCATTCCATACCACAGCGCCAGGGATGTGTATTAGCAGTTCACAGATAATCTACATTTTCCCTGCATTATCACACTTAAGGCGTGTGAAATAAATGCCACAGTTGCACCTTTAACTCTCAGGGCTGGGGATCCCTCCTTCTGTACACAAATATTCTCCATGCTAAAATATTGGGAGGTAAAATGATTTAATAGGACACAGAAAATATGATAAATCAACAAGGCTAAATACAAAAATGTGTTTGTACAAAGCTGTATCTACATCGTATTATTAGCTTAGATACACGGGATGTCCAAGGTGTAATGATTTTATAATATATAAATATAACATTTGTAAAGTGCTGCGGAATATGTTGGCGCTATATAAATAAAATGTATTATTATAACATAAACCATCACATAAAATATTCCTAAGGTTTCCTCACATCTCTGCCGGAGGATCCATTGACAAGTTTCCATTTCAGAGTCTGTTAAAAAATTGTTTGCGAACAAGTCCTGCATGTAGGACGTTTTCATTTGGCACAGTGATGGGTATCATAACGGATACAAACAGATCCCATTATAGTCTGTGGGGTTCTTCAGGTTCCATTGATCTAATGGATCTGTACATGTCGTACTTCCATATTTCTGTTCCTATAACACAGGGGTAAGGCACCCTTTTATGTACGGTGTGCTGATTTAATAATAAAAAAAATCTAGGATGGGGTACTTGGTGTGCCACGCAATAATTAATGGCGTCAAACCCTACATATGTTATTATAACGGGACTTGCAGCTGTAATACAGAGAGTAGATGACCTCAGTATTTCAGCTGTGTGAACAGAATAGTGCAGCAGAATTCCAGGACCCCTATATACAGTACAATGCTCCTTACTGCCCCCTATACACAATATAATGCTCCTTATTGGCCCTCTATACAAGGTATAATGCTCCGTATTGGACCCCTATACACAGTATAATGCTCAGCATTGGCCACTATACATGGTAAAGTGATCCTTATTGGCCCCCTATACACAGTATATTGTTCCATATGGGCCCTCTATACACAGTATAATTCTCCATATTGAACACCTATACACAGTACAATGCTCCTTACTGCCCCTATATACAGTATAAAACTCTATATTGCCCTTATACACAGTATAATGATCCATATTGGCCCCCTATACACAGTACAATGCTCCACATTGGCCCCCTATAATCGGTATAATGCTCCTTATTGCCCCCTATACACAGTATAATGTTCCAGTATAAGTTCCCCACAGTATGTTGCACCATTCGTGTCCATACCCAGAGCATTAAGCCCATTAGTGGCCCCAGCCTAGGTTAGTGCCACAACACAGTATTTGCTACCTACCTTGTGCTTTATTCCTGATGACCGCTCTGCCCCCATTTATTCAGCCTCCAGCACCTGCACGTGGCGATCCCGTCCATAGCTTGGCAGTGAGTGGAGGACCTTGTGACTGTCCACGTCACTGAGACTCCTCTAAACTAAAGCACTAGCGCTGGAGAAGGCCGAGTGACATGTACAGTCACATGCCAAGCTATGGACGGGATCGCTATGTTCGGGAGTCGGAGGCTGACAGAATGGGGGTGGAGCAGAGGAGGCAGCACATAGGTGGGAAGCTGCCGGACCACTCTTGGGGTTTACCGACCCCTGTTATAGCAGAACAGTAAAATGGAGATCAAGCACGGATGTGAACTGTATCTAAAACTATAATATGTCTGCAAAATATATATTACAATTTTCAAAATAATTTTCAAAATGCAAAAATAGTTACATTTATTACACTTACGTCTGTATAACCAACATACACATATTCAGTATCCCTGTAATTATACCAATTGTGATAATTTGGGGAATTAAAACTCAAAATGGCGGCTTTTCCTGGTCCAGACCACGGTGGTTCGTGGTACTGGGCGCCGGAAAGATAGCTTTCAGACAGTCCAAGCGTAAAATAAACGTGGCTTTATTCAGCTTAACTGTAACATAACAAAACAACAAACAAAACTTAGGCCGCCGTTAGGGCCCTAACTCACTCATAGAGCCCCTAACTAGCCTCTGGGGCAACAAGAGCCTGACTTAGTCTCCAAAAGTCCTCTCTGGACCCAAGCCCTCTGGGACAGACTGCCTCTCTGTCCTAGGCTGGTCCACCATTTCCTCTGGAGATACACGCCCCACCCAAAGGTGTGGCTGAGGGCCTTTTCAGGGCTGGCCAGGGTCGCTCCCTAGCGCCCTCTAGGTTCATACTCTCACACAATATGTACTGGAAAGACAAAAAGTTATTTAGGCGTTTGGTTGCTTAAAAAAATTACTAAAACAATGTTGGATAATGAATGTCTATGTAGCTTGGAATATTATCAAAAAACAACTATTGGCAATTTGAGATATCATTTAATCCAATTCACACTGCAAAAAAAATACTGCTGGAAAGCTGACAGTGTGCCGAATCAGCGCGCTGTCAGTTTTGCCTGTATCTACCCCAGTTGCAGATATTGGTGCTGTTAGTTTGGGTACCTGCACTGTCACAAGGGTGGGCCTTACAGCCTAGCTGGGTGGTGAGAAGCCCCCTGACGGTACACTTCTATGGTATTGTACTGTCAGGGGGGTGTTTCTCACTGCCCAGCAATGATTCTGAGCTGTAAGGCCCGCCCCTTTGACAGTGCAGGTACTGAAATGGTTCTAGCATCTGGGACTCCCAACAATAAGCTATTTGAAAAGACCACACTGTTTGAGTAAGTGTTGCGACCTCTTCACTGAATACCAAGCATAGCGCCACACATTGCATGGAGGCTGTACTTGGTATTGCAATTCAGTCTCATTCACTTGACAGACTCTCTTTAGTCTTTAAAACTCCCAATCCTACAGAGACGAAGAGGGGTCACAAACCCGTGCATTATACTACCAAAGCCCGGAACATGCAAGTTTGAGAAAGCTGGGGGCGGAATGGGGAAATGGGCATGTATCACTGCATTACTTTATAGGGACAAGTGATTTTTTTGTATTATGGAGCTATATGAGATTTCATCCCAGGACATATTCATCTGAAAACACTCCACCACACACAAACACAGCAAAATCTAGCACCCGCGTCCAGAGGATGACATAACGCGCTCTGCTACAAGAGCTTTTTTATTTTCAGCTTTCATATAATATCAGCGAGCACGCTCTCGCACATCTGGAGGCAATGCTCATTTATCATTGTTGTGTTCACTTACACAAGTTATTTTCTAGATGATCTCTGCTTCGTGAAAATATTTCCTTCATATTTTTGGATAGGAGAAGACAATAAATAATAAACTATAACCTCCCCTTACGTCATCTTCATCCTCATGGCCATGCGTTTCATTTTGAGGGACATTAATCAGGCTTCCCCATGAACGTAACCTCAAATAGTGACATACTATACTTTAAAGGGCAATCTTGTATAATAAATGGTTGCGGCTCGGTCTGACGACTGCTTTTATAGTCCGTTCACAGGGATTCGTTTGTAGGGGCCCCATTAAAACCCTGCAGACCGTGAGATCACAGCATCGGTGTAGTTTATAAGGCATCTATTAGGCGGCAATTGTGCAATTTATATTTTCTATTGCCGTGTTCTTTTTTAACTTTTCTTTTATAAAGCCTTTTATAATGCCAAGACGACTTATTGGTTTGAGAACAGTAAGACAAAATATTACACATGTAAGATACAGCCGTCTTTAAAAGGGTTACGGGAGTTAAGATGTAGTATGTACGTAGTAAAAAGAGCGAAAACAAAAACAAAGTGAAAAGTGTCGTAAAACATCAAAGAAGGCGAATAATGTTATCGGTAAATGGGTCAAGGCATTAAGGTGCCCAGTAACAGAGGCAAAGACCATGACTAACAACAGCACGCCTCCTGTAGGATTGTAACTAATGGTGGCCATACACGTCATCTGAACCTGTCAAATTTTAGCGGGATCAAAGCTAATGATGAGTGAGAGAACTTACACATCAAGCAAAGAAGAGTAAGACAAGAGGTCACCACTCCTCCAGGCTCGCCAGATACAGGGATCAAAAATTTCAGTAATCTCGGAAGGGATTCAGAAGAGGCCAGCAACTTGTTGAGTAGCAGCTTGAGAGCAGAGCGAGGCTTGATAATATCTCTTGGCAAATCTAGAAGATGAAGTTACAGCTGGGAGGTCATCCTGGATCATTTTATATTAAAAGCAAGTTAAGATGTCTTGGGGTTATTTGAAGTCCACATTTAAGGGTCTGTGGACAAGATGAAGATCATTAATGAGGATGGTGGGAAAGGCTGGTTGGGCAAATAATTGTGTCAGAACGTGACTGAGTAGAAGTGGACTCAATATTGTTCATTCTTATTGAAGCTTCCCAACCGTTCATGGACAGGTGCAGGATTGAAAACAAAATGCAGATCCTAAACAGTCAGATCCATATAGGAAATACTGATCTGTATTGTGCTTAATACGGAGCACTATATTGATTTGAGACGTTAGGCCACATTTACAATTTTTAAAAAACCAGTCAAGTCCCATCTGGTTGGTTGGATACAATGAAGAAAACAGGTGGTATGTCTTTACCCCTAGAACCTCCAAAGGAACATCTCAACTTGTAAAGGTATAGTTACCAAAACGCTTGCACTTCGGCAAGGGACATGAACCAGACCAAATATTTTTGGTGTGAAGAACACATCTATAGTTTGATGTGAACTCAGCTGAGATGTTCTTGATGAGGTTGACACGTTGTTCTTGGAATGACACTGCTCTAGAAATCAGTTCATCATTTATCTGAGTTTGGGAATAGGAAATCTGCAATCCAATTTTTCGGAGGCTCTTCTCGCTGTCTCACACAGGAGAACTTTGTGTCCTACTAAGGCATTCAACAGATGTTGTCCTAGGAGGGGACAGTGGGGACTCTCCGTTCTTTGTGATGCCAGAGGATGAACACAACCTTTTTTTATGTCCCAATCACTGCATTTCAACAGCTATAACAAATTTTTAATTTTCTGTCAACTCATCATATGAGGGCTTGTGTTTTACATGACAGGTTGTATTTTTTAATGGCACCAAATATATATATAAACTTTTTACATATTTTGGGAGGAGGAAAGGGGAACTAACAATTCCACCACTGATTTTTAGATTAGTTTTTACAGTGTTCACCATGTGGTAAGGTAGATCTTTATTCTGCAGCCATTAAGATCAAAGTGATGCCGAATTTATATAGATTTGTTTTGTTTTCTGAGAGCTGTAACATCATAAGGGCGTTTTTTGTGAGATGAGCTGTAGTTTTCACTGCTGCTAATCATGTACTTTTTCTTGCAAGCATTTTTTATCCCTTTTGTAAGAAAATTGTGTTTTTAATTTCTTCCATGTTTGGACTTTAAAAAAATATTTTAGAACTTTTTTTTTTTTTTACTCTCACTGAGGAACTTGGCCCTGTTATCACTTAATTGCTATAATACACTGCAATAAAGTACTTCTGGACTGCAGAATATTATGCCTGTGAGTGTATTAGTCTAATATATTGGAGTCTCATAGGAATACACAAAAGGCAGACCTGGGCACTTTCTTACATCTTTACATAGTGGAGGATTGCAGTTATTTCTGATACTGTTGCATGACAGTGTCAGCTGTAATATACTGGGGGCACAGCTCTAGTGCCTGTCCTGTCCCCATGCATGGCATTTAGTGTTAAATACATAATGCCATTGCCAGGATTAACTTCACTGCAATAACTGCATATATATCTATATAGACATAGATATATAATGCTCATAAGTATCAGATCAGTGGGGTCCAACCCCCAGAACCGTCATAAATCATCTGATTAAAGAGGTTTGCACAATGCCATACATTGTATAGTGGCTGTGCTTGGTATTGCAGCTTAGCTCCATTCATTTCAATGGTAATGGCCATGTGACCAACGAATGTGATGTCACTGGCCTGAGAAGAGGAAATGGAGCTCATCCAAGGTCTTCAAATAATTGATCGACAGGGATCCCAGGTGTCAGACTTTACCGACTTAATATTCACTGTCTTTTCTAAGGATAGGTCATCAACATCACAGTCCAGGAAACTCATTTAATTGACATCCTGTAATTAACCCTTTATTATAGTCTTCATTTTTTTGAGGCTAGGTCATCTAGCAACCTCCTGTTCAGCCAAGTTTGCATCTGCTATACAATATCCTGCGTCTCTATGCTTGGCTAGGCTAAGTTCACATCTGCTGAAGAAACCGCTGAGAAAAAATTCCTGCACGGAGGACTTTTCTCTCCGCCGCTTTCAGAGCCTAGCGCAGATGTGACCCTAGCCTCACCAAGCAATAGGAAACACAGCAATACAAAAAGTCAGCAAATACATTGCTACTAGATCTAGTAAGATCGTGCGCGGTTATCTTCTCAGTACAATGGACTGGCAGCAGTACCGTACCCAGGCTGTCACTATATACTAGAGATAAAACAGAAGCCACTATTCACTTATCTGTAATGGTCTTCATCAACTTTCAGGAAGCGGACTAGATTTCATTTGCATTGGATCAGTCAGCACAAATAAACACATGCTTTAATAACAGACGCAGAGATTCATCGTTCACACAGGCGGGATCCAATAAACTGCAGCTTGTCCAGAAGAAAAGTGTCTTTCTAAGACGCATCAATAAATAACGTCTTCGTTCGCTCTTTGACCTACGGCCTCTTTGATAATGTTTGTTTTATTAACAAGTCGGAGTAATGAGAATTTTATTGACAGATATGACTGCCAAAAAGCAGAAACGGTGGAAGCCGCCAAGTTAATCAGAGAGCAAAGCGAAGCTCTCACTGCAAACAAGTCCCGTCTGCTTATAATGTATGTAAGATACGTCTAACTTCCAGTATAATCACAATAAATGGCTTTAAGATGCTGCACCAGTTGCAGTTCCACCTAATTTACAATGGGAGAGCACTAGAGCTATACTCTTTTGAAAGGCACAATTTGCAACGTGCTATAGATACTGTTTAAAAGGAGTGTGTCATATCACCCCAGGACTGCAGAAAGATAGGTTAGTGTCACCAGAACCAGCATATCACCCCAGCCCTGCAGATAGATAGGTTAGTGTCACCAGAACCAGCATATCACCCCAGCCCTGCAGATAGATAGGTTAGTGTCACCAGAACCAGCATATCACCCCAGCCCTGCACATAGATAGGTTAGTGTCACCAGAATCAGCATATCACCCCAGCCCTACAGATAGATAGGTTAGTATCACCAGAACCAGCATATCACCCCAGCCCTGCAGATAGATAGGTTAGTGTCACCAGAACCAGTATATCACCCCAGTCCTGCAGATAGATAGGTTAGTGTCACCAGAACCAGCATATCACCCCAACCCTGCAGATAGATAGGTTAGGGTCATCCGAACCAGCATATCACCCCAGCCCTGCAGATAGATAGGTTAGTGTCACCAGAACCAGCATATCACCCCAGCCCTGCAGATAGATAGGTTAGTGTCACCAGAACCAGTATATCACCCCAGCCCTGCAGATAGATAGGTTAGTGTCACCAGAACCAGCATATCACCCCAGCCCTGCAGATAGATAGGTTAGTGTCACCAGAACCAGAATATCACCCCCAGCCTGCAGATAGATAGGTTAGTATCACCAGAACCAGCATATCACCCCAGCACTGCAGATAGATAGGTTAGTGTCACCAGAACCAGCATATCACCCCAGCCCTGCAGATAGATAGGTTAGTGTCACCAGAACCAGTATATCACCCCAGCCCTGCAGATAGATAGGTTAGGGTCATCCGAACCAGCATATCACCCCAGCCCTGCAGATAGATAGGTTAGTGTCACCAGAACCAGCATATCACCCCAGCCCTACAGATAGATAGGTTAGTGTCACCAGAACCAGCATATCACCCCAGCCCTGCAGATAGATAGGTTAGTATCACCAGACCCAGCATATCACCCCAGCCCTGCAGATAGATAGGTTAGTGTCACCAGAACCAGCATATCACCCCAGCCCTGCAGATAGATAGGTTAGTGTCACCAGAACCAGCATATCACCCCAGCCCTGCAGATAGATCGGTTAGTGTCACCAGAACCAGCATATCACCCCAGCCCTGCAGATAGATAGGTTAGTGTCACCAGAACCAGCATATCACCCCAGCCCTGCAGATAGATAGGTTAGTGTCATCCGAACCAGCATATCACCCCAGCCCTGCAGATAGATAGGTTAGGGTCATCAGAACCAGCATATCACCCCAGTCCTGCAGATAGATAGGTTAGTGTCACCAGAACCAGCATATCACCCCAGCCCTGCAGATAGATAGGTTACTGTCACCAGAACCAGCATATCGCCCCAGCCCCGCAGATAGATAGATAATCTGAATCAAAAGGTGTTTTTTCCTGGGGAATCACCATCTCCGTTGCCAAGATATAGCCATTTTTGCCAATATGCAAATGTGCTCTTTGGAGTAATACTGTTGTCAACATGGCTGACTGCTGCCAATATGCGGGACTGAAATTTGGTATGCTTTAACAAAAGACAAGCTAAATTAAATGAAAGGGATACTGTCAACAAGATTTGACAAACATAATGTGTTAACACTGGTCTTGTGAAAGTGGGTCAAACAGCAAAATTTTTAATTTATACTGGAGACAAACCTGAGAACATGTTTTATTCATGCAGCCACCATATGCTAATGCAGCCTTAAGTGTTCTATGGGTGCATATTCTTCAATGGTCACTAACTTTTACGGCAACTTAATCTCATTTAACAGAGCATGTGATTCTGGATCAAAATACAATACACTTTATTTCAAAATGTTGCTGTTTCCTGTCTAGGAGAACCAATGTACTTCTGACTAGCTCATATTACTGATGGGATGTTAGTAATAGACAGCAAACAGCTTTTCTTTTAGTGCTTGGATTTCTCATTTTCAATGTCAAGAATCTTTTTAGTTGCATCATAATCTGGATTTGCAATCCAGTGTCCCTGGATGTTCCATATTAAGATCACTTTCCTCAGCTATTTTACAGTTACTTATGGCAGAATTACATGTAGAGTAACCAGTAGTACTAACAATGCATGTTCTGTATTGTACATGCTCCCTTCCTCAGAGAGAAATTGAAAATGTGCTGCAGACATAATGTGGCTATTAGTAGTAGAAATACTGATAGGACATCATGTATAAAGGTTTATACAGACAGGGAATAGACTGGCCAGCAAGACTCTGCAGATATAACAACTTTTGATGAACACTCAAGTTCCCTTTCACTGCAGTTTCCTGTGTTACCCCTTCCCTATGCTCTTTGACTTATGCCCCCTGAAAGGATATATTGCTTCCCTTACAGATTACATACGGTGCATTTCAAGTGCACAGGTTAAACCCCCACAAACCTCCCTATATATGGTCACTGTAATGGCTGCCATTATTGGATGCCTACCAACATTTGTGCAATGTCGTGGAAAACAGAATATCCAAGCACATCACACACTGTAAATGGAGGTAAGGTGATATATAAGATGCCAATAGCCAAAATATCATTAGCTCAGTGCTTTTTATTTCACCTTGGTTACCCACTTTTGGCTGTTATCTAACATTACATATTCATTTTTGTAAGTATGAACACTAAATGTCTCTACTAACTTTTTGCAGCATTTCGGCTATGAATTGCCATATTGTTAAGACGCAACACCGCGAGGTCACATACCTTAATACAAGCAATAACCAAAGTTCTGTCCAATCAGCTTCAGCGTAAATTCCGTGGCTACATTTTATCATCGTTATTTGCCACCTTACAGGCAGTGGAGCATGATGGGTTTTGACACATTGAATATATTTACACTTGGCACAGAACTGGCTTATTAACAGTTATGGGATACAGTTACGCGCCAAGGCCAAACACTGAGTCTTATGAGAACGTAACATTCCAGAAACTGGCACAGGCCGCAACCTTATGTTCTGCGCTTTACCCAAGTGCTGCCAGCTCCGGGTTTTGTATTTGTTTTCAGGCCTAAGATAAAGAGATTGGTGTTGATTTTTATTTCACAGCTATAAAATAAATTTCATGAGCGAATACAGATTTTCAGGGTAAAGTTAGAAGGTGTTTTCTATGGGCTTATTCTATAAAAATGACTTCGAGGAAAACATGTTAAAACCAGTGAACAATTTCTATAAAACCAAGTACGCTTAACTCTGTGACATAAGTCAGGTCTGCTCAGGTTCTGCTGTTAGATGAAGTTATGGATGTGAAGTCCAGTAAAAATAATGTAAAAATGATTTATGTGGAGAACATTGTAAAAGTGTGAGAAAGAAGAGATAAAGAGAGGAGAGAGAGAGAAGTGATAGAAAGAGAAAAGGTAGAAAAAGAGAAGAGAGAATGAGGATAGAAGAAAGAGAGGAGAAATGATAGAAAGAGAAATGGTAGAAAAAAAGAAGAGAGAAAAAGAGAAGAGAGAAAAAGAGAAGAGAGGAAGATAGCAAAGAGAGAGAGAGAAAGTGAGGGAGAGAAGATACAGTAGAAGAAAGGAAGAGAGCAAAGAGAGAGAAGAGAAGAAAGGAGAGAAATAAAGAAAGAAAGAAAGAGGAGAGAGAAATAATGGAAGAGAGGAGAGAAGTGATAGAGAAATGAAAGAAAAAGAGAAGAGAGGAATAGAGAAGAAATAGAAATGGTAGAAAAAGAGAAGAGAGCAATCAGAGAGAATAAAGAAGAAAGAGGAAAGCGAGTGAAAAGAAAGTGGGAGAGAGAAGAAAGGAGAGCTGAAAAAAAGAATAGAAAGATTGGCGGGGAAAGACAAAAAGTGAGAAGAGAGAGGAGAAAGAAAGACAAAGCAGAAAGGAAAGAAAAAAAGAGGAAAGAGAGAGAAAGACAAAGAGGAGAGACCAAAGAGAGCAGAGAAATTAAGAGGAAAGAGAAAGAGATGCCTGAATTAAAATTTATCCCAGTCAGGTACTGGCGTAGATTTTTGGTAAAACTCACGCCATATAATTTATAGCAAATTTGTCAGGCCGAGGTATCCCCACCCGGGTCTGCCTTGGTCTACACCCAACTCTGCCCACTTTTATAGAAATTGGCGACTGGGGTGCAGAACCAACAATGTGATGCATCTTTGGCACAAACGTGGCCATATACCAGTTTTTTGGGGTAAATGGTTAAGTAAATTTCCCCCGATATTCCTTGGGTTCCAATGTTCCAGAGAACATGATTCTGAGGGACCTTCTATACAGAGCATGTTTAAATCCACATTTAACAGCACTGAAATATTTGTCTAATTATTTAAAGGGTTTGTCCAGTCAGTAAACAAAAAAAAGTAAGAAAAGGGGGTCAGATCCCCCACCAATCTTGTTCCAATGGCTCCACAGTCCTGTGCTGAACTCTTCTGCCAAGTGCATTTTGAAATGGAAATTTGACCACTCAGTCAATTGCTCACTAAAATGGGGCACTGCAATGGGCCAGTGATCAGCTGAACAGTCACATCAGCAGAGGACCCTGGAAATCATGAGGTATCACTTTATTGTTTTAAGCCATTCTGACCCAGCGAGACAATCCCTTCAACACATCTAATAGGCTATTTGTGATTAAGCCCATAAAAAGGCCCATAGTAGCAATTCTTCTGCCATACCTTTGTATTTTGGCCTTAGTTTATTAGGGACCCATTAGTGCGTCAGAACTAGGTCCAAGTGGTGATGGGGAGGGCCCACTTATGAAACCTTTGCACTGGGCCCACCAATGTGTTACAATTGCCCTGGATAGGTCCCCTGGATGGGGTCCAACACCAGACACACATCTAGCAGCTTCTGGCACCCGGAGGCTAGAACAGACGATGTGTTCGGGGTCTGGGTGTTGTTGGACCCCAAAGATCACATACTGACGACCTATGCCGTCGATAGATCATCAGTATGAAAATTCAATTTGGGGCTGGAAAACCCCTTTAGTATACTAGGAGAGAAAGGGAAAAACAAAAATTAAATAATATAACAAGTAGCAGATTCTCCAAGGGAACAGCTCCGGCTGTAACTATTGTAAGATTAGATGACTATTTTGGTTGACCTTTTGCTACCCTTGTGGATTCCCTGCACTATTCTCAGATGCCTTTTCCATGAAACGTGTCTTTAGTGCCATATTGGCTTCCAAAAAAATAAACCATTATTATCCCCTTAGCCAGCGCTTAGATTATTGTCATATATGCTCCGCTTAGAACACAGACAACATTTCCTCGACTATGCCAACTTGAGTGGGCAGCTCTGAAATTGGGTTTGATAATATTCAATGCTGAAAATAAGTAAAATTATCCAAAATTGATACCAATCCATCTGGTCAAATTTCAGAAGGTCATTACCAGATGTGGACAATGTGCTTATTTCCGTACATGGAGATGCCATCAATTCATCGACCATCTATATAGTTCTCCTTAAACAGAAGCTTTTTAATCTGAAATGCATTTTTTTAGGAATAGTTTATAATTTTCCCCCACATTCTGGCAGAAAAGAGAAATTTATACAAGACAAAAAAATGTAGAGTCTACGCCAACGCTCAACACTATAATCAACAGCAAATGTTTTTGAGTGGATGACTGATGAATTTAGTAACTAAATAGTAAAATTTCTTCTTTTTTTTTTTTTTTTAAGAAAACGCCTACTCACTGCTTAGAGTCAAATAAAAAAGTACAAAAAGAAAAGATAGAGTTTGGCTGTTTCTGTAACTTCTAGAAAAGTCTATATAGCATACTTGCCAACAAGTTCCGTGAACTGGAACCCAAATGAGGAAAGGTTTATGTCAATACCACTCAGAATTGGCCATATGGGAATTCCAATACAATTTGGGGACATTCCCAGGTGGATGGGGCTTTGGTGTCCCTATTTTGGATATTTAAATGTCGGAAGTATAATATACAGCAGAGAGAAATGCACATAGACGGCTATCTCTCCATTACTCTTTGTCTGCATGCTGTGGCTACTGGGTTGGAACAGCAGGTGGGATAGAGGTTGGGGAACCCCCATTCTAGACATAGGTATGGATCACAAAAGTGGGGCCTGCATCTATCAGACATTTATACCAAACCCTGTGGACACACCGTAAGAATATCCCTTTAATGTCAAAATCATAGTTTTAGTTCTATATGAAGATCTGTGAAAAAATGTAATAAGCTCTACTTTTTCATGGATCGACTTCTTGGGTTCATTGTCATGAAGCCAATTCACCCATAGCAGCAGGGTTAGACTGGCCTACCAGAGGATCCTGGCTATAACATAATAAAGGTACAGCAGAAAACACCCAAATCTGAAGGGCACTATGGTTTATTTCATAGAGATTGTTGGAGGGTGGGCCCCAGAATCATTTCATTTGGTGGGCCTAAGGAACTTCAGTCCGGCACTGCATGAAGGTGAATCGGTCCATGAAAGATCAGCATGAAAAACACCATGGAGATTTGTCTGCGTAATAAATTTGTCAATGAAGAAAAGAGAAATGTAAATCTCAATATTTGGTGTGACCTTTGGAGGAGGAGTCCTGGAAGCGATGATCCGGCCCCGACAGATATAGCCCTGATCTCAACATCATTCAGTCCGTCTGGGATGACGTGAAGAGACAGACGGATTGGAGCAAGCCTACATCTACAGAAGATCTGTGCTTAGTTCTCCAAGATGGCGGCGGGAACAACCTCCCTGCCGAGTTCTGCCAAACACTGTCTGCAAGTACCGAGAAGAACTGATGGAAGGCAAAGGGCAAAGGTCACTCCGAATATTGATGGGATTTACATTTCTCTTTTCCTCATTCACTTCACATTGTTCATTGACAAAAATAAAAAAATAAACTATTAACCCTTCTATTTCTGAAAACATTTACTTTTCAGTATATTACCACACTAAACTTTTACGTAGTACTATACGTCCAATTTTTTTTTTTTTTTTTTTCAAATATAATACATACAGGGCAATCCCTCTAATCCAGCACCCTGTGCTCCACAAAGCCTATAATCCACAATAAATAGTCCAAAGGTACAAAACTGGTTCAGCAGAGAAATGCAAAAATGAGCCAGGAATGTTCATGGTTTAAAAGCCAAACAATACTATAACTAAGGGCCGATGAGGGGCCTGGAACACATAAGCTGTTTCTTTCATAGATTTTAGACAAAAACAATAAAGTATACAGAATTTATACTTATTAGATGCTGGTTTTGGTCTATTTCGTATGTCTGCTACACTGGCGGACCCTGCGATTCTGTGCTATGAGATATAGGTGAGCTGGACTATTTTGTTATAGATAGTCCAAAGATACAAGGTAACAGGTAAGTAGAAAAGTGCAAAAAATAAAAATTAAAACTCTGGAAAGAAAAAAAAAAATCTCTTGATTTTGACATTCCAAATATGTCTTTTTCAATTAAAAATGAATATCCTAAATCTATATGGTCCAGCTAATAAAAAAAAACAACAACAGAAATATAATAAACATAATATTAGTAACAATAAAAATATAATCTACTGTGCAAATGTGTTTAAAAAAACTAGAAATTATCAAAACATTATTATAATTTTTACCTCTTCCTGTTCATTATTTATAATTTCCTTAAATTTAAAAATAATTATTTTTTTTTATTTATGTATTTAAAGTAAAATTTATTTTAGGAACTAATGGTGTTAGTTTTTTAATTTGTCATTTTTATTGCATTTGCATGCATGCAGCTTGGATCTTGTAGATGGAAATTAAGCAGCCATGTGACATTTTCAATTGAGCCATCTATACTGTACGTGATCCCACGGACAACCAAGGCCTTTGTATAACGCCTGTGCCTCATACACGCAGCGTCGGTGACACCCTCAGCCCACTTGATAAATCAGTCTCGGGGATAATGTCTGATGTTTTTTTCAAAGCACGGAGCTTCTAATGACCGTTGTTTCACAGAAAACATGTCTGATTCCGTGAAGCCACTCTATGTTCTGGTGTAAATCTGTAGAAAAATATAACAGGGCACCTGTGTTAGCCATTTATTATAGACTTGGACAGGGCTCCTGGCTTAGAGATCCCTACCTAATATTTTGAGGTTTTTCCTGCACGTTTCTTCCTTTCCAGACTCTTTTCAGCACCAAATAAATCTTACTCATTTTACGTTTTCTGAAACCCTTGGACCATGTTAGCTTAGCCTATTATTGATAACTTAGCAGTTGTATAAAATGATTACCATAAGAGGTAGAAATATATCTCTCTACAGAACAGTCGCCACTTCTGTACTCGGGAATATTTTAGGGCAAATGTGTTAAGTAAGTATTCTCGGCCTAGAGAGGAGGACAAGACATACTTCAACAGCCTTGGAGAAAGTTTTAACCCAGTCCAAATGTCAATGTTTTACCAGAGTAAATACACAAGGGCGTAATAATAGCTCAATGACTGTGATGTTCCCATAGAGGTTCACTTTTTATATAGATCTTAAAAATATTTTGGGATAATAATAAAAGTAGTTAAAAACCACATATAGTAACACATAGCACACAGATTACATTGGGGTATAACATGTGGATATGTAAATTAAACCGAAAATATTTATTCTCTATCCATGTGAGATGTTTTACCCCCATTGTTACATAGCTAGTATGGTTGAAAAAAGACACGTCCATCAAGTTTAACCAGGGGATGGGAAACGTCATGACCATCTATACATTTACATAATCATCAATGCTATTTTGCTCTAAAAAGGCATCTTATCCTTTTTTAAAGCTGTCAGCTATGACTGGGGTAGGCTATTCCACAGATTCATAGTTCTTATAGTATAGAACCAGCTCATGGGGTAGGCTATTCCACAGATTAACAGTCTTTAAAGTATATAACCAGTTCCTGGGTAGGCTATTCCACAGATTAACAGTCCTTAAAGTATATAACCAGTTCCTGGGTAGGCTATTCCACAGATTCAGTCCTTACAGTATAGAATCAGCTCCTAAAGTAGGCTACTCCATAGATTCATAGTCCTTACAGTATAGAACCAGTTCCTGGGGTAGGCTATTGCACAGATTCACAGTATATAACCAGCTCCTGCAGTAGGCTATTCCGCAGATTCACAATCCTTACAGTATAGAACCAGCTCTTGGGGTAGGATATTTCACAGATTCACAGTCCTTACAGTATAGAATCAGCTCCTAGGGTAGGCTATTCCACAGTTCTTACAGTATAGAATCAGCTCCTGGGGTAGGCTATTCTGCAGATTCACAATCCTTACAGTATAGAACAAACTTCTGGGGTACGCTATTCTACAGATTCACAGTCCCTACGTTGAATAAGTCTTGTCTTGGCTCGAGATTAAACCTTTTGTTCCAGATGGAGGGAGCGCCACTTTGTCTTTTGAGGGGATTTTACACAGAACAGCTTTTCCCCATATTTCATGTATAGGCCATTTATATATTTATACAGGATTATCATATCTCCGCCTTAGACGCCTCTTCATCCTGAAGAAAATGAATAGAGTGGCAGCACACATGCATAACCTGCCACTCCATTCAGATGGGGGTACAGGACCACAGTTCTTGTGATAGGTTGTGGTCCCATCAATTGCTCCGCCAAAAGTGAGGTAAGTTATACCCTACCCTATCGATAGGGGTTAACTTTAAATAAGCAGTACACCCCTTTAAACATTCCCGCAAAGCTATGAACTAATACCAGGAATAAGATAATATTTAATCTCTCGTGTTATTTCCTGTCTGTACAGATACAGAGGGCACTAGAGAAGAAGTCAGTGACCACCAGTGCTAATATTCAAAATGATGGCCCCGACCGTGTGTATTCAACAATCACTGGAAATACTGCCCTGGATATTATTTAAATCAGTTGGCTCTCCTGACATGTACGCTTTAGAAAACACTTGTATTCACCCCAAAAAATAACAATTTTGGATCTTTTTTATTGAGTTTCTTGTGTTGCACTGTACCTCTCTAATTCCTCTTAAAGAGGACCTTTTACTACCTCCAACAAGTCCAGCTCTTTACATCAATTAATGCCCCTCCACTGATTCCGACACAGTTTTTATTTTTTCTCTAGCCTCCACCATTCCTGAGCAATGAATGCCATTAGTTTTGGTGCCTGATATATTATTCAGTCTCTGTACTGTACTATGTCAGGAGGGCGGTGTTAGGCAGGAGCAGGTGAGGGGTGTGACTCTGAGCTCTGACACCGGCTGCCTCACTGGCTGATAGGAGCTCTGAGCCACGCCCCCTGACTGACACCGCCCTTGTGACATTACAGAACTTAAGAAGCAAATCAAGCACCAAAACTAAGTGTGTTTGTTACTCAAGAATGGTGAGGGCTGGAGAGAAAATCCCAACTGTGCTGGAATCAGTGGAGCGGCACCCATTAACAGATGCTAAGAACTAGAATTGGTGGAGGTGGTGAAAGGTCCTCTTTAAAAATTGACAACTGTTACTATCCTCCTTGTCAAAAAGGAGTGTCTCTACAGAATCTGGACCTGTGTGTTCATCACATGACCATAGACTGATTTTTCTCCAATACAAGTAAGCAGACTGAATGACAGCAAGCAGAGATCTAGAGAATGGAGAAGAATTGATACAGAAAGTATACTGGACAATTGTAGAACTTCTTAGTATACAAACAATAATCTCAATATTGGTCTGAAACTGGACAAGACCTTTAAGTACTGTTTTTTAAACTCATGGGACAACTTAGTTGCTCATAGCAACCAATCACAGTGCAGCTTTCATTCTGTAGTCTGCTCCTGAAAAATGAAAGCTGTGCTGTGATTGGTTGATATTGGCTAAACTAAAACTGTTTTGCTTTTAGCCCATTTTAATACATTTATGTCATATTTCTGATAGATGTGGGTCCCACCTCTTCTTCCTGAACTTATCTCCAAACACGGACCCTCCAACTTCTGCCTGCCTGGTGAAATCACATCTGTGAATGGAGAGACAGACACACACACATGGACAGCTTTCTCTATGCACCTCTGTTAGGAAGGCGGACATATATCTATGTTAATTATTCCATGAAACACATGTAACATATATGTATGAATTATGTCCTTGTTGCGAATAGCAACCAATAGCAGAAATTCGTATAAGACATGAAAGCTGTGCTGACTGGTTGCTATGAACAAAGCTACAGTATCATAAACCTCACCTATCAACTTAAATGGGTTTTCCTAAACTACCAAATCAATGACCTACCCTTAGGATAGGTCATCAATGTCAGACCAGAGAGACTGACACCTGGCACCCCCACCGATCAGCTGTTTGAAGAGGCCACAGCATTCGTGTACTGCAGCCTCTTCCTGCTTACCAAGCACAGCGCTCATTTTATAATGGCTGTCCATGGTATTGCAGCTCAGCACCTTCACCTGAACAGGCCATGTGACCATTGAACGTGACATCACTGGTCTGTGAAGTGGAGGTGGCGCTCCAAGTGCCACCACCACTTCAAACAGATGATTGGTGGGGGTGCCAGCTGTCATGTCCCAGAAAACCCTTTTAAAGGGATACTCTTCTCTTAAGTATGTATATCATATTTATAGGATATGCCACAAATGTCTGATAGATGTGGGTGCATCTTTGACAAGAGTAGAATTTATACTTAATTACATATGTTTTCCAGCTTGAGAAAGTTTGGCAGCAGTGGGCTCCAAAAAGGTTACAAAAACTAGAAATGCTATACACACCTCACTGATCTCTTGCAGCTTCCATTCCGACACTGCTTGACTTCCCTGCTGGTCTCCATTTCCTGACCCCCATTTTGACACAGCAGGGTATGCCTGAGAATGTCCATTCAGCCAATCACTGGCTGAGGTGGTCCGGCACTGCGGCCAGTGATTGGCTGAGACTTTTTTAGCCATTTCCTGCTATGTTAAGACAGGAGCAGGAAGTGGAGACCAGCCGGGGACCCGGGCAGCGAAAGCGGCAAAGGATCATTGAGGTGAGTATAGATCCTCTTGAATTTTTTAACCATTTGGAACCCACTGCCAATTTTTCTATTGCTGGAAAACCCCTTCAAATGTACAGGAGTTAAAGAAAGAACTGGCAGCTTTCCTGTTCCATTTTTACTGATATCTTCATGCCTTGTTATTATATGTCTTCCTGTTCAATACACGTCTGGTGTTTGGTGTCTTCTATGTATAGCCAGCTCACCCAATGTGCACACTTATAAACATGAATTGCGGTTTGCACTTTTATTTCCCAGGGCTCTTGTTTTTCTTTTAGTACATTTTGTATTAATGGTCCATGTATAAATCTGTATTACATGTAGGGTATAACAGTACGAGCTTCTCTGCTGATGGTATGGTTAAGTATACAGCACCACCTATTGACACGTGACAAAATAACTCTGTATACAGTATATCTACATATATATATTAGACTCCTCTTAGTCTTCTGCTTCTAGTCATCATAGCAAACTGCACAATACAAAATTTGTGCTTTGAAAAAAGGTCAAATTATCTGAATTTCTCAAAAATTAGATGCCAGATTTAAGTAATTTCACTATATATATCTCAGATTTCTTGTATTAAATTAAAAAAAATCATAGGAAATAATCAGCAATAAACATGAATATTTTGACATACAAAAAATTTATAAGATATTTACTTTCCAATTTTTTTGCTTTTTTATGACTTGTATAAAAACAAAAGTCAATAAAAAATTAGGGGTAAAAAAATGTATTCCTTCATTTTTTTTTTTTAATATCTTAACTCCCAGAGTCCTAAGGGTATGTTTACATAGACACATGAGGCCGCTGAGGCCTGTGATTGGCTGCAGCAGTCACATGAGTCTCTGCATTTCTGGACTGGTCAGTACCAGCAGGGGATGGAGTCGGGGACAGACCATAACTGGGGAACGGGATTTGGTTGGTAACTCTTCAATTTTTTTTTTTAATTTTCCAACACCCCTGGAAAAAAAAAAACCATTACTCTCCCACTGATCTGCTCCTTTTTTGGCAGGAGGGTGGTGGTCCTACGGTAGACCAAACAGAAAGGGGAAGCTACAGCCAGTTGTCTTACAAGCAGATACAGGACAGTGATATAGAGGAAAGGGAACATGGTTCATACAGTTATATGCTTTTATTGTAATATGAGACACAATATGATCAAAGAAAGATTAAAATAATCTTTCATCACCTCCAAATCTTTCCATCCTTAAAAAGTGCCTTTTTGCTGATTCCAGTGCAGTTGGAATTATTTCTCTAGCCCCTACTGTTCCCGAGTAATCAGTGCTGTTAATTTCAACACCCAATATTCTAAGTAGCCTCTATACTGTCAGCTGGGCAGTCCTAGGCCTGGGACCACCCTCCTGACAGTGGAGAGCAAATGAGATTAACAGCACCCATTGCTCAGGAACGGTTGGGGCTAGAGTAGAAATTCCAAATGCACCAAAATCAGTGGAGCGAAAACTATTAAAGGATACAAAGAGTTGGGTTTGGTTGAGATAAAGGTGCCCTTTAATGAAGATTTTTTTTTTAATATTTTTTTTTTTTACCCATTTTGCATGTTTTCCGTTCCTTTACGGATTTGGTGACAGACTGTACAGACTTAAATCTGTAAACCTGGAACTAGAACACTGAAGGGTTATATTTAGCCTTATTTTATTTCTTCCAGTAAAAATAAAGATGAATATTCATAATCATAATGGAAGGGTGCACTTTCTCCGTTTTATCAGTGGTAGAGAAATAGGTGCCAATTCTAGTGCCAAGCTGTCACCATAGATTACTACCATGAATATTGCTATGGAAAGACTGCTGGCCTAGTAGCGTCCTGTAACTTTCCGCCCACATTAGTCTTGCTCTCCATGTTCTCTGCGGGCTATGTTTATCACAATATTTTCTCATGTCATTCATCCTGGTAGATAAGCGCTGAATGCCCATGAACTCCACAGGGTTCTGATACTTTATGTTTTATCATCTTGATCGAGTAATACCACACACCAAAATTATGTGAGCCCCATGCACAAGTATTTCTGACCTGGAAGCTGACCATAGACGTGTGAAGACAGGTGGAGAGACGTTCCACACTTTGCTCTACAATCAAAGGCATTGACATTAAAATCCTGTTTGTTAAAAGGGTTGTCCAGGATATGGAGCAAACTCAGGGGTCCCTGGGTTTATTCGTGGCACTTTGTTGTCCAGTCAAGGCCCTCTTTCCATCCTGTGCTAGGTCTTGCCACGCCGGAGAAGGTCATATAACTGCTGAGACCAATCAGTGGAGAGGGACCAGTGACATCACTCACGTCACCGATTTCTTATCAGCAACCGTTAAGGCCACTGATTGGTCTCAGCAGTTACATACGCCTCTCCGATACCACTGCAGCAAAACTTAGCATGAAAGGGAGCCGGGGATAGGTAAGTATGCTTTTTTTTTTTTTGTTTGTTTGTTTTACACTCATCCCATCCTCTTCTGAGTTTGCTCAAAATCCTGGAAACTTTTTAATGCCTTCGCATTTATGTGGGCTATGTCAGGTAATGTACTTTATCACTTAAAGGGGTTTTCAGGAACAAACTAAAACCCACTTGTGGTTGGGGGAGTTGTGGAATTAAAAAATAATAAGTTATAATCACCTACCCCTGGTTCTCTGGGTGGCACATTCCCAGTTCCCACTGCTGATACATCATTAGTTCCCCACATGTGACTGGCCCTTCTGCTAATCGGGGGTAACAACCTGTGCAGGACTCTCCTCCAAAGAAACTGCATTGTTACCAAGCAAGAGAAAGGAGAATTGGTCCAAGAGTCATATAAAAGATGGAGGTGCCCAGATCTTGGGTGGGGGTCCAAGTTGTCAATTGCAATGGGGGCCCAAGTTGACAATTGCTATGGGTTCCCCATTGGTATACACAAGAATGGCAGAACTTTTCATTATACAATGGTTCAATGGTATGGTCACCTTTGTAACCAATTCTGTTCTAATCTAATTTTAATTATTTCTATTTCTTTGTAATGTATCTTATTTGTCAGTAACTGAACCCTGCAAATTGTACAGTGCTGCGGAATATGTTGGCGCTTTATAAATAAAATGTATTATTATTATTATTAATTAAAAATCTAATTTTATTAAAAATCTACCATTTTCCGTCCACAGCTCCTATGCAGAAATTGTCTCCATGGATAAAGACGAAAACCAGCTATGCGTAGTCTGATCCTGATACGTGTAGTCATGTTCTCATTCTACTCAATGTATATTACAAAGAAGGGGACAGAGACAGCTGTGTAACTGATGAATCAGACTACACTGGGTTTGTTTGTAGTCTGTAACCATGGAGACACATAGTTCTGCATAATAGCAGAGGACACAAAGTGTTAAGATTTTAAATCAAGAGTATCATCAACATTTCTTCTTTTCTAATCTGATAACACATTACAGCAATAAAATAAATTTTGACCGACCCTTTAAGTTTCACACAAATAGATCAGGCAGAATCAATCACCTGGGCCATTGACTAAATTGGCCATAATTAATTACAGGGTGACCTTTCCCAGGAGCGCTAGAGCACATGTAGACTAGTAAACTGTGAAATGAAGAGATGCAGCAGTACTTGACTCATCTCCGGCCCTACAAAGTCATGAGGCTATGCTCCAGCTACCTGTACAAATAACCCACTTACTGGGACAGGGGCCATTAATCATATACTGGAGTGATGTCTTGACTACTTGCCGTAATGGCTATGATTACGGGTTGAAGTATGCCGGGTGGTCCTAATTATAGCCGAGCGAATATTCCCTGGCTTAGACACCTGATAGCACTTAGGTCTCTGGCTAACAGTGGCTTGGAATAACACTCATCATTGTTTCTACGTATTATTAGTAATTGATAGATTTTACATATTGCTTCATTTAATAGTTGTAATGATTAAAACATGAATGTTAGCTGAAAAAACTGCTTCATTACAGAACCCTCCCCCATTAAGAAAAATCACAAAAAAAGGGGCATTGCCATGGGGGTTCACAGAGACATATACACAGAGCTCTACTGATATATAAGAAGATGCCAGTATTATAAAGGGCACATTCCGTATGAGGGTATAATATATAATAAGTATAATAATATGAGTTATTAATCTTAAGGGGCTTTTCCAGAGAGAACCATGGCTGCTTTCTTTCAAAAACAGCGCCACACCAGTCCACAGGTTGTGTGTGGTAGTGCAGCTCAGTCCTATTCACTTTACAGAGCTCCTTCATCAACTCTTACTCTTTACATTTTCTAATAGGCGACGCTCTACTGACTCTGATCCAGTTGGATTTTTTTTCTCTAGCCCTTACTGTTCTTGAGCAATCATCTCAGCAACCAATATGCTAATTAGGTTCTCTATTGTCAGGTGGGCGGTCCCAGTTAAGGACTGCTCACCAGACAGTAGAAATCCTAATTAGAATATTGGGTGCTGAAACTATCAGCACTGATTGCTCAGGAATGGTGGGGGCTGGAGAAAAAAATACAACTGTGCCTGAATCAGTGAAGCGGAGTCTATTGATGGATGCCAAGAGTTGGAGTTGGTGGAAGGTCCTGTTTACTGGAGCACAGCGGTAATACAAAACATACACAATTGTGGCGAAGTAGTGATGTAATGATGGGTCAGAATAGAGGCGTTATCTTCTATTGTAGTCCTGTCAGTGATGTAAATTCAGTAAACGCTGCAAAGAAATCCCTTACAGAATTGGCAAGTGCCTGTGTATGATTAGACTTAGTGGCCAGAGTGAAAATTATTGGATATAGTACTTTTTTAAAAAAACAGTGACAAGGAAAATGTAATAAAAAAAAAACCTAAATATCAACAATCCTTAAAAAATATATTTTACATAAAAACCTGATTAAAACACAGGTATCTATTGGTGACACATTCCGTTTAAAGGGGATTGGTAGGGGCGGACCTCTGGCATCCCTGCCTATTAGCTAAGTTGAGTGCTGTGGCCTTTTCATCGTATAGCAGGTACAGCCCCATACTTTGTGTAGCTATGGTGCCCTGGCATTGCAGCTTAGACCCATACACTTGCATGGGCTGAGCTGCAAAAAGGCCATCTCAACCATGAACATGATGTCACAGGTTGGGTGACAAGCCATGGGAGCTGAAATGACAGTCCTATTGGTTGCACTCAGATTGTCCAGAATCTAAACTAATAAAAAAAAAAGCTGAATGACAACAATTTGTTAAAATATATATTGATGGAAATCTCCACGTTTTCTGCTAACACCTATAGCAGGACATGTTATAAGGTATAGACTTGATATTATAGAAAGAAAAACATGTAGTGTTTATTAGTATGCGTGATACAATATATGATAATATATGACAAGCAACATAGACTGACAGCTGAAGGCTTCCATACCAGTCAGTAACATTGCAGCACCATCTAGTGGACAAGCCTATGCTCTGCGGAGCAGTCAGATGTTACATTGATTGAAAGAAGGTAATAAGAGTCCCATTCACACAATGCAGTTAAATAATGACATAACTGTAATATTGTGTGTGAACATGTCAGCAGGCGACTGGTGATTCACTATTATTATGAAGATCATCCATTTTCCTCTTTTTTTTGGGGGGGGAGTCCAACAAGTTTTAAGATTGTTTTCCTGGCACAGAAGTGTTTCAGGCACCAGCTATGAAGACAACTGTATGAAAGGGGTTTCCTAGGTGTTGGTACATGATGTATCTTTAGGATAGGTCATCAGTATCAGATAAGTGGGGGTGCCGGGGATTGGAGACCCTTCCGATCAGAATACTGATAACCTATCCTAGGGATATATATCAAAATATCAAAACCTGGAAAACCTCCTTTAAGCCGAAGCCCCATGTTGGGCTTTAGCCTTAAGGTCCTATTCACTTATGGAGCACGTGTGGCTCTCTTCTTTCTCAAGATCATCGGGGTCCTGGCATACAAGGATATGGCCGCTGACTGGCATGACTCCACCTGAGGAATTGTCTTAGACAATCTGACAGTGGCTCCAGGTGGAAGGGTCTGCTTGGCTTCAGTCTCTTCTTTATCAGCAATCCACTCGACAATTTTGTCCTCCAGCCAGATTCTCATTCTTCATCTCTTCGGACCAGGTCATCTGCATTGCGACTACCATACTCCTAGGGAACCCACCAACAGCACTTTAGGTAGCACTGGTAGGTAGATGGGGTCTTCATACCTCCCTTCTGTGCAGCCTCTGCTATCAGACTGGGGGAGGCCTGTTCCTTCTCTGCAGTGTACCCAGCGGCAGCCATGAGGGATCAGCATTCCTCCTATATCTCCCTCCTGCAGTGCAGACCTCCGGCTGTGTCTCCTTCTTACGTACTGATGACTGCACTATCTTTCGGCCCCCTGTAGGTGGCGCCAGCATACTATAACAAGGTTTATAGGGGGTCTGAAAATAAAGGTAAAAATAAAAAGGTTTTAAAAGTATTAAAAAAAAACTCTGCCTTTTTCTACATCACATATAAAAATAAACAATAAATCACATAAAATATCCCAATGCTCAAAAATGTCCGAACTATTAAAATACAAAAAATATTTTTCCATACGGTGAACGCCGTAGCAAGTAAAAAACTCAACATAGCTACATAGCCGATTTTCACTTTGCCTTCTAAAATTTTTTTTTATAAAAAGTGATGAAACCATCAGCCCTTTAATAAAAACAAAATCTTGTCCCGCATAAAAAGACGCCATACCCAGCTCCCTACACGTAAATATGAAAAAGTTACAAGTGTCAGAACAGAAAGGTATCAAAACATTACAAATACTATATAAGGGGGCGTGGCTAGCGCGAGTACAGAGCGGCAGCATGTGAGCTGAGCTCCGACGAGGACTCCTATAATCCTGCCGATATCCTGCTTGGGTCTGGGCTCTGGTGACCGCTGAACACCCCATCTTCTCCTGCGCGGCTCTTCGGTCCAGTGGCTGTCCTGAACATCGCGGCGGCTGTGCCGGGCGGTGGAGATCCGTGCGGGCGGTGAGCTGCGGCGGCCATCTTGCCCGCGTGGTGGGCCTGCGGTGACCGGCTGTGTAGCTTGCCTGGGCTCTGCGGTGGAGCGCTGGGTGACGGGGGACTGGGGCTGCCGGCCTGGGTGCCCTGGGCCTCTACTTTGGGGTACCTACCCACAGAAACAAACTGGCCCTCTGATAACACCTCCTGGCAGCTGATGTGCCATATCTTGGTCCTCTGCTACTATCTACAGGTTGTATTGTGGACATTGCTAGATATAGTCCCTCTGATAACACCTACTGGCCAGCATGGTAGATGCCACTATGGACTGACCCTCTGATAACACCTATTGACTGCTTTGTCTGGCGAGTGAGTACTGTATCCTGATCCTCTGTTACTATCTATTGGCCGCATCGTGGACACTGCTGGGGGCTGTCCCTCTGATAACACCTGTTGGCTGCATGGTGGATGCCGCTATAGCCTGACCCTCTGATAACACCTATTGGCTGCTTTGTCTGGCGAGTACTGTATCCTGACCCTCTGTGGCTGTCTATTGGCTACATCGTGGACGCTGCTGGGAGCTGCTCCTCTGATAACACCTACTGGCCGTGTGGTGGATGCTGTTGCAGGCTGACTCTCGGATGGCACCTATTCGCTGTTTTGTCTGGCAAGTCAATACTGTATCCTGATCCTCTGTTACTATCTATTGGCCGCATTGTGGACACTGCTGGGGGCCGTCCCTCTGATAACACCTGTTGGCTGCATGGTGGATGCCGCTATAGCCTGACCCTCTGATAACACCTATTGGCTGATTTATCTGGCTATTGAGTACTGCATCCTAATCCTCTGATACTACCTACCGGCTGCTTGGTGGTCACTGTTGTTGTCTTGCCATGAGTCGCCAGTCTAAAGGATCGGCTTCTGAGCGTCTCCGGGGATTTGCTAGGGAGCAGCCGCAGCGCAGCCCGCCGGCACTGGATCCACCGTCGGCGGCATCTCCTGCTGAGGACGCGGAGCCCACGTTGTGACAGGTCACGACTCAGTTGCTTGAGGCGATCCAGTCCAGCACCTCGTCCCTCACAGGTAAAATTGAGGAAGTCAAGATTGATGTGGGCCTTTTGCGTCAAGATTTTCAGACCTTACGGGGTCGAGTGAAGGAGGTGGAGGATCGCATCTCTCTCTTAGAGGATAATTCAGCCCCAGTACCGGCGAGGCTTACTGCACTGGAGAGATCGGCTGAGTTGTGGACGCAGAGAGCGGATGATCTTGAGAACAGACTCCGTCGCAACAACCTGCGCATTCTTGGCTTGCCGAAACGGTCAGAAGGGGCTAATCCGTGTGAGTTTATGGAGAGGTGGTTGAAAGAAACCCTACCGGAGGCCAAGCTTTCTTCTGCCTTTGCCGTGGAAAGGGCCCATCGAGTTCCTGCTGGACCGCCCCCTCAGGGTGCCCCTCCGAGGCCGCTGTTGGCCCGTCTTCTCAGCAGTGGGGATCGAGATGCAGCGCTGCGGGCATCACCTCAGCTTGGAGAGATTAAATTCAACAGTTCATCCATCTCCATTTTTCCCGACTTTTCTGCGGCACTACAGAAGACTCGTGCCACTTTCGTCAATGTCAAGCGTCGACTGCGGGAAAGTTCCATTCATTACTCCATGGCTTATCCTGCACGGCTCCGTGTGATCCATGAGGAGAGGGTTATTTTCTTCACATCCCCGCAGGAGGCGGAAGACTGGCTGAACCTACTGCCTCGACCTCCCAGACGGTAACAGGGTATATGATGACTGGTGGGGGGCCCCCTGTGGCCCAGCCCCCGCTAATGACTGTTATTATTGCTTGCGGTTGCCTATGGACTTTTGATATGATGGGTGTTTGGCTGCCCCATGGGCACCGGCCAAGAATTTTTCTGTTTAGGGTCCCTTTGGAGATTCACATTATAGTGATAGTTTATTGCTTGTGCCCTATTACCATACCATCTTGGGTGCACTACTTCCCCCATTTACCAAGTGCCACGTATTGTGTAGGAGCAATCTTAGACTCCTCACTAATAGTTGGAATACCCCTTATGGGTTTCCAGTTTTGGTTGAATTATTGCTGCAAGTCCTTTTTTCGGTTTAACGGTCCGGTGGGGAGGTTAATGGTGGGGGTCGGGGGTAACCCCTCATTCTTAATGTATAATGTGATTGTATGGTGTTATGGCGACCCTTAAAGTATGCTCTTGGAATATACGGGGTATGGGCGGTGTGAAGAAACGCTCTACTATTTTTTCCCACCTTAGACAATACAACCCTGATTTGGTGTGCTTGCAGGAGACACATCTAGCACCTGATACGACCAGATACTTACAAAAACCCTGGGTCCAGTGGGCCCTGCACTCCACTCATACTTCTTTCTCTAGAGGGGTGTCCCTCCTGGTTCACCGCAGGCTCCGCTGGGAGCCGGGCCTCACTGTTAGGGACCCTGATGGGCGTTATGTGTTTGTGCAGGCCTGGATAGAGTCTAAACTTTATGTCATCCTAGGACTTTATTTGCCACCTGCATGTGACTTTTCAGTTTTACATGAAGTAGCCCACTTTGCGGCTAAATTTCCTGCCGCTACAGTGGTTTGCATGGGAGATCTTAATAAATTAATGGATGCTTCCCTAGATAGATTAAATGTAGGTGCCCCTGCCCCTTCTGGTGCTCACCCTACTCCCCTGGCCCAGCTTGTACAGGAAGTGGGTTGGCATGATCTCTGGCGCCTTAAATATCCACAGGCCCTGGTGTTCTCCTGTCATTCTGCCACTCATCACTCTGTCCCGTATTGATCATGCACTAGGCAATATTAAGGCATGTTCTCTTTTGCTTAACATCTCATATTTGCCCAGGGCAACGTCTGACCATTCTCCGTTGCTGCTGGAATTTGGGGATACTGACCTCTCTAGACCTTCTCATAACTGGCGTATTCACCTCTTTTGGCTCAAGCTGATAGCAGTGCATGACCGTATTCCGGATCAGTTGCAAGCCTTCTTAGATATTAATTCCCCTACCGCCACACCTACTATCTTATGGGAAACTATGAAAGCATATTTGAGGGGATGTCTCAAATCCTCTATTTCATACATTAAAAGAGAATCGTCTTCCCTTGAGAGAGACTTAGCTGAAAAATGTGCATTGTTGGAGGCCGCGTATATAGCTAATCCTACTGATGACTCCAGAACTGAGTGGCTTCAACTGGGTAGGCAATATCTACATGTTCTACATGAAAAGGCCCGCAGGTCTCAATTTTTCACTAAACAACGATTTTATGAGTTGGGTAATCAGTCTAGTAGCCTTTTAGCCCATCTTATCCATTATAACACAGCCTCTCAAGCAATTTTGAGAATTAATTCGATGGACGGGGATGCCCTATCTGATAGTGCGGCCATCCGTGACCGTTTTCATCAATATTTCTCGACCCTCTACCAATCTCAGTTACATGCACCTACTCAGGATATTGTCCAGTATTTGGCAGATGTTTCCTTTCCAACCCTGACAAATGAACAACGGGAGTTTCTGGACTCTCCCCTTAGACTGGAGGAATTCTCTGATGCATTGGTGGACATGGCCAAAGGGAAATCACCGGGCCCGGATGGTATTCCGGTTGAGGTATATGTACAATATCAGGATAAACTGCTCCCTGTCTTATTGAAATGTTATCAAGATGCGTTTGTGGCCCGCACTCTGCCGGATTCCTTCTATGATGCTAATATTGTTCTCCTTCTTAAACCAGATAGGGATCCGTTGGACTGTGGGTCATATAGACCTATTTCTCTCCTTAACATCGATTATAAATTACTTACTAAAATTCTCGCTAAGAGGTTGAATTCTCTGGTTTTGGATTTAATTCACTCAGACCAAACGGGTTTCATGCCCGGCAAATCTACTTCTGATAACCTTAGAGGGGTCCAGGTGGTTTCTCAGATAGGGGCTGCTCTTAAACAGGATTGGGCGGTGGCTTCCCTTGATGCCACTAAGGCATTTGATTCGGTGGAATGGCCATTTTTGCTTCAGGTTCTGAGGTGTTTCGGTTTTGGGGAATTGTTTATTGCTTGGATTATGCTCCTTTATCAGTCCCCTAGAGCCGCACTCTCCATTAATGGTGCGTTATCCCCGTATTTCACTATCTCTAGGGGAACTCGCCAGGGATGTCCGTTGTCTCCATTACTCTTTGCATTGGCGATAGAGCCTCTTGCTATTATCCTTAGGACAGACCCGGTTTACAAGGGAGTGATTATTGGCACTAAGGAGGAACGGACAGCCCTTTATGCAGACGACCTCCTATTATTTATGTCTGACCCTGCTCATACACTCCCTAGAGCTATGGCAATAATCGATAAATTTGGTATATACTCTGGTCTACGGATAAATTGGGCCAAATCATCATATATGCCCCTTTTTAGACAATCACTGGGAAATATGGGAGAATATATTTGTGGCCTGAAGGTTGTAGATGCCTGTAAATACTTAGGGATCCATATTTCCAATGATCATAGACAATTCCTGAGTTTAAATATATATCCACTGCTTGGTCATTTTCGGGCTAAATTTAGGGTGTGGGGGGCTTTACCCCTGTCCGTTGCAGGGCGGATTAATCTTATTAAAATGGTGGTCCTCCCCAAATGTTTGTATATTTTAGAACATGTGGCTGTGTCAGTACCACAGAACTTCTTTAAGCAATTGGATTCCATACTTATTCCCTTTATTTGGGGCAGTTCGAGGTCTAAATTACGTTTCTCCACATTGCAGCGGCCTAAAGCTATGGGCGGGATGGCTCTTCCTGATATATTTTTATATTATCTTGCTGGTCAACTTCGATATCTTAGGTCCTGGTTGTTGGCGGATCCTCTGCCTGGCCCTGAGGCACATCTAGCATATCATCTACATATACCCAACTTCTGGCCGGTTTTGGAACACCCACACCTGTATAGAGGTAGCTTGCTCCCAATCCATACATTGGCAATACAGGTCTGGCAGCGAGCTAAGCGGGTGGCGGCTTATACTGGAGTCCCTACTGAAACTCCGATATGGGATAACCCAGGTTTGATCGAATTATATGCCCTTCCGGATGAACGGAGTTGGAAACAGTTTGGAGTTACGTCCCTGGCTGATATTTATGATCAGGGCGTATTCCGCTCTTTCGACTCTTTGAGTACCCAATTTGGTATCCCTCGAACCCAATTTTTCAGGTTTCTCCAAATTAGACACGCCATGTCCACACAGTTTCCTCCACCGGCTGTCAGCATTTCCACATATCCCCTTATAGGGGTGCTCAGGTCTCAAGGTCCCCAGGGCCTTATCTCAGCATTGTATGCCCATCTTATACAGGTCAGGATGTCTCGTCTGGAAGCTCCGGCTCTAACGAAATGGCGCACTCTTATCCCTGCTCTCACAGACGACACATTTTCTGACCTTTTGGAGTCGGCACAGTTTGTTTCCCCAGCCGCTAATAATAAGCTTATACAAGTAAACATTTTGAATCAAAGTTACTTGACCCCTGCACGTCTGCATAAAATGGGACGGCTACAACATCCTGGATGTTTACAGTGCACTGCTAGATATTGTGATTTTTGGCATATGATATGGGAGTGTCCTATAATTAAAGCATTTTGGACTGAGGTCGTGAACTTATTATCAGACATACTGGGGACCCCAATTCCATGTTCGCCTGAAATTTGTCTGTTTGGTATCCTGGATGAGGAAATATGGCCCCATCATACTCGCATCTTTCTGCGAGAATCCCTTTTCCTAGCCAGGAAGGCTATTGCCTTGCGCTGGATGGATCCTCGCCCCTCCTCCCTATCCATGTGGAGGAAATTGGTAAATTCCATCATCCCATATAATAAAATAGTATATAAAGGCAGAGGTTGCCCTGAAAAATTTCAGAAGGTTTGGGGCTCTTGGTGTGACTCACCTCTGACTCTATACACAGCCCCATCATTTCGTAATGCCCTGCACACACTCACTGCTTAGACGCAGGAAGGAGTGTCCAGTTTGAGTTGTATAGTATTTTCCTTATTATCTACTGAGTCTCCCTGGAGTTCCGCCATAGGAAGTATTTATTAGGATATCTTGTTTGTATATGTGTGGGGTTTTTGTATATGCCTTTGCTCCCTACAGGTTGCTTTGGACTCTGTGTTTCTTTCGGCTCCCTTGCCTGGATTCTCTCCTGGACGATTTGTATCTGATATTTACATCTACCATGGACTATGCAGCACTGTTTTGGTTCTTTTTGTCTAGTTTCTGATATGTCTTTGTACAACTTTTAGAATATGTCCTTTGTTATTCCTTTTTAAGCTTGTACTATTGATGTGTAATTTGTTGTACGATTGTTCAATAAACCGAGTTTAAAAAAACAAATACTATATAAATGTGGTATCGCTGTGATCGTACTGACCCACAGAATACAGGTAACTGGTCAGTTTTACCACACAGTGAATGCTGTAAAAATTAAACCCCTAAGAAATTGGCGCCAATGCATTTTTTTTTCCAATTCCACCTCATTCTGAATTTTCTTTCCGGCTTCCCAGTACATTATGTTGAATTGTGCCATTACAAATCGCCAATTGTCCCGCAAACAATAAGTCGTCATGTGACTCTGTGAACTGAAAAATGAAAAAATTATGGCTCTTGGAAGGTGGGGAGAAAAAAAAGTATACGCAAAAACGAAAATTGGCTCAGGTTTAAGGGTGAGTTCACACTGAGTTTTTTGCAGTCTGAAAAAATCAGCTTCAAGAATTATGAAGTGGATTTTGACACAACACAGTTTTTTTTCCTCCAGCCAAGGAGCCCTTCCTTTTTATCCTAGGCACCATTTTTTCCCATTGACTGTATGTGCCTAAAATATATATATATATATATATATATATATATATATATATATATATATATAAAAAATGGATTGAAATGTTCTGAACACCTCCTCTGCCTCCTCAACAGCCCCAACAAACAATCAACAGACAGCACGGTGGCTCAGTGGTTAGCACTGCAGCATTGGAGTCCTGGTTTCGAATCCTGCCAAGGAAAACATCTGCAAGGAGTTTGTATGTTCTCCCTGTGTTTGGTGGGTTTCCTCCAGGTACTCCGGTTTCCTCCAACACTCCAAAGACATACTGATAGGGAATATAGATTGTGAGCCCTATATGGGACAGTGACTGACAATGTCTGTAAAGCGCTGCGGAATATGATGGCGCTATATAAGTAACCATAATAAATAAATCAAGAGGGCAGAATACGGGTCCACAGACGTGAGATGCGTCTCCTGATGTCTGCCATCACTAGTATTGTTCGCCGGTGTTACTTCACAAAATGATGTACATGTAAGTCACCTTAAAGAGATATTAACTGGCATACATGTAAATCGTTCTCGTCACAAGGGTGTACCTAATGTGTACTAATTTTAGGGGTTTTTTTTAAATAGATTTCCAGCAACAGGGGAGAGTCATTATGCACCTCTAATTCCAGGTGGGTAAATCCACCATATCCGGTATTTTATGGAGCACAAGTCATGTGATCTGACAGCAATTGCAGCCCATAATGATGTCCGAGCCAGGAGATTTGGTTGCAGGTTGCAGCAGGCTTTCAGTCTGCAGCCAATTTCTCCAACTGCATAGACAATGTTGACGGTAAGTATGGACGTGTGCCGCAGCCACCACATTCAGGATCACAGTACTTCGATAAGAAGTACTTTCCATTGGTTCTGATGGGATGTATAGATTTATAGCTATTGATGTCGGTGCCTATGACAGTACTGGGGACTCCCAGGCGCTACCGATATCGGTGTTGGAGCGGCGAGTACTGGTAGATCAGGTGACTCTACCTCCTCCAACACCACTTCCAGGTGCCACACATCCAGTCCGCTTCATCATGGTATCGGATGAGGCATTTCCACTGAAGAAGAACCTGCTGTGCCCATACCCACAAAGGGGACTATATAAGGCTAAGCCGGGCATGACGCTTCGTGGAGCACACCTTCAGGATCATGGCTAGTAAGTGGAGGATCTTCACCTGTGCACTGCAGTGGGTTCCAATATAGTACACACGGTCATCAAAGCTGTGTTCCGGAATATGCCAGCCAAGACATGGGAGTGGAATCACAGTCAGCTTTGGATGAGCCACCAGTCAATTGTGCCAATGGTTGGGGATCCCACACAGCTGTACAGGTGAGAGATGGCCTTACAAACTATTTCATGAATCTCAAAGATGCCGTGCCATGGTTTGGTTATTATTCAGATTCTGCCCTTTCTTTGAAAACCATACATTGGTGTATCAGGAGCTACTTTACAAAACTTCCCTTGGAGCTGATTCCTGTTTTCCACCAGAGGGCTTATTTGGATATTTGCCATTTTTATTTTTTTACCTGATGGCAATAGAAATGTAATTCTTTTGTTTGAATTTTCTTAAAAAATTGCTATTTTTATAGTAAAATAATGTGTGTGTATCGTTCCTTAACCATCACTGAACATGGGGGCCGTTATATTATATGTGGGGGGCACTAAGGGGGTGATTATTTTACATGTAGAGGATATATTACATGTAGAGTGGTGGTCATTATACTACATATTGGGGTAGTGAGGGGGCCATTACATGATTGTTAAAGGCCATCAATATTAGATCTTCGGGGATTTAACATCCGGGAACCCACGCAGATCTCCCTCCCATAAAAACCTTCTTCCCTCAACCCATAAAACCTCATATAGAAACAGAAAACCACCAGCTGAATAAAATACCCAATAAAAAAATAACATGAATAAAAAAATATATACATAAAACTCAACAACCAAAAAAAAAAATAAAAATAAAAAATGAGTAAAGGTAGACGGGGAGTCATCCAGTTCTTCTCCTACTTTGGGTTAGGGCTTGGAAGATGACTAAAGAATTATAAATTCTGCACCAGCTGGAGGCAGAGGGGAAACAGGAGTTTCATAAATGAAACTTTCTGGTTGGGTCTGGGTGGTGGTGGACACCATCTCGGAAAGTTGATCTTGTGGGAAAGGCCCATCTGTGATACCCATGGCCTGCTTGAACTGTATTATAAAATAACCCAGTCCCAGCAGTGAGGGAGCAGACTGGAAGTCCGCCGGCATGGCATAGACGAAGGCAATAAATGTTCCTTGGCAATCGGGTGACATCTGGTGGCAGGAAGATGCCATCCCATAACTAAACAAATCAAACCTATCGTTGCCATCCACTCTCCAGAGAAGGGACATGGATTGGCTTTCTACATCCAATTTCCTGTCTGTTACCAGGGGGGCCTTTCTAGCCTGTTCCCTAGTTAGAGGTATGTGGGTGGGGGGCATGATGGTGCCTTCGTCAGTTGGCCGCTGAGGGCAACTCAGCAGTAGGACCATCCTCTTCTGAGGATGGTGGTGCCACAGAAGATTCTGCTAAATCCTCCCCCAGAGATGGTGGCGAGGCCACCCACGATAGTCCCGGCATCTCATTGCACATTACGTCGCTGACACTGTTTAGCACAACGCATGGAACCTCCTGGAGGCCGAAGGGAAAGTGGGGGCAAAGGGAAGTAAATAGCGGCCGTTATCTGTTGTTGGATTACTCAGGCGTATTAAAAAAAAAAAGCAGCAGGGAGCCAACTGGGCCCTTGAAAGTTGCAGGCCCCGTATATTATCAGGTGAATGCATAATGGTTCCCCGGAAACGGATCGTCACCGGATAACCAGCAAATGTCCCTGGGGCGGCCCCAGGGATATGGGTAAATATACAGTTTTGATAAATTATGTTATTTAGAAAATAAGCGGGAGAGGGTGTTTAGATTAGTGTAGGAATTAGCTTTTATCCCAGACAAACCCTTTAACAACACAACCCCTTTAAGGTTATATCTTCTTGAATGAATGGTGTGGTCCGAGGCTTTGCTCTGTAGCACAAAGTTGGGGTATATACTGTATACTTTAGGTTTTCATTTTATATTAACTTTTATTTTGGAAGAAATATAGAAAATATTATATATATATATATCACATACTATAATATTTATATTGTAAAGTAGTAAGTAGATGGTGGGGGTATCCATTATGGCATGTAATTATGACATTACAGTGAGCTCCCCCTATATAAACCCCAGCCCGCTCCATTCAGTGCCATACATGGTTCTCATTGCAGGTGGAGGCTCTTGCTGAAGCTTGTCTTGGTTCCTTTGCTATTTCAGGTGAAAGCTCTCACTAAAGCTTGATCTAGTGTACTTGATATATTTCTCAGGTGGGGGCTTTTGCTTCTACCTCTCTTGAACCCTTAGGGCCATTTGAAGGGAGGTATTTGCTGAAGTTTTTTCTGGTTCCTGTAGGTGTTCCCTGTACAGTGTACATCCCATCAGTGCCCCTTCTGAACCCTTCTTTGTTATTTTCTTCTCTTCCCTCTAACTTTACAATGAGTTTCCAAGAACTGCTGCAGCTTGTCCTGGACCACAGCTCCTGGATGATCCCTTCAGGTGAAGGATCGGTCTTCTGTGGGGTGCGCCCATCTATCTATGGAATTTATAGCTCTCTAATAGTCTGGTTTATTTCTAAGCTTTGCTGGACGGAGGTCTGAGAGGAGCAGAAGGCCCAGCTGCTAATTACCATAATGATATCCACCAACGGAGACAACGTGGTCATGTTCCACCTCATCGCAGGCTTACAAACAGAAGCAGGTCACCATTATATCATTCTCCAGAGCATTAATTCACTGTGACAGCACCAATACTACCAGGTCCCAGCACCACCTAACCGCTTTCTGCAGCCATCAATTGGAAGTTCCTCTCTTTTGATGCCTAAGAGGCTGGAGGATCCCACACTCAGACCAAGCCAACCGATTTCTACCACACAGCCAGCCACTCAAGCCATTCACAAGACATTGGCAAGGCAGGAGGGGCAGGCAGAATGACCGTCCACCATCTCAGGCCTTCACAGGTACTGAAGAGCCACTATAGGACATTATACTTGTATGAAGGGGCAACTATGGGACATTGTACTGTGTGCACTATGGGAAATTACCCTTAAAGGAGTTGTCCTGTCCCCTCCCCGCCCAAATGAGCGCCAATCAGTGGCCTCAGTGGTCGCTGGAGGTCATGTCACTCACAAAAGTCATCGGTCCCTCTCCAACGTCTGCTGAGGCCACTGATTGGCGCAGGGCTTCACGGGACTGAGTCACGGCACAACCTAATGGGCAGTAGCGGTGGACACTGGAGCGTCGGGGGACAGGTGAGTATCTTTTTATTTAATGTTACACCTGATCTGAACCCCCCCCCCATCCCAGAGAACCCCTTTAAGTGCTGATCACTGAGGCTGGGTGTACATCCCCGGCTTCTTTCAATCACTGCACATGCGCTGGTCGCTCAGTGACGTATCTCAGTCAAGCGGTTTCAGAGCATGTCCAGGGCTTGGCTTCAGCAGTTGTATGCCCACAAGCAGATGCCTCATGATATTATATCTTCTAGACATCAGAAATAATGGCCTGTACTGCAGATTTCATTGCTGTAATTTCTTTTTTTTTTGTACAGATATCCAGACATGTTCCTATCATTTTGCCAAATGCCCATTGAGGCATTTGATCACTTAGTTTCCATTTTTGGTGACCGAGGGGACACAAATATGAGGAAGGCCATCAGTCTGACAGAAAGACTGATCATCATGTTGCGGTAAGTTAGGAGATTAGTACATTTATTTAAAATCCTTTTTAAAACCTTCTTCATCTTTATAATTTTTTTTTAAATTGGTGGGTATGGTCAGTATAGACATGAAAATGTGTTACTACATGTACTGTGTACTAACATTAGTTCTTTCTTTCTTTTTTTTATAGATTTCTAGCAACAGGGGAGAGTTATGCATCATACATCTCTAATTCCAGGTTGGTAAATCCACCATATTCGGTATTGTAAGGAGCACGTGCCATGTGATCTGGCAGCATTTGCAGCCCAGTTCGAACCAGGAGATTTGGTTGCAGGCAGCAGCAACCCTTCAGTGTGCGGCCAATTTCTCCAACTGCATAGGCATTGCCGACGGTAAGCATGGACATGTGCAGCAGCCACCTCCTTCAGGATCACAGTACTTCAACGAGAAGTACTTTTCAGTGGTTCTGATGGCATGTATAGATTTATAGCTATCAATATCGGCGCCTATGATAGTACTGAGGACTCCCAGGCGCTACCGACATCAGTGTTGGGGCAGCGAGAACTTCCTCACACATCAAGTCCCCTTCGTCATGGTATCGGAGGAGGTATTTCCGTTGAAGAACCTGCTGTGCCCATGGAGGGGACTAGATGCCCAGAAGAGAGTCTTCAATATGAGGCTTAGCCAAGCGTGACGCTTCATGGAGCACACCTTCGGGATCATGGTTAGTAAGTGGAGGATCTTCACTTGTGCACATCATTTGGTACTCAATACGGTAGATGTGGTGGTCATCAAGGTGCTTTACAACTATGTTCGGAACTAAGACAGCCAAGACATGAAAGTGGAGTCACAGGCAGCTTGTGGTAAGCCACCAGTCAACTGTGCCTTTGGTCGGGCATCCAACGCAGCTGTACAGGTGAAAGATGCCTTTGCAAATTATTTTACGAGTCTCGAAGGTGCTGTGCCTTTGCAGTTAGCCTCAGTGGTGAGCAGCCTAACCAGGACTGATGGCTTTCATTGTGAGATTCAGAAAACCCGGCATGCTGATCCTTCCTCTTGGGTTGCTTTATGGACTACTACTTTTCCTTTAGGTGTTTATTCTGGTTTGGCTATTATTCACGGATTCTGCCTATTTCTTTGAAAACCATCCATTGTTGTATTGGGAGGTACCTTGCAAAAGTTTCCCTGGAGCCGACTCCTGTCTTCCACCAATGAGGGTTTATTTGTATATCTGCCATTTTTATTTTTACTTCATGGCAATAGAAATGTAATTTTTTTAATTGAATTTTCTTACAAAATTGATATTTTTATAGAAAAATAGTTTGTGTGTGTGTCTACATTTTTTTATCCAACACACAGACCCCACAATGAATGTCGAAAAGCCACTGAGACATTACACTGCTTGGAGGGTCACCATGGGACATTATACTGTGTGGTGGCCGGATCTTTTGCATGAAGGGGTTGTGGCGGTGCTTTCAGAACAGTCTGGTACCATTATCTGCTCCGGAGATAACTAATGAATGCAGCTTACCACTCGCTCCTTAACCATAATATTATCTGTGTAGGGCACTGTGGGGGTGATTATTTTACATGTGGAGGCTATTATGCTACAGGGGTATCCTGTGCATAGATGGTAAGTGTCCTTAACAGCACAACCCCCTTTAATGATATATCTTCTTGCATGGATGGTGTGGTCTGAGGCCTTGCACACTGCTGGGGTATATACCATATATGTTAGGCTTTCATTTTATATTAATGTTTATTTTGGAAGAAACATAGAAAATAATAGATTTATATCAAACACTATAATATCTACTGTATATTGTAAGGTAATAAGTAGAAGGTGGGCGCACAAGTCATGATGTCATGTAATTATGACTTCATAGTGAACGCCCCCTATATATACCCCAGCCACGATCCATTCAGTGCCATACATGGTTCCCATTGCAGGTGGAGGCTCTTGCTCAAGCTTGTCTTGGTTCCTTTGCTATGTCAGGTGGAATCTCTCACTAAAGCTTGATCTAGTGTGTCTGGCATATTTCTCATGTGGGGGCTTTTGCTTCTACCTTTCTTGGGCCCTTAGGGCCATTTTCAGAGGAGATGTTTGCTGAAGTTTTTTTGGCTCCTGTACATGTCCCCTGTACAGTGTACATCCCATCAGTGCCCCTTCTGAACCCTTATTTAGTATTTTCTCCTTTTTCCTCTACCTTTACAATGAGTTTTCAAGAACTGCTGCAGCTTGCCCTGGACTACAGCTCCTGGATGATCCCGTCAGGTGAGGGATCGGTCTTCTGCGGGGTGCACCCATATATCTATGGAGTTTACATCTCTCTAATACTCTCTAGTTTATTTCTAGGCTCTGCTGGACGAAGGTCTGAGAGGAAAAGCCCTAGCAATGCTGGTGATGACCATATTAATGTCCCCCACCAGTGACAACTTGGTTATATTGCAACCTGCTGCATGCTGACAGAAGCAGGTTGCCATTACGCCAGAACATCCAGGCACCCTGTCATGATCACCACTACCAGGTCCCTGCACCTCCAAGCCGCTTCCTGCCTTGCAACCATCAACTGGAAGTTCCTCTCCTCAGACGTCTGAGAGGCTGGAAGAACCGTCACCCGGACCCAGCCAACAGGTTTCTATCACACAGCCAGTCACCCAAGCCACAGTCACAAGACGTTGGCGAGGAAGGAGGGGCAGGCAAATTGACCGTACCCCATGTCAGGCCTTCACAGGTATTCGAAAGTTCCTCTCCTGCACCATCTCCATTGAGGACTATGTGATGGGAGAGATGTTCAATGTGCTGCCCTGTAAACACACGTATCACAAGCCCTGCATCACCAGATGAATTCAGGCGATCTCACAGTGTCCGCTGTACTATGTCCACTCCTTTTTAAAGAGACTGTGAGAAGTCTCTTACCTTCTCCCATTTAAGGTGAGAACAGACTGTCTCTTGCGCAGCTGCCATTGCTTCCATTGAAAAGCTCCTTTTGGAGTAAATCGCCAAAAAGGAAGCGGGTCGCCGAAAGTACATAGTAAGTATAATGCCGGATGGAACACCCATTATGTCATCACCACTCACAAAAATCATGATGTCATAATTCAAAGTGGGATATGAGTAGTGATCACATTCACAGTACAACTGTAAATAGTATGTCGGGAGGGGGGCATCCATTATGACAAGACCACTGCTACATCTGATGTCACAATGCAGGGCAGGGCATCAGTACTGAGATCACTGCTGAGGTGTAAATAGTCGAGGGAGGGGCACCCATTATGGAATTATGACATCATAGTGAGCGACCCCTATATAAACCTCAGCCACACTCCATTCAGTGCCATTAATGGTTCCCATTGCAGGTGGAGGCTCTTGCTGAAGCTTGTCTTGGTTCCTTTGCTATTTCAGGTGGAAACTCTCACTAAAGCTTCATCTAGTGAGCTTGGTATATTTCTCAGGTTGGGTCTTTTGCTTCTTCTGGTATGTGTAGGTGTCCCCTGTACAGTGTACATCCCATCAGTGACCCTTCTGAACCCTTCTTTGTTATTTTCTCCTTTTCCCTCTACCTTTACAATGAGTTTCTGAAAACTGCTGTAGCTTGCTCTGGACCATAGCTCCTGGATGATCCTGTCGGGTGAGGGATCGGTCTTCTGTGGTTTGTGCCCATCTATACATGGAGTTTATTTCTCTCTAACACTATGGTTTATTTCTAGACTTTACTGGACGGAAGTCTGAGAGGAACAGAAGGCCCAGCTGCTAATGACCATAATAATGTCCCCAATCGGAGACAACGTGGTCACATTCCACCTCGCCGCAGGCTTACAGACAGAAGCAGGTCGCCATTATGTCATTCTCCAGAGCATTCAGACACCCTGACAGCACCAACACTACCAAGTCCCAGCACCACCTAGCCACTTCCTGCCTTGCAGCCATCAACTGGAAGTTTCTCTCCTCAGACGTCTGAGAGACTGGAGGAAATGACACCTGGACCCAGCCAACCAGTTTTTACCACACAGCCACCCAAGCCACAGTCACAAGACATCAGCGAGGCAGGAGGGGCGGGCAGATTGACAGTCCACCATCTCTGGCCTTCACAAGTATTAAAAAGCTCCTTTCCTGTATCATCTGCATGGAGGACTATGTGACGAGAGAGATGCTCACACCTACCACAAGTACATGCATCGCCAGCTGGATCTGGGCGAACCTGAGCTGTCCGCTGTGCCGTGTCCAGGGGATAAGTGTCCTTGGCGGCCCAACCCCTTTAATGGATGGTGTGGTCTGAGGCCTTGCTGTGTAGCACAATGTTGGGGTATTTTAGGATTTCATTAGGATTAGGGCGTTAGGATTTCATTTTATATTAATCTATATTTTTGAGAAAATTTAGTAAATAATCTATAGATTTATATCACACACTATATATTAGCTATATTGTAGGGTGGTAAGTATGTCAGATAAATAATGTCAGATCAACATCCATTATGTCATCACTACTCCGGAAAATCATGAAGTCATATTTCAAGGTGGGGCATCAGTGGTGATCACATTCACAGTAGAACTGTAAATAGTATGTCAGAAGGGGGGCATCCATTATGAGAAGACCACTGCTGTACAATGTGATGTCATAACGCAGGGCGGGGCATCAGTACTGAGATCAGTGCTGAGGTGTAAATAGTCAAGGGGGGGCACTCATCATGACAAGTCATGATGTCATGTAATTATGACATCATAGTTAGCGCCCCCTATATAAACCCCAGCGGCACTCCATTCTGTGCCATTCATGGTTCCCTTTGCAGGTGGAGGCTCTTGCTAAAGCTTGTCTTGGTTCCTGTGTTATTTCAGGTGGAAACTCTCACTAAAGCTTGATCTAGTGCACTTGGTATAATTCTCAGGTGGGGGCTTTTACCTCTACCTCTCTTGGGCTCTTAGGGCCATTTTGAGGGCAGGTGTTTGCTGAAGATCCATCTGATGATGAGGTATATTATAATTTTTATTTATGAATAAAAAAAAAGTATCTTTGGTTTTAATAACTTTTTTCTACATAATCAGAGGACATATCAGCATCAGACACAAAGCAGCCACAGCCACACTTGGGTTGTCATAAACCGCAGGGCATTGCATCACAGTCCTGCCCCAGTACAAGTGAGCATTATTTTTATTATTTCATTTTGTGATTTTTTGATATTTAAAGGTAACTAGAAAAAAAAGAAAAGTAATTATAAATATCGCTAATACCAGCTTTGCCATTATGTGCCCAGGTGTCTAAGATATCGATGCTGTTTCGGCACCGATATCTCTCCACTGTCAGAAGGGCGGGTGTAACAGCCTAGCGTCATTGCTGGGCTGTGATGAACGCCCCGTTAACAGTACTCTTCCATAGCCTTGTATTGTTGGGGGAGGGGGCATTCCTTACCGGCCAGCGATGATGTTGAGTTACAAGTCATGCCCTTCTGACAGTGGAGGGATATCGGTGACAAAACTCTGGGACCGATCTGATCAGCTCCATACCCACAAACATCGTATGGAGCGCTTCTGGAGGGAAATTGCAGCCAATCTGGTACAGGACTAAGAGAGCTAATCTGAATCAGAAAAAGAGATCAGTTGTGAATATAAATAGATTTATATTCACAGGTAAATATATAAATTGCTCAGTAATGGATTTAACTTTATAGGTATGTTTTTATAAAGTAATGTCCGGATGAGATTGAGGTCCATAAAGGATCGCTTCACAAGGGATATGAGCGAGGAAAGAGGCCAAGTGGGTCAGGGACAAGTTGGCAATACCCATATCGATATTCCGTAAAACTCGGCTTTTTAAGATTGGCCTCTCAATCCCGACCTCAAGTTCTGCTGTAATGACTTTATGTCTTTTTTTGGGTTGAGAGGTGGGGGGTTCTTGCTTGTAATCAATGTGTTCCATGAGGATATGCATACTGGATTATTATGATGTACCAGGACTGCCTCCTCGAGTACCAGGGACAATATTCCTTGCGAGGGTCCCTCATCTCCTAATATTCCTGCTCAGGACACAGGGCTAAACCCTCTACTGCCTTAATACCTCGCCAACACATAGAGAACACATTTGGGCAGTTGTTCAGGTGGCAGACATCTGACCGGAGCTCTCACAAGCAATGTGTGATTGACTCTTGAGATTGGAAGAAAATGTTGCTCGCATTATGGAGAATGTTGAGCGATCACTGGAGGGGGGCAGGGTTGTCTTCAACCCTTACAACCAGCCACCATTTTATTCAAATTCTGCTCCCTTTTTTGCACCAATTACCACCTGAGCAGGTATATGATGCCCACATAGCTCTGCTTCAATGTGCCCGAGAATTACAGCGCCGCCCCCACCACCATCCACATTACCAATCCTTCTCTTCTTCTCTCACTTTTTCACCTTCTTTAACTTTCCCCCTGCTACTTCACTTCCTACTCGCACTTCTTATAGTCACAACTTTCTTTCCTATTCTCAGTCCTATTCCCTGCAAACACCTCACCCTTCCACTTCCAAAGGTGTTCCCCCCCCCTCACTGAAGCAATTTCAGGTCATATCCAGAACTCAGCAGGTAAGAGAGGTGGTCAGCATTCCCTTAGGTCTTTCACTCCTCATCCAGACATACTTGATGTGTAGCCTGGGAGTCTGCTGTTTTTCTGCTCCAAAAGCTTCCATACCCATAAATGGTTTCTTTAAAGGTAGTGTCTGGGGAGAACTCAGTGGCCAAATTGTTGACACCACCCTTAACCACTTCAGTACCAGGTTATTTGCCCTGGTTTAGGAACGGACACATTTTTTTTTTTTTTTTTGCGTACATGTGGTTTTGAGGGCCAAAACATATTTTTCTCTTAGGTTATTCAAATAATTTTTGAAGTCTCTCTTCGGTGACATTTTTTGGCTTTAGTTTTCTTATTCTCTTTTGTGTATATACATATATATATATTTATGAGAGAGTTGTCTCTTTTTCTTTTAATAGCGCAAAGTACAACTAAAAAACCTTTTAAGTCCGGGGCTCCATCACGCCAAAAAAAGTTGATTGATTGTGAATTGGATTAGCCAGAATCCAATCAACACAGTTGGAAAAAAAAACACTTTTTGTAGTTCTAGTACAGGAAGTCACGCCTTGCAGGCTTCTGGATATGGATGTTTTGTACTTTCCATCAACTGCTCCTACATGATTTGGAAATTGCGTCTCATCCCAGAACTTGTCTGCAATGTCCTTCCACGGCTTTGTTGGATGTGGGATACATTCATCATGAAGCAAATCCCACAGGGCAAGTATCCCAGATGATAAAGGAGATTGTTGATTTTTCAAGACAGGACTTGAAGTGCATCGATAAGAAGCTTTGGCCTTTGAAAAGAAAAAAAAAAATAACAAATTTAAAATTTACTATTTTACACAGAATACAATTTTAAAAAATCAAATCTAATAATACAGTAATTAACAAAATAAGATTTTACAATAATAAAATAGAACAAGAACAAACTATTTAAAAAAACACATATTTCAAGATCAATAAAAAAAAAACATTAGATACATATAAGAGACTGCCCGTCTGTCAACAAAAGGGATCAGGCCCCCTCAATATTTTATTATAGTGTCGCAGGTAATGTGGGAGAACCTTCCTGCTTGATCAAAATATGCAAGTCAAGTCAATATCGTCAATGACGCCATTCCTATGGGCGGCAGGTTGTTAAAATTCTTTCCCCAGTGGGAGAAAATGACAACAAATCAGTGAATCCAAAAGTCCATAAGTAAGGGATTTCACAATAGAATTTTCCTGGTCTGATGTCGTTCTCCGATTCAAACAGAGTCCACAGGATACTGAAAAAACAAACACAAAAAGAGAAAGGGTTAATATCATGGTTTACATCCCTTTTTATACTTACCTGAAGAGTCTTCCTTCTTCCTCTTGTCCCGATGCTCTGCTTGTGTCTGAGGCTTGTGAAGCTTCTCTGGCGTTTGCACGATCATTTTTTCCCATGTCAATCAGTGAGTTTATCATTAGGTTTCCTCCACTGTCTACTCCACCTATGGACTGGAGTATAATTTCGACAATTTAGGTCATAAATGTATAACAGACCCCAGACAACTAATCCTCGCCCACAAAGTCACTTTTGGTACTGGAAGTAACACATCTAAGCAGGTCCTGAAATGCAACTATTTCATCTAAAAAGATAATTTCAAGGTCTTATGCATATTTTTTACCAGCTGGATGCATTTGCATTATAAAATTTCACTTTCTACAGTGTGAGAACAAATGGAGAGAATTTAGATACTGCAGGACAGACATGAGCAGCTAGCTGTCCGACAAGGCTCAGTAAATTGGCTACTAGCTGGGTGCAGGATTTCACACCTCTACACTTTCCTTACCTTGTTTGTATTATCATATACCTGTCCTCGGCAGTCTATGCTATATGGTAAATTGTGATGCTGAGGGGTCTTCAAAATGGTGCCTGGCGACAGTCTGTCCAGTATGTGAATGAATGGGAACAAATTGTAAAAATCTTAAATTTGGTTCACCGATAGTTTTATCAATATTCCGGATTGTAAAAGCTTGGCCTCATGCACACATCCGTGAAAATCTGGATCAGAACAGTTGTTTTTAATGTCTACTTTTGACCGTATTTCACAGATCCATGCGTGGTGATGTTCTGGCCACCATGGTATCTAGAACAAAATGTACTCTTTTTGGATGATACTTCATACACATCCTGTGGAAAATTCCAAGTTCTCCCGACTATCAAAAATGGTTCAATTGGGCGGAGCTTACCACAGACGGAGATAGCCGTGTATTTTTTTAGCTCCTGCAACGAGCCTGTGTCAGCGACATTCTAAGCGACGATCCTGTGGATACATAGACAGCGTCGGGTAGGTGAACACCTGCTGATTCCGGGGATGCCAAAACGTAGGAAAACAGCGGTCAAACCGCAAAAAATTTCGGACTTTTACTTCCCGCATGGGGGGGAGGGAGGCCCAAGATGGCACCGGCTCCCGTGCGGGCACGGGGGCCGGGGCCTTGACTTCCCAGCATATTCTACAAGATGAGCCACTTACCGGATCCACGCACCGGCGAACCCTCTCTGCTCCATCGCTGCCGCAGATGCTGACAAGCACGGAGCCGCGTCGGGCCAGATCGCCTCCGCTGGGGGTTGCGGCCTGCGCGGCCTGGTCAACTACACAAGATGGCGCCGGGGAGAAGCGGGCGTCTGGCTCTCCTTCCATAACGACGGCACAGCGGTCTCACACTGATGGCCCAGCTCAACTGCAACCGCGACTTCAAGATGATGCGGTCGCAGTGGGAGAGGTGAGACAAGACATACACTCTGAAACACCTTGTGTCGATTTCTTTGCTGATATACCGGCATCAGGAAATTTACTGACTGAGGTATCTATGAAAGTCATGCTGATAGCCTTCTGTAAATCTCTGAAAGCTGATATGTCTCTTATGATTACACCATTAGAGCGAGATATGCAAGATCTGAAAAATCGTGCTGTACACATAGAATCTAAGATGGTGGAATTTGCTACATTACATAATGATCTTATAGTTGCCCACTATGAAGTGGAAAATGATGTAACCTTTCTGAAAGCTAAAATAGCGGATTTGGAAGATCGGTCCAGAAGGAATAATTTGAAATTTAGGGGAATTCCGGAGACGGTTGCTACGGGAGAACTGCCCAATTTCCTTCAGGGTCTGATGCGTGCCTTACTGCCTGACCATCAGTCTATAGACTTCACTATCGACAGAGCACACAGAGTCCCCAGACCCTCACATTTGGACGAATCAATTCCTAGAGATGTCCTGGCGAGGATACATTTTTTTCGCACTAAAGAGATGGTGCTATCAACATCTTGTAAAATAGACCATTTCCCTGAACCATTTCAGAAGATCTCCGTTTTCTCAGATTTGTCGGCTGCAACTTTACAAATGAGACGGTAGCTAATCCCCATTACGGCAGCTCTTCCTCAGCATAATATTTTGTACAAGTGGGGATTCCCTGTCCGAGTGATGATAACCCGAGACAATCTTACCCATGTGATCAGGAATTTAGAAGAGGGGACACAATTGTTAAACAAATGGAACATCCCATTATCGACCTATCACGTGCGAAAATACCGGGCCACCTGTCTGATGATTGGCATCCAGTAAAGACCCGAAGATTTCCAGCCACAGGAGCCAAACGTTGAAGGCTCCTTTTCCTTAGGAACTTCCTATGTCCGATTCTGCTGAACTTATTCCCCTGAGACCACAACAGCTGCTGGTCCGCTGTACTATGTTATTTGTTATGTTATTGGTTCTTTTGGGCTTGACCATTGTCGAGCTCTATGATTTGGCTAATTTGATTTCTTGCAGGTTCTGGCACCTTGGTCGAGACAGCTTTTGGCATGGAGCAATCTTATACCTCAACACTTATGTAGTACTGCTTTGTGTATGTCTATATGTGGCGATCCTTATAGCACTTTTAGAGTGGCAATATGGTTCTTAAGTTTATGTCCATGAATGTTAGGGGTTTGAATACGCCTCAAAAACGAGCTAATTTGTGGGGTGAGGTTCGGGCTCAGGGTTGTGATATATTTGCAGTACAGGAGACACACCTTTTGAAGAAGGATGCCACCCGTGTTAAACACCCATCATACCCTAATATGTTTCATGCTCATTACTCCTCCAAACGTAGGGGGGTGCTGATCGGGATCAGAGACTCAGTGGCGTTCCAGCTAATATCCCACTACTCAGACCCTGGGGGACGCTTTGTTATATTGGTGTGCCTCCTTAACAATATCACTTACACGTTGGTGTCGGTTTATGCCCCTAATAGCAGACAGGTAGCATTCTTTGGAAGGCTTGTGAAAACGATAGAAAAAAGAAAGCAAGGGTGCTTACTGTTGATGGGGGACTTTAATGTAGCACCCGATCCTGTGGTAGATACCACATCTGGCCTCTCACAGCGACTGCCTTCTTTCTCACAGGCTCTGTGGCGCCAGAATTTGTTTGACACATGGCGGATACTGCATAGCACTGAGCGAGATTACACTTTTTTCTCGGCCGCACATAATAGCTACTCTCGTATTGACCTATTTTTAGTGGACCAAAATACTCTCTCTCTTGTTATGCAGTCCACCATATGGCAAATAACATGGTCTGATCACACGGCGGTTACACCTCTCATCTCGGAGAAATATGACTGTCCTCGGTCTTATGTGTGGCGATGTAACGAATTCTTGATATCACACCCGAAATATAAGGAAACCCTAGAGAGTGAGCTGAGGGAATTTTTTCAGGTTAACACTCCATCGGTATCTAGCCCTGAAGTATTGTGGAACTCCCATAAGGCGTTCATTAGGGGTACCTTTATACGCCTTGGTCACATTGAAAAGAAAACGAGACTAGCAGAGATGGACCGGCTTCTCCGTCAAATAAAACTCTTAGATACTGGCAATAGAAAGTCCCCTAGCCCCTCAAATACGGGAAAACTGGTAGAACTACGCCGACAACTTGCTACCTGCCTGTTACATAAATACGAAAAGAATCTAAAATGGGTGAGAGCTACCTATTATTCTCAATCCAACAAAGCAGGGAAACTGTTAGCCTCTAAACTTAAACAGAGACAGGCTAGATCCAGAATCCCTTTCCTCCACAGTAAGAACGGCACACATAAAATTTATGACCCTAAAGGCATAGCAAAGGCATTTAGATCCTTTTATGTGGATCTTTATAATATTGTAGATGATTCTTCAGTGACCCCTCCCTCTCAGGCAGTCACTGATTTATTTTTAACATCGGCCCAGCTGCCTCGGCTTACTGTGGACCAACTAGCGTCCTTAAATGCTCCTATAACGAAGTTGGAAATATCCATGACCATTAAGTCGCTGCCATCCCGTAAATCTCCGGGCCCAGATGGCCTTACTAATGGTTATCAAACATTCTCTCAGATTCTGCTAGACCCATTGTTGTCCTTTTTGAGGAATGCGGTAGAGGCTAAAACATTTCCTCAGGAGAACCAAGAGGCATTGGTGGTTACTTTGCCCAAGCCTGGTAAGGCCCCGACCTCGCCCCAAAATTTTAGACCCATTTCCTTGTTAAATTCCGATTTAAAGATATACGCTAAACTAATAGCGACACGCCTAGCTGATTGCCTCCCGAGTTTGATAAACTATGATCAAGTAGGATTTGTTAAGGGGCGTCAAGCCTACGAAAATACGAGACGGGTCTTGAATTTAGTCCATCGTGTCGCTTCGGGGGGTATGGGGGGCGGTGCTGCTTGCATTGGACGCCGAGAAGGCGTTTGACCGAATTTGCTGGTCGTATGCCTTCTCGGTTCTTAAGACCATGGGATTTTCCGGAGCAATTTTGGGGGCCATAGAGGCGCTTTACTCAGCACCCTCTGCAAAAATTTTTTACAAATGGTACGGTGTCGGACTCTTTCACAATTACCAATGGGACTAGACAGGGATGCCCGCTGTCACCATTGATCTTTGTCCTTTCCATAGAGCCTTTGGCACAACATCTAAGATTAGATCCCGATATACAAGGCGTCACGGTAAGGGATAGAGTACATCTTATATCGCTATATGCTGATGATATTCTTCTCACGTTTACCAACCCGGGGGTATCTCTCCCACGTCTTATGGGTATTATTCAGACTTTTGGTCAACTATCTTACTATAAATTGAACTTATCAAAATCGCAGGCCCTTCCATTCAATGTTCCCTCTTCCATGCTGAGCTCTTTACAGTCCACATACAATTTTGATTGGAGGAGGGATAGCATTCAATATTTGGGTATACACGTGTCTTCTTCCCCGAGATCTCTCTATCAACAGAATTATTTGCCAATGATAAAAACTTTGCAAGATGAAACTGAACGTATGCTACTAACAGATGTTTCTTGCATTGGGAGGGTGACCGCTTTTAAGATGCTACTGTTGCCTAGACTTTTATACCTGTTCCGCACGCTGCCGATTCCTCTCCCTGCCTCATTTTTTGAATCTATACAGAGAGTGATTTCGAAATACATATGGGGCGATAGAAGGCCTAGAATTAATAATAATAATAGTCCTTTAATAGTCCCACAGTGGGGAAATTCAGTGTGTTACAGCAGCAAAGATAAGATAAGCAGATACAAATACAACATGTACAGGAATGTTCCAAGGTGAGAGGCATTACATTAATAGCAGACAGACAGATAGGAAGTAGCGGGGGGGGGGGGGGGATATAACAGGCAGAGAGATATTTCAGTTCTCTGTAAGTAATGATCTCCGCTTAGGTCGGTGTTGGTTGTACAGCCTAACCGCGGTGGGGAGGAAAGACTTCCGATAGCGCTCCTTCTCACACCTAGGGTGGAGCAGTCGGTCACTGACAGTACTGCCCAGCGCAATCACAGTCTCATGCATGGGATGGGAGTTATTCTCCCGCATGGAGCTCACCACGGACAGTATCCTTCTGTCACCCACCACCTGCACTGGGTCCAGTGGGCTCCCCAGGACAGAGCTGGCCCTTCTAATCAGCTTGTCAAGTTTATTTCTGTCCCTGGTTGATATACTGCTCCCCCAGCAGGCCACTCCAAAGAAGATGGCTGATGCCACTACCGAGTTGAAGAAAGTCCTAAGAAGTGCCCCCCGGATTCCAAAGGCTCTCAGCTTCCTAAGCAGGTAGAGCCTGCTGTGGCCCTTCCTGTACAGGGCCTCCATATGATCTGCCCAGTCCAGCTTATTATTAAGGAGCAGACCCAGGTACTTATAGGAGTACACAATCTCGAAGCCCGTCCCCAAGATGTCCACTGGTTTTGGAGGGCATCTGCCTTTACGGAAGTCCACCACCATCTCCTTGGTCTTCCCCGCGTTAATCTTCAGGTGGTTCTGGTGGCACCAGTCCACAAAAAACCGGTTCAGTTCTCTGTACTCCCTGTCATCATCGTCTGTGATGAGGCCTACTATTGCAGAGTCGTCAGAATACTTCTGTAGGTAGCAGCTGGATGAGTTGCACCTAAAATCAGCAGTGTACAGTGTGAAGAGGAAAGGGGCGAGAACCGTACCCTGAGGTGCCCCCGTATTACAGATCACGGTACCTGACACACAGTCTTGGGCTCTCACGTATTGAGGTCGATTTGTGAGGTAGTCTAGGATCCAGTTGGAGAGGTGGTGGTCCACTCCAGCAAGGCCCAGCTTGTCTCTCAGTAACCTGGGCTGTATGGTGTTAAAAGCACTGGAGAAATCAAAGAACATTATTCTCACCGTGTTCCCTGGTTTTTCCAGGTGAGACAGAGCCCTGTACAGAAGATGGATGATGGCATCATCTACCCCAATGCCCGGCCGATAAGAAAACTGGAGAGGGTCCATAGCGGGGCTCACTAGAGGGCGAAGATGTGTGAGAACCAATCTCTCTAAGATCTTCATCAAGTGGGATGTCAGTGCTACAGGTCTGTAGTCGTTGAGGTCCATAGGGTGAGGTTTCTTTGGAACTGGTACCACACAAGATTTCCATAATTCAGGGACTATTTCCTGCCTCAGGCTCATATTATACATATATGTAATTATACCACACAGCTGGTCCCCACAAGTCTTAATTAGCCTTGCACTGATGTCATCTGGCCCTGCGGCTTTCCTCGCCTTGATCTTTTTCATCTCCTTCCTCACCTGGGCCCGTGTGAAGGTCAGACTGTGGTCAGATAAAGACAGATTTCTGGATTTACTGGTCTGTTGGGATAGCCACATGGGGTGAAGTCATTGTGGTGAGGGGAGCTGAAGGACATGCTGGGGTGGGAGGAGCTGGTGTGTGATCAAATCTGTTGAAGAATAGGCTTAGTTCATTAAGCCACTTAACATCTGCCTCAATCTGGCAGACCGACTGTTTATGACCCGAAATTGACTTAAGCCCCTCCCAGACCCCCCCTTATGTCTTTTCTTTCCATTTGCTTTTCCATTTTTTTCCTTATAACTGGATTTTCCTTGCCTGATTAGATGCCTCAGCTCCTTTTGTACTTCCCTCAACCCCTCCTTATCTCTTGTCCTGAATGCCATCTTTTTCTCCTTAAGTAGTGTTTTTATATCAGAGTTAATCCATGGTTTGTTATTGGAGAAGCACCTCACCACTTTTGTGGGTACTGTGTTGTCCACACAAAAATTAATGTAGTTCGTTATGCAGTGTGTGAGTCCTTCTATATCTTCTCCATACGAATCCTGCAAAACTTCCCATGCGGTTGTGTCAAAACAATCCCTCAGAGCCTCATCACTCTCCTCGGACCATATCCTCACTGTGCGGGTGACAGCTGGTTCTCTACGTACAAGTGGCTTGTACACAGGTCGGAGATGTACTAGGTTGTGATCCGATCTTCCCAGGGGCGGTAGGGCTGATGAGTTATATGCCTCCCTCACGTTGGCAAAGAACAAGTCCAGTGTTTTGTTGTCTCTTGTGTGGCAGGTTACATACTGTGTGAAACTGGGAAGTGTGGATGATGGAGAGGCATGGTTGAAATCGCCAGACACAAGAAGGAGGGCCTGGGGGTGCTGAGACTGTAACTGGCTCAGCGTGGCTTGTAGGACCTCGCAGGCAGCGTCAGCTTTCGCAGAGGGGGGGGGGGGTGCATATGCAGCTATCACGATGACATGTGATAGTTCCCTTGGTAGGTAGAAAGGTCTCATGCTCACAGCTAATAGTTCAATGTCCTTACAGCAAGTTTGCTCCTTAATCACAATGTGCCTAGGATTGCACCATCTATTATTCACAAACATTGCCAGCCCCCCTCCTTTCCTCTTACCGCTCTCCCTTGTCCTGTCTGCCCGAAGGAGTTTAAAACCATCCAAGGAGACCAGAGAGTCAGGAGTAACTTCAGTGAGCCAAGTCTCTGTAAGTAGCATCATGCTGCACACCCGAAACTCCTGATGATGCCTGGTGAGCGCTGTTAGTTCATCCATCTTGTTTGCAAGAGATCTCACATTGCCCATAATGATGGAGGGAACAGTTGGTCGGTAACGCCTCTTTTTAATCCTCTGAAGAGTTCCTGCTCTGCAGCCCCTCCCCCCCGCTTTTTCTTTCTCCAGAGTTCTTGGGGGATGGGTGGGCAAATGGTATGCAGCCCTGTTGTGACTCTAAGCTGCAGTAATTTCTCTCGTGTAGACAAAAGAAATGCCTGCAGACACAAGAGTCCCCATTTCAGCAGGACAAAAAGACAGATAAAAACAAAAAAAAAAGTATCACAAAGGTCCAATTCCAAGTCTTTGTTTCTTCATAGTGTAAAGTCCATTAAGTAGAGAGATAAAAAACAGAGAAAGAAAAAATAAGAGAGAGAGAGTCTCAGAGCTGCCTAACAGGCAGCCACTTCAGCGGCGCCATCTTGGAAAAAAAAAAAAAAAAATAGAAGCTTCCTATTCAAGCATAAACTAGCTGGTGGCCTCGGTGTCCCTATAGTGCGTAATTATTATCTTGCCTCCCTTGCCATCCAATGTGCAGGATGGTGGTCCACGGATGTGTCGGTTCCTTGGCTGCACATGGAACACTCTTTTGTAGCGCCTCTGAAGCTTGGGAGTGCTTTGTATCTGCCCTTTTGGAACATCACACCGCCTCAATCCTTTTCACCAATTATGAGCGCTTCCCTGTATGTCTGGGCGATGCTTCATGGAAAGACAACCCCTACAAGGCATTTTAGTATCACGGACATGCCTTTATCCTTTTTATCTTGGACAATTAGGGACTTGGTTGTTTCGGGTTGGGAGGCCAGGGGAATAACCCAGATTTCGCAGTTATACTCTGACAATGGGACAGCCCTACCATTCACGGCACTGAGGCAAAGGTTTGGAATTCCCATGAGAAACTTCTACACACATTTTAGAATTTTTCACTTTTTGTCTAGGAACCCCTCCGCCCGCCCCTGATCCTCACAATGGCAAGATTTTTACGTGGATATCAAAAAAAGGGAGAGGTCTGAGATTTTTGTATGATCTGATGGATGATACTTCTTCTTACACCAAATCTGCCCCGTTTCGATATTGGGAAAGAGAACTGGGAGTGAGTTTTACCCCCAAAGAATGGCAACGTGCAATTAAACTGACTCACTCATCCTTGAAGTGCAGCACACATGTTGAGACGGCGATTAAGATTGTGTTGAGATAGTATCGTACTCCCTCAGTCCTGCAGCTGGCCTACCCTTCTGTCCCAGGAGGGTGCTGGAGGGGCTGTGTGGGGAGGGGAACTTTGCTTCATATTTTGGGACAATGTCCGATTATTCAGGGATACTGGGCAGAAATATTTGATATGCTGTCAGAGCTGTTCGGTCTCCAGATCCAGTACACTCCACACTTGGCGGTTTTGTTGCTAAGAGTTCCTAACGCACTGGGCCCATATAGAGTACTTTTGTGTAAGATTTTGACTATCGCTAAGTTGATGCTGGTCCAGAGATGGAATTCGACAGCTCCTCCACCCATTTCGGCTTTACGATCTGCGATTAATAATACTTTTGCTTATGAAAAAATTATTGCCCTGGGTGGTCATTCGTATAATTTGTTTGTGAATATTTGGGATAGATGGATCCACTCTGGGTATGTGGGTTGAGGAGGATTCATAGTTTGTTGACCTAGGGTAATACAGGCCCTCACTCTGCCCTCCATGTCTCTGTTGTCCCCATCGATCTTGGGCCTTACCTATCTATTTACATATACACTCTCTGTTTCAATAGCCTGACCTTCCCCTTCCCTTAAATTTGATTAGCTAATGTATTATCTAACACATTAAGACTAGGCATTGCTCTAACAGCCAGATACGCGATACGAATACATGTATGCTTTACGCGTTTGAGATGTTCTCTTGCTAGGGTCTTGACGGAGGTGCCTCAAAGGTTCAATTGTGCAATTGTTTATTGTTCAAATGCCTGTGTGTTGTTGTCAGATGTTCACACTTTGATGTTACTGTAATGGGTAAAGGCAACATGCGTATACCCTTTAGTATAATTGAAGATATACTAATTATTTTTCATATGCCGCATACCCGGATTGTGCTATTCATTTAAGCTAATGTCCTTGTTCTTTTACTTGTAAAACCTTTAATAAAAATTATTGAAACATAAAAATGGTTCAATTGTCTTTTTGCTTTTCACAAAATTTCTTATTTTTATTAAATGCAAGACATTTTGTTTGTACTGACAATTCATCTGGAAGACAGGGATGAAGACATTCAGTATAAGAACCTTCCTCCTCCCATTGGTAAATATTTCTTACATATTTAATAAGGATGGCCAATGTGTCGCTAATACATCACTGTCTACTTGACAAGTTCTTGGTCTCCACCACAGATGATTTTTAATTGGTGCTATCCAAAGGGAGATCAGCTCACAGTCTCTAGTTTTGGAGGCCACAAGCTTTCCTCCTATGGATTTATTGATGTGTCACACATTGAATTGATGGTTTATGCTTGTATAGTTTACATGTAGGGTCTTCGGAATTGAGGCGTTTCAGTAGCGATAATTTCCATTGGCTAAAATAGAATTGATTGTTTTTTCTAACCACATTTTCTCAAGGGTGACTGAGGATAAAAGGGGAACAATTTGTTCCACAGTAAAAGATCATATTGTTTTGTTGCCACATCCATCACTGAATAAACACAGTATTCTGCCGAATAGCCTGGACTGTCAGATTGTCCGTAACCCTGGCATGCTGGAGTTTCTATCAAACTTTTTATGACACTTCTCTATTTTCCATTCGGCATGTATTACAGGAATAAGTACTCATTCTCATTTTTGTAGTAATGCCTTTTTGTTTTGGGTGCATTTTTACAATGCAAAAAAAAAAAAAAAATTACCCTCTTCAAAAAGCTTAGGGTTGCAGGCCTTGCTTTAGACTTTCCCATATTTCTTGTGTGTGACCATTTTGACATACTTTCAATATATATTTTTCTGTAATTTTTTTTAGTATGGCAGTTGTGGTTGTATAGAATCTGCTCTGTTGGTTCAGTTTGTGAGTGGGATGGATTACATTAAATTGGAGAAATAGGCAAGTTATTTTTGTACAGAATATATTAGCTCAATGTCCATGTCCTTTAAAATTTCCAGTAACTCTGGACCCATAATGCCGATGGTATAACTGGAATTCTGAATTTTGACTCTTCCTTCAACTTCTCTGTCATTCCCCCTGTAACATTTTCTCTTGAAATTCCTGAATGAATCTCGATACACATAATTCATTGATGTTTCTTTGGTATATGCACCTGTGTTTGAATAGCTTTTCTCTATCGAAATGGACTGTTACAAAAAGGAGTGAACAAAAAGTCTTGCAAAACAAAGTTCTGAATCTGAGCAAATTTTGCCGCACCCAAACTCTACTTTGGTTCTCATGCTTTGAACTTAGATGTCTTGGTTGTATAAACGCTTTCCTTCTCTCCACTTTCCTTCTTTGGCTGTGGACAAGGAACAGGAGTAACATCTTTATATCAAGTCTCTTAATGGTGGGAAAAGTGAAGCAACCTACTGGGATAAAAGAGAAACTTATTATGTAGAGAACAACAAGTAATAAAGTAAAATGAACACAACACACTACTTACCAGTCCATGTGAAGAAGCAATCTTAAAATTTTCATTCTGTTACGTCAATCCTTTGTATTCCAAATGAGCAAGAGCAATCTGTCTGGCTTAATCTCTTGTCCAGAATTCTGGTAAGGTTTAATCCTTATGACTACCTTAAGGTGTAGAACTTCCAAACAAATGTGACTTCTTGTCTGTGTGACATTCATTAGACTAAAGACACGCTCGCAGTCAGAACATAAATCTGTAAAGGGATTGTCGGGATATTGGGTTTTATGGTTTATCTTTAGGATAGCATATAAATATGGAGCTGGTTGGGAGCTGACAGCTAGCCACACTGCTCAGGTGTATGGGGCCGCTTACATATAGTATATACTATACAGAACACAGGGCCGGTAGCCGATAGCTCTGTATAGTAGCTGGGTGCCATCCATGCATCTCAGCTTCCATTGGCTTTAATGAGAGCTGAGCTGCAGTGCCAACACCTGGCCATTATATAGGGCATGGAAACAACAGTTTCTGGCCCTATGTTGTAAATAGCACTGACACCAGAAGCAGCCCTTTATAGCTGATCAATGCAAAGGCCGGCTGTTGACCCCCACTGATCAGATGTTTATGACCTATCATAAAGATATGAAATAAAATCTGATGTTTTTTTCATAAGACAAGTCACCAGAATATCTTCTGACAGCCAAAATCATACCTTAGTGTGCCGCTAAAGGCAAATGTCAAAAATTGGATACTCCATCAGAAAATTTTCTATAAAATGACACTCCAAGGTGTAACCATAAGTGTTCAACAAACCTAATAATTGGAGTCACATTGATTTCAGTTTCCTTATCTGCCATGATTTTGCATACTTGCTCACTTCAATGTATTGTTTCACCAAAAAATTCTAAACATAGTATTGGTATTTTGGCCCAAACATACTGATATGCATCAAATGTTGTAAGATTATTTTGTTGCAAAACATAATTTGGCCATCTGGATGACAACTTCCTCAAAAACTTGCAAAGCTGCACAAAACAAAGGCTCCAACAATTGCTTTATAAAATATTTATTAAAAGGATTGCTGTATTTCTCTCCTATTTTTGCAATAGTGAGGTAAAACAGGACAGATTCTCATCACTGTCCTAAAGCAAAATGATGAGATAGCCATTAAACTATACTTAACAGCTTAAAAGCCACTGTATCACTACATGTTATAAACAGTCCTCAGAAATGTTCCAATATCTACAATAGGTGAAACATTCTTGAAAGCATTCTTTAGGCTAGGTCTACAAGCCGATTTTTAGCACGACCATAGATAGCCGGGTTGTCGTGATTCTTTCACTATTGTTAGTAAATGGTGTCACATTGTGACCCCTAATATGCCACAACCGAGACTTCTATTTTCAAAAGAAATTGAACATTTCTCAACTCTTCTGCATCTAGAAGTCGCGGCAGCAATGAGTCTCCATTCACTAAAATTAGTGAAAGAATCAAAGGCCAAACCAGTGGCAAACCGCCAGCATTTCTTTGCTGCGGCCCGCTACGTGCGGCCAAAGCCTTAAGAGGTGTTTCTAGCCTTATGCCACCTATTAGTGTCTATATACATGGCTTAGTGCAGGAAAAACTTCAAAATTTGTTAAAACTGCAAATCCTCTAAATTTCTAAAAAAAAAAAAAAAATAAAATAATTGTAAAAGTGCTTCAAAAACAAAGTGAATATAGGGAAATATATAACTGATAAAATATTTGTATGGTATGCATGTTTGTATATGTGCCACAGGCATCAACATCAATAGCAACAAATGTATAGTGTGCATAGGTCACCATCATGAAGACCACAGGAAACATTACCTTGTAATTATACAAGCATGGTGCACACATATATACGTGCTTATTATCAACTGCACCTACAGTATGTCGTTGAGGATGTTAGCTGTGATCTGCAGTCATGTCTCTCCGGGCAAGGCATCACTATAGGATGTAACTTCTGCACGATTACATAACATGTGTGCTTCACAATTTTGGAGATGGTTGACTGGCCAACTCAAAATCAGATATGCAGAAAGGCAAAACTCTCCTGTGTCCAAATATCTGAAAAAGAAAAAAAAACTGATTTTAAATTTGAAATAAAATATAAAATAAACTGCAAAAAAATGATTAGAAAAAAACTGTTATGAAAGTGAGCGACAAAAGGGCAAAACCCACATTCTTCGCCTACGTCTGGCTTGCACCTGATAAGAATAAATGCAGAAATTAATGTTACAACGAAGAAAGAAAATGTGTTATGAATTATCCATACATGGTATATCTATATAAAACCAACTTTTCTCTGGTGACATCGTCTCACAATACGGATTGCTTGGAGTTAGAGGAGCAGATATGATTTTCTTGAGCGCAAGGGGCTGTAATGTGTCCCCAAGAATCCTGGTGTTCCTTATTTCGTTAAGTCATAGTTTTTCAAGAAAAGTGTTCTATCAGTGGTGAAGAACAAGGTCTTATATATAGTATATAGGTACAAGGTCTTATATATAGTTTATTTGTGGAGTATTGATTTTGAAAACAAAACAAAAAAAAAAAAGAAAAAAATCAATTATGGTATAATTCTATATATTGGCAACACTGACCACTTTGAATCTGATATAGACATCTGAAATGGTAATTGGTAATCCATGAAGATGATGAGGACAACAAGACAATGTCTGCAGGGCTTCAAGGATGGAAATCTCTGCCGGCCAGACTGCAAACCACTAACCCAGGAGTATTGCAAGGATACGGCACCTTTGCGACTTATGAAGTAGTCAATGAAAATCTCTCGCACAAGTCTACTGTACCGGATATGGTAGGACGTCCTGGCCTCCAAATGACTACTGTGCCTTTTTTAGCAAGAAAAAAAAAAAAGAAAAAAATCTGCCTTGAGAACACTTTATGATTATAGGCACAGCAGGTTGGCCATCAGAGGAAAAACCTCCTACACTACCATCACAATGGAGACTGGATGCGTGGTAACCGTAAAAAATCGGGGGCTGGAAGTGATACCAATATTGAAGAATCTGCAGTCCAATCTGTGTTGGTCACAGAACCCGAGAAACCAATGTCAACAAATCTGTAGTAAGCACCAGCCACCAACATTAGGCCTAGAGGAAAAAACTTCTTGTTCTTATAGAAGCATGTCCATGAGTTCAGTGACTGCTGCGCACACACACATTTACCATCAACCACACCTATGTAGCTGGGGAAGTTGGTTGCACAGTCTGAAAGCCTTCTTCAACTTGCAGCCATGTCTCTTCAGTTGGGCAATGTCTATATCAGCTGCAATTTCTGCCAGATCACGTACCATGTGCACCTTGCAATTTGGAGATGGTCAAGTAACCAACACAACAAAGGCATCATACCTACAATACTTCTGCTTTTTTCAACACAAAAGTATCAAAGATTGCATGAGATGAAAGGATACAAAGCAATCGTCTGTAACCAAATATCTGAAAGAGACAGAAAAAATATATTTTTTAAAGAAATTTGAAACAACATATTATAAACTACAAGAAGTAGCGATTAAGAAAAAACATTAGAAACATAGTGCACAACAGAGCAGTGAAATCATCAGAAACTGTGATCAGGATCAATTGGATACTCATGGGGAAGACCCACTACTTACTAAGGCTCTATTCAGATCACCTTTTTTATGTCCATTTAACGGGTGCAAAAAGCAGACGCAACTGGATGGCCATCTGTTTATATAGACTATGTTAAAAAAAAAAAACTGATTCATTGCTGTCCGGATTTTTTTTTTTTACATTGATGTCTCTATAAAAAGCAAAACAAAACGTGATTTGAATAAAGTATAACCATGATTCAGAAGGTGCGCGCCACAACTGTTCGTGCCCAGTTAAGCCAAAAATTAAGAATCCTCCTCTGGGCAGGGAATCCATTCAGTGGGTATGTGTGCGGCAAGTTGGACATCAAAGACAAAGCCTTCACACAGGACACTGCATGCAAAGATCCCAGGAGAGATTGGAGGGCTGGAAACAAACTCAACCTGGAAGAATTTGAAGTCCAATCTGTGTTATCTGTCCAATAGTTCTGCCACAAGCCCCACCATGGAAAGTAACAAATCTGTAGTGTGCACAGGTCACCAGTATCAGGACCAGAGAGGAAATCTTATACAAGTATGCCGCACATCTACGTATTTACGATCCTCAGCACCTATGTAGTTCAGGAAGTTGGCTGCAATTTATAGCCATGGCTCTAATGGCTGAACAATTTTGGAGATAGTCGAATGGCCAAACCAAAATCAAAGATGCAGAGATGCGACATTCTCTTCTGGGACCAAATATCTGAAAAAGAAAAAACACTTTGTTTTTAAAATATTACATAACATATAGTAAACTGCAAGAAGTGATTAGAAAAAAAACAATTATAAACATAGTGAACAACAAATGGGGGAAAAAAAATTAACCTCAAAGTGATAAGCAGATTATTCTGATGTCAATCTGACTCTCAGAATTTCCAGCAACTCATCAAATCTGTCAATTGGCTACAGGAAATAACACCCATTTCACTACACAAACGGCAGGTGTCACACATGAGCTGTCACTGAGTAACAATGAAGTTACACAGGAGAGTAACTCTGTCCGCTTGGATCATCAAGAAATTGTTTATGGCTTTTCTCTGTTCATATAGTCGATCCAACATATGGAGGGTTGAAGTCCAACGGGTGGAAACATCACATATCAGCCTATGTTGTGGGAGGCCGTTCTGCCGCTGGAGCTCAAGTAGGGTGTGCTTGGCGGTGTTCGAGTGGCTGAATGAAGTGCATGCAAAGTTTCCTGGCCATTTTTAGGCTGACTTGCAGATGGGTGGAACACTTAATGAAACACTTGACAACCAGATTGAACACATGTGCCATGCAGGACGCATGGCTCAGCCCTCCTTGACGCAGCGCCGAAACCATGTTCTTCCCGTTGTCGGTGACCATGGTTCCGATTTTAAGTTGTCGTGGAGAATGCCAGTATTCAGTTTCTCGATGAAGAACACGGAGCAGTTCATCCCCTGTGTGACTTCGTTCGCCCAGGCAAACAAGGTGTAGAACAGCGTGACACCGCCGCGCCCTGCACATGTGGCATGCTGGAGGAGCACTATGAATTGTCCCTGCAGTGGACGCTGAGGAGACAGTGGAGGATGAGGCGGACATTGTTGCAGGGCCAACGGCGTGAGAATGTGGAGGTGGAAGCGGCGTCATCTGGCCAAGTTGCTGGTGTATCTGGGCAGGCACCACATTCACCCAGTGGGCCGTAAATGACATATATTGTCCTTGACCGTAGTTATAGCACCACACGTCGGCGCTGCTGTGCACTTTGGAAGACACCGACAGGCTCAAGGACTGGCCCACCTTCTGTTCTACATATCTGTGCAGGGCTGGTACTACCTTCTTGGCAATGAAATGACGGGTTGGGACTTTCCACCTCGGCTTAGCACAAAACATCAGTTCTCTGAAAGGTGCAGCGTCTACCAATTGGAAAGGGAGAAACTGCAGCACCAGCAACTTGGACAGGAGCACGTTCAGCTTCTGCACCATTGGATGATTGCACACATACTGTTGTCTCTTCGAAATTGCGTCGGTGATTGATTGCTGATGCAATGACTGCCTAGGAGGAGGAGCAGAAGAATCAGGACCAGCAGATGATGGGAAGGACACACAGATTCCTTCGGCTGAGGTGGTGGAGCCTTGACTGCCTGAAATGGGGTGCGTGCCACTGGGTTATGCAGCGGTTGCTGTGGCAGGCTGGACCACCATATTGGAGCCACGGTTCTCCCAGGCCACTTTATGGTGACTCTGCATATGTTGACGCAGGGCTGTGGTGCCAACATTGGCACCCTGGCCACACTTCACCTTCTGCCCACATATGGCCAGATTCGGCATATGTTCAACAACCCGGCGGCTTAACAAAAAACTGCCACACCGCCGAATAGGTGATTTCACCCCCAACACTCCGCACAGACTGACTGCTACCACCACTGCCTCCGTGAACCCATGCACTGCTTTCCAGGCATGTAGACTCCTGCGAAGCGGCTGGTCTACCCCGGGCACGTTTGGCTCCCGACCTCCCACTGCTGCCACCCTGCTGACTCCCAGCCACGCTACCAACTTGCTGGCTCCGCCACTGCCTCATGCGCAAGCTGCCACCCTCTTCTCCCAACGATGATGTAGCCTCTTCGTCACCTGACTTCCAATTGCAATCGGCTACATCATCATCGAGTACTGTCTGCACGTCACTGATGTCCTCCTCAACGGTCTCTGAGCCAGGAGCCTGACTGCTCGCAACACCAGCTCCGACGCCACTCTCCTCATCACTACTTGCCCGCCTACCGGAGGAAGCAGCAGATATCTCCTCCAGATCTTGGCTGGGCAGTAGCTCCTGACTGTCCTCTAGTCGCTGTATAGTGGAGCTGAGCCCACAGCACAGAGTACTTCGCTAGCTGAGGGTACAGAAAAGGAGATGCGCAGGTTGAGGACAGGTGAGGGGCCATGCCAACTAAAGGTTGTGTCTGACGATCCCACCGACTCTTGGCTGGGGGTGTCTGATCAACCATTCTAGAACCGCTGGGTTGCTGGTCAAGACACGACTGCTAGCTGACACTGGGAGCTCAGGCCTCTGGAAGTGACCCCTGCCACACCTCCTTACTCTGCTGCGACCTGTGCCTGCTCCAGAAACATTTAGGCCTGTGTCCCTCCCCTGTGCATGGCCTCTCACTTCTCTGTCTGACATACTGTTAGATCAAATAAATAAATGAAAAGGAAATTAATACAGGGCAAAAAGCCCTGTAATTTTCTCCCATCAACACACGACTAATAAGCCCCAAATTTTTTCCTCAAAAATAAACACCAAGAAAAGGCGTTATAACAGTTAACTGCAAATATTAATGAATAACAATCCTTTTTTTTTGCCAGTAATGCATGGCTAAAAGGCCTGTAATTTTATCCCTTCAACACACATATCAATTTTCAAGTCTTTTCTACCAATTTCCCTAGAGCCTGCTGACGTCTCTCCCTGCACTAAGTACACTGGAAAATGCCTGAATCCAAGATGGTGGAGGGTATTTATAGGGCTGTGACATCACAGGGCTGGCTGGCTGCACGCATGGCATTGTGGGAAATCCCACATTCCCTTGCCCCATGTCCTAACATGTGCAGCCGCCATTTTAAGAAAAAATTCGATTCGTTACCACGAAGCGTGAGGAAATCCAGATTCAATGCGAATCGAATATTTCCTGAAATTCGGATCGAATTCCACTTTGTCAACTTTGATTCAGTCATCTCTAGCTGCAATCTATAGCCATGTCTCTTCAGACCAGGCATCACTACTGGTTGCCAGATGACAATGTGTACTGCACAATTTTGAAGATAGTCGAATGCCCAACTCAAAGATGCAGAGATACGACGCTCTCTTCTGGAACCAAATATCAGAAAAAGAAAAAACATTTTTTTTTTAAGAAAAAAAAAAATAATATAATGGGTATTCGTGTTACATCACTACACCCATTCTCTTTAATGTACATTATAAATGCTCCAAAATAACCAAGGTGTTCTTTATTAATTGATGTCATCATTTTACATATGGTTGTGGTAAAGTAGGAATTATAGAATTAGTTTTTCACATGAAAAGGACACACTCTTTACAACCATATCCTGATGCTTATTCATTTTCCCAGAAGAGTTTCCAAGACAGACTTGGCTTTCCTATGCCACTTAATATTGTGACTGGATTAGTATTAGTCGCCTGATCACTGAATTCATGCCCCCTTATCAAAGCATCATGTTGATTTAGAAGGTGGTTTACCCAGCCTTTTATTTCAATGATGGTGTCCACTTCCCAGGCATTGGCTTGGATATCCTTAATCCTAAATTATAAACCATGACTGAAATTGCTATGGTTGGGCTGGGGTTTAGTTGGCATGGCTTGTAGGATTAGTCACAATTATTTTCTGGTGGTTGGTTGCAGCCTATTCCTGGATTATTTTATTGTCCTATTGATGATGGTTAATTAAAGTGTTAAGGTTATTTATGGCAAAGTAAAGCAGGTCATGTCCAAATTTAATTCCACTTAATTTATTTTCATTGTGTCTTTATTTATCGTTAAGTTTGGGCTTTAGCAATTCTGTATGTAGAAGTACATTGCGAGTATGGGACAGTGCAACGGTTGTTGTTCAGGGAACTACAGCTGGATAACTCCAGTTCAGTCGAGCAACAGTAGGCCAGAAACACAGACCGTGTTCCCCAGCCCCAAAAATGTCCACAAGAAAAGGCTTATAAGGCGGTTCACACAGCAGTTTTCTGCATAGTATTTGGCATTAGTATTTTGGAGATAACACCAAAAGCAGGTCCAAAATTTGAACATAATTTCAGTAAATTGAATTCCAAGTGAGTGATCATTTCCTGGTCTATATTTGGTCCAGAAAACACAGTACATGCTAGTCGACATTTCAGAGCCAACCACATGTCAAATAAATTAAACTAAGGCCCTAATAGATCCCTGATGCTGGGAGTTTATTTCAAGTGTGATCTGGCCAAAACAAATATGCCCGTGTGAAACTGCCCTATAACCAGAACAGAGATGAAAAATACTCAGTTGTATGGATTACATTACATCATGCTGACCTAGTGCAATGGAACTGAAACATTTAATACTCAGTTTGCCCTGTATTTTACTCGCAGGAACAGAAATCTACATATTTAATCAACAGTTCTACATCAAACATGGATAATCCAGATTTTTCTAATATGGAATCATCTGGTACAGTAAATATATAAGATACAATAGTGTTCTGAATTTGTTTTCTGTAGAACAGCTTTTGACAAAAGGCATGAACTTTGTTCCGGGTGAAAAATTTAATCTATTCAACACTATATTGGACATGAACAAATTTGTCAGAGCCCTGACAGTGAAGAGACATTCTCACAAGATAGAATACTGTTGTGTATCACTTCACTGAACAGACGACTCGTGGTTAATGAATTTAGTGATTTATTGTTTATCGAGCAACGCTGTTTATTGAATTTAAAAGATTTGAACTCTGCAGTAGTCACTAATCGAACTGAACATTCGGTGGACATGAAAATGAATAATTCTTCTTTTTATCCTATAACTTCCAGGGTTCCTGCACTTGATTCCTTTCAGACAACTGTAGAAAGGGATTTGGTCAAACTTTATGACACAACTCCGCATAATCAACATATTAATAATCTTCTCTGTTAAGGAAAGGGAATATCTTCAACAACTTAAGAATAACAGAGATCATTATTAAGATGGCTGATAAAGGCGGAAAGGTGGTCATTATGGATAAAATTGATTATGTCACTGGAGTTTTGTCGATAGTAAATGATGACTGTACCTACAGGAAGGTAACACAGGATCCCACTCCTATATTTACAAAAACCTTTAGATTCGATCATTTCTGAAGAGATCAATCTAGGTATTTTTTTCTGACAAATTTGCTAGATATCTTAAGGTGATTTCCTGTAACTCCCATATTTCATGGACTTCTCAAGGTCCTAAAGATATTTTTCTGCCCTATTTCAGGAATAGATCACTCCATGAAAAGATATGTGAATGGGTGGATAATTTATTACAGCCCCTGGTAACAAGAAGCCCAGGATATGTGAGGGACACCAAAGAAATACTTAGAGTATTTGACAGGTTTCAGTGGGATGATCAGCTTGTATGGTTGACTTGTGATGTGTGCTCGTTGTATTCAAACATTCGGCATGATTTAGCGATACGAGCTCTGGCTTTTCATTTGTATAAATGTGCAGACTTTACTGAAGAATTGAATGAATTTGTTATTGATGTAGTTAACTATTTATTAAAACATAATTATTTCATGTTTAACAATGTCTTCTACCAACAAACCTGTGGAGCTCCCATGGGGAGCAGATTTGGTTATGGCGTGGTGAGAGGAGCATTGCCTTTATAATATTGAGAATACCTACCGATCTAGTATCCAATGGTATGGTAGAAATATAGATGATTTGTTGTTTGTTTGGTGTAGGAGATATTCAGCCATTTATTAATTACATCAATACAAATTATTTTAATTTGAAGTTTACTTTTCATGTGGAGAAAAATAGTATTAACTTCTTGGATGTTACATTGACAGGTGATCAGACGAATAAGAAAGTTTACACAACACTATCGTAAGAAGGACTCGGGAAATACAATATTGCACGCTTCCAGCTCCCACCCAAAACACACCTTAAAATCCATTCCAGTGGGCGAATTGACACGCACAAATAGAGCTTGTTCTGAATTGGAAGAGTACAAAACACAATCTGACATTGTAATAGACTAGGAGATAGAGGCTATCCCAGGAGCACCCTAACTAGAGCAAAAAACAAGTTGAGAAAAAAGATAGAGATATGCTCTTACATACTAAACGAGAAACAAATGAGAACAATATATCAGCTGTTTATTTTTTCACACCTTATAGCAATGAGTTTAATGATATAATGAGAATTATCAAGAAAAATATACCCATACTTTATCAGGATCAGCCTCTGAGTTCCATCCTGGACAATGGTTGCCAGTTTGTGACCAAACGTGGTAAAAAATTGGGATCATATTTATCACCAAGACAATATGTCTAATGAGTCCAGAATGTGGTTACATACCAGAGGTTTTTTGTTTTTTTTTTTAAAGTGGAGCTCCTCGTTGTCAGGCTGGTACATAGGCCATTAGATCTAATGAGTTTTTTTGCCCTAATACCACAATAAAGTGTCCCATCAAAGATTTTATTAATTGTAGTTCGGCACATGTAGTGTATATGATTACCTGTAAGCCATGCAAGCTTCATTATGTGGGATGTACGACGAGAGCTCTGAGAACCAGAATTTCAGAATATATTTCGAAGCGTTTCAATTCCAATCTCTCTAGGTCGTCAGGGGCTTCCAAGCACTTTTTTACAGTGCATGGTGGTAGTGTAATGTTTTTTTGAATTTAGGAATTTAGTTTTGGAAACATAAATTGTTTAGGAGAGAAGCATCCTGGATTTTTAAATTGGGTGCCAGATTTCCCTTTGGTTTAAATTATAGAACAGACCTCTCGTATTTTTAATACAACAATTATTTATAGTTGCTTATAATCAAGATATTTAGATTTATTATGGTTTGTGTGACTATTATTTTGTACCTTAGTTGGTTCAGTATTCACCAGCAGTTTTTGGTGGATCTTTGTAGTTTGTAGCCTACGATGTTTGTGCCCCATAGTAAATTAGATTCGGAGGCCATATAATAAATGGTATTACAACTGGTATAGGGAGCTTTTCTTTTTATTAAATCATATAACACAGGATGCTGCTTGTTGTAACTACCGCTGCATGAGTTGGTTATATTGGTGGTCCAATGAGAATGCAGCTTTTAGTCATGTGATGAGTTTTGGGGAGGGGGCTTTTATGTAGACTTTTGCATATTCTAACGTAGATTTTGGAGCATGCGCACTCTGTCCTGTTTCATCTGAGATGCCATCTTAATTCAGGGCACAATTATAAACTATGCCTGTTAAGGTTAAAACAAGGCCATCTAACTAAACAATAGAGTTTAGTCATGTGGTTGGGACATCGGAGGCCGTTTCTATGCCGAGTTTTCTCCATCTAATCCCTCTTTCATCCTAGACATGCGTAGTTGCCGTCTTTTCATACATTGGTTTTCATTTTTATCCAGGGAAAGACAATAGGTTTCGTCCAAATCTTAATGGATCCTTTTGTAAGTTATACACTTATTTGTATTTTGAATGTTTAATATTTATTTGATTATTTTCATTTTGTTATATTGCTTTATTTTCAAGTGATCTCTTGTGTAACGCATTTTTACAATTATTGGTAAGTTAATATCACAAGATGGGATTCCATGGGAACAATTTATCTGCAGAGATTTTATATTACATGGAATTACTCACGACGTCACAGTTCTTTCATTGAGACAGTCCACAGGCGTTTGTGCTTTGCATAATGAATGTGTTTTATAAGACTGCTTTGTTCACATGACTTTTTATGCTATGATTAAGGGGACTTTTTCCCCGAAATGTGTAAGCAATGGTTGGTGTTTTTGGTAGGAACTTGTCTCCTTGTATTTTATTTTTTCATTCCTATAGATTAAAAGCTAAGTTTTAAAATGTATTCCTTTGCTCGCCTGGTTGCTGGATCATACCCAAGACATTTCTCTCTCTTTCACATGTTTGCTCTGTGAAAACTCTGCCTTGAAATAGTGAAATAAAACAAAGCACTGGTAAGTCAGAGAAACAGCTTATAATGTCCGAGCTCTTTTGGACTATCCAACTCTGAATCTGTTCCGTTGGCTCCACATCATCATTGTCCTCTAGATTTGATATCATTGGGTGAAAACTGCAACATTATGGTTGCTGTCAAGCTTTGTCAACTAAGTGCAATCAGGCATTACATTGAAAGGAATTGCAATTGTTATGAAGTATGTATATCAAAAATCTTTCTGTGGAATACCTCCAGCTATCTTATTATAAAAAGGAGAGCTGACAATACTTGTGAGATCATGTGTTTACATTGGTCACACGAGATTAGCAAGAGGTCCATTTCAGCATCCTCACTACAGCCAGAGATGGTACTTGAGTGGAGCCACCATGGTGTGTTAGTTCTTTATAATGTCTTTGTAACGAGGCAGTAAAAATGTTTTGTCCAATTTATTTAGCATTACGCCACATCAAACTGTTGGATAATTGAGTATTCTTATATCCAACTTGTTTGGCAATATGCCACACATCAAACTGGTGAATGATGTCCTGTACTCTCCTCTAAGTATGAAACCAAAAGGTGCACGTTGAAATCTACACCAAACAGTTTATGCAGAGTTTTATCGCAAGCTATTTTCTAAAGCTGTCAAGGAACAATTTCTTGTAAATTGAAGACAACTATCATTTCGGTGCATACACCCAGCATTTAGCAGAAATTCCTGGGCTGTCCACCTGGCCATGCCCTGACAGACAGTGGGGTTCTGCTAAGGCTCTCTGCAATTTATTTCCTTAGTACTAGCTATTAGAGTTGTCGGGAATAAAAATCTTGCAAAAAAAAAAAATAGATTTCAATATGCACCATATCTTTAATAAACGAAAATTAATTTAGATTTTAGAAAACCAGAGCAGTTTAGTAGGAGCGCACTTTAGGTTTAGGCTGACTATACCACAACACTGCTTGATGAACTTTGTTATAGCGGCCAATGACTATAACCACACTCCATCACTCAGTATGTGATACAAGGAGCACAATAGACCTTTGAGATACAAACTGTAAGAACCTGAAGACTTCACAACTCTCAGTTCCAAATAAGGGATCTGTCCAACGTTTTATATTACAGGAGAATGAACCTGAAAAGTTTCACCATTTGTTTATCAGACTGAACAATTGCTGTGATATTGCTGGTTCCTAGCTGATACTTGAGCATGGGTTAGAAGACCTTTTACTTTTTTTTTAGTTAAATACCCCCCCCTTCCCCCAATACATCAGTAACAGCACAAGACTATGGCAAAAAGATCATTGGCAAGGCACTTGGATGTAATCTACATCGGATTGCTACATAGATACAGCTTTTATGATAGAAATATCTAGAGCTCATCTGATCCCCTGAAAAACCAACTCCACCAATGCCTGCAGATTTGGGAAAGGTTACGGCAACTACTAGTAGAACTATTCACTTTTAACCTGGAAATAGTGAAGGATAATGTAAGGATCCTTATATTTCCAGGTATTGCAACATCCCTTAACAATGCAGGCATTTTTGTATTCCATACCATTTGCACTAGGTTCACTCTAGCGTTGGGTGTTCATTCTTTTGGTCCGCCAGCCATCATTAGCCGGGGTATCTAATAGGCATGTGGTTATGTAAATAACAGTGAGTAAAGTTAGATTTACATACATACATGAGATATATCTGATAATAATCATGTCAGTAAAAATTAAAGAACAAGGCACATAGTGTTATTTATTGTATATCCATACATCAAATTCCCTATTTAGACAAAGAGGCGAGGGTCTTCAGTTCATGAATCCACTATGATTCTCCCTTTGTAAGTAAACATACTATCTCCACCTCAACTAGGTTGTTGGAAGATTTCTATGTGGCTGTATAGTGATACACCAACATGGCTGTATGGACAAATGATGTTACAGATGATTAAGATAAGTATTGTATGTAAAATGATCTTTTGTCTCTTCTCTATTTATAGTTCTCAATTATTTTAATCAATTTTAAACACTGAGATTACTTACTGAAAAAAAAACCATATATGGGGCAAAATCACCATTACTAAATTTATGACCAGGGAAACTGTCTTCCAGTCAAGCATCATGAGTAGATTCAGGAAAATTGTCAACCATGTCACTAAATTCATAGTTCAGTCCACAGGTAACCTGAACATTGATGGAGTGAAACATTTTCCGGTTTCTGTATACAAAGGTGGCACTAATGCAATATGGGTGCAACAGATGAACCCTAAAATATTTGGAAATTCAGCATTAAACAAAAAAAAAGATCCTGGCATATAATGAATATCTTCATCTAATGAAGTGTCTGGAAATTTACAAAACATCAACTAAAGCCAAATTGAACTACAATACAATGTTGAGAGTTGACGTGACAGAGTATTAGAATTACTAGTAGAATTATTAACCCCTTAAGGACGCAGGGTAGTTTGGGTGCAGTGCTCACTATATCAGGGCTGATGATGCTGCTCTAACTGTCCAGGGGGGCCGAACAAGAGGACTGGGTGGGCGTATTTAGTGATGACGCGGCTGTGCTCGAGGACTGAAGGCAACGCCCCCTGTGGTCCGAGAAGCTAATTTGAATATCAGTCAAAAAACAGTTTTTACAGCCATCCCAGTGTCTCATTGGCATTTGTAGGGTACGGTTGGAATTGTATTCATATCATGTACATTACCATACCAGTGGGTTACAGTGTCTGGGGGAGCTGATAGACTCCTTTTTATGCTCAGATCCCATTTTCAAATCAGACATCTTTTACTTTATGTGAGAGTAGCTTCATAATACATTTACCTATCCAGGTGATTCCAAGATTGCTTTCTGTGACACATTGTACTTTATGTTGGTGGTAAATTTTGGTTATTATACTTTGCTTTTTTTTTTTTAAAACAAGCAAAGGACAGTTTATTGAAAATTTTAAAAAATTATCAATTTTGAAAGTTTCAGTCATTATGGTAAAAACACCGATAGTCATATCAGAGACATAAACCCCATAAATGTTAATTTGGGATCACCAGGGTACAGCAATTCCTTACAGGTGGCTCCTATGTGATGCCTGGGCACACGGCAGGGCTCAGAAGGGAAGGAGGCGGCATAAGGCAGGAGCATAAGCTGTGCGGCGTGCATCAGGATAAGTTAAAAATAAAGGGATGTATGATATATGTGAAAACAATCTTCCATACAGAGCCCTGGTTTGTCAGGACATGTACCACACTGGTATGTTGTGTCCTTCCCTATCCCCCTCTTTGAGCAGACTCGGCACATCTTTTGCTTCTTTCCCTTCTTGGCAGTTTGGGGGAACTTCTGGAAAGTGTTGTCCTGGTAGTATGCGTGACCCCTTCCTGGCCTCTAAAAAGGAGGTTGATAACCACCATTGAAAATCCAGGAAAAGTCCCTCTCTGGGCTGCATCAATATAACCTGTGCACAGACAGTTTCTTATATCACACCCTTGATTTGCACATGGTGCTGTCGGGCTTCAGGACTTGATCTCGCGTGTCCACCCACCCCCATGTATCTATTGTAGTAAAGGATACAGTCTGGTTTGGGTGTCTCCAGTACATGGGTGCTGGAGTGAACATGTATTGTTGCTAATACAAGGTCATCTCTCTTCAAATTGACACACAATACGGAGCTCTGCTCTCACCCCTTTTCAGTGTTTGCCCAAGCAGGATCTTAGGGTGCCACATGCCGCAGTCTTTCTGCAAGTGAGGCTATTGAAGAGTGCTACGCTGGTATAAAAATTATCCAGGTAGAGGTGGTAACTCGGGTCCAGCAGTGGATGTAACAAATCCCACAAAATATTGGTGGTAACTCTCAGGTAACTCTGGTGTCTTTCCCTTTATACATCCTAAACCCGTAGGTATACCCTGATACACTCTTGCACAGCTGATGCATCTTCACGTCTTACCTTGCACTCATGCTTGGAAGGTATTGGCAGGATAGAAGTTTCCTTCTAAAATGTGCCAGCGATTCATCAATAGAAATACACTTCTCCGGGGCGTATGACTAGGCAAACCAGGCAGTAACATGGTCTATTAGGAGTCTCAGATTACATTAAAGGTCAAAACTGCGGTCATCTCGGGGTGGTAAATAGTGTAGAAACTGAAGTACGATCCCAAAACGCATCCTGGACATTGTGGGTCAGTATAATGGGGTGAAGTATATGTCCGGGCTCCAGTAGTCTCTAATAGACGGCTTCTTCAGAAGCCCCATGTTTAACTGGAGTCCTCACAATGTGCACATGTCGTTGTTACAGGGGCCTACCTGTGGGGTTAAGAAAGAAATGCTTTGGGGTTCTTGGTGATGTTTTTGCTGGGCATACAAATTAGTTTGCATCACTATAAGATGTATTGTGATGCAAAACTAATGGTGAAAAAGAATTGTAAAAAAATCTAATTTGATCTCCAGGGTGCCTGTGTACTCGGGGATCTGGGGCACATGAGTTTCTGGAACTAAAGTCCAAATAGGGCCACTTCTTGCTGGGCTTTGTACAGTGGCTGCGTCACTCCTTTCAGGGATCAAAAAGAGTACATTTAGGGCGTCTTATAGGGGCACTATCTGAAGAGTCGCTAACACTAAAGCTAAACTAAACATATATATATATATATATATATATATATATATTTTTATATAAAAGAACAAATCAAATGACACAAATGGGGCACAGGTGGTACAATGAAGAATTAAGCACAGAAAGAGACACAGAGCAGATGGGGCAGCAGAGGAGGTAAATATGGATGGCAGAAATAGGAAAAAAAAATCAGCCCCAATGGTGTTAGTTCTTTACAATGTCTTTGTAATGAGGCAGTAAAATTGTTTGTCCAACTTGTTTGGCAATATGCCACACATCAAACTGGTGGATGATGTCCGAGTATTCTTATGTCCAACTTGTTTGTGTGCGCTTTCCGATCCTTTTTTTTCCCCTTTATTTTTGTGTATGCGCAAACAGAAAAAATTGAAGACGAGGCACTGCTCTAGAGTCTACACCAGGAAGTAGTAAGAAGATTCACCTTTTTACAGCCCAGATCCGAACAGATCACACGTGTGTAAGTATCTCCTGGGGTTTGTTTTGGGGGGTGGTTGGGCCCCATTAGTTTAGTATTTTAAGGGTGGGACAGTATAGTTATAGTTGTGGGTTCATATTTAAAAATATATTTAGGGGATTGTAATTTTATTTTTATCAAACAGTTTAATTTAATGTGTTTGGGGTGGGGATAGATAGGGTTAAAATTCTATTTAGGTATATAAGTTGTAAGGGGTCATTTTTAAAAGCAGTGTTTAATGTGTATTTTTATAGATTTTAAGGGTATTGTCTATATTTAATGTGTTTTTGGTGTTATACATAGGGTTAAAAGTGATTTGTGGAGGTGTTCGTACTACTATTAATACTGTTAGTCACCTTTACACACACATTTTATCCATATATTTAAATAAAAAATTTACCTTTTAGCAAAATAAAATACATTTATTGATTTATATATCTGTGTATAAAAAGATATAAAAATCAATAAATATATTGATCTGTTTCTATGTCTGCTGCATTAAAGGCCGTATAACAGAAATTTGTTTGCCCGGACAGCCCTTTTATGATCAAAAGTGTAACCACCAGATCCATGTCACCGTGCTTATGTTTCAATACAGAAAAAAACTTTAAAAAAAATATACATTTTATTGCCTCAAAATCCTTCATTTAGAAGTGTTGTGTGAACAAGGTCCAGGTTTAGGGCAGAGCCAGAGGCAACTGAACATGCTATTATTGGACATCTGAAATAATTGTTACATGTAGATATGGACTAATTATATTTTTCTCCAGAATGTGACATTTACATAAGAAAATACCATTTATTTTGTTAGTTCAATTTTTATTGGCATCCTCAATAAACATATCTACTTTATATTCACGGTGTGAAATTTAAAAAACAGTCAAAGGCATCATATGTAGATGAGGAAAATTGGCAACCAGGTTGGTAATGTCATAGTTAGGTCCACAGGTAACCTGAACATTGATGGAGTGAAACAATTTCTGTTTTTTTGTATACAAAGTGACACTAATGCAACGTGGATAATTCATTTGCTATAGTGACTAGTATTTTATACACACCGTATAGCTATATTATGCAGTATTGCACATGCAACTATGACTTTACAAACACATTCAGGACTAGATCAAGCGAGTTCTTGTGTAATTTCTTGTCAGCACATGGTGGGGCATGTTATTAAAGGGATTGTGCAGGACTTCAAAAAACATGACTGCTTTCTAGTTCTCAGGGAGCGACATCAAGTCCGTTGCTCACATGACAATGCCACATCTCCACCCCATTAAAATGAAAGGGACAGAACTGCAGAATGGCCCATGTGAATAACAGACATGATGTCACTTCCTGAGAAGAAAAAATCAGCCATGTTTTTGAACTCCTGAACAACTCCTATAACTATATCAGCCTATATCCAATATCACCTAGAAAAAAGAGAAAAATAGAAATTTATAAAAAGAATTTCATTATACAACCAGCAATCCACGAAGCAATGTATGTCCACTGTATACTGTAATATACTACTACTTACCTATACTTTTAACATCTCATAGAAAAGATCTTGCTGGCCAAAAATGTAATTTTCTTACAGTGCTTGTTGGGGCTTCATGCATTGTGTCATTTATCAAGTTCTGAAACTATATCCATTATCCCCTGGGGAAAAAGAAAACAGAAATGTATACAATTTTCACAACAATTTTATTACGCAGTCAGTCATTGTGGAGCGTGGAAGGTAATGTATGTTTACTGTGTAATAGTCTACTATTTTTTATCTCCCTTACCTATGACTTTATAACATCTCTAAGGAAAAAAAGATCACTGAAGGCAAGGACTATGCAGCAACTACTACAGATATTTGATTTTTTTTTCCCCATGTATTCTGATAAATTTTTCCTGAGACCTGTTTTCTAAATTTCTATGCGGCTCTACAGTGGTCCACCAATTTTTTTTAATGTTGGACCCTACACACAGTATGACGCTCATTCCAGGTGCACATAAATAAGGAGTACTGTACTTAGAATGATCTTTTACCTCTCTCTTCGAGAAATCTTTCACTATTTCTCAAATATTTTAATAAAATTTTTTTACACTGAGTTTAGCAAGTAGTATAGAGGATCCAAAATAAACATTACTAAATTTCTCACCAAAGGAACTGTTCTCTACTATAAAGGCATCATGAGTAGATCCTGGAAAATTAGCAAACATGTTGCAAATTTCAACACAAGGTTAACAGGTAATCTGAATATTGACGGAGGTGACACGTAGGGCCCTTGCACATGGTAAATGGTCCGTGTGTAAACGGTAGGACCCCGACTGAACCTGGACTTGTATATAGGAGCCACTGCGTCACAGTTATGATGCAGTAAGCTCCCAAACAGTGCCATCACTACAGTAAAGAACTGACATAACACTATCCACTCATTACTTTAGCTACTGGGCGTTCAGGAGCTCATTGTATCATGACTCCTGTGCACATAGCCCAGGTCAGTCCGGGCCCTACTGCCCACACACGGGACGTTTCCCACATGTGCAAAGGCCCTAATGCAATAAGGGTGCAGTCAATTAATCCTACAATATTTGAAAATCCAGCCTTCAAAAAAAAAATAAAAAAATCCAAAGTGAGCTGCAATGCAGTGTTAAAAATTGGTAGTAGCGAGAGTGTATAATAATTTTTTTTTCTTGCAGTTTAATTTACATAGAAAAAAAAGTCTATTGTCTCTGCTCATTTTATTGCCATATTCATTAATGGGAATGTGCTACAAAAATAAATTTTATTTCCATCATTTAAAAATTCTGGATATTTTTTATTTATTAAAACAAATCAAATTTAAAAACTGTGACACCTTTCCTTACCTGTCCACTCCATAATCACTTTGGAAATTAATATATTTTTGTAAGTTATCAGCTATACTAAATAGTATTTTATACTTCTAGCTATATTATATAGTATTGTACATGCAACTATGATTTTACAAACACATTTCGGACTGTCTAGGAGACTCCCCCCAGTCACTAAGCATCGAAACCTACTCTCACGCTTATATCATTGGGAAGGTGGGGTGGGGGGGGGGGGGGGGGGGGACAGGCTGATACTAGGAAAAGCAAAAGATGTCGGCTTCTCCTCTGGGCTATCTCCTCTCCACAGACACTGTGCTAACCAATTTGAGTGTAGTATCCGTAGGACAACAGTGACTATTCCCCATGGTTCTAACCCAACACTATCAAATTCCGCCTACAAATTAGCTCCAAATTCCGTCTGGATTCTGTGTAAGCCCTCAGCAGAAAGCTGAAGCTTCTTTGGCTTTCTGTCATGGGGTGCACATTTTGTAAAGCGTGCATCTTTATATTTATACGGTTTTCTGTGTTGCTGATTTCTTCTTATCCCATTTTGACTAAATCTGAAAGAGAGAAGGAAAAAAGTTAAGGTCTGTTGGATTTTGACAAAACAGATTCAAAACATTGAGATAATTCCTGCAAACCATATCAATAAGAAGAAGAAGATGGTCAAATCCAAGATGAGACATAATGACTTAATCGCAGGAATAGGTCTTACCACACAGTGTGTGTCAATTTAAACTTTTTTTGTGAAAAATAAGTGTAACCAAGGCTATTGTGGGGGTACACCTCCCACACTCCCTCTATGACACTTCCTTCCCATCCTGCAATCTGACATTACTCGCTGGGACACGAAAGGATTTTCGTGGCTCGGGCATATAAACCTCCTAAAAATAAACATCCCCAGGCTTCTTCATCTTTTCCAAACGATCCCAATAGTTCTTCCTAAAGAATTTTTCACACTTCAGAGAATATTTTCTAAGTTGATCTGGACCTCGAAGCCTTCCAGAATTGCCAAATACACACGGTCTAGATCCAAACAAAGAGGAGGTTTAGGCAGGGTTTCCACTATCGTTGGAGTCCGTTAAAAAAAACCAAAAAAACGACACCTATCATAACGGACACTAACTGATGTTAGCATCAGGTAGTGTCCGTTTTTTAAAGAGGACCTTTCATGTCACATACCGCTAGAAAGCCGACAGCGCGCTGAATTCAGCGCACTGCCGGCTTTCCCGGTATGTGCCCCGAGGCTGGAGATATCGGGGGTGTAAATTAAATGTTTTACTGTTTGAAGGGCGCTGCGAGGAACTCCCTCTCTGACACTTCTCGTTCGTCCATAGTGCTGTACTGCAGGGGCGTTCCTCACAGCTCAGCGTCATCGCCGGGCAGTAAGGAGCGCCCCCTCTGACAGTACAGGGCTATAGACCAGTACAGAGAGAGGGGGCGTTCCTTACCAGCTAGTGATGACGCTCAAGCTGTGAGGAACGCCCCCTCAGTACAAGTCTCTGAACGAAGAGAAGTGTCAGGGAGGGAGTTCCTCGCAGCGCCCTTCTAACAGTAAAACATGTAATTTACACCCCCGATATCTCCAGCCCCGGGGCACATACCGGGAAAGCAGGCAGTGTGCTGAATTCCCTTAGCAGTCCCAGACTGCCTACAGTACTACATGGCTGTGGTTGCTGCACAAATCTTGGAATGGCACCATTCCACTCGCTCCAAACTCTGGGTTGCCCTGTAGGGGACTCTAAGCCCTCACCCCCTTACAGCTCTCCCATGGCTACATAAACACTGTTCTTCACACTCATATCCCTGAATGAAGGCCCGCAGACTCCCATCTCGGACAACTCAGACATCCCGGCTGCTCGCCACTCTTCAATCCTCTCCCATTACCCTCGGATGCCTGCAACTTAGATTCCATCATGTCCTAGCCCCGTCCTCCCTACTCAGACCTGGTACCCCCATAATCCAGGGATCTTAGCTCACCCTGGCAATACATCCAGCCCCACCACCTTTACCTCTCCATAAAGAAATTGCACAACCTCCAAAGATCCCTCACAACATTTGAGCACTTCTTCCTCAGTGCCGTCCCTTCTCTTTTCCCTCATACAGTATATAATCTATTCCTTGACTCCACAGGTGACCAGCTCCCGGCATATAATGCTGGTTGGGAGAGGGGGTGGGGGTTTCTTTTCCACTGGTTGTGTGGTGCTCTTGCTTTCCAACTTTGTCATGTTCCAGGATCAGACAGGACAGTGATGTTACTGAGATGTACACAGACGCTCTGGAGGATTAATGTTGGAATTGGTTTTACCACCTTCAAGGTTGGTTAAACACAACAACCTCGGCTTCTGCCTGGCAACCATTAGTTTAAAACACTAGCCTTGGCCTTTCCTGTGAGAGTCCAAATTATTACGCTCTTCTATTCTACGTCATCTATTCTCATGCACAATAGGTAGGTAGTTTATATTAGTATATATTAATATTCATATAGGATTTTTTAGTTGCTATATAAACAACAAAACTATACAAATATTGCAACATAAAAAGCCTTAAACTCACAACTACATAAAACACCACAGCAAAACCATACCACTGCTCTATAAAACACACTGTAATAATCACATATTGTAAGAATAGCATAAACCTTACCCTAGAGAAAAGTGTAAATGTGGTCTATGAGAAGAAGAAGGTGGTCAAGCCCAGGATCAGACAGGACAGTGACAATACATCTACACAGAGCAGCATTGGATGGTAATTTTTGGAATTGGACTTGCTATCATCTGTGTGCTAAATCTCCTGTTCTTAAAAACAACCACCTATAGTTCTTCCTGTGGACCATTGTGACCACTGCTTGCATCCTACACTATACATGGCCTTTTTGATGCGGAGCATGTTCAGCTTTTCTATGAGCATCTTCTGCTTCTTCACCTACATAAAGAAAGTAAATATTTATATACATATATACACACATACACAGTGGGGGAAAAAGTATTTAGTCAGCCACCAATTGTGCAAGTTTTCCCACTTAAAAAGATGAGGCCGGCCTGTAATTGTCATCATAGGTAGACCTCAACTATGAGAGACAAAATGAGAAAACTAATCCAGAAAATCACAGTCTGATTTTTTAAGAATTTATTTGCATTTGAATTTTATTATGGTGGAAAATAAGTATTTGGTCAATAACAAAAGTTCATCTCAATACTTTGTTCTATATCCTTTGTTGGCAATGACAGAGGTCAAACGTTTTCTGTAAGTCTTCACAAGGTTGGCTCACACTGTTGCTGGTATGTTGGCCCATTCCTCCATGCAGATCTCCTCTAGAGCAGGGATGTTTTGGGGCTGTCGCTGGGTAACACGGACTTTCAACTCCCTCCAAAGGTTTTCTATGGGGTTGAGATCTGGAGACTGGCTAGGCCACTCCAGGACCTTGAAATGCTTCTTACGAAGCCGCTCCTTCGTTGCCCTGGCGGTGTGCTTGGGATCATTGTCATGCTGAAAGACCCAGCCACGTTTCATCTTCAATGCCCTTGCTGATGGAAGGAGGTTTGCACTCAAAATCTCACGATACATGGCCCCATTCATTCTTTCATGTACACGGATCAGTCATCCTGGTCCCTTTGCAGAGAAACAGCCCCAAAGCATGATGTTGCCCCCCCATGCTTCACAGTAGGTATGGTGTTCTTTGGATACAACTCAGCATTCACTCTCCTCCAAACACGACGAGTTGTGTTTCTACCAAACACTTCTACTTTGGTTTCATCTGGCCATATGACATTCTCCCAATACTCTTCTGGAACATCCAAATGCTCTCTAGCAAACTTCAGACGGGCCCGGATATGTACTGGCTTAAGCAGGGGGACACGTCTGGCACTGCAGGATCTGAGTCCCTGGCGGTGTAGTGTGTTACTGACGGTAGCCTTTGTTACGTTAGTCCCAGCTTTCTGCAGGTCAGTCACTAGGTCCCCCCGTGTGGTTCTGGGATTTTTGCTCACCGTTCTTGTGATCATTTTGACCCCACGGGGTGAGATCTTGCGTGGAGCCCCTGATGGAGGGAGATTATCAGTGGTCTTGTATGTCTTCCATTTTCTAATTATTGCTCCCACAGGTGATTTCTTCACACCAAGCTGCTTGCCTATTGCAGATTCAGTCTTCCCAGCCTGGTGCAGGGCTACCATTTTGTTTCTGGTCCTTCCACAGCTCTTTGGTCTTCACCATAGTGGAGTTTGGAGTGTGACTGTTTGAGGTTGTGGACAGGAGTCTTTTATACTGATAACAATGTCAAACAGGAGCCATTACTACAGGCAATGAGTGGAGGACAGAGGAGCCTCTTAAAGGAGAAGTTACAGGTCTGTGAGAGACAGAAATCTTTGCTTGTTTGTAGGTGACCAAATACTTATTTTCCACCATAATTTGGAAATAAATTCTTAAAAATCAGACAATGTGATTTTCTAGATATGTTTTCTCATTTTGTCTCTCATAGTTGAGGTCTACCTATGATGATAATTACAGGCCAGCCTCATCTTTTTAAGTGGGAGAACCTGCACAATTGGTGGCTGACTAAATACTTTTTTCCCACTGTACATGACAATCATACACAGTAATGTTATTTCATGTTTCCTACACCTATATAATATGTATAAGCATGTTATATAGGGATAAACAGGTAAGCGAGGGGGTGATGGGGTAAAGGGATCATGGGGAAGGTTGATCCCTGGTACATAACAGTACCAAACCAGACTGCCGAGTGGCAAAAGGGTAGGAAGAAGAAAAAAAAAAAAAAAAAGGATGATCAGCTCACCCTACAAACCAATTCACGTTGAGAATTTTTTTCAAGGACAACAGTAACTATCCCCCATGGTTCTCTGACCTGAAGTTCTCCTCACTTTAAGAACAGAACGGAGGCAAAAAGATGATGGGCTACCATAACAACCTGTCTTTTGCCACCATTATAAATGTTGTGATTGGTCAGTCATCATTGACAGCAATTGGCCATGAAAGTCATTTGTCCGCGACAGCAGCCATTACTACCACTGCATTACATGGCATGGTGACGTCTGTAAAACCTGCTGTACAGGCAGCACCGATCACCTCTACTGTCCTATTTTCTTCTTGTGATTCCATATTTCTCCTCATCACATTCACCTTGGTTATGTCAGGGCCAGCTACCAACACACTGAAGAATTTTTGACATTCCTCAAAGACAAAAACAAAGAAAGTGGTATTATGGATCACAAAGACACTAATGAGTAAGTAACTAAGTATAGTACAAAGTAAGGGCTGGCTCCAAGAGAAAAAAAAAACTTCCGGAAAAAGAATTTAAAGGGAACCTGTCAACCAGGGATCAACCTTCCCCATGATCCCTTTACCCCATCACCCCCTCGCTTACCTGTTTATCCCTATATAACATGCTTATACATATTATATAGGTGTAGGAAACATGAAATAACATTACTGTGTATGATTGTCATGTACAGTGGGAAAAAAGTATTTAGTCAGCCACCAATTGTGCAGGTTCTCCCACTTAAAAAGATGAGGCCGGCCTGTAATTATCATCATAGGTAGACCTCAACTATGAGAGACAAAATGAGAAAACATATCCAGAAAATCACATTGTCTGATTTTTAAGAATTTATTTCCAAATTATGGTGGAAAATAAGTATTTGGTCACCTACAAACAAGAAAAAGAAAAGTGAAGGAAACCATTGGAGTCCTAAAGAACGAAAAGGGTGAAAAAGTTAACATGGTAGATCAGCAAGTGGAGTTACTAAATTCATATTTTGTATCCGTCTTCTCCCAAGAAATGGATGGAAATATCAACATTAATGGTGATAGTGATGAGGGGAATGAGGACTCCAAGCTGATTATAAGTGAAGGTTTGGTAAGAGAACATTTAGCTAAGATTAAGGAAACCAAGTCCCCAGGACCGGATGATTTACACCCTAGAGTTTTAAAAGAATTAGCAGAGGAAATAACAGAACCCCTTGCAATAATCTTTAATAAGTCATGGGAGACAGGAGTGGTCCCTCTAGATTGGAAAAGGGCAAATGTGGTCCCCATCTACAAAAAGGGGAATAGGGACGACCCAGGAAATTATAGGCCGGTAAGTCTGACCTCGATAGTAGGAAAAATCTTTGAACAAATCGTTAAAGAACATTTAATTAGGTACCTGGATGGGAAGGCTTTAATTAATCAAAGCCAGCACGGCTTTATGCCTAATAAATCTTGCCAGACTAATCTTATTTCCTTCTATAATAAAGTCACTGAATGGTTGGACCAGGGGAATGCAGTGGACATAGTATATCTTGACTTTAGTAAGGCCTTTGATAAAGTATCACATAACATTCTTATTGAAAAAATGATCAAGTATGGCTTTGATAAAATATCAGTGAGGTGGGTTCACAATTGGCTTAATGATCGGGCACAACGAGTAATTCTAAATGGCTATTCATCAAACTGGAAGAAAGTAAAAAGCGGGGTGCCGCAGGGCTCTGTCCTGGGCCCAGTACTTTTTAATATTTTTATAAATGATCTGGATGATGGGGCTAATGGGGAACTAATAAAATTTGCAGATGATACAAAGATAGGAGGAATGGCCAACACTAGAGAGGAGAGAGAGTGCATCCAAAAGGACTTAGACACACTGGAACAATGGGCTGAGGTGAACAAAATGGTATTCAACAGGGACAAATGCAAAGTTCTACATCTGGGTAACAGAAATGCAAGAAGCATATATAGTATGGGAGGAATAGTACTAAGTGAGAGTACAGGGGAAAAGGATCTGGGCATAATAATAGATCGCAAACTCAACATGAGTCAACAGTGCGGTGCGGTGGCTAAAAAGGCTAACCAAATTCTAGGATGTATCAAGACGAGCATTGTAGCTAGATCAAGAGAGGTAATTATTCCGCTGTACTCTGCCCTGGTCAGACCCCACCTGGAATACTGTGTACAGTTCTGGGCGCCCCAGTTTAAGAAAGACATCGATTCATTGGAGCAGGTCCAGAGAAGAGCAACCAAAATGGTGGAAGGTCTACAAACCATGTCCTACGAGGAGAGGCTAAAAGAATTGGGACTGCTTAGTTTGCAGAAGAGAAGGCTAAGGGGAGACTTAATAGCGGTATTTAAATATCTGAAAGGTTGTCACAGTGCAGAGGGATCTACCCTATTCTCATTAGCAGAAGGAAGCACGAGAAGTAATGGGATGAAACTAAGGGGAAGGAGATTCAGATTAGACATTAGGAAAAACTTTCTAACAGTAAGGGTAGTGAGAGAGTGGAATAGGCTGCCACGGGAGGTGGTGAGTTCTTCATCAATTGAAATCTTCAAGCGGAAACTGGATAGGTATATAGCTGGGATGTTTTAGGAATTCCTGCTTTTGCAGGGGTTGGACTCGATGGCCCTTGAGGTCCCTTCCAACTTAAACAAACAAACAAACAAACTCATTTTAGGACTCCCCAACCACCACCACCAGCAGCTATTGCATCCAGTGTAGCACACTAGAATCACAAAACTGATGCCAAAAACTAAAGTTATCTTTACAAAAAAGTAATCTTGATTTATGCAAAGGAGCCACAGCAAGTCATGGTGGGCAGTAATCATGTTCCACTGTGGTTATTTTCCATACATCACACCTACAAGATTGACAAGTTTCCTCCAGCAGCTGATCCCCCTCCTCTATCCCGAAGTGCACCTGAAATCCCATACAGCCACACTTCGGGTCGTCTCTGCCTAACGTCCTTGGGAGTTTCTTGCCCAGACACTGATCATAGGTGCAATAGCTGATGGTGGTGTCTGGGAGTCCAAAAATGACCCGACAGGTTCCCTTTAACTGGACAGTGAAGAGAATATAAGGATGGAGATACAGTAAATAGAATGGATTTTGGGTTATATCAGAGGGACAGGGAAAAGATAAGAGTCTGCAATGTACTTATTTTGATAAAAGTGGCGTCAACTCAGCATTAGTTCCTATATGTAAATGTGATACCATTCTTAAATTGATTTGCAGGTGATATCAAAAGTTTTGGTCCATTGTCCTAAAACAACAAAAAAAAATTCTTGACAAAGGTCAGTCTCTCCACATTTTTGGTGGATAGGTGAGTTCTCCTTGGGTTAACTAATGGCCCCTGTTGCACTAAACACCCGCTCTGATGCCACACTACTGACGGGCAGGACAGCTTTTCCAGGGCAAACTTGGCCAGTTGCAGCCACAAATCCAGTTTGGCTGCCCAGTAGTCCAGCGGATCTTCAATAACGAGTGATAGGGTGCACTTTAAGTATGCCATCACCTGCTGGTTGAAGTTCTACTTTGATTCTAGCTGCTGAATAGCAGCTTCTTCACTATGCGGGTGAAGAAAGCTGCTCATCAGCGACTCTAGGCTCAGGCTGCTCTTAAGGAGCTGATACTACTCCTGCCACCCCCTCCCAAAGCTGCCATGCCAGTGCAAGGTGAGCACTCAGGGCCCCCCGGTAAGACCTGTAAGAGGAAGGACGATGATAGGATGTCTCTAAAGTAGTTGAGTTTGTCCTCCCTCTCAGCGGGTGTAAAAAAGGCCCTAGTGAAATTACGTTAATCCCGTAGCCCTGGCGACTGAAAAATAAAGTGGTCTCCTGAAAGGGCACGAGCAAACGGCAGGTGTCACGCATGAGCTGCCACTAGCTAACATTGAAGGTACACAGGGGAGTACCTCTATCCGCTTGGATCATCAAGAAATAGTTTATGGAATTTCTCTGTTCGTACAATCGGTCCAACATATGGAGGGTTGAATTCCAACGGGTGGAAACATCGCATATCAGCCTATGTTGGAGGACGCCATTCTGCCGCTCAAGTAGGGTGTGCTTGGCGGTGTACGAGTGGCTGAAGTGCATGCAAAGTTTCCTGGCCATTTTTAGGATGTCTTGCAGATAGGTGGAACACTTAAGGAAACGCTTCACAACCCAAGTGAACACGCGCGCCATGCAGGACGCATGGCTCAGCCCTCCTTGACGCAGCACTGACACCATGTTCTTCCCATTGTCGGTCACCATGGTTCCGATTTCAAGTTGTCTTGGAGAAAACCAGATTCGATTTCTTGATTGAGGACACGGAGCAGTTCATCCCCTGTGACTTCATTCGCCCAGGCAAACAAGGTGTAGAACAGCGTGACACCGCTGTGCCCGGCACATGTGGTATGCTGGAGGAGCACTGGGAATTGTCCCTGCAGTGGAGGCTGAGGACACAGTGGAGGATGAGGCGGACATTGTTGCAGGACCAATGGCGTGAGAATGTGGAGGCAGAAGCTGCGTCACCTGTCCAAGTTGCTGGTGTGTTTGGGCAGGAACCACATTAACCCAGTGGGCCATAAATGACATATATTGTACTTGATCGTAGTTGCAGCTCCACACGTCGGCGCTGCCGTGCACTTTGGCAGACACCAACAAGCTCAAGGACTGGTCCACCTTCTCTTCTACATATTTGTGTAGGGCTGGTACTGCCTTTTTGGCAAAGAAATGATGGCTTTGGACTCTCCACCTCGACTTAGCACAAGCCATCAGTTCTCTGAAAGGTGCAGAGTCCACCAAGTGGAAAGGGAGGGACTGCAGCACCTACAACTTGGACAGGAGCACATTCAGCATCTGCACCGTTGGATGAGTGCATGCATACTGTTGTCTCTTCGAAATCGCTTCAGTGACTGACTGCTGACGCAATAACTAACTAGGAGGAGGAGCATCAGACGATGGGAAGGAGACAGCTTCCTTCAGCTGAGGTGGTGGAGCCTTGACTGCCTGAAATGGGGTTAAGACCACAGGAAACATTATTTTGTAATTATACAAGCATGTGCACACATACTGTATATATGTGCTTTTTATCAACTGCACGTGTCGATGAGGACGTTAGCTGCGTTCTGATGTAATTTCTCTTTGGGCAAGGCATCATGATACGCTGCAACTTCTGCAAGATTACATAACATGTGTGCTTCACAATTTGAGATAGTTGACTGGCCAACTCAAAATCGGATATGCAGAGATGCAAAACTCCTGTGTCCAAATATCTGAAAGAAAAAAAAAACCTGATTTTAAAATATGAAATAAAATACAAAAAGTGATCAGAATAAAACTGCCATAAAAGTGAACAAAAGAGCAAAATCTGAAAAAATGAAAAATACAACAAACGTACCACAAAGTGATGAGCATCTGTCCTTTGCAGAGATTGCCCTCCTCTCCATAGTATTTTGATATAACAACCTGGGTCTCAATTTCCAACAATTGATCAAAAGTGTCAATTGGCAAAAGGAAATAGAATTTTGGGGATATCTGAAGAAGAAAATAAAGCACAATATGGGGGGGGGGGGGGTCTCGGCACTGGGACTGGGTGCCAAAACACGAAATAGAGTTTCAAAGAGACGCCTCTGTATACTATATATTGGTTGTGTCTGAGCACTGCAAGCTCTACTCCCATGAGATGAGATGCAGTACTCCAGCAGGGCCACCACACAGTATATTTAGCCGCCTGCTTCTTGCCAAGATTCTGATACCTTGATAAATCTTTTTACAACATTGAGAATCCCCCTTTGTCAGAAGCTTTAAAAAAGGAGTGGATGTATCCACATTCTTCGCCTACGTCTGGCTTGCACCTGATAAAAATAAGTGCAGAAATTTATGTTACAATGATGAAAGAAAATGTGTTATGAATTATCTATACACGGTATACCTGAATAAAACCAAAACTTTTCTCTGGCGACATTGTCTCACAATACTGATTGTTTGGCGTTAGAGGAGCAGATAGTTTTCTTGAGCACAAGGGGCTGTAATGTGTCCTCAAGAATCCTGGTTTCTTATTTTGTTAAGTCAGTTTTTCAAGAAGTGTTCCCTCAGTGGTCAAGCACAAGCTCTCATATATAGTAATATACTGTATGTGTGAAGTATTGATTTGGAAAACAAAATTTAAAAAACAAATCAAATATGGTATAATTCTATATATTGGCAACACTGACCACTTTGAATCTGATATAGACATCTGAAATGGTAATTGGTTATCCATGAAGATGATGAGGACAAGACAATCTCTGCAGGGCTTCAAGGATGGAAATCTCTGCCGGCCAGACTGAACACCACTAACCCAGGAGTATTGCAAGGATACGGCACCTTTGAGACTCATTAAGTAGTCAATGAAAATATCTCGCACATGGCTACTGTACCGGATATGGTAGGATGTCCTGGCCTCCAGTTCACTACTTTGCTAATATCTTCCAGCTGTGACTTCACATCTACATCTTGACTATACTCTCAAGCATAGTTATTGAGGGCATGGTTTGTCTTGGCGTGGTAAAGACGCCCCACTGACTAATTATTCCATAACTCTGTGCCCGCTTTAGCTACACAAAAAAAAAATCTTCCTCGAGTTCACTTCATGATTATGGGCACAGCAGATTGGACATCAGAGGAAAAACCTCCTCCAATATCACTACAACAGAGACTGGATGCATGGTAACTGTAAAAAGTCGGTGGGCTGGAAGTGAAATGCAAGCTCAAAAGAATCTGCAGTCCAATCTGTGTTAGTCACAGCAACGGAGAAACCAACGTCGATGTCAAATCTGTAGTAAGCACCAGCCACCAACATTAGGCCTAGAGGAAAAAACTTCCTATTATAGAAGCGTGTCCATGAGTTCGGTGACTGCTGCGCACACACACATTTACCATCAACCACACCTATGTAGCTGGGGAAGTTGGTTGCACAGTCTGAAAGCCTTCTTCAACTTTCAGCCATGTCACTTCAGTTGGGCAATGTCTATATCAGCTGCTATTTCTGCCAGATCACGTACCATGTGCACCTTGCAATTTGGACATGGTCATGTGACCAACACGACAGAGGCATCATACCTACAATACTTCTGCTTTTTCAACACCAAAGTATCAAAGATTGCATGAGATGAAGGAATACAAAGCAATCATCTGTAACCAAATATCTGAAAGACAGAAAAAAGTTTAGTTTTTTTAAAGAAATTTGAAAACATATTGTAAACTACAAGAAATGGAGATTAAGAAAAAACAAAGCAGTGAAATCAGAAAATGGTCAGGAGCAATTGGATACTCATGGGGAAGACCCACTACTTACTAAGGCTATTCAGATCACCTTTTTTATATCCATTAAATGGGTGCAAAAAGCAGACGCAACTGGATGGCCATCTGTTTATATAGACAAATGTTAAAAGAAAACTGTTTTTTTTGTAACACTGATGTCTCCATAAAAAACGTGATTTGAATAGAGTCTAACCATGAGTCAGAAGGTTAGATGGTGTTCGTGCTCAGCTAAACCAAAAATTAAGAATCCCCCCCATGGCAGGGAATCCACCCAGTGGGTATGTGTGCAGTAAGTTGGACATCAAAGACAAAGCCTTCACACAGGACACTGCATGCAAAGATCCCAGGAGAGATTGGAGGGCTGGAAGCAAACTCAGCCTGGAAGAATTTCAAGTCCAATATGTGTTATTCGTCCACTAGCTCTGCTACAAGCCCCACCATGGAAAGCAACAAATCTGTAGTGTGCACAGGTCACCAGCATCAGGACCAGAGAGGAAATCTTATACAAGTATGCCGCACATCTACGTGTTTACGATCCTCAGAACCTGCCTCATGCGCAAGCTGCCACCCTCTTCTCCTGACTCCCAATTGCGATCGGCTACATCATCATCGAGTACTGTCTGCACGTCACTGATGTCCTCCTCAACAGTCTCCGAGCCAGGAGCCTGACCGCTCACAACACCAGCTCCCGCGCCACTCTCATCACTACATGCCCGCCTACCAGAGGAAGCGGCGGATGTCTCCTCCAGATCTTGGCTGGGCAGTAGCTGCTGACTGTTCTCCGGGTCTTGTGCGTCCTTCAGTCTCATGGCTGGGCCGCATAAACCTCTTAAAAATGAACGTCCTCCATAGACTTTATCTTTTTGAAACGGACCCTGTTATCCTCCAGAATTTTTTCAAGGACAACAGCTTGTTCTCGCTGTATAGTGGAGCTGAGCCCACAGCAGAGTGTACTTCTCTGGCTGAGGGAACAGAAAAGGACAGAGGAAGGTTGAGGGTACAGGGTCTGCTCCCGGGCCATGCCAACTAAGGGTTGTGTCTGACGAACCCACCGACTCTTGGCTGGGGGTGTCTGATGTGACTTGGGATGAAGTGGATGACCGAGTCAACCATTCTAGAACCGCTGGGTTGCTGGTCAAGACACGACCACTAGCTGACACTGGGAGCTCAGGCCACTGGAAGTGACCCCTGCTGCCATGCCACTTTACTCTGCTGAGACCTGTGCCTGCACCAGAAACATTTAGCCCTGTGGCCCTCCCCTGTGCAGGGCCTGTCGCTTCTCTGTCTGACATACTGTTAGATCAAATAAGTAAATGAATAAGAAATTAATACAGGGCAAAAAGGCCTGTAATTTTCTCCTTTCAACACACAACGGCGAATAAGCCACTTATTTTTTTCCCAACTAATAAATGCCAAAAAAAAAAGCTTTACAACATATAACTACACCGCACAAGGACTAATAAGACCCCAATAATTTGAATTACATAGGTATAATCTATTACAAACATGCAGTATAATGGCAGTCAGTGCAGCAAGGTGTAGTAGGATTGTTCCTTTTACCCAGGCTGCAAATACCCCAAATGAACCCTGTTCTGCTTCAATATTCTGTATAAATTCCTCCCTACACGTCTAATGCTCTTTCCCTGAACTGAGCAAAATGTCAGTTTTCAAGTCTTTACCACTTTCCCTAGCGCCTGCCGACGTGTCTCTCCCTGCAGTAAGTACACTGGAAAACGCCTGAATCCAAGATGGCGAAGGATATTTATAGGGCTGACATCACAGGGCTGGCTGCACGCATGGCATTGTGGGTGATCCCACGTTCCTAGAGTTCCTTGCCCCATGTCCTAACATGTACAGCAGCCATTTTAGGAAAAAATGTGATTCGTCACCATTAAGCGTGAGGAAATCCGGATTCGATGCGAATTTCAGGAAATATTCGATTCGCTCATCCACCATTATTTCTGACTGACCAATAGCAGCAATCGCCAATGCAGAGGACACCATTCACCCCCCCCATCAAGACTAATGGTAAAGGTCACAGACAGCAGCAACGTCTTAAGGCAGCCCTGTAATAGTTCAGCAGTTTGTGCTAAGACCTTGGTGACAGTACTGTAAATGTATGGCACATGTAGCCAAGAGGTTAAGGGTTGAGTATTAGATCATTGAGAGAAAGGAAAGTTATCAACTTCCCCAGAAATGTGAGTACATGTCTGCTCTGCACTGATAGAATCCTTATATCACTTTGTGCACATAAAGGGAGTCTGTCATTACAAATAATCTAGAGAACCCTCCCCTTAATCTAATATACTAATGAGCTCTAAGTGCCTATTAGGCAGGCCTGATGAGCTGCAGGGCATGGATAATGGAGAACTGAGCAGCAGGAGTGACTGTCCATAGATTGAGATATCACTGGTTCAAGTGGAGGTGATTATACTTGCACTCTCACTTTAAAGGGGTATTCCCATCAAAAGGATCCTATCTATACTGCTAGCTTAAAATCCATTGAATAAGTTTTGACAGACTCCTTTTAATACTCTGTATTCTTCATATAGTTCCATGTGACTTAATACTAGCAGAACTACCATCTTAAGATAAAATGCAGCCATTACTAGAGCTTCTAAGAACTCATGTTCATAGCAAAAGGTATAACAAAACATATCAAATGTTACCAATCAAAAGTACAGGAAATCAACTATGCTAAAGACCAGTCAGTCAATGAAAAGCTGACCTGCTCATTTTATGCTGACACAACTGTAACTACCAGATATGACTCACTATTGGACATGACCTTAACCAATAGACAGAAACTTGACTTCTGGACACCATAACTATCAGACATTACCTTAGCCACTTGATAGAACATTTATTAATCAGACATGACCATGACTTTAGCTGCCGGACATGCCTTAACTACAAAAGATAATCCAGTGAACTACCCCCTATCACTTTAACATGGTCTCCACTAGGATTATTGGACGTAATCTTCTAAAACTTTTAGCCATGACAGTGCCAACAACAGTGACATCATGTGGGATATTTCTGATGAGGAGAAGCTAAACAAAACTTTCCAGCATTTTCCACCTTTCACCATGAAGCTTAATAAAGTTCACACCTGCCCGAGGGGATGTCGTTTGTTGTTACATTTCTAAAATCTATCAAACTTACCAATATAGTGATTACATATGAATAGGCATTTGAACAGTGCCACATCATACAACTGATGGAGAAGGCGATTTTCAGATCACAAGGGACATTGGTCAGTGATATATACACTGTAACTATATTCTGATGTGGTTGGTTGAGCTTCTAAAATTACACTAAACCCTGAACCAACTAATGATGAAGCTCGGTGATAAATCCACCATCAACTTTGGTTAGGTAACCTCAGTAACATACACAGAACTTGTAAGTCTGCGTAGAATTTTACTACAAAGTTGTTGATGAAGGCGATGTTCAAGCAAATGACATTTGTGTAAATCCAGAGTTATGTTCACGATTGATGAAAAAAATTCAACATAACCTCAACTACTGAACCCATTTGTGCGGCAACGACGTTGTTAAATATCATGCAAATGGGACAAAGAGATAACTATACTCACTGCTATCTTGGTACACAAGGTGATGTCATGGGTATAAGCTATACTTAGGTTATCTACAGTTAGGTCCACTGACAAATTGCTTTGTTTTTTTTACCTTTTTTTTTTTTTTTATTCTACATAAACGCCATAAGCCTTAAAATTCAGATGGAAAAATTGATGTTTTTTTATCATCTCAAACCTCAAAAAAATAAATAAAAACAAAATCAGAAAGTCTTGAGTACCCACAGAATACAAGGTCTGGTCAAGCTACAATTAAATAAAATGTACAAAAAAAAAAACTTATAAAATTTGTGAATATAGAGAGGGATAAAATGTTACTGGCATAAGGCTAAATGTGTTAGATCACTAAACTGCTAAATTACACACAAGACACCGGGACTTGTGTGTCAGTAATATTTATTTCAGCCATAAATTCAAAATCTGCAATAAAAAAGCAATTTCAGCAGGGTTTTTACAATTTTAATGTGACTGTTAGGGGTTAAAAGGCAGTGGTAGAGATCCATCTATCGTAAGTGGAATTTATTTACAAAGTCAGTATTGCTGGTGTCCATGTCATAATTTGAAGTAAACTTATCAAAAGTTTTGTCCTAAAATGTAACTCCTTTCTGCATCACTCCCTCTACTTGAGTGAGATTGTACATTCTTGGGTGCAGGGCCTTATAAATTCCTCCCGGTCTGAAAATGTGGCCTCAGTGGAAAAAAAAACAGCAAAACTGTTTTTTTTTACTGCATTTCTGCTGCATTATATATTTTTCGCCTTTCCCTGTATATAAGACCATGGAGGGAAAAAAAAAAAGGCATTTTTGGTAAATGAAGGTAAAGAAAATTAAAAAAAAAAAAAAAAGCGCACGTTTTAAAGGACCCAACCCAGATTGAGAATAAAATCTCGTTCACATTGCTGGGACTGTAAAGTGCAGCGTTTTTTTTGGGGGGTGGGGTTTGTGTTTTTTTCTGCAACAGTTAAAAACATTGGGTTTCTGCAGCATGTGGCCTTAGCCTTAATGTGTTTTTTTGCGGATGTTACATAACCTGTATATCTTGTAATAGTAGTTTAGAAAATTCCTACCATAGCTATTTTTCTCTTTTTGCAAACGTTCTAAAAGTAGAATGAGCTCTGTCTTTTTTTAGTAAAAGTGTGATCAAAAAATACCTGCAAGAAAAATCACTAGAGATAAAGAGCAAAACAATGGAGTATTTTCTTTTTATTTTTTTTTACTGTGTTTTAGTACTTAAAATAATTTGTGAGTCCCTGGGGGAGAAGGACCTTGGTGAACTTGTAGATCATAGATTATACAACAGCAAAATGTCAGTCAGCTGCTTCTAAGGCCAGCAGGATATTGTTATGTACTATAAAGGGTATGGACTTACAGGACAGGGATGTAATATTACCACTATGTAAGTCACTGGTGCGACCCCATGTGGATTATGCACTTCAGGTTTGGGCACTATAACATAGAAAGGATGTCCTAGAGGTGGAAAAGTTTCAACGGAGGGCCACAAAACTGATAAGGATCTCAGTTATGAGGAGAGACTCAAGGAGCTAAAATCTGTTTAGTCTGGAGAAAAGGGTAAACATGATAGATAATTTACTAAACTACCTACATGTGAATTTGTGCCAAAATTTGATGGATGGAGCACTTGGAGTACATGAAAGTGGTGCATTATTTTTGCTTTCTTTTGCAAATACCCAGAAGTACAGTAGCTGAAAAGAAAAAAAGCATGTAGTGAGAGTTGCGGCAATTTGGTCATGACGTGTGCACTATTATGCCTGATATATAATTGTGTGTTACTACAGATATACCCCATTGTATTTAACAGCTGAGGGGGAGATTATGTGAAATTCACCAGTGTTGTGGCACAAATTGCTCCAAAAACCTAAGATGTGCCACATTTACTCTGTTTTAGACAATAGAAAACACATTTAATAATGTGCACAAGCATTTTTCCACTAAATATCAGTATAAGCTTTTGTATTGTTCACCGCACTTCACCTCAACATAGCATCAGATCTGCAACACGTTACAGACGCTGCACTTTACAGTCTTCGCAAAGTGAACGAGATTTTAAATCTCATCCAAATATTGTGGGGGAGAGAAAAAAAATTGTGTATTTATATGAAAAAACGTAGCACAATATTTTACCTGTGTTTACCAAAAATACTTGGTTTTCCCCCCCATGGTCTTATAGGCGAAGGAAGGCAAAAAATGTACAAACGCAGCAGAAAATCAGTGAAATACGTAAGCATTCTTGCTATGTTTATGTCGCAACCTTTTTTTAAAGTTGTGTTTCGTTACGTGCCACTACCTCAGGCTAAGGACACATTTTGAAGAAAGACTGCTGTCAAAAATACTGTTTTTTTCAGACCCAGAAAGTAAATAAAATTTCATTTATTCTCACCAATGCATACAAAAAAGTATAAACGCAGCATAGACTTGTATGGGGTGATGAAAAAATTCAGCTGAATTTCACAGCAGAAAATGGAAAAATACAAGTACACGTCCGATGCTTCACGACTGACGAACACTGCCCCATATTTACCAACAGCACAATTATTTTTGTTAAGGTGCATTCTGATTTACTGACACGTGCGGCATGCTGCAAGAAAATTATGACTACTGCCTTTTTTTTTTTAATCAATCCGTCACATCATCAAGTCAAACTTCAACTCTTTTTCCACATCTGGCTCTATTTGGAGCAAAGTTACAATTTTCTCTCTCATTTTTGCTTTTTGTGTGACAAACCAAACACTTTTATAAACTGACGTGCAGGGAGCGACCAGGTCATAAAAATGTCGCACGGTAGATAAATCAATAGTTAGCGGTGATGTGGAAACAACGGAAAAAAAAGTCGTTTTACAGGATCAGCAAAGTGGATTTTGTTCTCATCCCCATATACTGCAGGAAAGAAAAGCTTTTTTTTTTTTTTTGGCTGCTTTTCGCTACAGGTGGCCTTAGCCTAAATGTGGAACGACGTGTTTTTTTTTTGGAGCAATTTTGGCCACAACATTGGAATGTTTTAATTAATCTCCCCTTATGTTTTTTTTCTCTCAATTGTTCTATAAAATGGTGCAGAGTTATCAATCGTATGATGGCACGAATAATCGTAATGGCGCAATATATTTATCTAGCGCACGTCATGACAAATTTAATATAATGTTCCGGATACGTTTATACTATTTTCCCCCAATTGCTTCCTATGGGTATTTTGCAAAAAAAAAAAAAAAAAGCGGCACCACATTGAGAAATTTGGCTTATTTTTAGATTACTCTTCGTGTAACATGACAGACGCCCCTCTCGCAAGTTTTGGTGCAATCTCAGCCTCAGTACTTAGTAAATTCCCCATAATTTTCTGTATTTAGAGCAGGCACTGCAGAAAGATATAACATGAATTTTGCCCTCTTTTTTTTCTTCAGTTGTGATGTAAAAAAGCTAATTTTCACAACTTGTGTAGAGGTTTCTCCTCAGACAATGGCGTCTGAGGGACAGAACTACAGGTAAGTGCCTCAGATTGTGTAGTGACTAGCTGCAGGGATACTAAACATGTAGTAACACTGAGGGAAGGGTCACATTGAGCAGTGACGTGAGGTAAACAGGTTGTGTCCCCCTCAGAGACCGGAGCAGACACAACAAGCTGCTTCTCTGCACAGCCACAACATGGCGACTGATCTCTGAGGGAGTGACGTAGCTAACAGTGTGCTCAGGCTGAGCTAATCACAGGCAGAGCTGCAGAGCAGACCAAACCAATGGGGCGCCGAATCAATGATGTGCTCATCAATGTGTTCTTACCTCCATTGTATAGAGAACATGTTTCCATGGCATTAATCATATATAGTGCTTATCCATGCAGCATGCCTCAAAATGAGTACAGACCCAATAAAGTGATTAAAGTGAACATCAAACCCAGTAAATAAACACAGACCCCCTAAACAGATAGAAAATGTGCAAGGTAGAGGGCACTGTAAATTATATATATATATATTTATATACATACACACACACACACCCCTCTATCTATATAATACAAAAATGAGGCAGCACTCCAGATAGTTACAAAAAGTGGGTTTTATTCCCCCAAAACAAGTAACGTTTCAGCTCTAAACAGAGCCTTTTGTCAATATTTCTCTGGAGTGCTGCCTCATTTTTGTATTTATATCTGGACATGAATCCTTGGGCAGGCACCCACATTTCTGCTGGTGCTGTCCTTATTTGGACTTGTCTATCTATATACATATACAGTCATGGCCAAAAGTTTTGAGAATGACACAAATATTATATTTTCACATGATCTGCTGCCCTCTGGTTTTTATGTGTGTTTGTCAGATGTTTTTATCACATACAGAAATAGAATTGCATTCATATTATGAGTAACAGAAGCTTATATTGACAGTTAGAATGAGTTAATGCAGCAAGTCAATATTTGCAGTGTTGACCCTTCTTCTTCAGGACCTCTGCAATTCTCCCTGGCATGCTCTCAATCAACTTCTGGACCAAATCCTGACTGATAGCAGTCCATTCTTGCAGAATCAATGCTTTAATTTTGTCTGAATTTGTTGGTTTTTGTTTGTCCACCCGTCTCTTGATGATTGACCACAAGTTCTCAATGGGATTAAGATCTGGGGAGTTTCCAGGCCATGGACCCAAAATCTCTATGTTTTGTTCCCTGAGCCATTTAGTTATCACCTTTGCTTTATGGCAAGGTGCTCCATCATGCTGGAAAAGGCATTGTTGAGCGCCAAACTGCTCTTGGATGGTTGGGAGAAGTTGCTCTTGGAGGACATTCTGGTACCATTCTTTATTCATGGCTGTGTTTTTAGGCAAGACTGTGAGAGAGCCGATTCCCTTGGCTGAGAAGCAACCCCACACATGAATGGTTTCAGGATGCTTTACAGTTGGCATGAGACAAGACTGGTGGTAGCGCTCACCTCTTCTTCTCCGAATAAGCTGTTTTCCAGATGTTCCAAACAATCGAAAAGGGGATTCATCAGAGAAAATGACTTTACCCCAGTCCTCAGCAGTCCACTGCCTGTACCTTTTGCAGAATATCAGTCTGTCCCTGATGTTTTTTCTGGAGAGAAGTGGCTTCTTTGCTGCCCTCCTTGAGACCAGGCCTTGCTCCAAGAGTCTCCGCCTCACAGTGCGTGCAGATGCACTCACACCTGCCTGCTGCCATTCCTCAGCAAGCTCTGCACTGCTGGTAGCCCGATCCCGCAGCTGAAACACTTTTAAGAGACGGTCCTGCCGCTTGCTGGTCTTTCTTGGGCGCCCTGGAGCCTTTTTGGCACCAATGGAACCTCTCTCCTTGAAGTTCTTGATGATGCGATAGATTGTTGACTGAGGTGCAATCTTTCTAGCTGCAATACTCTTCCCAGTTAGGCCATTTTTGTGCAGTGCAATGATGACTGCACGTGTTTCTTTAGAGATAACCATGGTTAACAGAAGAGAAACAATGATGGCAAGCACCAGCCTCCTTTTAAAGTGTCCAGTGGTGTCATTCTTACTTAATCATGACAGATTGATCTCCAGCCCTGTCCTCATCAACACCCACACCTGTGTTAATGGAGCAATCACTGAAACGATGTTAGGTGGTCCTTTTAAGGCAGGGCTGCAATGATGTTGAAATGTGTTTTGGGGAATAAAGTTCATTTTCTAGGCAAATATTGACTTTGCAAGTAATTGCTGTTAAGCTGATCACTCTTTATAACATTCTGGAGTATATGCAAATTGCCATTAGAAAAACTGAAGCAGTAGACTTTGTAAAAATTAATATTTGTATCATTCTCAAAACTTTTGTGCATATTGCACATTTTCTGTTAGTACAATAAACCTCATTTCAATCCTGAAATATTACTGTGTCCATCAGTTATTAGATATATCAAATTGAAATGGCTGTTGCAAACACCCAAATATTTAGAACTAAAAATGATTAAGATTAATAGGGGTGCCCAAACTTTTTCATATGACTGTATGTGTATACTTATATGTATATACGTATAGATAATCTATATAGATATATATCTATAGATATATAGATTATATATATATATATCTATAGATATAGATTATATCTATATATTTATATATCTATATGTATACACATATACATATTTACACATATATACACGTTTATACACACGCGATGTGATCTGACCAAGTATCAATTGAGTAAATAAATTCAAATTCGTATTGGCCCATATATACACTCGTGGACAAAATTGTTGGTACCCCTCGTTTAATTAAAGAAAAACCCACAATGGTCACAGAAATAACTTGAATCTAACAAAATTAATATATAAAAATTCTATGAAAATGAACAAATGAAAGTCAGACATTGCTTTTCAACCAGGCTTCAACAGAATTTTTTAAAAAAGCTCATGAAACAGGCCTGGACAGAAATGATGGTTCCCTTATCTTAATATTTTGTTGCACAACCTTTTGAGGCAATCCCTGCAATCAAACGATTCCTGTAACTGTCAATGAGACTTCTGCACCTCTCAGCAGGTATTTTGGCCCCTCCTCATGAGCAAACTGCTCCAGTTGTCTCGGGTGTGAAGGGTACCTTTTCCAGACGGCATGTTTCAGCTCCTTCCAAAGATGCTCAATAGGATTTAGGTCAGGGCTCATAGAAGGCCACTTCAGAATAGTCCAATGTTTTCCTCTTAGCCATTCTTGGGTGTTTTTAGCTGTGTGTTTTGGGTCATTATCCAGTTGCAAGACCCGTGACCTGCGACTGAGACCAAGCTTTCTGACACTGGGCAGCACATTTCTCTCTAGAATCCCTTGATAATCTTGAGATTTCATTGTACCCTGCACAGATTCAAGATACCCTGTGCCAGATGCAGCAAAGCAGCCCCAGAACATAACAGAGCCTCCTCCATGTTTCATAGGACATTCTCCCAGATGCTTTGTGGCTTGTCAACATGTAGTTTGGCTATTTACTTTTGTCAGATTCAAGTTATTTCTGTGACCATTGTGGGTTTTTCTTTCATTAAACGAGGGGTACCAACAATTTTGTCCACGTGTATTATATATATATATATATATATATATATATATCAAAACAAACAGTATATGGATATGGGATGCTCTGAAATGAAATTTCAAAAAATAAAATTATATATACAGATGAAAGTATTGAACACTTCACCAATTTTCTAAATATATTTGTATAGGTGCTAATGACGTTAAATTATCACCAGGTGTCTAACAACCTATACAATCCGCACCGGCAAAGAAACCAAACCATAGATGTCCATAAATTGTAACTAAACTTTCGGACAACTTTAATTTTCTGGCAGTTTGTGTGTCATTAATAAATTTTGTAATATACTTTATTAATACATTGTCTCCTTTCTGTGAAATCCTGCATTGTTTCACACTTTCCCTTGTTTCTGTGTTGAGATCTGTTTCTGCCTCTCACTGAATGTTACTGTGTATGGAGTAATATGTATTATGTAGAGAGAATGGGGGGGGGGTCACTTCATACAGTTATATCTCCGACATTATAGAACGTACAAACTTGCTTTTGGTGTCACAGAAAGAGAAGAAACTCTATTATTTCCAGAGATCACTGGTTGAAAACAGTCAGGATTAGGATAATTATATATCTCTGTATAATATATATGGTATAAAAATTGCACCTGATAACTCCGACCACTAGTTTCTCCATACAGAAGACATCTTGAAGCTTCATCACCAGAAGAGACTTTTGTGCCAAGTATTAAATACGTTTCAGTAAGTGTGTTCAATACTTTTTCCTGGTGTCTTTTTTCATTATTACACAATTTATGGATTCTATGGTTTGGTTTCTTTGTGTGGATTGTATAGTGGTTACCGATACCTGGTGAGAATTTCATGATAATGGGACCTATACAAATCAGCCCATCAGATATCTTCCTCTCAATGTCCCCTCCTTCCATGTTGTCATGTATGAAGAAGTCATGATGGTACTCAAGTTTCAGAACCTGGTTTAGTACATTAGATTTAGATAATTTATTTGGCCCAGTCTGACGAAAGAGAAGATCGGCATTTCAAATTTCACGATCACTTTTTATTCAAATCAGAGGCAAAAACAGCGAAAAACGGCAGTTCGGCACACTTGATTTTTTTTTTTCCCCCGCTACGACATTCACCCTACAGGAAAAATATTTTTATAAGTTTGTAGACTGGGCATTTTCGGACACAAGATTATCTGATGTTTATGTGTTTCACAGTCATTTTCAACTTTTATATGTATTCTAGGGAAAGGGGGTGATTTAGAAGTTTGTTTATTTTTTTTATATATTTTTATTTATATACAAATAAATCAGTATAAAAAAAATCCTGCTAACCCCCCCCATACCTATATATTCTTGTGAATCCCTTACACACATTGCAGAAAGATATGTACAACAAACACTAAGATTTTCAAAAATGTTGCAGTTTTGGAATTCACAGCATGTCAATTATACCTACAGAAACGCTGGCGGTTTTCCTATAGGTATAATGTAAGTAGAAAGTCAGCAGAGGTTTCCTTTGTGTGAAAAGCAATGCGTTGCTGTCGCATTTTTTTCCGAAACGCAGCAATAAAACCGCAGTGGAAACAGTAATTGCATTTTTGCTGAGTTTCCCTTTGCGGACTTTCTGCCCCTATTATCCCTATACGGAAAACTGCGTTTCCACAGTTATACCTGACATGCTGCGTACTTCAAAAATGTGGGTGTTTCTGAAAACGTGGTTTTTCCACTGTGGATTCTTTTCTGCAGTGTGTGGATGGGATTAACCAGAGTCCCATCCACTTTGCAGGTACTGTAAAATGCAGCGTTTTTTTGCCGCAGCGTTTCCTTAGGCTGAGGCCCCACATTACAGAAAATTTTTTGTTGCAGATTTTGCTGCTTTTTTTTTTTTTTTTTAAGCTAAATCCAAGAATGGCTACAAAAGAAATATATAGGAAGTTCTTATACTTCTACCTTCTGCTCAATCCACTTCTGGCTTTGGCTCAAAAAGAGAGCCTCGTGAAATAGACCCAGAGGAGTGACACTACACTGGAAAGCCTGGAATTTGCTAAACCGAGGTCAACAGTTGCAGTAAACCGGATGAGGGACCAATTTGACAATTTCTTCCTTTCCAATGTGGGATGGGTTGATTGGCAAGAGCAGATGATTTCAACTCCAATTTCTTTCTTGTTTTGTATTTTAATGTTTGTACGTCTTTTTTTTTTCTTTTAGGCAAATCAAATGTGTTTTCATTTAATGCTCATGTTTAATAAAATATTGTCTTTGCTTTGTCTTTTTGGAATTTTGTCTCTGCGGTTCTGTATACCAGCCTCTTCTGTTGCCCAGCTGTTCAATAATACTGTGCACACCCAGGGAAGTGGGAGAGGCTGGGCTATAGGGCCGCAGAAGCAAAGTCCTTATGCCCAAGTCCATGTACACTTGGATTTTGTCTCTGCGGTTCTGTAGATCAGTTCCACTTGCCACTTCCAATACTGATGCTGCTTGGTGAAGACACATTGGAAGGCTTCAATATTTTTTTTTTGGCTTCAAAGATTTTAAAAAAAAATTTCCAATTTTTCCAATCCAATTTCCAACAAAATCACAATGTGTGAAAAAAATTAAGAAAAGTAATGTCAAGTCAGTTAACTCCATTTCTAATGACATACTTTTAACACTGGGGAAAAAAAAACACAAAACAGAAAAGAATAATTTAAATAAACACTCCCCAGCCATCCTCGATTACTTGAACACGATGGTCGATGACAGTCCACAACGAGCCACCTGCATATTTAAAAAAAAAAAAAAAATTTTACGATTTTTTTAATTCATTGCTCTACTCTATATATAAGTCAATGATGTTGATTCAAATCACTGTTGCAATTGTTGCACAACATCTATGGCGAAAATGCAACAAACGTTACTAATATTTAATTTAAAAAAAAAAAATTGCCTTAAAAAAAAATTATATACCGTATTTTTCAGACTAAGACGCACCTAGGTTTTAGAGGAGGAAAATAGAGAAAACAATGTGGTAAAATATTTAATATATGGGAGTTGTAATTTTGCAGCAGCTGCAAGGCCACATTGACAGGTGGCCCTACAGCTTTTTTTTGCGGGGCCAGGTGTACTTTTTAGTTACACCATTTTGGGGAATGTCTATTGCTTTGATATTTAAAATCACTTTTTATTTAAAACAGAGGCGAAACAGTAAAATAAATGGCAGTTCGGCACTTTTGATATTTTCCCACTACGACGTTCACTCTACAGGAAATATATTTTTCTAAAAGTTTGTAGAGCAGGCATTTTCAGACACAGGGATACCTAATGTGTGTGTTTCACAGTAATTTTCTACTTATATGTATTCTAGGGAAAAGGATAGTTTAGAAATTTTTCTCAACTTATTAGCCCCCCCATGGGGCTTGAACCTGCAATCATTTGATTGCACGATATGCAATACAACTGTATCTCATCTAAACAGATCCGTTTGTATATTTAGAAGGAGCCACCTTCTTTTGGATTTGCACCCACTTTGTTTTATCACTGTGCTGCCTTGAACTTTTCTGTATCGGTAGATAAATATATTTATTGATTTATATATCTGTTACTGGGAAAGCTGGATGCCAGCCCAATGTCTGCTAAATTAAAAAAAACAGAAATGTATTTTCTTAAAAGGCAATTTTTTATATTTAAATATATGGATAAATGTATGTGTTACAGGTCGAAGATTTTGTTAAAATTGGTTTGTGGCGGTTTCGGTACTACTATATATTTAAATACCTAGACCAGGGGTAGACAACCTTTTTTGTTCGGCGTGCCGGTCAATAATTGTAAGTCTGACGACCCCTGCACACAGTATTATGCCCCACAGCGGTCCCTGCACACAGTATTATCCTGCTATTGCTATTATTTTAGCGTGTAACGGATATAACTAGAGAGGCGGGCGGCGTATTTTACTCTATAAAGATCAGGTATGGACAGGACAGGGAAAAAATGTAAACTTTATTGGTGACTTTGTGCATGTGTTGTGTAAGTATTTGGTGCGACACTTCTGGCGTTGCGACCTGGACGATGGTAAATGTCTGGGTCGCAGCGCCAATAACTTCCTGGTTATGTGATTAGGCTCCGAGGGGTATTGCATTATCCCTCTATGTGACTATCAGAGAGCAGAAGTATAGTATGCTCTCTGATTGATAGGAGAGGGGATAACATGGACAGAAGTCTCTGCTACCCCCCCTGGGGTCATCTGTAGCTTATGCACAGACAATGATGAGTTATTGTCTCTGCAGTCTGCAGCTCCTCTCCTCCCCCTCCTTCCTTAGCTCTAAGATGCTGCCTGAGGCAGGAGGGGGGGGGGACACTTTTAGAGCCCCATTTCTAAGGATCTGTTAGGGCCACAAAGATGCAACTGGATTCATTTTGAAGATGAGAATCTCATCTTTAAAAAGATACCAAGATCACCATGATAGACCTTACAGATTCAGAGTGATTCACTGTTAAAACGATGTCGGGAATTGAGATCTGCATTGGGATTCCAATGCCGAACATCGTTTTCACCAGCAAATCACTCAGGATGTTTAAGGACGATCGTGGTGATCTTGGTTTCATTTTAAAGATGAGATTCTAATCTTTAAAATGAATCCAAGTGTTTCTTTATAGCTTTAACTAATCCTGAGCAATTCACTCAGGTACAGTAGTGAAGCCGGCAATTACCGGCTTCACTACTGTACATAGACTGTGCAGAAGCTGGTGATGTCGCATCCATCTTCACCCGGTGCTAATGAAATTGTAAGGAAGCCGGATGGAAAAACGCTGCAGGTAACGTTTTTCCATCCGGCTGAGGCACAGATCCGGCGCCAGAACTGATGCCTCGTGCCAGAACCGATCCCATAGAAAACTATGGGATCTGTCCTGGCATCAGTTTCCCTCCAGCTTGTGTGCACCACACTGGAGGGAAACTGATAGCTGCACCGGGCATGTGTGAACACACCCTTACTCACTTTTTCTTACACTCTGCATCCGCTGTGTGGGCGCTTCTCCCTGATGTCAGCGACCGCTGATTCGGTCTCAGGGGTCACGTTGCGTCATTATGCGTAATGACGTCGGACGTGACCCCTGAAGCCCTGTCAGCGGTCTCTTACGTCAGGCAGAAGCGCCCGAAGAGTACACAGCAGCTGCGGATCCAGGGAAGGTGCGTTAACATTGTTTTTTTATGTTTCATCACCTCCCCGGGGGGCTCCGCTGCTTATACTCGGGGTCTGAAGAGACCCCACAGTATAATAGCAGTTTCATTTCGGCCTGATCGAAACTGCTGGGTGAGGACTCCGCTGCCGTGCCAGGGGAATAAGCCTCGCATGCCATTCTCTGCACGCGTGCCAGGGGTTGCCGACCCCTGACCTAGACCAACAGTATTTAAGTAGTGGCACTGAGACCGCTGCAAAAATTACTTTTAACCCCATGAACACCACACAAGGTCGGACAGGTCCACCAGGGTACCAGTGAATCCCCCGGTGAGCCCTGTGCCTTAAGGGGGCTCTACCAGACCCCCACTGTTTTGTTTTACTAGCCTGTGGAGGTGAAGTAACAGCCCCTATCACTCACTTCTCCCCATTCCTGGCCAGCATTCCTGTACACCACACGTCATCACGATGTGATGTGCAATGCATAGGGTCCAGGCTGAAGTGGAAAGAGGAAAGGCAGCGAGCAGGAGCGGGAAGAGGCAAGTGATGCAGCCAGGTTCTCCCCGGTTTTGCTATCCAGTTTTAAAGAACCAGATCGTGAAAGTGAGAAGTGGCACCACTGACCCTGTTCTGCTACTAGTAGAGCAGAAAGCCACAGGCTTCCCGCTCTACCACTCAGACTTGTAGGCCACATGCTACCTTGAGCCTGTGACCTACAAGCTAAGCACCAATACTTGTTTGCTCCGACACCTTTTGCTTCTGCCTGCTCTAGGAGCACATGACGTCACATCAGTGCGCTCGGAGCAAAAAGGAGCAGGATCGGTGAGCAGACAGGTAAGTAATGCTGCTATGGGGGGAGGGACCAGTGAATTGGCCTACGGTAGCCCCTTCACTATTCCACCCCATACAGTGGCACCTTCACTGGGCCCTTATACTGTTTGGGGACCCTTGATGAGGCCATTATATTGTGAGGGGGCAGTGCTGGAGGCCAAAATCCTGGGGGACATTAAAGGGGTTGTGCAGGATAACTTCTGTTTGTTAGGCCAGGGCAGGTGAACACAAAAAAACACCAAACTTGCTGTCCCCAGTGTCACCCAGCACAGTTCAGTCAGGAACCTCTGTTTTCTACCAGCGGAAGTTCCCTTCTCACGTGACTACCTGTGATGTCAGGTGACCCGAGGCCAATTCGCGGCCTATGGGAAGGGACCTGGGATGTCACAGCCAGTGAGGACTATTGACAAAATAAGATGGCAGAGCTGCAGGACCGGACCGTGCTGGGAGGACTCCAGAGAATCTTGAACAGGTGAGTTTTTTTTTTTTTTTTTTTTTTTTGGGGGGGGGGGGGGGGGGTCACCTTCCCCAGACTAATAAAAAAAAATAAATAAATTATGCTGGACAACCTCTTTAAAGTGTGGCGCATAATAAAGGGATTGTCCAGGCATAATTTTTTTATGCTTTATCCTCCGGATAGGCCATAAATACCTGATCTGTAGGGGGCTGACCCTGGACCGATCAGCTGTACGGAGCCACTTCCGGTGCCCATCCTTTACACAATACTGGTTCGGATTCTGCTTCTGGCCCTGTGTTTACAGAACGGGTGCCGAAAGTGCACTTTATAGTGTAATGTGTTGAGAATAATAAAACAAAAAATGATCAGTGTAAATGTAAAATATCCCATTGAGGCCTGGGTTTGAAATGATACTCAAAATCAAATTACAGGCAGCAACTTTAGTGGAAATACCTCCAGACAAGCAAATGAGGCTCAGTAGTGTGTGTGGCCTCCTCGTCTCTGTATGACTTCCCTACAATGCCTGGGCATGCTCCTGATGAGGCGGCGGATGTTCTCCTGAGAGATCTCCTCCCAGACCTGGATTAAAGCATAAATCAACTCCTGGAAAGTCTGTGGTGCAATGTGGCGTTGGTGGATGGAACAAGACATGATGTCCCAGATGTGCTCTATCGGATTCAAGTCTGGGGAGCGGGCAGGCCAGTCCATAGCATTAATGCCCTCATCATGCAGGATCTGCTGACACTTCACCCACATGAGGTCTAGCATTGTCATGCATCAGAAGGAACCCAGGGTCCACAGCACCTGCATATGGTCTCACAATGGGTCTGAGGATCTCATCCCGGTACCTAATGGCAGTCAGGGTACTTCTGGCTAGCCCATGGAGGGCTGTGCAGGCCTCCAAAGAAATGCCTCCCCACACCATTACTGACCCACTGCCAAACAGGTCATGCTGGAGGATGTAAGGCAGCAAAACATTCTCCACAGCGTCTTCAGACTGTCACATGTGCTCATTGTGAACCTGCTCATCTGTAAAGAGCACAGGGTGACAATGTTAAATCTGCCTTGTGGATGTCGGGCCTGTTTCTGAGTTTGAGCAGACATGTTCGTGGCCTGCTGGACATCATTTTGCAGGGATCTGACACTGCTCCTCCTTGCACAAAGGAGGAGGTAGCGGTCCTGATGCTGGGTTGTTGCCCTCCTACAGCCCCCTCCACCTCTCCTGGTATACTGGTCTGTCTCCTGGTATCTACTCCATGCTCTGGACAATGTGCTGACAAACAGTTCACCTTCTTGCCACAGCTCGCATTGATGTACCAGCCTGGATGGGCTTCACTACCTGAGCAACTTCTGTGGGTTATAGACACCGCCTCATGTACCTCTAGGGGTGAGAGCAATGAAAATGCAAAAAAAGTGACCAAAACAGCAGCCAAAAAGGATAAGAAAAAAGTGGTCTGTGGTCACCACCTGCAGAACCCACACAGAAGTCTGACTTGGAATTACATTGTGTAATTTAAGTGTTCCCTATATTTTTTGGAGCTATATACAGATGTGGACAAAATTATTGGTACCCTCATTTAATCAAAGAAAAACCTACAATGGTCACAAAACTTGAATCTGACAAAACTGGAATTTGTCAAACTACATGTTGACAAGCCACAAAGCTTCTGGGAGAATGTCCTATGGACAGATGAGACAAATTGAAATTTTTGGCAAGGCACATCAGCTCTATGTTCACAGACGGAAAAATGAAGTATCTTGAAAAGAACACTGTCCCTACTGTGAAACATGGAGGCTCTGTTATGTTCTGGGGCTGCTTTGCTGCATCTGGCACAGGGTGTCTTGAATCTGTGCAGGGTACAATGAAATCTCAAGACTATCAAGGGATTCTAGAGAGAAATGTGCTGCCCAGTGTCAAAGCTTGGTCTCAGTCGCAGGTCATGGGTCTTGCAACAGGATAATGACCCAAAACACACAGCTAAAAACACCCAAGAATGGCTAAGAGGAAAACATTGGACTATTCTGAAGTGGCCTTCTATGAGCCCTGACCTAAATCCTATTGAGCATCTTTGGAAGGAGCTGAAACATGCCGTCTGGAAAAGGCACCTGGAAAATACCTGCTGAGAGGTGCAGAAGTCTCATTGACAGTTACAGGAATCGTTTGATTGCAGGGATTGCCTCAAAAGGTTGTGCAACGAAATATTAAGTTAAGGGAACCATCATTTCTGTCCAGGCCTGTTTCATGAGTTTGTTTGTTTTTTAATTCTGTTGAAGCCTGGTTGGAAAGCAATGTCTGACTCATTTGTTCATTTTCATAGACTTTTTATATATTATTACTTTTGTCAGATTCAAGTTATTTCTGTGACCATTGTGGGTTTTTTCTCATTAAACAAGAAATGCCAACAATTTTGTCCATGTGTATATTATATATTACATATTTTACTTTCATTTTAAATTTAGTTTCATAGATATATATATACATGTCATTTGCAGTGCCCTCTACCTTAATGTTGGTGATAGATTAGTAAAATTATATACAGAAATCTCACTCAATTCCGAATTTGCAAAATCACAGATTCGCAATATTTTTATTGGAACCTACATATATAGATTGCTGTTTTCACAGATCTGCAAAAAATTTTAAAAAAACCTTCGCTATTGGGTAGTAACATTTTGTTCGTTACGTACCCGGTAATTGGTTTAATTTTATTGTGAGTATAAGAAAAATGAACGTTAATATACAGTACTGTACAGTACTGTAGGGTAAAGTTTATTGATATTTAGGGGTTAAACTTTAGAAATCGGCATTGTAAGCGCTTCTACCAAACATTTGCGATTCCTCACCAATGTATGAGGTATTACTGTAAAATATATATATATTTCCTATTTGAAATTTCATTTAATAGCACCCCATATCCATCCTGCCAGCACCTCCTGTCCCACATGCTGGCAGATATACAGCACGGCCATGTATAGAGCTGGTCTAGATGAGCACATCGTTGATTCGGCGCCCCATTGGTTGGGTCTGCTCTGCAGCTCTGCCTGTGATTAGCTCAGCCTGAGCACACTGTTAGCTACGTCACTCCCTCAGAGATCAGTCGCCATGTTGTGGCTGTGCAGAGAAGCAGCTTGTTGTGTCTGCTCCGGTCTCTGAGGGGGACACAACCTGTTTACCTCACGTCACTGCTCAATGTGACCCTTCCCTCAGTGTTACTACATGTTTAGTATCCCTGCAGCTAGTCACTACACAATCTGAGGCACTTACCTGTAGTTCTGTCCCTCAGACGCCATTGTCTGAGGAGAAACCTCTACACAAGTTGAACAAATTAGCTTTTTTACATCACAACTGAAGAAAAAAAAACAGAGGGCAAAATTTGTGTTATATCTTTCTGCAGTGCCTGCTCTAAATACATAAAATTATGGGGAATTTACTAAGAACTGAGGCTGAGATTGCGCCAAAACCCTCATGTACCCAATCTATCATGTGCGTTACACAGAGAGGGATCTGAAAAGTCAAATTTCTGAATGTGGTGCTACTTTTTTTGCAAAATACCCATAGGAAGCAATTGGGGGGGGAAAGGCTATAATGTATCCAGAGTGTTATATTAAATTTGTCATGACATGCACTAGTTAAATATATTGCGCCACTATTATGATTAGTCACGCCATCATACGATTGATAAATCTGTGCCATATAATTAGAGATTAAAACGTTCGTGTTGTGGCCAAAATTGCGCTAAAAAAACCCGTACTCCAGATGGTTTGGTATTTGGACGCCATGACACCTTTGCAGAGCTGAAACAGTCAAGTGGAATCCCCTGACATGTGACCTCATTTTGGAAACTACACCCCTGAAGGAATTTATCCGGGGGTACATTGAGCATTTTTAACCCCCAAGTGTTGCTATAATTTATTATCCATAAATACGTAGCTGATGAAAGGTGAAATTGGCAATATTTCCAGGGATATGTAATTTCAGTGTGTGATCTGTTGTGCCCGGCTTTATCAGAGATGAATGCTCCAAAAGCTGTTCTGTCCAGGATACCCGCTTACCAGTTTTTGGAGAGCGTCTCTACTCACAAACTGGGCAGAAATCCCAGACTGGAAAGTAAAATAATTTTTTCATTTTACATCCCAGTGCGAATAAAATCTGTGAAACTGTTGTAAGTTCAAGAGGCTTACCATACTCCTTGATAAATACTATGAGAGGTGTAGTTTCCAAAATGGGATCGCTTTTTGGGGGTTTCCATTGGCACCTGAAAGCTATTCCAGCAAAATCTGCTATTCAAACATCCAGTGACGCGGCTTTTCCTGCCCTGCGCCCATTCATTTTGCACCCACATCTGAGGTATTTCTGCACTTAGGAGAAATTGCATAAAAAACTGATGGATTTTCTCTTTTAACCCCTTGTGAATGTGTTTCATTTTTGGGGGCACATTTTTTTTTTTTAGAGTCTAAATATCCTTAAAAAAAGAACAAAACAAAAATGAGAGTCTGGGGTAAAATATAGATGGTCCAAAAATAAGTAAATACTATCCAGCCCCATAAGATTAGCTCATCTATGTATGGCATGGTTTGTCCAAAACCAACATATGATCCCTTAATTTTGCTATGTGCACTATGTTACTTAGAATATGTGCAGCATCCCTCCAATAGCGCCCGGGATGTGCACACTTTTCTGGAGTATATAAATATGAGCCAAGTTCATGCCTTTAATAACCTTTAACTGGGCATCTTATGTATAGCGCTGTGCTTTAGCTGATGAGTCACTTTGATTTTTAGATAAACCCAAGTAATTCCTCTAAACAAATTAACAGGTAGCATTTGATATCCTATATACTCCCTTGTTAGACATACAGAGCAGTCATGCAGTCGGCTGTTTTTACATGATCCCCAGTCTCCAGCTGCACAAGTCTCACCATGTGTTTTGGTGCGCTCTTAAAAGAACATTCACTGTTATACTCCACCTCAATCTGATATCTATCAAACAATAGGAATCTGACCCTCAGACTACAGACAGACTAAAATAAAAAAAAATCTCCCTATAGATATTTTACCAGCACGCTATTCAGTACTGGCTCACCAGGAACAAAGTATAGTAACCTCTCAGTCTGAGAGATAAAAGGTAATGGCACTGGTGTCTGCTGCTGTTCTCCTATATAAAGCAGTTAACCCCGCCTCCAGGGCGGGACAGATAGTATCAGCCAATTGGGATGGCAGAGGGTGGGACTATGTACTGATAATGCCCCCCTCATACCTCCCATCTTTCTACACACCCACCCGGAGGCGGAGAGGCTTCCCAAAAATCACCAAGGAGGCGTGTCCCCACAAAGACATGTTTATTCTGATCACACCAATGTAGGTAAGCATATAATGAGTAGGAGTACACTATGTTTAGGCCTACAGCGGCATACAGCGCCATACCGCTATAGCTCACATCGTATGTCCAGGAAGGAGGTCAGTATTTATAACAACAGCAGCTGCTATCCTATACTATTCTGTCATATTGTCTTAAAGGGACACACTCTTAATTTATCAAGACACCTAAGAATACCCCTTTTTTATAGGGTATTTAGAATATAAAAAAAAAAATTTCCCCTCCTTGTCCACACCTTTCCTCTCCTTTCCATCCCCTCCCCGTATTCCGAATATACATGTGTCTGTTCTTTCCTCTTTATAAACCCCTCCTCTCTCCCATGTAAATATACCTGAGGATTGGAAGGTTATCTGTTCTTGGTATGATACCAGTTGTTGCAGATATCCTTGGGCGTCTTGATAAATTAAGAGTGTGTCCCTTTAAGACAATATGACAGACTAGTATAGGAAAACAGCGGTGTAGTTATGTGACCTCCTTCCTGGACATACGATGTGATCTATAGCGGTATGGAGCTGAATGCCGCTGTAGGCCTAAACATAGTGTACCCCTACTCATTATATGCTTACCTATATTGGTGTGTTCAGAATAAAGACATGTCTTTGTGGGGACAGTCCTCCTTGGTGATGTTTGGGAAGCCTCTCCGCCTCCGGGTGGGTGTGTACAAAGATGGGAGGTATGAGGGGCAGTATCATTGCATAGTGCCGCCCCCTGCCATCCCGATAGGCCGATACTTTATGTCCCACCCTGGAGGCGGGGTTATCCCCTTTATATAGGAGAACAGCAGCAGACACTGGCACCATTGCTTTTCATCTCTCAGACTAAGAGGTTACTATGTTTTGTCTCTACTGAATATAGTACTGGTGAAATATATATATCGGGAGTTTTTTTTTTATTTTAACTCTGTAGTCTGAGGGTCAGTTTCATATTGCCTAATAGGTGTCAGATTGAGGTGGGGTATAACAGAGCAAATGCTCTTTTAAGAGCGCACCAAAACACATGGTGAAATGTGCAGATAGAGCCTGGGGATCATGCATGGACAGCTGACTGCATGACTGCCCTATATGTCTAACAAGGGAGTGTATAGGATATAAAATACTACCTGTTTGATTAGAGGAATTACTTGGGTTTACCTAAAAATCAAGGTGAAAGGCACAGAGCTATACATAAGATTCCCAGTTAAAGGTTATTAAAGACATGAGCTTGGCTCATGATATTTATATATTCCAGAAAAGTGTGTGCACATCCTGGGCGCTATTGTAGGGATGTTGCACATATAAGTAATAGTCTACATGGCAAAACTATTAAGGGATCATATGATGTTTTTGGACAAACAATGCCACATATAGATGAGCCAATCTGATGGGGCTTGATACTATACTTATTTTTGAACCATTTTTATCTTACCCCAGACTCAGATGATTTATATTTGTCTGTCTAGAAAAATCTTGTGCAATCTATCTTGCTCTGCAAAATACTGAATTGATAGAAGGAAGAAGGTGGATTAAACTTCCCACCAAATAACAGTTGAAGTTTTTAGTGATAGTCTGAATTCCTGTGAAATTCTTAAAGGGTTAACAAACTTCCCAAATGCTGGTTTGAATTAGAGCCAAGCATTTCACACTTTGAAATTTTTTTTCCAAACTTTCTATTTTTATAAATTCAATAAACAGTTTACCACTAACAAGTACAATGTGTCATGAATAATCAGTCTCAAAATCACTTAAGTTAAAGCATCAGTTCTTGCCATATAAGGCTAAGTTCACACCTGTGCCTGATCTCTGCTCAGATTCCATTCCACAATCTGCTTTAAAAACGCGGAGAGAAGTTCTGCAAGTAGGACTTTTGTCTCTGCATTTTTCAGGTGGAAACCCGGCAGAGCCCATTATCTTTTGGGTCCTTAGGTAACCGCTTTTTTTAAGCAGATTAGGTTTCCATTCATGGGGTCCCCAAGCAGACCTAGCATCAAGTGACAAATGTCAGTTTAGAAAATGATGGCGTGTCCTTAAGGAGCTTTTAGGCCGTGTCCTTAAGGGGTTAATAGTTCATTTTATAGGACATTTCATAGGCATTTTTGAGACTTGGGGATACCTAATGTGTTTACGTTTATTCATTTATATGTGATCTAGGGAAAAAGGGTGTGATTTTACTTTAATTTTTAAAAACTTAAAATTTTTAAAGGAAGTATAAATCCTACAATCTTTAGATCACTTGTGCCATAGACTGCAATACTGTAAGTGAGAGTAACCACCCACAGGCTGTGGTCACACTTAACCATGGCATCTGAGTGGTTAAATGCCCGTTAGTCACAACCAATGCTGCCGTGTCCATGCTGTGTGATAGAGCGGAGACCCAGAGGTTAGTGTGCCCGCTTTGCATCTGAGCGAGCACCATACTTGTAGTCACAGGCACTCGTACGTACATGTATGTCTTGGTGTACGAACAGGTTAAATCCAGAAAATCTACAAACTTCTCAAACAATTCTACTGCTTTGTCCACTGATGTGGACTAGACTTAATCTGCAGACAGGGCAATTTCTCCTTTGATCTGGCCATAATAAAAGTTCATAATCTCCTTATTCTGTCAACAGGTAACCCAGTAGTTCTCAACCTTACTAATGCCATGACCCTTTAATACAGTTCCTTATGTTGTGGTGACCCCAACCATAACATTTTCATTGCTACTTCATAACTAATTTTGCTACTGTTATGAATTGTAATGTAAATACACACGGACGAAATTGTTGGTCCCCCTCGTTTTAATGAAATAGAAACCCACAATGGTGACAGAAATAACTTGAATCTGACAAAAGTAATAATATATAAATTCTCTGAAAAGTGATTCGAGCAGCAGTCTCTCGATGACCATCTCACTTCAGTGTGAAATAGAAGAGCCTTGTTCGCTGCATCCAACTCTGCGAAAACTGTTTAAAGTGCTCGCCTTTACAAAAATTTACAACTTATGACGCTTTTCATTACTTGTAACACTTGTGGCAGCGTCTTCGTTGCTAATATTTGCAAATGAATCAGTGAGTTCCAATGACTTTTGGTGACTCATTCAGTACCAAACGTTGAAATCCAGATTGACATCCTAGCATAGTTGAACAATCTGTGCAAACAAAGTTTTTCCAAAAGATCTTATGCTCTTTCAGAAATGAACCAACTGTGTCAAATACATCGTGTGCAGTAGTCTCAAGAGGTTTGCAAAAAAGACTCCTCTTTAAAGTCGCCATCATTAATATACCTCATGTAAACCAATAACTGAACAGTTTGCAATGTCTGTAGATGCATCAATCTGGATGCTAAATATTGGAAGTGGAGCAGATTTAATTTCCTGGTTTACCTGATCAAGAATATCAGCAGACATGTCGTCATTTCTTCTGCGGACAGTGTCGTTAAATTATAGTACAAATTATACTCAACTTCGTTACTTTCTTGCCGATCATAACCTGAACAATTTGTTTTTGGCCACTGGCAACAGTAAATCCTCGGCAATGGTGAGGTTTCATAGCTCTGGCAATTGAGTGCCACCAAGTATGAAGCTTCAACAGCTGCTACATTTTGTGGTTGCCACCAGTGTCAAGTCTGGCTTTCTAGAGTCCATCAGCTTTGCTTCTAAAATAGTTGGTATCCTTGCCGGCAAAGCTCTGATGCTTGCTATCAAAATGGTGGTTTAGTTCGGCTCCATAAATCCGATCTCGGCAGAGAAGGAAGACTAACTTTTTCCCATATTAGGAACTTCCTGCATACAGATTCAGTGTGACTTCACATCGACTATCACATATAACAGGGTTTAGAATTAAGAATATCCATGTGAGAGTCTCTGGTCCCGACTTCATGGAGTCAGAGGTTGGTGATGGATCCTGTCCCTGAGGTTTGGAGCCTTCATTACACGTCTGTGTACAGTCAAAGAAACTGTTCCTATAAAAACAGGATATAGATTACATGACACCCATCATCCCCCTCTATGAATTGTCTTGTCTCTCTAGGAGGCCGTAGACATCTTATAGAAATATATAGAAATATATATTCATATACGTAGAAATATATATTCATCAACCAAGGTCCAGCACTTGATAAGACTTAGCTTTTAATTAAGCATAGTTTAAAATTTCATCAGGTTGACAAAGGCATATAAAAAAACACACCACTTGTCGCTTACGCGTTTCGGAACAGTTGTTCCTTAGTCATAGCATAATGTGAACTGAAAGCTACACCACTTAAAAAGGCTTCACTGACACCTGAATTAAGTCTAATCAAAAGCAGGTGAGACTCCAAAAGCAAAAACCAAAACAGACACCACACAGAATAATTTCTTTTAAATCTTATATAACACTATAAAACAGGTGTATTGATAGAAAAGACCAAAAAGAAACCACAACCACGTGACTACTTCCAGAAAAAAACATTATCCCTGGTAACATCAAACTCTACCCCAAAGAGATGTACGCATGACCAGGAGCACAGTAATTCCTGTCTGTAGTAAATGCAAAAGTTTGCTACCTAAAGCACAGTCACATGATGAAGGTCACGTGACTAAAAATAGCCAATAACAGGATTACATGTTACTCGAACTCACGATCTATACAAAAAAATGAAAGCTGCATCATGGCAGAGGTGGGGACAAAGTGTTGGGAGAGAAATTAAATTGAGAATATAAAATGAATCTAAATGATCTGTCCTAAGATTTAGGCCTTTTGGATAGCGAGGGCATGCTCAAATCCAAAATGCTTCTCTTGAGAAGCTTATGTCTCCAATCTCCCCCTCGGATTGGTTTAGCCACTAACTCCAATGCAATAAACTTGAATGAAGTTAAATCCCATTGACATGTGGAGAAATGTTTCAATGCCCCAGAGGATTTAGACAAATTCTCACTGGTGCTGCTGTTAATGTGCTCTGAAATGCAAGTTTTGTGTGCTCATTAATGTAGGTTGCACTTGTCGCACTTAATTCTATAAATTGTGCTTGGACTGACAATGTACGTATCTAAGTTTTTTTTTTTTTTTTTTTTGTTTTTTGTTTGTTTTTTTTTTCTCCATTTGAAAACTTGGTGGTTTTAACAGCATATTTGCGTACTTGCCATCTGGAATTGCCGCATTTATAGAAACAATTTGTCAAGCCAAGTATATTCTTTCTATTAACAAACTTGGAGACGACAATGACAACACAGTTCTGCTTTTTCGTTACAAAAGGGCACCCATTCTCATTCTAAGATGGAAAATTACATCTTGATAGAGAATGGGAAGATTTTTTTTTCGTCAACTATTGCTAAATGTTGTAAAATACTGTTTTGTGTTTGTTTTTTCTGACAACCCTGAAGCAAATCTGATCTGTTTTTTGGGTTTTTACAATATCATCCACTTAGGATATGCCTTCTGCCTCAATCTATCAAGAATAATGGAATTTTGCTTAATATATTCCTGTTCCGAGGAGCAAGCACTCTTGGAATGTATCTCTCCTAAAGGGATCGCTTTGTTTAGGATGACAACTTTTGGCGTGCAAAATAGTGTTCCCAGCTTCTGGCTTTGTGTATAAGGATGTTTGTACTTTCCCACTATCACCCAGTAAGGTCATATCCAAAAAATTGATTATATAGTACCCATGTATATCAGGCACTCCTAGACCTCCAAGGTTACCGGCTCTGGTCAAAATCAAGGGAGCGAGGTGGGGTTTCTTATCCACCCAGATAAATCTAGTAAGCAGATTGTTGACCAGTTTAAAAAAGGAAGGTGGTAAAACTATAGGCAAGTTGCGAAAGAGGTATAAGGCGGGGAAGGAGAAGCATCTTGATGGATAAAGAACTAAAATTCAATTAGTTGGAGAGGCCGAAAGGGATGGACCCGGGTCAGTGAGGATGTCGTCAGCATAAAGTGAGATGAAAATGGCCCACCACTAACCCCAGGATGTGATCTAAGAGCACATGCTAGGGGTTCAATAGAGAGGATAAATATTAGTGGACAAGGGGCAACCCTGTCGGGTACCATTGGCAAAATGAGTAGGTAAGGCTTCATTAACAAACTCTCGCGGAGGGTGCAGAATACATGATGCAAAAGGTTCAGTACTCTCCTAGTGTTATCAGGGGCCTGTCAACCAGCGACAGCCCACCTGATCAGGAGAAACTAAAAGGGGGATCATTGGGGCCAGTCTTCTAGCCAAAAGTTTTTAACATATACGTATATCTTAACATCTGTATTCAATAGAGATGGGGCGGAAATTTTGGGGAGAATCTGTAGATTTCCACGGTTTAAGGATCGTTACGATCAGAGCCTCCTGATTCTCCTTCGGAAACGATCCTGATAACATTGCCGAGTCAAAAAATTGTCAAGTGGGGAAGTAGGATAGGGGAGAAGGTTTTATAGTAGTCGTTTGTCATACCATGTGATCCGGGAGATTTCCTAACTGGGAGAGAAGCCATTACGTCAGCTATCTCTCTTCTGCGGAGATGGGCCTGTCAAGATGCTGCGCCTGTAAGGAGGAAAGGGAAGGTGGAGGGAGTCGAAGAAAGATGAAATAGCTACATCAGTGGGTTGTGTAGTGTAAGGTCATCACGAAAGTTATAAAGGCCAGCATAATATCTGCTGAACTGATTTGCGATGTCCGAGGGACTAACCAATTTACCTTTTAGAGACTGGGTCAAGAATGAAAGGGATGCGAGACCTAAGGTGTTTTGTTTTTTTTTTTAGTTTAGACTCCAATAGTCTGCCCACCCCGGTTTCCGAGAGCAGTACCTAATCTGTTTTTTTTTTTTTTTTTTCCAGGACTTTTCATAATCAAATAGATCGCGCAAGCGCTGCCTAGCGAGAGCTGTTCCATGTTATACGGGGAGGGAGTGATTTATTAAGCTGTTCCTTAGACTTAAGGTCCCCCAGGAGGCTAGAGAGCTGGGCCTGCCAAGACTTCTTAACTACATGTCCCAGTTTAATGAACGATCCCCGTATGTAGGCTTTGTGCGCATTCCATAAGGGGACGATCCCAACTTCAGGGCTGTCATTATTTGCAAGAGTCTCGAAGGTCTCCCTCAATGGAAGCTCAGAGTGGGTTGGGATAGGAGAAAAGAATTACATCTCCAAAGGTAGGTCAGGGAGGAATGGCCAGGCTCCTCCACCGTAATAACATAAATAGCGGACCTAGTGGCTGCTGAGCCAAAATCTACCAAAAACATCAATTCTAGAATAACTGATGTACCTGTGAGTGGTTAGAATAATCTCTCTCGACACGGTGGCGGGCTCTCCAGACATCATATAAATCATTAAAATCTAAAAAGGTCTGCAGTGAGGCACGCCGCCCACTGACGAGACGCAGGCGGCACCGAGCTAGCATGTCTTCCCAACAGCCTCAGACGCGTCCCCCGGATCCGAGGCAGTGTTGCGAGCCGGCGCCATCTTGGCTAGACTCCAAGGGAGGTTGGAAGTCCATAAGTTTGGACGGGCCAGCCGTGTTTTTTCGCTTCCGTACCATGCTGGGGTAGGTACTGTATAGAACCAGAACCGGTACCGAGCGTTCGCAAGGTGCAGTCAATGTGGAGTCGCTACGGTGACAGAGCTATCTGCGGCCATACCGCTCGGCAGCCAGACCCCCCCCCTTTATGTAGAATTGGAGTGACACAGGGTTGGTTTTAGTTAGGTAAGATACTGTATCTTGGTCAATAGTACCATCCTCTTGGTATTTTAGGATTTGTTGTATCTTGTGTGTTTTTATGGAATGTAATGGGTTGAGACAATCTCATAGCTCTGTACTGTAATTGATAGAATTTCAAGTACATAGTCCTTTTTTTATCCATAAGTACCAGTGCTCCACCTTTATGACCAGTGTCATATTTCTGTGTGAGGTTGTCCAGGGCTTGTCTATCAACAGAGGATAGATTGGAGTTGTACAGTCCCTGACAGAAGTTCTGTCGCTTATCCATGTTGTGGAATTAAAAGCTTATAACCTGACTTTAAATTCATCCATTGGTTTTAGAAATGACTCGTATGAAAGCTGAAACCCTCCCAAATGATTTTTTGGTTAAGAAAATAAATTGGTTTCACTGCTGAAATATTCATCATTTAATGAACACAGAAAGGTCAGATTTTGGCAAGACAAAAGTTTTTGTCGCACACATAGTAATGTGAAAGTCAAACCAATACTGTTCAAAAACAAATTTCATAACATTGGTGAATGAAGATATTAGAGCCATATTTAATGTGTGACTTTCATGAGCTTGAAGGACGGCACCCATGCGTTTCAGCAATGAGTCATACAATTTATTGAAGTCAGGAATAGCACAGAATGCCGTCTTACATGCCTCCCAGAGTTCATCAAGATTCTTTGGTTTTGTCTGCCAAGCTTCCTCTTTCATCCTACCCCAAACATGCTCAATGATGTCTGGTGACTGGGCTGGCCTGTCCTGGAGCACCTTGATTTTCTTTGCCTTGAGGAACTTTAATGTAGAGATGGATGTAAGAGATGGAGCACAATCCTGCTGCAAAATGTGACCCCTTTTATGATTGGGAATGTAAGAGGAAGCTAATACTTGATATTTTAGGCTATTGATATTGCCTTCCACCTTGCAAATGTTTCGCACACCCCATACTGAATGTAACCCCAGACCATGATCTTTCCACCACCAAACCTAACTTTTCTGGGTGTATCTTGGATCCATACGGGCTCCAGTAGGTCTCCTGCAGTATTTGCGGCGGCTGTGGTGTAATTCAACTGAAGATTGATCTGAGAAATCCACCTTCTGCCACTTTTCCAACGTCCATCCGTTTGGCAGGCTGTGGGCCTTGGCAAATGCCACACGTTTTTAATTTGCCTTTTGTTTAGTGCTGGCTTCTGGGCACGGATTTGACCATGGAGGCCATTTCGAGACAATTCTACAAATTGTTCTAGTTGACACAGGGACTTGAGGTGACCAGGCCTGTTGGAGCTCTGCTGCAGTGGAAGAGGGGCTGGCTTTTGATTACCTAACCAACAAACGTTCCTCCTGAGCAGTTGTCTTGCGGGGTCTGCCGGACCTGGGCTTGTCAAAAACCTCTCCAGTCTGTTCAAATCATTTTTTTTTTTTAATTCTTTGTACTTGACAGACACATTAAAGGTGCAGCCACCTCTGCAGTGGATCTGGTCTTCAGCCTCTTGATGATCAAGGCTTTGGTCGCAGGGTTGATTTTTAGCATGTTGTCAGAGGTGAAGTTGTGAAGTAATGGACTCTGTAAACACGTATATGGATGCTGAACAACCTGGGTTTGTTCACAATATGTAGAGTAACGTTTCAATCCTAAACAGACCTTCGCCAGACTCTACAATTAGTGACAATAGTAAATATATGGTAGAAAAATTATATACAAAATATATCTATGGATATATATGTATATATTCTGTAGACTATACAGAAGTCTCCTCCCTACAACAAGATCTACCACAGGTATGAGAGAACTTACCGGAGATGTCGGGCCAACTCCTTCTGGTTAATCCTCTCCTGGACCATCTCCATGACCTTCAGGGCTGCTTCTTTTTGTGTAGTAACTGAGGCATTATTTCACATTTGCAGTTTTTATCCTCCAGATACATGAGGAATGGGCCTCATTTTTGTGTTGTCCTAACAATTCTTCGTCTCTCGAAGTTTAAACATTTTATAGCTCTCGTTTCCAAGTTCCCAGAAGGAGTGAGTTCCTGGTGACTTGTAGCTATTGGGTTGACTGAACACAGGAAATGTGGGGGGGGGAATACTACAGATTGCTTTCAGAAGTAAAGGGTTAATAGTTTAACAATTTAAGTGAATGTAGAAAAATTGTAAATCCTATCAATATTTGGTGTGACCTTTTGCTCTTTGCCTTCCATCAGTTATTCAGTACTTGCAGACAGTGTTTGGCAGAACTGGGCAGGGAGGTGGTTCTCCAAGATGGCGGCGGGAACAAAACACAGATCTTCTGTGGATGTAGGCTTCATCCAATCCGTCTCTTCATAGCTTGAAAATAGTGGTAGAAGAGCACCGGGCAATGTAGTTCTGCACTGCTAGCTGTAAATGATCCAAAGGAGAGATGTATACGTCCCGCCTTTTCTGTTGTGGTGAACTGCGCTACAATTTCCGCAGGAAGGGTGTTTTTGTTGCAGATGGGACTTGGATACATGGGGATTGAAGTGACCTGGTGGTACTCCTATTGCGGAGTCCAACCAAGAGTAACTGCGTGCACGCCCGAGGTTAATACACAGCAAGCAATTCTTTATTAAAACCATCAGACAGGGAATCAAGCCACGCATGCTCAAACAGATGAAAGCGCCTGCTTCTAATTTGAAACAAATTTATTTCAAAATAAAGGTTATTGTGACTAAACATGCTGCTTAGAACTATTATCTGCCTGGAGTTACCTTACTCTTAGGGCTTTTGAGGACGCTGCCCCGCTAAATGAACAGTATCTTCTACATAGCTAGATCGCGTCTCCATAGCGCGCATGCGCAATAGCCTTTATGTAAGGTGAGCAGGAGCTTCCTCCGCTATATGGGGAAGCCTTTGGATTTGTTCAGCTTTTCGGGACTGAAGTTGTGCATACACAGGTGAAATACGCATAGTAAGCGCAAGCTATATTTAGAGCTGGAATTTCTGAAGCTGTATTTAGACTTGGAAATTCTACAAGGTTTATACAGCCCGGGTTAATTTTGGATAGGGTCTGGAATTTAAGTATGGAATGATCTTATTAGCCCAATGATGTCACAATATCGGCCGATTGTGATATCTTTTACAACATAATTACCATTTATGCTCTAAAATGTGCTAATAGCTAAAATAAGTGGTTGCTCAATTCCCACATATAGAAATGATCGATAAAGATCGAAGTTTTAAACTATAAGATGAATAGTGCTATATGGGGCAGATAAATAGAATACTATTAATGCTGCTTCCCTCACATGAATTGAATAGGCTAACTACATGGGATACAAGTTTCAGGGTCTAATGATTATGCATTTTAGGGTCTTGCCAGACGTAGCAATACCCTGACACTACTGCAGGGGTCTGGGAGGAAGGACAGAAGTGAGCCCTAATCTCACCACAGCCACTGTCCCTTCCTATTGCCTCAGTTTACCCTAAACGGTAAAAGGACAACTCGAAGACAAGCCCTATACTGGGTAAGTGACACACAGAACAGGACAGAAGAAAGGTAAACAAGCCAGGGGGTCACAACCAGAGAAGCAATAGTGGTACCAAATCGAAATCCAAGTAGTCACAAGGCAAGCCAAGGGTCAGAGATAATAGCAAGGTAAAAATCAGTCAGTGCAATAACCGCCAACTTGCTGTGAAAGTGACATCCCGTATATAGAAAGTCTGGGCCCGGGCCCAGACCTGATAGGTACACAGGCAAGGTAAAGTAACTCTATGCGGTCCAGAGAAACAATGCTCAGAACACGGGTGTGGCTGGAAATCCATTACACAGCAAGGGAACTAGGACAGTGTTCAGACTAAGCAAAGAATCAAACTGAGGATGCCTCCTAGGCCGCAGAGGGTGGCGCAGAGACCCGAACAGGCAGACATAACAGCGTTATTGAGATATTAGTGATTCATTTAAGAGTACTTAGTTTATAGATCCAAAACCATTTCCTTTTTCTTCAGCAGGTCAAATCTATTGGAAAAGTGAGTGGGGATTAGTTCTGGTGGGGTTATTTTATAAAGTTTTTCAATTTGCAGTTTTAATTTGGTGTGACGGGAGACGGTGTTATATCCGTTGATTACGTTAGAGCGATGTTTGTTAACCCAGTCTCGTAATCTCATGATTGTACAGCCTACATATTGTAGGCTGCAAGGGCAGGAAATAACGTATATTATGTATGAGGATGAACAATCCAATCTGGTTTTGATCTGCCTGTTGTGTAGCTGGTGATTTTAGTCAATTTATGCGATATATTAAGACAGCATTTGCATTTGCTGTGACCACATCTGAAGCTCCCATTATTGGAACTGAATCCTGTCTCTTATACTTACATTTTTTCTTGGTTCACTGGGTGCAATAAAGTTTAACATTTTTGCCCTCCTAATTGTGATTCCAGGACCTTTAGGTAAGATTGTTCTGAGATATTGATCATTTAGTAATACATGCCAGTTTCTCTGTAGGACAATCTATGCGCTGCATTGTAGGTTGTGATAAAGTTATGTTTGTACTTGTCAGGCAGACTGGATAATATCAGGGCTATATCTGGGAGGGGCCTTATCACTTACAGGACTCCTCCAAAGTGCAAAGGTCACACCAAATATTGATTTACATTTCTCCCGTCTCCATAACTGTAACACACCCTCAGCTGTGAGACATATTGCCGGGATAGATTTACAAGTAACTGAAATCTGAACTTTTCATTACTCATTATATTGAGCTTTATTTGCATAAGATTCTTTATTCACAACAAAGATCTCACAAACCTTCACCTGCATGGATTGATGGCTGAAATGTTGCTTGTGTTAGATCACCTACAGCAATGAAGAGTTCAATTTTAAAATTGTCACTTTTGTAAATGGTCAGTAACATGTAAACTCTGCATTGCTTTACATACCAATATCTTGTCAATGGCTTGAAGTATCTCGACTATTTTTGCCATGTTTTTTCGGGACACAAGGCTTGAAATAAGTGCCCTTTTGTAAATTGAATAGTTTCGTTAAGTAGAAAAATTGTATAAAGTGTGTGTATTTTGCTTTTATATATACTATTGTACAAACATTAATGTTCTATTCTGATTATAGGGACTACACATTTATACAGTATTTTTGCAAAAAATCAGATAATATGGTTTCCTATTCAGCACTTACATTTGTTTTTCAATTGTATTTACTACATGGCTTATTTTATGGCTCCCATGTCTTTATAATTGACCAGTGGCACTAAAACAGCAGACTGTCCAAAAAAACACCATTAAGGAAAATAGACATCCCAGGGTATTCAATAAGGTATATATTGGAAAGAAAGCGCTTTTTGGTTTACATTTTTTTTGGTCTCTGGCTTATCAGATTGTGGAAGGCCCTTTCTGTCTCTGAACAGTCCCACATGCTCCTGTGTTTGCCTCTTGTAGGTGTCTGAACAGAGGAATACTGGTGTAGTAATTATCTAGAAATGTCCTTTTTGAAGCAAAGGCTCCATAATGTCCCAGACTATTTTTCCAGTAGTCCCCAACTCTGGTGGGCTCCCAGGGGGATTCAGTTGGGTATCTTTGCCCTGGTAGATGCGGAAAGCCTTTGTATAGCCCGTACTGCTCTGAGCTTATATAATTTGATTCCATAGCGGCCATGCTTGGAAGGGATATATTGATTGAAATGCAGTCTACCTTTAAATTTTGACCAGACTCCTCTATGGATAGATTTTCACTGGGTGTGTATAGCTCCAAAAACTTTGCAGAAAAATGAGCTAATACAGGGCGATTTTATTCCAGAAGGACCAAAAAAACCACAATCAGATCCAAATAAATGGAGTGGTAGTGGGAAAGAAGATCCGCGCTTACCAGGATGTCTTCAAAAAATTTCTTACCATAAAACGCATTTAGCTATAGGATGTTCCTTTTTCAAATGTACATTCTGGTAGATATAAAACACTGCGCATGTAAGCTTTCATTACCGCTATTAATGACCAATAGATTTAGGCACCGTAAAACATGAAAGGAAATCGCTCATGCATTCATGTATTCTAATAGGTCTGTACGCTTACCGGGATTTGCAAGCCTCAGACTTAATGGGCGGAACCTTGAGCATGCGTGTTAGTGCTCAGCTCATTACACAGGGGTTTTCTTGTCATGTGCAGTGATACTAAAAGGAGTAAAGCTCCGAGCATGCGCACTAGTGCTTAGTCCATAGTATGGTGACTTCGGACATGCGCAGTAGCGCTTGGTCTGTCATGCCGGGATTTTGTTAGTTACCCGCGCTTGCGCCTTTATATTGCACTGAGAAGATGCATATAAATTCTGGGCTGTTAGGGTTTGCTGGGCAGCAATATTGCTATATGAATGTTTAGTTATTGCAGGTGATATTCCCCATGGATATAAAAGCTAAAATTACAAATACATATGGGGAGAGAATGCATATAAAACCATAAACACATAAAGCGCATACATATACTAAAAGCAAATCTTCTATGATGAATCTAAGTGAAAATCCATATGATAGTAAATGTTTAATCAGTAATGTCCTCAAGGGCCTCATTCAAACCTACCAAGACTAATGTATCTAATTGGTAGATCCAGTACATTTCCCTTTTTTCAAAAGGTCAAACCGGTTTGTCACAATGTCCTATTTGGTCAATTGGAATCATCCTAAAACCTCAACACTATTGTGAAACTTAAGCGTGTCTTGATACTCTGCTTCTGATAGCCATTGTGGACATTAGAACGGTGTTTGTTCTAGTCCTTAAGCTCATTGTGGTTCGACCTACATACTGAAATCCACATGGACATTCCAGTAGATATGAGGAAGAGCAATCCATACGTTTTTTTAATTCCGAATTTTTCCAGAGGATCTATTTTCTGTAATGTGCGCTATGGATTGGCAACATTTGCACTTATGGCCACATCTGTAGCTTCCTTTCCTCCTATCCAACAGATTGAAATCTTGGGTTTCTTACCAGCCTTAATTTGCTGGGGGCTAAAGTTTTTGAGGGTGCCCATAGCCGTACCGCGAGTCTGTAGGTCTTTCCCTCTAACTGGAACACATTATGCTCCAGTAAAAATTGTACTCACTTGACTAAAAAACCTGTTTAGTAGGCATTTGAATATTTTTGTCAAGTGTCTTGGAAATGGCCCATAGACCTTTTTGTCATGTGGGATATTTATTATATATAGTGACATCTAAGGTGGCCCAGATGTAAGAGGGTTCCCTAATAGGGGGCGAATCTTTGTCGTAGTTAAGAGAATCAGTTGGGCACTGACTGTCAGGATAATGTAGAAACTTAAAGCAACTCATAACACATCCTGGTCATAACTGCGGAAAAAGTGGGGGTGCTGGTAATGGGGCTTGTTTCCCTGTATGACCTAATGGTGGTTTTCTTCACAATACCCATAAGTCGGAGCCAAAAAAATTTCCATTTCCTGTATTAGTGGGCTTCCATTTTCCTGGCCTTGAATAAGAGGAAAGGTTTTTTGCAAGAAACTGAGATGCATATATTTTTGTCTCCTTTTTATTAAAAAAAAAAAAATGTTTAAAAAAAAATCGAGGGGCAAAACCAATAGCCTTGCCCATTGGACCAGGCACAGAATTAAATTTGGGAACAAATGGCAGACCTATATTTGGAGGTTACCAATTTGGAACCAATATTTTGTGGAACATTTTCCTTGTCCTACTTCAGTATCCATTTGCACCTCTGCACTTGTGCTTCGAATGTTTTCTGAAGTTTATTCGCTAGGTCTGATATATGTATTACATTAGAATCTGAATGCAGACTCCTCGCTGCGATCACTGTCGCGGTATTCAAACCCTTTAAAAGCAACATCACTGCCTGAGCTTTCTTCACTCTGAGCATAAGAACGTGTAGGCCTCTTCTGCTGAGTACATTTTACGTGCCATTTTTCTTATGTTTTATAACTGAACTATTGATTTTTAAAACAAGTATCCCTCAGTGAAAACAGGCCGATCTTGTAGATTCAGTCCCCTCCTGTATGTAAAGGTTGGAGTATCACTCATCATGCCAATGTCAGGATCTAATTTGAGTGTCCCAATAGGACTTCAATATGGACATAACGTCCTGGCTTCTATCGTCATACGTCCCTATCACTCGAAGTGCCTGATGTTGAGATCTAGGAGGACGTGGAATCATCAGTAAGGAGCGGTCTTCCTCAGTGCCTGATGTATGTGCCCTCTGGAGTAGCTCCTTGGGGTAGGCACGTCTGGTGACTCTCTATTTTCCAGTTAATCTACCACCAATTCGCAACTACTCAAGTTGCGTCTCATTCTAAGGAATTTACCTTTTGGTATTCCTTTACGTAGTACTAATGGGTGATGGCTATCCCATAATGGTAAACTGTTCGTAGCTGTTTCTTTACGAAAAAGTTGTAGACGCAGCCAAGACTGTCAATACTAATGAAGAGGTCTAAGGTAATTTTTTTTTCTCGGTCGGTTTGCTGTAAATCTCATATTGATGTCATTGAGATTCATCGATGAATTTCCAAAATTGATCTTCAGAACCTGACAAACAGCACTATGTCTATGTACCTCAACCACATGGGTATCATCGCCGTCCATACCTCCATTTCATCTGTAAAGACCCACCGCTTCTCCCACCATACCAGAAAAAATTAGAAAAATTGGGGGTTGCCAGGCTCCCCATAGTGGTTCCGACCGTCTGGAGGAAGAAGCGGCTATCAGTGTGTTAATAAGCGTGTACATCTCATAGCACAGCGCTCACTTACCTTGACCGCTTCGTCAGAATGTGGAAGTAGATATAGATGAATTCTGTATTCCTCATCTGGATCATCCTTACACAGTATCCGGAAGTAAATCAGGACAATTCCATGAATTGGGATTTTCCTCCTATCTTTGAGCAGAAATCCCAGGCAGGAGAAATTGGGATTCTCCAACGTGACGTAAAACAGCTCTATCGTTGTTGGTGTTTCCAATGTCATCTTTAAAGTGAGCGCATTTTACCAGTGACAGATCCCCAGTAAATTCTGTGGGACAGATACTTGTGGGTTATAGGAGTATATGGTCACCTCAGAGTAAGACCCTTCCATTTTTTTTTTTTCTGTTTTTTTTTTTCTTTACATGTTTTATCCACACTCCACCATAGCATTTTGATATGATTTTTAGATCCAACCTGTGACTTGTCCAGTCAAGAATCCTTCATTTCTTGATGGACTTACTGGGATGTTGAGGGTCGTTGTCATATTACAGGATCCACTTTTTATTTAGCGTCAGTATTTTGACAAATTACACCACATCCTCCTACTGTGTCTCTTCTAGTACAATAAAGAATTTGAAAACCTGCAACGCCCAGGGCCAGAAGTATGGAAATGCCACAATGCGAGGAGGCACAAGATTGCGGCTTGTCGCTACTTCTCATGTCACTATGGCTTTGGAGCCAAGTAATCCTCCAGGCCCTGGGGCAGCACAGTGAGGGGGTCACACTTGGGTGGTGGTAGGGTTCCCCAGGGAACACTGTGGGTCTCCTATTTAGGGGTGCCTTTGGTGGGTATGAATGAGACACAGGAGTCAGTGGCAGTTGAACAGGTAATGCTCATGGCATAGTTTACTTAGTAGGATTCTTCCAGTTACAGGGTAACATGGAGGCTCTAACTTACAGCAAGCAGCATCCACACTTTAGGGCACCCTACAAAGATGGATGGAAGTTGTCTGCTCATTTTCCACCATTCTGATCTCCGGCCACTGTTTTCTCTCAGCGACTGTGCGGGAAATGTGGGGCACATATTGGCCATAAGTGTTAAATTTTTCTCACTGAGATCGTTGATGTTCAGTTACTGTACATGGAAGCTTTTCTCTGCAAGCACTGGTGTCTGTTGGCATGAGACTGCCTGTAGTGGCCTAAATACCACTAACAGACCCAAACACTAGCATAAAGCTAGAAATGTCTTTAGCCAGTCTCTAATCACTGCACAAAACATAAACATGCTATGCATGAATACAACTGCAACTAGCAGTGGCCCATTTGGGGGACTCTGCAAATAGATTCTATGATGGTGGGTGGCCCAGATGCAACCAGAATGCCGGGCAGTCAATACTGCAGAATTACTACAGTAATTTTACTACAGTACTTTGTAGTAAAGCTATGAATTTTAAGCTGACTTACCCTTGACACACAGGTAATGAGGTAGGTGCACGGCTGAGACTGCGTTAGGATCAAGGGCTTTTATGTCAAACAGAGGACCCAGAATCTCATATTTATTGCTTGGAATTTCTAAGTGTTCACTCCAAGAAAAAATTTTACAGTCAATAGTGATGGGACCCTTCACCAGGAATTTGAGTCCAGTCTTCTGGCAATGATAGAGGCCTGGAGATGTCAGGACTAGTCTGAAAGACCAAATAGTGCAGAGGAAAGGTTCGCTGCAATGGGAAATATTTTGTGTACCATCTTGGTTTTTATCCATAAACTGCCTGATATAGACAATATAAAATCAATATTTAATACATTTTAAAAGAGAAATCACATCGTCCACCCAATATGACATTAGTGGGGGATAATACAGGCTACCTCCGTGATAATTGCAAGGTACCAAAGTTTCAGGGAATATGTTGTACAGACACAATTCATCCATGCAATACACAAGGGCTCATTTACAAAATACTGATGTGGGACCCTACATGCTTGACCCGTGTTCACAATAAATGAGAAATTAACACGCTGTCAGTAATATTGTAAAAGTTTCCAAAAAAACGGTTCTCTTAAACCACCATATAATAAAGCTGCAAAAGTGTACAGTATATTACGAAGTACCAAGAAAAGAGCGCCAATAGCGTAATATTATGGTAATGACTTACAACTGCTGAGTGTGGTGGTGGTTTTTTTTTTTTTTGTATAACCCTTGTAGCGACACTCACATAGCAGCTGGGCACCATCTTCTACGTGGTGATGAATCCCTCGTTTCCGAAATCCAAAATATAGGAAACCCATGAGAAAATACGGGGGTCCAGCGCTGGTCCAGTAAATGTAATTTATTTTGACTCAACGCGTTTCGGGTAATAACCCCTTCAAGTGTATAAAATGTCTGACACTTACAAACATGGAAACAAGTGAAACGGGCAGTAACCCTGTCCCAAGGGTCACGGGGAGGGGGCAAAGGTCAAAACATACTTTTTGGTAAACATACATTATAATAAGCTATAAGAGATTCACTATTATAGGGATAGTCCCAAGCAGATGTTAAAAAAAAGACATGAGTACCTGAAGAGACGTGGATCGCTGTGGCTGACGCAGCACGGGTTAGGAGGATGTTATGGGCGCCACGTGTTACTCCACTGTGCAAGCTCGCTCAGGTGAGTTCCATTCTATAAGCGATGGAGTCTTCTCTCTCAATGCTAATATCCTAATGTACTTCGCACGTGTGGTAGGAAGAAAGGGTTTTAAGCGCTGAAGGGCAAAGGAATGGATTGTTGAAGGAAAGGGAATATGAGCCTGCGTAACGAAAAAGGGGTTTTCTATATATCAAGCGCTGATGCTCATATAGGATGAAAGGACAGCGCAGAATAGATGGTACAGCTTAAAATTCTGAGGACAACGCCAATAAAATAAGGAAATGGGTGAATAGGAAGTGTTAACATGGGTGGCAGAGAAATGTTCTAAACAATAAAGGCAATTACATATGCATCAAATGTTTTTCAAAATTAAGGAGAGATTGCACATTTTAGATGTAAACATGTATATACAAAGAGTTGTACAATAAGGGGCAAGGTTCATAATGGCTAAAATTGTCCTGGACATATGAGAATACGGGGATAAGGAGTGGATAGTTTATGTTCAGGACAAATATAAACATTGGGAGCTTTCAAAAGAGATTTTTCCATCAGTTACTTAAGGCCTGTAGCATCATAGTATCCAGTCTGTAGAGCCAAAAATATTGCTTTTTTTACTGAATTCTTCCAGAGTACAGTTGTGGGAGACTGCAGCGTGCCTGGAAACGCTGTGTTTAGGGAAACCTTTCGTTATGTTAGATCTGTGCTTGCTTGTTGTTGTTCTTAAATGCATACTTGTGCGGCCGACATACTGAAGACTGCAACTGCATTCAATGACATATTACATATTCGGATGTACATGTAAGATGCTGTTGTATAGGGAAGGTTTCATCTGTAGCTCTGCTGGTAAGTTGTTTGACCATAGTTGATGGTATTACGCTTGCATCTTGATACGCCACATCTATAGCTCCCTCCTGGTCTAGAGGACTCCAGGCTTGGGATATGTGGTGTATTTAGGCTTTTCTCTTTACTCAGAGCTTGTTTGTTTTTTTTTGTTTTTGTTTTTTGGGTGCTAGCCCTTCTATAGGTAAAACAGGGATTTGGGGTAATCGTCTCAATGGATCATCCAGAAGGACTGGCCGTAAGGAAAATTTTTTCCATTTTACGGAAATGAAGTCGCCTGTAGTCTCAGGCTGTTGCAGTCAACTCTGTCAAACGTTTGTGTATATTGGAGCCATCATTAAACAGGATTAGATCCAGGTATTCCATTTTTCTCATTGGACGTTTCTGATAGTGATCCCCCATTACTGAGTGGCTATTGAGTTCAGGAAAGGAAGTGAAGGAATCTGATGTACCATTCCAGATAAACAGAAGATCTAACGTCTGTAAAAAAAATGTGATCTGACAGTCAATTGAGTAAATTCTGATTAGTATTGGCCCATATATAAATTTGCAAAACTGGGCGCAAAACAAGTCTCCATGGTGGTCCCCCTCATTTGCAGGTAAATATCCAAACCAAATGAGAACATTGTGCTCCAGTATAAAACGGATGCTGTCTAGTATGAACGGACGTTTAGATGGAATCTTGGGGTCATCAAACAAATTTGGAAATAATGAGGCCTTTAGAGTGGGGGATATTGATGTATAGACGTGATGTCCAGAGTGGCCCATCTGTAAGTGGGTTGCCAATGAATGGGCAATAAGCAAGCTGGTTGACTTTTAGATAGGATTGCAATCCAACTACATACTGTATTTCTGTAACATGACATCAATATATTGCGACAGATTGCTCGTAAGTGAATTTGTGCCCAAAATCATAGGTCTTCCAGGAGGGCTAGCTAAATTCTTATGAATTTTGGGTAGATGGTAAGTGGTGCATTTACAATGTGCTGGTGTGTTTTTTTTTTTTTTTTTTTTTTTTGTAAGGATACCATTTGTAGCTGCATCGAGTTTGTTAGGGAGAGATTCACTAGAGGGATCTTTTAATGGTGTAGAATAGGTTGTATTTGACTATATTGAGCTGCTTTGATATTATCGGACTTGTCTTGAATGACGATACCTCCCCCTTTATCTGCTCCTCTTATGACAATGCTGGTGGTCATGAGTTTTCAGGGCTGTTTGTTCCCCCTTATTTAGACTAGGACTAGTCTGAAAGACCAAATGGTGCAGAGGAATCATGGAAAGGTTCAGAAATCATTGTCCATCCAATATGACGTTAGTTGGGGATAATACAGACTACCTCTGATAAATGCAAGGTACCAAAGTTTCAGGGAATATGTTGTCCAGATAAAATTCATCCCATTCAATACACAGAGCTAATTTACAAAATATCGATGTTGGACACTGTGCTTGTTCTGTGTTCACAATAAATGAGAGAAATTTGCAAACTGTCAGTAATATTGTGAATGATTAGTTGCAAAAACTTTTTAAACCACCATATAATAAAGCTGCAGATGTGTGCAGTATATTACTGAAGCGCACACAAGTATCTATACAGAAAAGTACCTGACGCGTTTTCCCAGTCAAGTTATAAATACTGGTTTATCAGAGGTATGTATTGCTTAAAGAATACCAGGTATTGAATTCATGCCTTGGATCCTCCTCTAAATAACATGGCTCAAAATTACTGTAAGAGCTAACATCTGATCGGTAACACAGTATGACATATGCTATATGTGATCTTATAGTCTAATCCATATGGTGTTCAACATATTGGTCTGTGGAACAGTTTGCCAGCGTCTGCCAATGATGCCACGATGTTTTATTACATTTCCACAGGCCTCCTATCTCAATAGGTATCGAACTATCATGGTTTTTATCAATATCGCCAGAGACCCATATTTTTATTTGATCCCCTGAGAGAAGCGTTATCCCATTGTCATTATAGGACAGGAAATTAAGGCCGGGGTCCCACGTGTTAATACTGCGATTTAAAAACCCCGCTGTTCTACAGTCCCAATGTTTTCCGTATATTTGAATACCCAACATTCACCGTACTATTACAGCAGATGTTTGGAAGGGGTTAAGAATACATAGTTAGCATAGTTGGACAACTTTAATTGCATGAGCAGTCTGGGATGTATCTGTAAGGTAGCACCTCTGTCTTGTTCTCTGGTCCTAGTATAGGGACAATCTGCTGTGAACGCTAATTTGGTACAATTCAGGATTATCATTTGCATCAGTCACACTTCGGGTGAAAACATGGAAATATGTTAAGGTTTTAAATAGGTTTGGCCTTCGCTTCAGTCATTAAAGCTGGCCATACACATTAGATTACTTGTCAGGACCGGATGACAGGGTCGGACTGGGGTGCCTCGGGCCCACCAGTGATTCTAGGGGCCCACCCTACTGCCCTATGAAATATCGCCTGTCCAGTTTTTGGCATCATGCACGTTGAAGGTGCATTTTCACGCACAGTAGTGTCAAATAGAACTGTATTGTCCTTTTGTACTATATCAAAATGAGCTTTCTCTTCAATGCAAATATCATCACTTTTAGATGAGCCTTAGTTTTGTCTTTCAATAGAAAAATGTATTTTACTTTATGGGTCTGCATGGTGCATATGAGATCTGTGTGATGTGGATCTTAAATACATTCAGGCATGAGCCCTAGCGCACAAACTATATTACATTCTACACACATACACGGAAAAGCAAACCAAAATTTATTTTATTGTACAACCAAAGGCGACCAAATAAGAAATATAAAATTTAAATATTTAACTTTTTATCCTCCATCACAGAGTTCAACAAATAGTGCAGATAGCCGGCCTGTTTGCCAGGCAAAGTGACAAACATAAGTAGAAACCTGATGGACCCCATTAGTCAAAGGGGTTCATCAACATGGGTCATATGATGGACCTGTCCCTGTCAGGCTTTCCATTTTCTTTTTCTATAAACTTAGTTTTAATGTATCAGATGCATGATACAAATGACACACAGAACCATTTTACACAACCAGGTTACAGCTGCAGTTTCTGAACAGAAGATGAGTTTGCAAATTGATCAACAATGTAGTCATCTTGGACATGGAAATCTCCCTCTCTCAATGTTCATTTAAAATGAGGAATTCTAAAAGTTCTTGTCCAATCCATGACCTCAACCGATTTTTTTTTTTTTTTTTTTTTTTTTTTTTTTTTTTTAGTTTTGAAAACACTTTCACAGGAAACATGCAGGCCAGAGTAAGGAACGCTTTTATATGCCACAAAGCTTCCTATATGCAGCAGAATGCAAGTTGTGATCATGTAAGTGTCTATAGCAGCAGGTCAGGTCACAAGCTTCCATCATTCATGTCATCCTCACCATCACTATCAACAGCAGCTTCAATAACATCTATTGCAGAAGGGAATGGTGTTGTCAAAGTGGCGTAGTTCTCTTGGAAGCGAAGAAGCTTAAGTTTAAGTTGTACAATATCAACATTTGCCAACTGAGCTCCTGTTTTTCAGACTCAGATATGTCTTTGTGTTAACTGGCCAAACCCTCTTGGGTCTAATTATGATAGATCACGGATGAGGGTTTCATTTTTGGAAAATCTGGCCTCAATGCTGGTGGTTGCCTGGTCTAGAACAGCATTAAATACTTGACACTGGAAACCCTTAAGAGGGTCGGGGGAGGCTCATCTTTAGCTAATTCACCAGGTATTTTTTTTTCTTTACTGTCCTTTTTTGGGGTAATCTGTGCTCAAGTACGGCCTTTACAGACTGCTCATCCAGCATGGTTTCAGTCATTTCAATGAACTGATTTGCTAATGTAGTCAGATTTGAAAATGAGTCTAAGACCATCTTTTTGGCGTTCTCTATCATTTGCCAAGCCTGCAGAATGTGCAGTCCTTGGGTCTGTAGATAGAAACTGGACTTGCAATTTCAGATATCTTCATAAATAGAAATGCTATAAGCAAGGTTTCATATCTTGTCCGTCCATGAAGCAAAATGTTTGCTTCGTTCAGTTTTACTGTCAAATCTAGGAGAATCTGCAATGTGTTGCAAACAGTACAATAGGGTACTATACAGTTTTGAAGAATCATGAGAAGCCAAAAATTGTGCTCAGTGCCCTTGGCTTACTCAGTGTCCTGTGTGGTGTGTGTTTTTTTTTTTTTTTTTTTTTTTTTTTTTTTTTTTTTTTTTTTTAAGCCTGGTAAATTTTTGCTGAGCCCTGAACTGAGACGATACATGTTCTGTCCAAATAGATGCTCTCATATGATTCGGAGAAATTTTTTTTTTTTTTTTTTTTTTTTCCCAACATGCCAAAATGATTTTTCTGAACTGACGACATATCAACGATCACTAAATTCAGGATGAGCATAGCACCAAGTATATATGGAATTGTTTGTAGCTTTTACATGAGCTTGGACTCCGTTGTAGCAGCCGCTCCATATTTGCAAATGAACAGCCAATGATAGTAACACTTAGAGAACTTTTCTAATTCCTCTTTCAGCTTTGTAAAAAGCTCTTCACCCGTTGTGCTACTGACATTAACCCCTTAAGGACCCGGCCTCGTTTTTCTAAAACTGACGTGCCACTTTATATGGCAAGAACTCTGAGACGCTTTAACTTTTAAGTGATTTTTGAGATTTTTTTCATGACACATTGTACTTCATGTTAGTGGTACACTAATCAATATTCTTGTATCTATAAAAAAAAGGAATTGCAATTTTCAATGTGACATGCTCTGCTTTTCAGACACACAGCACCCAAATACATTATCTACCATATCTCTGCTTTATATTGGCATAATCTTTTAATCGTCCTGTAATTTTATTTTGGATGTTAAGTTTACAAGTATAACAGTGACTTTTCCAGATTTACAAGAAAATTTCCCAAACTAATTTTTTAGGGACCACTTCAGTTCTGAAAGGGCTGGTAAAGGCCTATATATTACCCCATTTTCAAAGCTGCACCCCTCATATTCAAAACAGCATTTGATGTTTAACCCTTTATGCATTTCACAAGAATTAAAACAATATGGAGGTGAAATTTAGACTACATTCATTTTATCCCTAAACACATTCACAAAGGGTTAAAGGAGAAAATGCATCTTATGTAATTTCTCCAGAGCGCACATCCCCCACATGTGGGTGTAAACTGATGTTTGGGCGCACGGCAGTGCATGGAAGGGAAGGAGCAACACTGGGCACTTGAAAAGCAGATTTTGCTGGAATAGTTTTTAGGTGCCATGTATCATTTGCAAACCCCCTAAAAGTGACCATTTTGGAAACTACACACCTCAGAATATATCAAGGGGTATAGTGAGCATGTTGACCCAACAGCTGTTTCAGATTTTACTAACATTGGGATGTGTAAATGAAAAATTACTAAAACGTCACTTTATCCCCAAAGTTTTCATTTTCACAAGGGGGTAAAAGAGGAAAAGCACCCTACAGTTAAACAATTTCTCCTGAACACGGCAATATCCCATATGAGGTTGTAATCTGCTGTATGGGTAAATGGGTGGGCTTGGAATGGAAAAGCGCTATTTAGCTTTTGTAGGGCAGGTATGGTGGGGCTCAGAATGGAAAGAGGGTTTTTCGGCTTTTGGAGGGCAGATTTTGCTGAGTTTTTGAGTGCATGTCCCATTTGCAGAGCCCCAAAAGTACCAATACAATTGAAACCCCCAAAAGTGACTCCATTTTAGAAACTACACCCCTCAGAATGTATCAGGGGGTATTATCATTTTGAGTCTAAAAATGCTTCCCAAAAATGAATGTACAAAGTGAAAATTGGTTTTTAAAGAAATATCCAATTTCTGTGCCTAATATGCTGTGGCCACTGTGGCATCAGACACGCACTCAAACTATTAAGTGGGCTATCCCTGTGTTGTACAGGTTGTTACAGATGTGGCTATATCAAATAGTGTATTTTACTTTTATATGGAAAAGGGGAATTTTTGGGGCTTTATTTTTTGTGACACACTTTTCAGTGTCCCACTAGGACACCTGATCGCTGGCTCAGTATTATAGACTGCAATACACAAGTATACACGTGTACTGCAGTCTATAGAGGAAGCCAGCCGATGCAGACACATCAGCTGACTTTCTGCAAGGCAGCCAGGATCAACCAGGTAGTGGACTCGTAGAATCCCTGGGTCACTGGATAGACCCCAGGCTGCAGATGATAATAAATATCGGCACCCCCCAATTTTTTTGCGGGGGTGCCAAGGGTGTCATATTCATAGCAGAACCCCTTGGATGCTGCGGTCATGTTTACAGTGAAAGGAAAGGATGGCTTGGAACTGTATAGGGAAGGTTAGGGTATAACAAGCTGGGAAGGTATAGTGGAGAGTTGAGGCAGAGGGGACCAGATGGCATGATGCTAGTTTGGAGTGGGAATAGAGAAAGGAAAGGGGTGGCAGCATATTAGTGTAAAATAAACAAAGGTCACACCCAGAGAAAATTAGTGTTTTTTTTTTTTTTTTTCAGTTGGTGTCCCCCATCAAAAGGGATGCCTTTTTAGTAAAAAAAAAAACAAAACATAGCTTTTTAATTACAGGCAATGTTTTTCAGTGTGATACAATTTACAATATCATATAAAAAGGGCACTTGGTGACTCATAGCCGCACTCCATTCTCTTAAAAAAAAAAAAAAAAAAAAATTCTGCTTAAAATGGGACTATTTTTTACATCTAAAAGATATTGATAGAAATCACGTTAATTAATTTAGTTAAAATTTCAGTCTTAAAGGCCGTTCTGGGCCGCCCACATCGCAAATTTCAGAGTTCATGATTTTCCAAGCCATAATCTGTTCTGTTAGGGCACTCCAAGCAACCGTAATGGGCCATTTCCATTGTGATGTTTCTCAGTCCAGTTATCTCTTGCACTAAGGGCAGGAGCCTGGTCCACACAAGTTGAGCGAAAAAACAAGTCCATAAAACATGCTCAGAATCCTCCTCCTTGGCATCCTGCCCTTGGGCACTCCGCACTCCTTGCCAGCCCCCTACGGTGCTGGAATGCCCGACTTGGCAGACAGTCATGGTGCGGCCATCCAGGCAACATCCTTCCATAAATTTAGAGATTTTTTTTTCATTAGTCATCTTCCAGTTTCACAGTTCTGAAATTAACAGGTGTGATTAAAAGGTTACTGTGAATAATTAAGTTGTCATTTTTCACCATATCTAGACTTTTGCTGGAGATTAAAACTGACAATTTTCTCTAAAATCTTATACTGTTCAGGTAAATTAAGTGTATGGAGAACTTAAAACTGTTTCAAACCAACCATTACATCTCATAAATACTCATATCTCGAAGACCAGTTCTGTTCTTTAAAAGTGCGGCTATACATTGGCTAAAATACTTGCTTAAAGGGAGGGTCTTAAAATCAGATACATTTTTGTCGCCTAGTGCGCTCGGCTTCATGATTATATCTCTCCTGAGTGTTTCCCATTTTCACCCCCAGAAAAATGCAAAACTCCTCCTATTTTCTGGAATAGTCTCTCTGGAGGGGAACACCAGGCACAGAGTAAAACTGTAAAGAACCATCTTCAGGATTAACTTCCCCTCCATAGATAACTTCCTAAGACCCCACATACAAAATTTTTGATTTACCTTTTGAGCCACCAAGTCCCAACTCTTAAAACCATTATTCGACTCATTGAAAGACTCCCTAGGATTCGTAGAGAGTCAGACTCTGGGACCGGGATGTCTCTTAAAACCATATTGCCTAGAGCTTTAAGGTGTTTCGGGGGAGAAACCCTGACAGACAGGCCTTACAAATTGCATTTTTAATCCAACTAGCAAGGGACTGACTTGAAAGTTTCTTCCCCTTGTTAGGGCCACAAAACTGAATACAAAGATTCTCATCCTTTCTCCAGTCCGAAGAGGCTTTCAGATAAAGGATAGTTCTACTGACATCTATCCTATGAAAAGATTCTTCCCTCCTATTAGATGGATGATGACAAAAAGCAAGAACGATCTCCTGAGACATATGAAAATCAGAAACCACTTTTGGAAAAAGGGCAAGGCCGAAAAACTGTCTTCAGGAAAGGTTCTGAGTCTGAATTTCATTAACTCTTCTGGCAGATGTTATGGCAACCAGAAAAGCCGCTTTGCAGGACAGTTCTTTTTATATTAGCCTCAGCAATTGGCTCAAAGGGTCACAGCATTAGGCCTATGTTGAGATCCCACTGTGGAAGTAAAACCTTCTCCCTGGTAGAACCCTGCAGGCCCCAGTGGGAAAAAAAAAAAAACCTCTAAACCCAGCGATGGTTAGCGAAGTCAGAATCAAAATAACTGCTAATACTTGTACCTTCAAAGTACTAGGTTTTAGACCCTTATCCAGACCTGCTTGCAAGAAATCTAAAATTTTTGCTATATTTGGATGTTTGATATCAGGAACACTACTGCCACACCAGAAAAGGAATTTCTTCCACACCTTACTGTAGGTAGCATGGGTAACTTTTTTTTTTTTTTTTTTTTCCCCTTCCTCCTCGCCTGAAAGGTTTGAATAACCGACTCAGTCCTCTTGATTTCAAAATGGAGATTTCAGAAGCCAGGCTGGTAACCGGAGTTTGAGGATCTGGATTAAATATTGGACCTTGATGTAGGTGGTCTGGAACTAACGGAAGTACCAATGGATCTGCTATTTTGAGACTGTTTAGGAGCCCAAACTATGGTCTCTTGGGCCATACTGGGGCTGTTAGAATGACCCTCAGATTCTTTGATCTTTTGCAGAACCCTTGGAAGTAGAGGAAGTGAGGAAAGGCATTCCAGAGTGAACTCCCAGCTGTGGCAAAGGGCATCTACCCCCAGACAAGGTTCTCTTGGGTTGAGTGAAAAGAACAGTTTTGCATTTTGACCAGCAAATAAGTCCACCTCTAGAGTTCCCCCAGATCTGGCAAACCTGCTGGAAGATTTGTCTTTAGACTCCAATCTCCTGGACTCAGGTTTCCTGTTCAGAAAATCCGCTTGACAGTTTGAAGAACCTTTTTAGATGGAGAGCAGAGATGGATTTTAGGTGACTCTCTGCCCAGGCGAATATGAGAGCCTGAAGGCTTCGCCATTGAGTACCTCCCTGGTGGCGCAGGTATGCCACTGCTGTCATGTTGTCTAATATCCTGACATGAGACTTATCAATTATCTGGTTGCTTTTAGGGCTTCCCAAACTGCCTTTAGCTCCAGGAAGTTTGAGGAATGGCTGTGGAGAGCCGCAGGCCATGCCCCTTGAAATGATCTCTGAGAGGGTTTCTCCCCAACCCAATCTGCTTGCATCTGTAGTAATCTGAATTACTGGAGATGGGTTTCAAGGAATTCCCTGCTGTAAAATTGAGCTCTTCCTCCACCATTGCAGGGAGACTTTTACACCTGAGGTACACAGATCATTCTGACAGCTGACTCTTGTCCCAATTTGATAGTATCAAGGACTGTAGAGCTCTTGAATGAGCTTGAGCCCAGGGAACCGCCTGGATACAAGCGGTCATAGACTCCAGTACAGACATTGCCTCCCTTTATAGATACCTTGGTCTTCCTTTTGAAAGGCAGCAACTTTGGACTTTATAGCCACTCTTGTCTGGAGGGAGAGAGGACATTTGCAGGAATCGAGCAGGATACCTAGGAAAATCTTGCGTTACCTTGGGACTATATTGGATTTCTCCCAATTTATTACCCATCCTATTTTTAAAGTCTGACACTATATCTGAACATGATACTGGAGAAGAGTCTGAGCTACCACTAAGAGGTCATCTAGATAAGGGGACACTCAGTTTTTGTTTTCTTAGAAAAGCTACTACTTCCATCACCACCTTCATAAATAGCCTTGGGGCTGATGATATTCCTTAGGGGAGAGCCCGAAACGGAAAATGGAGTGCCTCCTCCGCATGCTGGACTGCAGACATTAAAAATTTTTGGTAGAGAAGATGAACAGGGATGTGATAGTATGCATCCTGAAGGTCAATGTTGGCCATAAAATGGTCTTCCCCTACCAGGGGAATTGTGGATTTTACTGTTTCCATGATAAACTATGTAATTGTTTAATGGCTTCAAGTTTATTCTGTACGCCCCACTTGGCTTTTTTACCATAAAACAGGTGGTAATAATGACCTTCTCCTCTCTAAGGGGGAGGACAAATTACTTCCATGTCCAGAAGTTTCTGGACACCTTCCATCAAAGCCAGGTGAAGCGTAGGAGATGGTATGGATGTAAACACTAATCTCTTGGGAAGGGGGGAAATAGGTTGAAAATTATTTTGAAGCCATTTGTTATAGAATTTAGGATGTACAGGTTGGATGTTCCTTCCAGGATATGGCATACCTGGACAACCTGCCCCCTAGCCTCCTGGTGTCATTGTTTTGTCCTGGGATTGTTTATTGGGGGGTTAAATTTTTTTTTTTTTTTCCCCCGTGCCGCCCTTAGGGTAACTCCATCTTCCTGTTTTACCCTTAGATTTATATTCAGAATTGTATCTTTGAAAGGGACGAAATGGCTATTTTTCTTTTGGAAGGTTTTGTCTCTGGAAGCTGCTACTTTTTTATCCGTTGCCCGTTTGAGAGGACCCCAGATCTGGAGGCAATCCTTACTGACTCTGCTGAAGCATCCAAGAAAGATAGTGGCCTTCTGTAGCAGCGGAATGGAGGATAAGATATCTTCCCTAGAGATGCCTTCTCTAAGATGGATCTCAAGTTGGTCTAGTAATCTATACATAGACCTTGCCAGTTGACCCAATATTAACTTGTAATAGGGATGAAGAGCACTCCAAGGATTTTTTAAGGAAGCGTCTTTTTCCCCACATTAGCCACCTGTATCAATTTTTGGCACTTCCACCCAGACCTAAGACTCTCATCCTGTCCCTTTTATAGAACAGGCCTCCTTCCTGGAAAAACTCTGAACTTTCTGGGGAACGTTCTCCTGTTTTTTCGTTGGGAAGAAAGGATGTCTAAAGAGTAGAATTTAACAATGCCTAAAAAGGTTACTTGAGCTGAAGGTAACAGGTGCGATTTCTCCCAGTTTATGATCCATCCCAGAAGTTGAAGCAGAGGACAGAATCCCTCTGTTCGATCAGCTCCTCCTTGGAGTTGGAGATCAGGAGGAAGTTGTCGAGATGGGGAGCAATCAGAATATTTTGAGATCTTTAGGAAGGCCATAATTTCAACCACCATTTTTGTAAATACCCTTGATGCTGCTGATATCCCAAAGGGCAGGAATTGATAGTGATGGGGCCTTCCTCCTATCTGAACTGCAAACCTTAGGAACTTCTGGTAAGCTGGATGAATTGGTAGATGATATTGATCCTTGATCTATGGTATACATCATCGCATCTTAGAACTTCAACTCGGTAGTGGCATCAGCCATCTTCTTTGGAGTGGCCTGCTGGGGGAGCAGTATATCAACCAGGGACAGAAATAAACTTGACAAGCTGATTAGAAGGGCCAGCTCTGTCCTGGGGAGCCCCCTGGACCCAGTGCAGGTGGTGGGTGACAGAAGGATACTGTCCGTGGTGAGCTCCATGCAGAAGAAGTCCCATCCCATGCATGAGACTGTGATCGCGCTGAGCAGTACTGTCAGTGACCGACTGCTCCACCCTAGGTGTGAGAAGGAGCGCTATCGGAAGTCTTTCCTCCCCACCGCGGTTAGGCTGTACAACCAACACCGACCTAAGCGGAGATCATTACATACAGAGAACTGAAATATCTCTCTGCCTGTTAAATCCCCCCCCTCCCCCCTCTGCTACGTCCTATCTGTCTGCTATTAATGTAATGCCTCTCACCTTGGAACATTCCTGTACATGTTGTATTTGTATCTGCTTATCTTATCTTTGCTGCTGTAACACACTGAATTTCCCCATTGTGGGACTATTAAAGGACTATTATTATTATTTATTATTATTATTATTATCATCTGGACGTATCAGGGGTATCGTAGATCTTATAGACTCCATCTTGAATCTTATGTATTTTACCCACTTGTTGAGGTGTTTTAAATTGATAATGGTCCAGAAGGAACCATTTGGTTTTTTTAAGAGCCTTGAATAGTGGCCCCTGAAATGTTGTTCTGGGCATTGAGGTTTAAGTTTCCTTATGTCCAGAAGCAGGGCCTGCTGTAGATTCTGTGATGGGAAGGTGAGCACAAATTTTCCTGGAGGAAGCTCTGCAAATTCTCTTGTACCCTTCCCTTAGGGTATTTAATACCCATGGGTTCGAAGTAATACGGGACCTCTGGGTGGAGAAGGTCGCGCCAGTCTTCCTCCTACTGAGTTGGCGTCATTGTCTCTCTGAAGGGCCGTTGTTGGGGTTAAGCAAAAACCCTCGGCCCTTACCTCCTTTTGAATAGCTCCAGTGACCAGTCTTCCCCTTCCCTTTTTATAGAAGGGCGTTTTTTCCGAAAGGACTGCCTCTTAAATCTCTCCTCAGGAAAAGGAATTTCTCTATCGCCTGCCTTTTCAAGGATGTTATCCAAGACAGGACCAAACAGGAAACACCCAGTAAAGGGGATATTACAAAGCTTATTTTTTGAGGACATTAACCATAAAGCCCTTCTGGTGGAGTTTGACAGTGAGTTTCTCTCGGCAAAACTGACTCTCTGCTGAGGCATCCGCCACAAACCCCGTTGCTGGTTTAAATGGGGGGATGGAGATCTCTTCCCTAGAGATCTCTTCCCTAGAGGTTCCCTTCTTAAGATCTTCTAGTTGACCCAGCCAAAGAATCATAGATCTGGCTACGGAGGTAGCCTCTGTTTGTGGAAATAATGGCGGATGAGAACGCCCATGACTTTAAGCAGACCGTCCGCCTTCCTCTCCATAGGGTCCTTCAGCTGCGAAGAGTCTTCAAAAGGTATAGCAGTTTTTTTGGCTACCTTAGCCTCCAGAATATCCACTTTGGGCAGCTCATCCCATAACCTGGAATCCTCAGGACTAAAGAGGAGACTATTTTTAAATTCCCTAGGGATAAATAAGTTTCTCTGTCCTCCCATTCAGACAAGATTAGGCGCTTAAGGTAATCATTAACCGGAAAAAAAACACATTTTCGTGCCATGAGGCCACCAAACATCTCTCATCCTGAATAGAACGAGGTTGTTCATCAGGTATATTCATGGTGGTCCTTACTGCCTGAATTCAAGTTTCCACATACTCAGAGGAGAAACAATCTTCTGTCTTCCTGGGAAACTGGGGAAGTGAATAAGCTCTCCTCCTCAGAGAGCACTCTTCCTCTGAATCAGACCCCTTGGGACTCATATGAGAGCTTAGGGAGAGATCAGAAACCAGCCGTGGTCTTTTGGCAGGATGTTCTTTTTCAGATGTATTTTTACTGGAGCAGGAGGAAACAGCTTTTTACATACATACTTTGTCCTCAACTTTCAGACAGTCCTGACCCTATCTGCTTCTTGTATGCATCAGGTAGGGGCTTGGCACAATTAACACATTTCCTACGCCTTTGTGTCGGATTTCTGCGGTACAGCCTTATCATGCCCCTGGGCCAAATCAGCCTCAGGGCAAGGTTTTTGGTTCCCCCCCCCTTTATCTGCTCAATCACAACAATAAATAGTTGTAATACACACAATTCATGAAATCCACATTGCTGTGGCATCCTACTTACCTTTTTGAAGTCTTCTGGGCAGGTGAGCAGCAGGAGTTACCGCTGGTGCGCTGCCTCCATCCAGCGGACGCCGCACTCTCGACACTCGAACCCGCCAAACTGATGGCTGTCGCGACACTTCCGGTTGCGTGATGACCTCAGACATGGAGCAGAGCGGGGAATACTGGCAGCAGGACGAGAACCGCAGAGAGGGGGAGCGGCTGCTGCACACGTGGAGGCCCAGGGAGCAGAGGAACCCACAGCAACTGCCCCAGAGCCCCTGGCTAGGGGACCTCTACCACGAGGGGTGCTAGCCACAGACCAGGGATTTGGGAAGGAGGGCAAGCCAGCGACCCTCGATCTGCCTCCCTGCCACAGGTATGAGATCCTCTCTGCCTCCTGCCTCTGAGGGAGACAGGAAGAACACTGGAGGGGAGGTAGGCTGGGGACCTTTTAACCTCTCTTCCTGTCCCTCTGAGATCAAGAGGGTAACCTCCGCTGGTGCTGTCATGGGGAACGTCCTGGCAAACAGATTTCATTAATACAGTATGTTACAATGTTTGTTTTCACCTGTACTACTCATTTATGGAAAGTTTATAACTGGAGGTACCTTTAATACTGTGTGTTTTTTAAAATCTCTAAATTCTAATTGAGCCTCAAACCAGCAACTAGTCACCTAGCAGCCAAACCACTGTTTAGATTGCACATAGGACATCCCCTCTTTGACAAACTACTTTACCCAGCCTCATATATTAGCAGAGGATGAAAGATTTTCTGAAGTCATTTGAATTTTCTGTTCTGTACTATAAGGTCTAGATTTATCCATATGTTGAGCCAAAATACACAAGCCTAATGCTTAAGATACAGAAGGATAAAATGCAACTACATCACAAGTAGCCCAACAAGCCCTGTCCTTCCCTCCAAAGTGTCCGTGGCCACCAGGACATGCCTGGTATCCAGCATATATCTGGGAATATTAGACTAAAGGTTGTACAGTCATATGAAAGTTTGGGCACCCCTATTAATCTTAATCATTTTTAGTTCTAAATATTTGGGTGTTTGCAACAGCCATTTCAATTTGATATATCTAATAACTGATGGACACAGTAATATTTCAGGATTGAAATGAGGTTTATTGTACTAACAGAAAATGTGCAATATGCATTAAACCAAAATTTGACCGGTGCAAAAGTATGGGCACCAACAGAAAAGTGACATTAATATTTAGTAGATCCTCCTTTTGCAAAAATAACAGCCTCTAGTCGCTTCCTGTAGCTTTTAATCAGTTCCTGGATCCTGGATGAAGGTATTTTTGACCATTCCTCTTTACAAAACAATTCCAGTTCAGTTAAGTTTGATGGTCGCCGAGCATGGACAGCCCGCTTCAAATTATCCCACAGATGTTCAATGATATTCAGGTCTGGGGACTGGGATGGCCATTCCAGAACATTGTAATTGTTCCTCTGCATGAATGCCTGAGTAGATTTGGAGCTGTGCTTTGGATCATTGTCTTGCTGAAATATCCATCCCCGGCGTAACTTCAAATTCGTCACTGATTCTTGTACATTATTCTCAAGAATCTGCTGATACTGAGTTGAATCCATGCGACCCTCAACTTTAACAAGATTCCCGGTGCCGGCATTGGCCACACAGCCCCAAAGCATGATGGAACCTCCACCAAATTTTACAGTGGGTAGCAAGTGTTTTTCCTTCAGTGTTACTACATGTTTAGTATCCCTGCAGCTAGTCACTACACAATCTGAGGCACTTACCTGTAGTTCTGTCCCTCAGACGCCATTGTCTGAGGAGAAATCTCTACATAAGTTGTGCAAATATTCTATTTTAAATCACAGCTGAAGAGAATAAAAAACTGAGTGCAAAATGTATAATATCAATCTGCAGTGCCAGCTCTAAATACATAAAAATATGGGGAATTTACTAAGCACTGAGGGTGGGTTCACACCTGCGTTTGAGTCCGTCCGCTGCCAATCCGAGTGAGTCTTGGGAAACAGGATAGGCATCGGATACCGACAGGTTAGCGACGCATTGGTTAAAAACCCATTCATTTGAATGGGTTTTTAAAGAAATATGCGGGCGTGCGCTTACACCCTCTGCGCTGCAAACCCTTTTTTTTCGTCAAACAAAGTCGGACATGCAGGACTTTGTCCGAAAAAAAAAACCGATTCGTAGCGCAGAGGGTGTAAGCGCACCCGCGCATTGCTTTAAAAACCCATTCAAATGAATGGGTTTTTAACCAATGCGTCGCTAACCTGTCGTTATACGGTGCCTATCCTGTTTCCTGAGATTTTCACTCGGATTGGCAGTGGACGGACTCAAATGCAGGTGTGAGCCCACCCTCAGGCGCTGAGTGCGCAAAAACTTGTGAGCGGAGCGTCTGTCGTGTAACATTTATTGTGTTACACAAAGAGGAATCCGAAAATAAGCCAAACTCCTCCTCCTCCCGGTTTGGTATTTGGACACCATGACAGTTTTGCAGAACCCTAAATAGCCAAGTAAGTGGAATCTGCAGACATGTGACCCCATATTGGAAACGACACCCCTGAAGGATTTTATCCAGGGATAGTGAGCATTAACCCTCAAGTGTTGCTATAGTTTATTATCCATAAATGAATACGCAGCTGATAGTGATATGGAGAGAGTGACAATTTTTCCAGGAATAAGTCATCTCAGTGCGTAATATGTTGTGCCCGGCTTTTATCTCTGACTGCTACAAAAGCTGTTGTGCCCGGGATACCCGCTTAACAGTTTTTGGAGTGTCTCTGCTGACATGAGCTTGGGCACAACTTATCGGGCTCTGAAATGGCGTATCTATGGAAAAATTACAATTTTCTCTTATCAGCTGTGCATTCATTTCTGGAAATTAAATTAATGCAACGCTCAAGAGTTAAAAATTCTCGCTACGCTACTTGATAAATCCCTTCAGGGGTGTAGTTTTCAAAATGGGGTGACATGTCTGTGGATTCCACTTTACTGGCAATTCAGGGGCTCTGCAAAAGTGGCATGATGTCCAAAACCCAAAATAATGCTCCTTCCCTTCTGTACCCAAATATGAAATGAAGTGCATTATCCTGGGTACACCAGTGTCATACATGTGGGCATAAACAGCAGTTTGGGCACACAGCAGGGTGCAGATGTAAAGGAGTGCTATGGTTTTTATTTCAGATTTTAGGTTTTTGGACACCATGTCAAGTTTGCAGAGACCCTAAAATTGTCCCTACAAAATGGGGTCACTTCTTGGGGAATTACAATTTACTGGCACCTCGAGGGCTCTGCAAAAACATGGCGTCCAGAAAGTCCCTCTGAATCTATACTTAAAGTGCAGTGCTCCTTCCTTTCAGAGCCCTGCTGTGTGCCCAAAAACTAGTTTATGCCCACATACATAACTTTCTTCTACCCAGAATAGCAAACTCAATAGTTTTAGGAGGTGATTTCTCTGACTCAAAGTGGGTGCAACGTATTCGGCATGGAAACTGCATATTTCTTAAACTTCAATTTTCACTTTACATTCATTTTTGGGAAGCACTCTTAGACTCAAAATATTAGCCCTTGTGAAATCCCTTGAGGGGTGTAGTTTCTAAAATGGGGTCACTTCTTGGGGCTTTATATTGTATTGGCACTTTAGGGACCCACAGTGTACCCATACAGCAGTTTACGACCACATATGGGGCATTTCTGTGTTCAAGAGAAATTATGTAACAGAGGGGAGCTTTTTCTTCTAATTTAAAGGGAGTCTATCACTGGCAAAACACACACTTAAATCCACATTGGAATAGCCTTTTATAAAGGCTATTCTTTTTTTAAACTCGGTTTATTGAACAATCGTACAACAAATTACACCAATAGTACAAGCTTAAAAAGGAATAACAAAGGACATATTCTAAAAGTTGTACAAAGACATATCAGAAACTAGACAAAAAGAACCAAAACAGTGCTGCATAGTCCATGGTAGATGTAAAATATCAGATACAAATCGTCCAGGAGAGAATCCAGGCAAGGGAGCCGAAAGAAACAGAGTCCAAAGCAACCTGTAGGGAGCAAAGGCATATACAAAAACCCCACACATATACAAACAAGATATCCTAATAAATACTTCCGATGGCGGAACTCCAGGGAGACTTAGTAGATAATAAGGAAAATACTATACAACTCAAACTGGACACTCCTTCCTGCGTCTAAGCAGTGAGAGTGTGCAGGGCATTACGAAATGATGGGGCTGTGTATAGAGTCAGAGGTGAGTCACACCAAGAGCCCCAAACCTTCCGAAATTTTTCAGGGCAACCTCTGCCTTTATATACTATTTTATTATATGGGATAATGGAATTTACCAATTTCCTCCACATGGATAGGGAGGAGGGGCGAGGATCCATCCAGCGCAAGGCAATAGCCTTCCTGGCTAGGAAAAGGGATTCTCGCAGAAAGATGCGAGTATGATGGGGCCATATTTCCTCATCCAGGATACCAAACAGACAAATTTCAGGCGAACATGGAATTGGGGTCCCCAGTATGTCTGATAAGTTCACGACCTCAGTCCAAAATGCTTTAATTATAGGACACTCCCATATCATATGCCAAAAATCACAATATCTAGCAGTGCACCGTAAACATCCAGGATGTTGTAGCCATCCCATTTTATGCAGACGTGCAGGGGTCAAGTAACTTTGATTCAAAATGTTTACTTGTATAAGCTTATTATTAGCGGCTGGGGAAACAAACTGTGCCGACTCCAAAAGGTCAGAAAATGTCTCGTCTGTGAGCAGGGATAAGAGTGCGCCATTTCGTTAGAGCCGGAGCTTCCAGACGAGACATCCTGACCTGTATAAGATGGGCATTCAATGCTGAGATAAGGCCCTGGGGACCTTGAGACCTGAGCACCCCTATAAGGGGATATGTGGAAATGCTGACAGCCGGTGGAGGAAACTGTGTGGACATGGCGTGTCTAATTTGGAGAAACCTGAAAAATTGGGTTCGAGGGATACCAAATTGGGTACTCAAAGAGTCGAAAGAGCGGAATATGCCCTGATCATAAATATCAGCCAGGGACGTAACTCTAAACTGTTTCCAACTCCGTGCATCCGGAAGGGCATATAATTCGGTCAAACCTGGGTTATCCCATATCGGAGTTTCAGTAGGGACTCCAGTATACGCCGCCACCCGCTTAGCTCGCTGCCAGACCTGTATTGCCAATGTATGGATTGGGAGCAAGCTACCTCTATACAGGTGTGGGTGTTCCAAAACCGGCCATAAGTTGGGTATGTGTAGATGATATGCTAGATGTGCCTCAGGGCCAGGCAGAGGATCCGCCAACAACCAGGACCTAAGATATCGAAGTTGACCAGCAAGATAATATAAAAATATCAGGAAGACCCATCCCGCCCATAGCTTTAGGCCGCTGCAATGTGGAGAAACGTAATTTAGACCTCGAACTGCCCCATATAAAGGGAATAAGTATGGAATCCAATTGCTTAAAGAACTTCTGTGGTACTGACACAGCCACATGTTCTAAAATATACAAACATTTGGGGAGGACCACCATTTTAATAAGATTAATCCGCCCTGCAACGGACAGGGGTAAAGCCCCCCACACCCTAAATTTAGCCCGAAAATGACCAAGCAGTGGATATATATTTAAACTCAGGAATTGTCTATGATCATTGGAAATATGGATCCCTAAGTATTTACAGGCATCTACAACCTTCAGGCCACAAATATATTCTCCCATATTTCCCAGTGATTGTCTAAAAAGGGGCATATATGATGATTTGGCCCAATTTATCCGTAGACCAGAGTATATACCAAATTTATCGATTATTGCCATAGCTCTAGGGAGTGTATGAGCAGGGTCAGACATAAATAATAGGAGGTCGTCTGCATAAAGGGCTGTCCGTTCCTCCTTAGTGCCAATAATCACTCCCTTGTAAACCGGGTCTGTCCTAAGGATAATAGCAAGAGGCTTTATCGCCAATGCAAAGAGTAATGGAGACAACGGACATCCCTCCCTGGCGAGTTCCCCTAGAGAGTGAAATACGGGGATAACGCACCATTAATGGAGAGTGCGGCTCTAGGGGACTGATAAAGGAGCATAATCCAAGCAATAAACAATTCCCCAAAACCGAAACACCTCAGAACCTGAAGCAAAAATGGCCATTCCACCGAATCAAATGCCTTAGTGGCATCAAGGGAAGCCACCGCCCAATCCTGTTTAAGAGCAGCCCCTATCTGAGAAACCACCTGGACCCCTCTAAGGTTATCAGAAGTAGATTTGCCGGGCATGAAGCCCGTTTGGTCTGAGTGAATTAAATCCAAAACCACAGTATTCAACCTCTTAGCGAGAATTTTAGTAAGTAATTTATAATCGATGTTAAGGAGAGAAATAGGTCTATATGACCCACAGTCCAACGGATCCCTATCTGGTTTAAGAAGGAGAACAATATTAGCATCATAGAAGGAATCCGGCAGAGTGCGGGCCACAAACGCATCTTGATAACATTTCAATAAGACAGGGAGCAGTTTATCCTGATATTGTACATATACCTCAACCGGAATACCATCTGGGCCCGGTGATTTCCCTTTGGCCATGTCCACCAATGCATCAGATAATTCCTCCAGTCTAAGGGGAGAGTCCAGAAACTCCCGTTGTTCATTTGTCAGGGTTGGAAAGGAAACATCTGCCAACTACTGGACAATATCCTGAGTAGGTGCATGTAACTGAGATTGGTAGAGGGTCGAGAAATATTGATGAAAACGGTCACGGATGGCCGCACTATCAGATAAGGCATCCCCGTCCATCGAATTAATTCTCAAAATTGCTGGAGAGGCTGTGTTATAATGGATAAGATGGGCTAAAAGACTACTAGACTGATTACCCAACTCATAAAATCGTTTAGTGAAAAATTGAGACCTGCGGGCCTTTTCATGTAGAACATGTAGATATTGCCTACCCAGTTGAAGCCACTCAGTTCTGGAGTCATCAGTAGGATTACCTATATATGCGGCCTCCAACAATGCACATTTTCCAGCTAAGTATCTCAAGGGAAGATGATTCTCTTTTAATGTATGAAATAGAGGATTTGAGACATCCCCTCAAATATGCTTTCATAGATTCCCATAAGATAGTAGGTGTGGTGGTAGGGGAATTAATATCTAAGAAGGCTTGCAACTGATCCGGAATACGGTCATGCACTGCTATCAGCTTGAGCCAAAAGGGGTGAATACGCCAGTTATGAGAAGGTCTAGAGAGGTCAGTATCCCCAAATTCCAGCAGCAACGGAGAATGGTCAGACGTTGCCCTGGGCAAATATGAGATGTTAAGCAAAAGGGAACATGCCTTAATATTGCCTAGTGCATGATCAATACGGGACAGAGTGATGAGTGGCAGAATGACAGGAGAACACCAGGGCCTGTGGATATTTAAGGCGCCAGAGATCATGCCAACCCACTTCCTGTACAAGCTGGGCCAGGGGAGTAGGGTGAGCACCAGAAGGGGCAGGGGCACCTACATTTAATCTATCTAGGGAAGCATCCATTAATTTATTAAGATCTCCCATGCAAACCACTGTAGCGGCAGGAAATTTAGCCGCAAAGTGGGCTGCTTCATGTAAAACTGAAAAGTCACATGCAGGTGGCAAATAAAGTCCTAGGATGACATAAAGTTTAGACTCTATCCAGGCCTGCACAAACACATAACGCCCATCAGGGTCCCTAACAGTGAGGCCCGGCTCCCAGCGGAGCCTGCGGTGAACCAGGAGGGACACCCCTCTAGAGAAAGAAGTATGAGTGGAGTGCAGGGCCCACTGGACCCAGGGTTTTTGTAAGTATCTGGTCGTATCAGGTGCTAGATGTGTCTCCTGCAAGCACACCAAATCAGGGTTGTATTGTCTAAGGTGGGAAAAAAATAGTAGAGCGTTTCTTCACACCGCCCATACCCCGTATATTCCAAGAGCATACTTTAAGGGTCGCCATAACACCATACAATCACATTATACATTAAGAATGAGGGGTTCCCCCCGACCCCCACCATTAACCTCCCCACCGGACCGTTAAACCGAAAAAAGGACTTGCAGCAATAATTCAACCAAAACTGGAAACCCATAAGGGGCATTCCAACTATTAGTGAGGAGTCTAAGATTGCTCCTACACAATACGTGGCACTTGGTAAATGGGGGAAGTAGTGCACCCAAGATGGTATGGTAATAGGGCACAAGCAATAAACTATCACTATAATGTGAATCTCCAAAGGGACCCTAAACAGAAAAATTCTTGGCCGCTGCCCATGGGGCAGCCAAACACCCATCATATCAAAAGTCCATAGGCAACCGCAAGCAATAATAACAGTCATTAGCGGGGGCTGGGCCACAGGGGCCCCCCCACCAGTCATCATATACCCTGTTACCGTCTGGGAGGTCGAGGCAGTAGGTTCAGCCAGTCTTCCGCCTCCTGCGGGGATGTGAAGAAAATAACCCTCTCCTCATGGATCACACGGAGCCGTGCAGGATAAGCCATGGAGTAATGAATGGAACTTTCCCGCAGTCGACGCTTGACATTGACGAAAGTGGCACGAGTCTTCTGTAGTGCCGCAGAAAAGTCGGGAAAAATGGAGATGGATGAACTGTTGAATTTAATCTCTCCAAGTTGACATGCTGCCCGCAGCGCTGCATCTCGATCCCCACTGCTGAGAAGACGGGCCAACAGCGGCCTCGGAGGGGCACCCTGAGGGGGCGGTCTGGCAGGAACTCGATGGGCCCTTTCCACGGCAAAGGCGGAAGAAAACTTGGCCTCCGGTAGGGTTTCTTTCAACCACCTCTCCATAAACTCACACGGATTAGCCCCTTCTGACCGTTCCGGCAAGCCAAGAATGCGCAGGTTGTTGCGACGGAGTCTGTTCTCAATATCATCCGCTCTCTGCGTCCACAACTCAGCCGATCTCTCCAGTGCAGTAAGCCTCGCCGGTACTGGGGCTGAATTATCCTCTGAGAGAGATGCGATCCTCCACCTCCTTCACTCGACCCCGTAAGGTCTGAAAATCTTGACGCAAAAGGCCCACATCAATCTTGACTTCCTCAATTTTACCTGTGAGGGACGAGGTGCTGGACTGGATCGCCTCAAGCAACTGAGTCGTGACCTGTCGCAACGTGGGCTCCGCGTCCTCAGCAGGAGATGCCGCCGACGGTGGATCCAGTGCCGGCGGGCTGCGCTGCAGCTGCTCCCTGGCAAATCCCCGGAGACGCTCAGAAGCCGATCCTTTAGACTGGCGACTCATGGCAAGACAACAACAATGACCACCAAGCAGCCAGTAGGTAGTATCAGAGGATTAGGATGCAGTACTCAATAGCCAGATAAATCAGCCAATAGGTGTTATCAGAGGGTCAGGCTATAGCGGCATCCACCATGCAGCCAACAGGTGTTATCAGAGGGACGGCCCCCAGCAGTGTCCACAATGCGGCCAATAGATAGTAACAGATGATCAGGATACAGTACTCACTCGCCAGACAAAGCAGCCAATAGGTGTTATCAGAGGGTCAGTCCATAGTGGCATCTACCATGCTGGCCAGTAGGTGTTATCAGAGGGACTATATCTAGCAATGTCCACAATACAACCTGTAGATAGTAGCAGAGGACCAAGATATGGCACATCAGCTGCCAGGAGGTGTTATCAGAGGGCCAGTTTGTTTCTGTGGGTAGGTACCCCAAAGTAGAGGCCCAGGGCACCCAGGCCGGCAGCCCCAGTCCCCCGTCACCCAGCGCTCCACCGCAGAGCCCAGGCAAGCTACACAGCCGGTCACCGCAGGCCCACCACGCGGGCAAGATGGCCGCCGCAGCTCACCGCCCGCACGGATCTCCACCGCCCGGCACAGCCACCGCGATGTTCAGGACAGCCACCGGACCGAAGACCCGCGCAGGAGAAGATGGGGTGTTCAGCGGTCACCAGAGCCCGGACACAAGCAGGATATCGGCAGGATTATAGGAGTCCTCGTCGGAGCTCAGCTCACATGCTGCCGCTCTGTACTCGCGCTAGCCACGCCCCCCTATAAAGGCTATTCTACTCATACCTTTCTTTCTATTCAGCTCACTGCCATTTCTACGAAAAAAACATTTCATATGCAAATTATGCTCAGGGAGCTCCAAGCACACCTGCGTCATCCTTGCTCGCTGCCCCCTAGTGCATCCTAGTCACTGCCCCCTTCATCTTCTGGTCTTCTTCTCTCTTGCATAGGCATCCGTTCTCTTCGTGATGGAAATCCCACACATGCTCCGTTGACTCTGCCACTTTGGGTTCGAGCAGATCCAACGGCACCTGCTCAGTCATTTTTCTGTGGTTTCTTACCAAATTTGTCAAACTTTTCTTTGTCCGCTGATGTGGATGCAGTCTCTAAAATTTGACTTTGTCTGCAGACAGGCAGGGCAATTTCTTCTTTGATCTGGCCATAATAAAAGTTCACACTCTCCTTATTCTGTCAACAGACTAACCTAAAGCCCCCTCCCCACTCTAGTTCTGTATCCCAGTTAGAGAGTTACATAACTTAAGCTCCCTCCTAATATTCACTCCTGTAGTCTTGGCTGGAATGAACCCAGTTTGAACCTTTCCGAACAGACGTGGAAGCTGCGGAAAAGACTATGGTGGAAACGCATCAGGTTTTTTCTGCAGCGTTTTCCTCTGCGGTCTTTCTGCCTCTGACTGACATACGCAAGCTTTTTTGAAATTGCAGCATTTCCGCTGCAGATTTTTTTTCTGCAATATGTGGATGGGTTTAGCCAGAATCCCATCCACTTTGCAGGTAATGTAAAATGCAGGGTTTTTTCGCAACGTAGGGCCCTGGCCTTGACCAATACTGTCACAGTTTATTAGCGAAATTGGAAGATATGAGTTGACACTTCACCACCTCCAACTCTTTGCAATCTTCAATAGGTGCCACACCACTGATTCTAGCACAGCTGGAATCTTTTCTCTAGTCTTGTCTAGAGTGGACAGAGAAGTTTGGAGTGGGACAACTGGGTCTGGAATGGGTGGCATTTTGTGACATTTGAAGCCCTTTCATTATCCACCCCGAAACGTCCCAAAATATCTGTATTTTATGAGATTAGGTTTGTGGAGTTCTACAAAATGGTTGGAAAGTGGTGAACGAACATGAGCTTTAGAGCAATAGATTTTTTTTTTTTTTTTTTCTTTATATTGTGTATTACCTGACTACTACATTTTTCACAACGGCACAATACATAGATTTTTAATGTTTCTGTTTTGATCTTGATTACAGGTCCAGAGCCCGAGGCTGCACTACTGTTCACTACTGATTTCTGATGGGTTTTTTTTATGGATGAAAACCACCATCCACAGCAGTATCTACCGGTACATCCTTTCTGCCTTCAGCAATGTTGGTAATGTGTATACGTGTGGACATTGATGTGGATGGTGAGTGTCTTCATGATCTCTCAGCAGTGCAACCTCCAGCTTTGACCAATAACTTCACATGATCAGATTTCAGCAGAGAAGAGAATTAAAATTAACTTTTTTCCCATATTTATTAGGAAATTCCTGCATATAGATTCACCGTATGACTCCATCACATATGACAGGGCTCAGAATTAAGAATAACAATGTGAGAAAATGTCTCTGGTCTCGACTTCATGGAGTCAGAGGTAGGTGATGGATCCTGTGCCTGAGGTTTGGAGCCTTCATTTCATGTGTGTACAATCATAAAGAAACTGTTCCTGTAAAAACAGGATATAGATTATTTATTTAGCACCATTAATTCCATGGTGCTTACATTTGATTATCACACGGCACCCATCATCCCCCCTCCATAAATTGTCTTCTGTCTCTCTAGCAGGCCATAGACATCTTACAAGTTGGTCTCTACGTTAAGTCTGCCCCCCCTTCCTTCCCTGCATCTCCTATCTGGATGAATAGAGATCTGATCTAAGCAGTAGCAGAGGTGTATAATGTATATATGAGTTATACGGCCAGGCATATCTCCTGTGCTGCACCGCTCCCATCACCACCCCGAGCACACTCTTCATTCTAACATTGACCACAACCTCGACTTCTCCTGTGCTGCACCTATCTAGCTCAGTACACTTCCACTCATCCCTGCCCTGGTGTATAGAGAAGGAAGATTGTATAGATTGTATTCAGTGCGACTGTATGAACAATGTGGTCAACTATACCTGTATTACTAAACTGAAACGTCATTTGGATTATATATCCTGGTACCTGATTTTGACTGGGGCAATTGGGCAAGATCCTTAAGTACATTAGGCCAAAGTCCTCAAAAATACTATGTACACTCCAATAGCCTGCATTAGGCTGGTGTGTCGCAGTTTTTTTCTCATTCTGGTCATATCTCTGATCTTGCTCCTTTGCCTTTGTTCTGATTTTGAGGTGTCTGAAGGAAATAGAGTAATCTTAAGTGGACAGTGAAGTCTGGAGGGGGCCAAGAAATTTGCAGGGGACAGGAGTCTGGAGGAGGACAATGGGGTCTGATGACAGAAGAATCTGAAAGGGACAGGTGATTGTGGAAAGGGACTGAGGAGTTTGGAGGGGGATCGAAACTCCGAAAAAGGAGTCTGTGCTACTTCATTTAACGTAGAAACCACCACATTACACCAAGACCACATCACACAGGAGGGAAACTATCACATGGTCTGAGGGCTCCAACCATTGTTTGTACATAAAACAGTGCAAAAAAGTGTCACATGAAACAGTAGCAATGTCACAAGCTGCCTCAGCATTCCAGGTTCTTGTACTGAACTCTGGCTTCAGCTCCTTATTCCAATCCCTGACCTCAGATTCAGCACCTGCCTGTGTCTACTGACCCCTCTCCCACTCCAAAATATACTTGCTGCCAGTGTCCTGCTTACAAGATCTACCACTGGTATGACTTAACTTACCGGAGACGTTGGGCCAACTCCTTCTGGTTAATCTTCTCCAGGACGATCTCCATGACCTTCAAGGCTCCTTCTTTTGTGTAGGAACCAATGAGGCATTCTGTCACGTACACACAGCTTTTATCCTCCAGATCCGTTAGAGGAATGGGCTTCATTTTGTGTTGTCGTAAGAATGCTTCGTCTCTCAAAAAGAATGTAAACATTTTAAAGCTCTCTTTTCCAAGTTCCCGGAGGATAGAGAGAATGAGTTCCTGGTGACTTGCAGCTACTGGGTCATCTGAACAAAGGAAACGTGTGTAGAAATGTGTAAAAGGTGTAAAAATTAATGTACAGTATGTTTTAAGTAGAAGGATTAATAGTCTATTTAACAAAATGAAGGAAAGAGAAATGTAAATCCCATCAATATTTGGTGTGACCTTTTTGCTTTTTGCCTTCCGTTAGTTGCTCTTGGTGCTTGCAGACAGTTTTTGGCAGAACTGGGCATGGAGGTTGATCTTCTGTGGATGTAGGCTTGCTCCAATCCATCTGTCCATGTCATCCCAGACAGACTGGATGATGATGAGGAGAAAAGAGGACCGTTCTTTTGAGTTGAAGAAAGTGATCAGTGCTAGCCTCAATCTGGTTCAAAGGTTCCTTTATTAAACACCAGCACACGACGCGTTTCAGAGCAACTGCTCCTTTTTCAAGTACATAAATGGTGGTTCACACAGACCTATCTCAAATTGACCATCTTCTAAAGGCATCACCGTAAACAGGATCCACCCACAGGGAGTGTCTCCATCAAACAAAGCATTTTGCATACATAAAATTTCAACCTTGATATGTAATTACATCATAGTTGCATATGCTCACTCATAAATAGCTATAAAACACACAGATTACCCTGTAATGGAGAAACCTCGGTTAGCATCCTGAGTTAAACTGTGCATGCTCTTAATGCAATACCTCCAAACTATGTAGGGATATGATGTTTACTGGTAAACGCGCGTTTGCAGTACAAAGCCTATATATTTCTCCGTATATCCGCTAATCATTTCTACTAAGTCGTGACCTACTATGCAACCTACTAAGGTGAGCGGCCACTCATGTGGATGCTTTTCTTATGATTCCATATTTGTATTAAATGATATCACACAAGGTGTTTCTCTGTGCTGTTGTTTTTTTATTCGCACTAGTGGATAGGATAGGGCTATATCTGGGGGGGGCCATTTCATCACTTCCAGGACGACTCTTCCAAAAGGCAAAGGTCACACCAAATATTGAGATTTACATTTCTCCTGTCTCCATAATTGTAACAAACCCTCAGCTGTGAGACATATACACTGTTCCAAATTATTATGCAAATATTTTCTCATTTTCCAAAATTACCTATATGAATTGCAGTCATTGTAATTTTCCAGTCATCTATTCGAGTATAATTGAAAGGATTTTGAACAAACTGCCTATGATAACAGTATATTTAAAAAAATAAACACTAAAAATGCATGTTTTAAATTATTATGCACAGCAGAATTTGCAACCTTTTCATTTTTAAGAACAAAAAAATGGTCATTGTGAAATTCTAAGCATTAGCAGGTTATTACAAACTGAAATCAGTTTTCAAGCCAAAACTTTATTCGAGGTGATGTTACATTTGCACATAGGACCCCTTGTTCGAAAGAAGCTTCTGAACTCTCTCGTCCATTGAATTTGTCAGTTTTTGGATGGTTTCTGCTTCAATTGTTTTGCATGAGGACAGAATACCCTCCCAGAGCTGTTGCTTAGATGTGAACTGCCTCCCGCCATCATACACTCCTTTTCATGATGCTCCAGAGGTTCTCAATGGGGTTGAGGTCAGGGGAGCATGGGGGCCACACCATAAGTTTGTCCCCTTTTTATGCCCATAGCAGCCAGAGATGCAGATGTGTTATTTGCAGCATGAGATGGTGCATTATCATGCATGAAAATGATCTTTCTGCGGAATGCATGGTTCTTCTTCTTGAACCATGGCAGGAAGTGCTGTTTGAGAAACTCCACATACATTATGGAGTTCATCTTTACCCCTTCAGGGATCCTAAAGGGGCCGACAATCTCTCTCCCCATGATTCCAGCCCAAAACATTACTCTACCTCCTTGTTGGTGCCGTAGCCGTGTTTGCATGGGGTGTCCAACAAGCCATCCTCCACTCCATCCATCTGGACCATCGAGCGTTGCACGGCACTCATCGGTGAACAAAACAGTTTTGAAGTCAGTCTTCATGTATTGTTTGGCCCACTGGAGCCGTTTCTGCTTGTGTGCAGTGGATAGAGGAGGTCGACAGGATGGCTTACGCACAGCTGCAAACCTCTGAAGGACCCTGCATCTTGTTGTTCGGGGGACGTTGGAGGCACCAGCAGCTTCAAAAACTTGTCTGCTGCTATGACAAGGCATTTTTGAAGTTGCTCTTTTAACCTGACGTAATTGCTTGTTGGAAAGAGTCCTCAATTTTCCCTTATCAGCACGCACACGTGTGTGCTGTGAAGCAGCTACATACTTCTTGATTGTGCGATGATCACGATGAAGTGTCTTGGCAATGTTGATTGTAGTCATGCCTTGACCTAAACACTCCACAATTTGTTGCTTCTCAGCAACCGACACATTCTTTTTTTCTTTCCCATTTTGGCTGAAAATGTAGGCTGCTTAATAATGTGGGACAGCCTTCTTAAGTAGTCTTGCCTTTAATTGGACACACCTGCCAAACTAATTAGCACAGGTGTCTGCAATTGCTTTCAGTGATATAAAGAGCCCTGACACACATCACCATCAATGAGTTTAACTGACAAACCAAAAAATTCTTACCTTATCACTCCTAAACACTTTTTGCATAATAATTTGGAACACAGTGTAGTCAGAGATTTCCAGGTATTTGATATCTGGACTTATTATTCATGGATTGAGCTTTATTTGCATAAGATCCTTTTATTTACAACAAAAATCTCACATAAACATTCACCTGCATGGATTGATGGCTGAATTGTTGATTGTGTGTTCTCTTTTAGGTCACCTACAGCAATGAAGAGTTAAATTAAAATCGTCACTTTGTATAATGTACTTTGTAAATGGTCAGTAACATGTAAACTTTGCATAAATAAATAGTACATGGGATTATTCTTTGTAATATATTTTATCAGAAAACATGCTTCTATCTTCTTGTATCAGGCAGTTTCTCTACTCCTCCTCCTTCTGCTAAACTGACTCACTCTGAAAATCTCTGCTATATCTGCCTTGAGATGGACTGTAGGTCATATCATCTATATTAAACATGTCTATGGGGAGTGGTGGAGAGAGCAGCAGAAACACAGGTTTAGTTTTATGCTGGAGCTAAATAGGAGCTGTCTATCAACCAAAGTGCTTCCCACACATCAGAATAAGTCAGTACCTTTCTATATATGCACTACATGGTGGTGGGGCTATTTCTGAGAGAGAGCTATTGAGCAAATTTTCATATGCACAGTATGCATTGTATGGCATGTATTATCCAAATATCAAAATATAAAACAAAAATGGCAGCTTTTCTGCAATGTGTGGCCTTAGCCTAACAGTGGAAATTAAACAAACGGTACCTTTTGTCAGTGTAGCCTTCCAGACTGTTTCTTTAGTTTTTTCTTTTGCCACAAGTAGATTAATATCAATATCATTTAATCTAAAGTTGATTTCTGTAGACTGATCCGGTTCTGAACTGAACATGAGAGTCTAAAAGGTTACAATTAAAAGGTTAACTTAAATTTATATTTCTAGAAAAGAAACATCAAGGTAAAACAAAGAGGTTTTCCGGGACTGACACACAGGATTAAAATATATATATATATATATATATATATATATATATATATATATAACATGCAGCAAACAAGAGTGGGTGGTGGTAACCCTAGGGGCACCTCCTGTAGTAAGTCTCCCTGAGCCTGATGGTGGTTGGGGTACCCTTGATAGTGCAGGATTGAGTACTCAGGAGACAAGGATGAATGTTGCTAAAGCTTAGTTTACTTGAAGCAAGGCAGGTAACAAACAGCAAATCTTCCACAAGATGGAAGCACAACCTAGGTAACCACTGGGCTGGAGCTGAGGCTTGGTGATGGTTCTCCGTGGGGTCAGTCAGTGACTCTCTAGCTTAGGCAGTCTTCACCAAAAAGTGTGCTGTCACAAAAACACAAGTACCCGCAGTTGCCCAAGTAAAAGTCGAGAGTCTAAAAACTGAACGCCATCCAAAAATTTCCTTCACAGTGTCAGACACATACACTTGACCAAAAATGTCACCCATTTCCTGACTGTGATATTGACTTGTGGTCCATCTAACTAAAACTCTTCTGAGGAGAGAGGGAACAGCTCGGTCTCCTGCCCATCAATAGAATGATCTAAGTTGAGGGATGTAACATCTCCCTTTCTCCAGCCACACTGGTTCATCTCTTCTCAGTTCTTGCTGACAGTTTTTGGCAGAACTTGTCAAGGAGGTTGTTCCTACCACCTTGTAAAAAAGTCAGTAGTATATATCTGGGGCACTAAACACATATATACTGTGAGTCTGTCGGTAAAGGTAGGCAAAATGGTCTGACAATACAGACCGTGTCGCTACATAGTTCAAAACAGGAATTCCCTGTGGGTTTTTTTTATTTTAAAGTCCATAAATGAAAAATGATCCTTGTTTGGAACAATAAAAACAAAACCTGCCCGGCTGAGCTCAGTTATCGTCCCTGACCAAGTGCCTTCGTACCAGGCACTGGGTACACTGTAATATCCAGCAAGTTTCACTCACAGGCAGGGTATAAAGTCCCAGATTTTACAGTCCCAGTTTACATCTAACATTGAGCCTTCAAACACATTGGGACAAATTGACTAATGCTGTCTAAACTTAGACTAGACTTGGCTTGGCTAAGATCCCTTTTGCTGTCTCAAGGCTCGGTGAGTCAAAAGCAAATTGAGGATCTGTTACATCCAATAGAGGGCGCATGAGCTCCCCAGCTCCTTTCCCATAATGCCTTGTGATAAACTTAGACTAGACTTCCGTATAACTTCTAATGCTGTGTAATAAATCTGGAGTATGGACAGTATATGTCTTGTAAAACTAAATGGTGTTGGTACCTCTGGACATACGTAGGCTTCTGGCTGGCTGGAGACAAGGTATTTTGTTTTAGTATATACGGTGTTCATAGTTTGAATAGGTTTCTCAATCCTCTGGAATCTAGATTTCTTCTTTTGGTCGAGGTTCTGAAGTAATGAAAATTACAAATTAAAGGTGATTAAAATGATAGTTAAACTTCTGAGAACAAACCAAGTTGCAGTAAATGTGCCATAAATGTTTGATAGATGCAGGTCCCACCATGAACTATGCATTGCCAGTGTGTAATGATGATGTAGATGCTGGCAAAGGTGGTTGGAGTAGGTCACTAGTTGTATCACTGGTTTTATATCACCTAGAACAGTGGTTCTGGTGTCATATGAAAACTGAGATTTTTATAGTCGGTATGAACAGCACACACAAAGCTCATATTCCCAATGGCATCTTTAACTACTGAGGTCTCCTTATTTATAACTAGGATAACAACATTAATAATTAACATATGAAATATAAGACTCAGCTTTCATATGACACTATCACTTTTCTAGGTGGTATAAAACCAGAGATACAGCTATTGGAAGAGACCCCACCTCTCCTCTGGTAATGGTACATACCACAATACAGTTTGAGTAAAGATTCTCCCTGGCAAAACTTAGAGCATTACTAGGGAGAATTTTAGAGCCTGCTGCTAAAAGGATGTAAAGTAGGTTTATAAAGTATATTACAAATATGTAAACCAAACACACTTTCCTTTAAAAAAAAAAAAAAAGTGAAATGACACTAGAAATTGTCATATGCTGATACAGTTTTAATCAAGACATCGTCTGACGAGTTGTCAGATAGGGGCACCATTCATGAACGCGTTGAATAGAGATGAGGCAAGGAATAAGCTCAGACCCAAAGACCATATAGCAGAGTCAGAAGGTCCTTGAGGATCTGCTCCAACTCCATCACAGAAATGAGTTTATTGAAGAGGGAGAGGGCAGTAGGAGTGAGGGCAGGTAGATGACAAGAGCGTATATAGTTTTCTAGAACGGCATCGCTCTCAGCTAGATCAGCAGGGAGGCCAGATGGGAAGGAGTACACTTTTAAATAAGTCATGAAACATGCGGTCGATTTTCAGCAGGATCACAGATCACTGCGCCACAAAGCATATGCTGTACCCTACCTCCACCCTATCCCGAAACTGTCTAGCTAGGAGCGTATGGGGTTTATTGGCCCGATCATAATAGTGGTGTTTTTGGTATAACAAGAGCTTATCAACTTTCCGAAGAGGAGTATCTTTAACCACTTCAGTACCGGGCCAATTTCTGGTTCAGGACCAGACACATTTTCGGGTTTTTTGTATGAGCAGTTTTGAGGGCTGTAACACTTTATCATTTGGGTTATTCAACTAATTTCTACATTTAAAGTTTTTACTTTTGTGTTAATTTTTTTTTTATATCTGGGAAAACATGTCTGTTTTTCAATTTTCATTTTTATTTAATAACACAGTGCTACTAAAAAAAACTTTATAAAATAGTTTTTCCCCTACGTTACAGTAATTTTTATTTTGTATGGTGTCGGGGGTGGGGCTATAACCTTTTAAAAAGGGCGTGTTTTTTTTTTTTTTACATTGTGTCCCCAAAAGGTCATAATAGACCTTGGGGGACATCTGATCACTCTATTTTGTTAGGCTGATTTTCCCCTGTAAGTGGGGCTGATAAACTTTAGCCCCAGTTGCAGGAGGAATATAGAGCTTATAGTGCTGATCTGGGTCCTGTAGGACCCAGCAGCTCTAACATGCAGATCCCGGGTCAGAGGGAAACCGCAACATGGCGGCACCCATAGTGGTGTATACACAGCGATCGGGAAGGCAGTGAAGGTAATAAACCTTCTCTCTGGGAGCTGGCTCCCCATTTCAGCAGCTGAACGATTTTGTGCAGCTGCTGAAATCTGCTTGGACGTACAGGTATGTCCTTGCAGAACAAGGCAACCACTTCCGGACGTATATACTCAATGGGCGGTCCGGAAGTGATTAATCTGCACCCTTAAATCGATAAGGGTTTTAAGGAGGAACGGCGTCGGATGAGTCAACATACAGTGTTCTGCCCGCTTCAATTGAGATCGAACTTCAATCAAGCGTAAACTTGGCATCACGTTTTAATTTAGTCCCTATGGCGATGCAGTGACCGTGCATTACAGCCTTATGGGCCTCTCAGAGGACTGTTTCTGACGAGAGAGAACCCTCAGTCAGTTCAAAAAAGGACTGAAGGTGGGATCGAAGCTGCTCCCATGTCTACGCACTCTGGAGGAGGTTCTCTTTAAGATGCCTATGACAGACTCTGGTGAACACATCACGAGCAGTAAGGTCTATCACAATAGGTCCAAAAGTAGTCACTGTGTAGCCAGCATCCAAAAGGAGTCAAAGGATAAAAAATAAAACTTAACCTTTAATTACAGCATGAAAAATATACATAAAAAAATCCATGGCAAATGCAGATGTAAGAAATTGCTTATATGTTTCAGGGCAATGAGCCCCTTAGTCTATGCTATGAGGGGACCGAGAGGCTTGGTTCCAGAGTGCCAGGAGTCGTGGGAGGATTTTTTTCTGAATCTTCAAATATGTGAGTGAGCTGTTACACTTTTTTCTGTTTTGTGTATCACAATAGGGGCATGGTCTGACCATGTAGACACCATAGTTGTGGGAGGTAAAGCTGCAGGCTGGGCCAGCGAGGAAGATTGGGTAGTGGAGAGTGCACCAGATGTGGGGTGTAGGGAAGATCCTTCAGGTGCATTGCCAGTGGGAAATCAAGGATAGAAGGGGCAGAGAGCAGATTGCCCATTCTGGGAGGAGAGAGGTGAGGGGGCCACAGGGCTCACCTGAGGATCCAGAGCGTGGTCCTGCAAAGATAGCGTCGGCCACATGTCGGACGTCCAGAACTCCGGAACTGCAGGGATAACTGAGCTTCAGCAGCTGGCAGTTGGGAAACTGCAGGCTCAATGGACAGGAGACCGTGGGAAGAGATGTGGCAGAGCAGGAGCCGGACTATAGGCATGGTTACGAGGCCCGTGAAGTGAGACTACTTTAGCCAGTCTTATAGCCAATACTCTTGCCAGAAGCACAGTTTCATAGTTAATACGAGTTGACACGTACAGGGGACCTTTCACCACCTCCACCAAATTCAGCTCTTTGCATCTTTCAATAGGGGCCACACTAATGATTTCAGGTCAGTTGAAATTATTTCTTTTTCCCCCCACCATTCCTGAATAATCATTTCTGTATGTCAGACTCATAGCATACCTTGTACATCTCATAGCACAGCGCTCACTTACCTTGACTGCTTGGTTAGAATATGGAAGTAGATATAGATGAATTCTGTATTCCTCCTCTGGATCATCCTTACACAGTATCCGGAAGTAAATCAGGACAATTCCATGAATTGGGATTTTCCTCCTACCTTTGAACAGAGAGCCCAGGCCGGAGAAAGTGGGATTCTCCAACGTGACGTAAAACGGCTCTATCGTTGTTGGTGTTTCCAATGTCATCTTTCCATCTTTAAAGTGAGCGCATTTTACCAGTGACAGGTCCCCAGTAAATTCTGCGGGACAGAGATAATACTCATCTATATCTTCTTATTTAACCCTTATCTACAGTCACGTCAGTAAAGTAAGACCTCTCCATGAAAAGGTTTGTTTTTCTGCTTTTTACATATTTTATATCCCCACTCCACCATAGCATTTTGATATGATTTAGATCCAACCTGTTACTTGTCAAGAATCCTTCATTTCTTGATGAACTTACTAGGATGTTGGGGATCATTGTCATATTACAGGGTCCACTTTTTATTTAGCGTCAGTATTTTGACAAATTATACCACATTATCCACCTACTAGACCTCTTCTGGTACAATAAAGAATGTGAAAATATGCAACGCCCGGGGCCAGAAGTGTGGAAACACCACAATGGGAGGAGGCACAAGATTGTGGCTGCTTTGTCGGTATTTCTCAGGTCACGATGGTTTTGGAGCAAAATCCTCCTCCAGGCCCTGGGGCATCACAGTAATGAGGGGGTCACACTTGGGTGATGATAAAGGGTCCCCCAGGGAACTCTGTGTGGGTCTCCTATGTGTTGATGTTTAGGTATGCCTTTGATGGTAGGTAGGAATGAGACACAGGAGACCACAGTGGCAGTTTTAAATAGGCAATACTCGTGGCATAGTTTATTTAGTAGGGATTCTTCCAGTCACAGGGTAACATGGAGGCTCAGTAACTTACAGGAAGTGGTATCCACACTTTAGAGCACCCTACAAAGAAATACGGGGCACATTTTGGCCATGGATGGTAAGTTTTCCTCACTGATGAAACAGTGGAAATGTTCAGTTACAAAGAAGCCTTTCTCTGCAAGTACTGGTGTCTGTTGGCATGAGAGAGCCTGTAGTGGCCTAACTACCACTAACTACTAAACTACTACCTTTAACTCCAACTAGCTACTAACTAACAAACCGACCTAAACACTGGCTAAAGACTTTTCTAGCTTTATGCTAGTCTCTAATCACTGCACAAAACATAAACATGCTATACATCAATACAACTGTTCACAACTAGAAGTGGCTCATTTGGGGGACTCTGCAAATAGATTCTATGATGGTGGGTGGCCCAGATGCAACCAGAAAGCCGGGCAGTCAATACTGCAGAATAATCTTTATTTACAGTACTGACTGACCACAATCTACTCGGAATCAAGTTTCTGATCTTTGTAGTAAAGCTATGAATTTTAAGCTGACTTACCCTTGACACACAGGTAATGAGGTAGGTGCACGGCTGAGACTGCTTTAGGATCATCAAGGACTTTTATGTCAAACAGAGGACCCAGCATCTCATATTTATTGCTTGGAATTTCTAAGTGTTCACTCCAAGAAACAATTTTATAGTCAAGAGTGACGGGACCCTTCACCAGGAATTTGAGTCCAGTCTTCTGGCAATGATAGAGGCCTGGAGATGTCAGGACTAGTCTGAAAGACCAAAGAGTGCAGAGGAATCATGGAAAGGTTCACTACAATGGGAAATAATTTTGTGTACTATCATGGTTTTTATCCATAAACTGCCTGATATCGACAATATAAAATCAATGTTTATTATAAATTTTAAAAGATAAATCACATCGTCCACCCAATATGACATTAGTGGGGGATAATACAGACTACCTCTGTGATAAATGCAAGGTACCAAAGCTTCAGGGAATATGTTGTCCAGACAAAATTTATCCACTGCAATACACAGAGCTAATTTACAAAATATCGATGTTGGACACTGTGCTTGTTCTGTGTTCACAATACATGAGAAATTAACAAATTGTCAGTAATATTGTGAATGATTAATAAAAGTTGTAAAAAAAAAATGTTCTTTTAAACCACCATATAATAAAGCTGCAGACGTGTGCAGTATATTACTAAACTGCACACAAGTATCTATACAGAAAAGTACCTGACGCGTTTTCCCCAGTCAAGTTATAAAAATGCTGGTTTATCAGAGGTATGTATTTCTTAAAGGATACCAGGTATTGAATTCATGCCTTGGATCCTTATCTAAATAACATGGCTCAAAATTACTGTAAGAGCTAACATCTGATCGGTAACGCAATATGACATATGCTATATGTGATCTTATAGTCTAATCCATATGGTGTTCAACATATAGGTTTGTGGAACAGTTTTCCAGTGTGAGACAATGATGCCACTGTTTTTTATTTCATTTCCACAGGCCTCCTATCTCTCTGGTTAGACAATAAGTAGTCACGACTATCATGATTTTTATAAATATTGCCAGAAACATGTATCTTTATTTGATCCCCTAAGATGAGAAGAGTTATCCCACTGTTGTGGCGTAAATGCTGCAGAAAACACCCCAGTGTTTTACAATCCCAATGTAGCGAATCCAATCCAAACATTGCGGAAAAATACACGCAGCACTACGTGGGGCCTTAGCCTGAAGGAGTTTTACCAATGAAGACCATTATTCCCTGTCCATGGGCTAAGGAATAAGTATCAGATTGTTGTAGGTCCGACCACTGGGACCCCCCAACAATGCTTCCATCATGTGAATGAAATGCAAGTGCATTCCATGACTAGCGTTCTAGTCAGTTCTCTGGTCTAGAGGCCCCATAGAAGTGAATAGAGCAGGGGGGCTTTCAGGCACTCATTCTTCACCCATTGTCAGGGGTCCCAGCGGTCAGACCCCAAGCAATATGACAATTATCCCCTATTTTGTGGATAGGGGATAAGTGTCTTTAATTCTAAAACCCCTTTAGGCCAGGGCCCCACGTTGCGAAAATGCCACAATTTCTAAAGGTGTTTTTGCAAATCGCAGCATGTCAATTCTACCTATGGAAACGCTGGTGTTTTCGGTATATTTATAATACAACAGAGACCCGGCAGCTATATTTAAATACCCGACATCCACTGTACTATTACGGTGGATGTCGGGAAGGGGTTAAGAATACATAATAAAAATGTCACCCTAGGTGGATGGCACAATAATTTTAATTGCATGAGCAGTCTGAGACGTATCTGTAAGGTAGCACCTCCGTCTTGTTCTCTGGTCCTAGTATAGGGACAATCTGCTGTGAACGCTAATTCATTACAATTCAGGATTATCATTTGCATCACTTTGTCACACTTTGGGTGAAAACACAGGATTATGTTAAGGTTTTAAATAGGTTTGGCCTTTGCTTCAGTCATTAAAGCTGGCCATACACATTAGATTACTTGTCAGGACCTAATAACCATATAATGTGTAAGGAGGCTCCTGATTCTTATCGACTGTAGATGTCGGAGGAAAGAAGTGTTTGCATGTTTAATTTTCTCATGAGAGAACCTTCTGTCAGATATTTTTGCTCTACCTATTGAGAACACACACCCCCAACGCAAAGGATGCATGTGTTTGAAATAATAGGGAGGATATCTTTCCAAGGGATTTGGCCACCTTAAGATGTTGTTCATACATCCTCAATCTATATACATATGCCATTCGCATTTTTCAGACTACGTACAAATATCCGTTCATTTCAATTAATTCAGACATCAATGCTTTAGTGTTTTTAACTGATGTAAGTCTGTGGGTCTGTTTTAACAGACCATCAATATTCTATTATACTATATGAGTAGGTCTTACCTGTATGTGTTCTTAATCATGACTGGGACAACCAATGCATCAGAATTCTGGACCTAATGATACAGTAATGAAACAAATAAGTAATTCATTTAAGGAGAAAAACAAAAATGGGCAGAGGCAAAAAACACATACTTAGGCTTACATGCATATGACAATGTACATGTAGTCCAGCCAAGCCATTCACTACGCTCAGTGAGCCCAGGCCGCAAAATGGAGAGAATTAAGAGCTGTCCTGAGTGTTGCCCTGGACTCATGGCCCCATACACAGGCCCGTGATAATACGCAGTTTGTGTGTAAGGGGCCATAGAAATGAATGAGCCCAGACACTGAATATATGGACTTTCATTTGGTTTTTTTTTGCTGTATTTACTTCTTATTAGTGCACAGTTTTATTAAGTGTGAGCCCATATGATGCTTCCTTCCTGAGTTGATTGTGTAGGTCCAAAAGAGGGGAGTCTTACAGCTACAATGGTTAGTGTAGGGACACATGTATATGAGGTTGTCTTATCATGGCAGATGGATTCACACACTTCAAAAGGAGTATTAAGATACTCACATTTACAATGTATTAGACATAGCAGGAATGTAATTTGAATTAATATAAAATGTTCTCTGTATCCTGGGGCCTGCAGACTGCTGCTATGTACAGCTGCATCTCAATAAATGAGTATCTTTGAAACGTTCATTCATTTCAGTAATTCAGTAATACAATCCATAATCAGCGTCTTCCATGATTGTGTGTCCTACTGAACCAGACTGAGGGACCATTTATAGGCTTAGGAAACCTTGGCAGGTGACACTGAATTTACAAGACTGAACTGAACTTACAATATTCTCATTTTCTTAGATTTGGGTTTTCATTACCTGTAATCCATAATCAACATTTACAGAAATAAGACATGAAATAGAACACTCTGTGTGTAAAGAATCTAGAAAATATAGGTCACTTTTTAATTTAATTACTGAAATAAACGTTTCAAAGCTATTCTAATTTGAGATGCCCCTGTATTTGTGTTCATCTACACATATAGGCATAATAGAGTCAAATTAAGAGTCTATGTAATTTCAGTTACTGTTCCATCCTTTGGCGAAGGATCCTTTCTGACTAGGGAATTTATTACATACCTATAGCTGCCTAATATTTGTATCAGCCAAAGCTTTCGTGTACACACTGGATATCCTGGATATTTTCCGTTCGCTTTCCATAATTGCTGTAAATTTTCTCACTGTTTTAAAGTCACATGAAAAAATGCTGCACAATCCGCAGGCAGGAGGTTATAGAGCAGGAGGAGCTGAGCAGATTATACATTAAGACTAAATTTAGAGGTAGAAAGGGCTAAAGAGTTTCTGCTAACCACTGAGCCACTGTACTTCCCACATGCAGCTGTCTGCTGTTTTTCCATAGACTAAAAGTCTGTGGATAAAGAACTGAGATATGGTCAGTGTGGTGGTCCATTTTTCACAGCCCCAAAGATGACATAAAGCATAGGAAAATAAATAATGTAAACTGGATCAACTACAGACAGCATGTGACCCAAAAATAAAGCAGGATTGTATACTGTCCGTGATTAGACCCCACATGTCCGCAAAATGCAGATCTGTAAATAAGCCTGTGATCAATCAGAAAAAAAGTCTCCAACGCCTGCATGTAGGAGAAAATTTGGTCAGCAATGCACATGGAGGTCTGCAATTATATAGATGTCCAGCTGAGAACAATGAAAGATGGAGATCATGGAAATTTTCAGAGCAGTTATGGGATTGTAAATGGTCATTTAGAGTTCAAAAGAAATATGTCCATTATTTTCTTACCTTTCTACACAGTCTGCAGGCCGTCACATGGCTTTTTTCAGCTGGAAAACAGAAAAACATATAATTCACCGTTTTAGGCCAGGGCCCCATGTGGTGTAGATGTTGTGGGAAAAACATGGTGTTTTACAGTACCTGCTTAGTGCAAGGGATTCTAGTGAATGCCATCCACACACTGAGAAAAAATGTGTAGCAGACACGCTGCGATTTCCAAAACCTATTTATCAAAAATTCTGTGGACTTTCTGTGAAAAACTCTATGGGGAAAAACCACGATGTGTTGCATTTCACATGGGGCCGTAGCTTTAGGCTGCTTTTGTGCTAGCTGCACATTTTGTGGCCTAGGAAACAATGAAAGTTGTACATCTGGCATTTCCACGTGCCATTCGTGTCGATCCATGTGACCAATGTGTGACATCCGGAGCCGCCCAGCAATTCATATGAATAGCTTACACTTCTTGCCTCAGCCCTATCACACAGAAGTGTTTAACACTTGTACTACCCAGCTTTCTGAGATATTAAGACAGTGTACAACTTGTCAGCAGCGTACCTCTTGGTGAGAGACTCTACAAGCTATTCAAAGATATTTTGCCGAATTGACTGACAGACTTTGAGAGGGAGCACATCACTTGACTGAGAGAAGCAGAATGGTCATTTTGACTATTTCCCAGTCATCTAAGGCTGTTTTCACCTAGCTGTTGGGAACAGCGGTTGCGGGTGGGCATGCACACGGTGAACAGGCTCTGGGCGACATGGGCAGGTCACCAGCAGATAGGATCATTTAATCCACCGACGAGCACAAGCAGCTCCCACAGTTTTCTTGTACACCATCCTGACAAAGGTGGCGCACCATCTCTTCATTAGTCAGAAGTCACTGCTCTAATCTAATCTGTTCTCTCCTACTCAAACTGCACTCTCTTCTGCAGTAATGCTATTTTTCTTTATTTTTACACTGTCCCTGCTCTCTTTGCTGCCTTTTCCACAAAAATGATTCCTCTCTCCTGGATATTCTTTTACACACGTGGACAAAATTGTTGGTACCCCTTCTTTAATGGGAGAAAAACCCACAATGGTCACAGAAATAACTTGAATCTGAAAAGTAATAATATAATAAAAGTAATAATATATAAAAATTCTATGAAAATGAACAAATGAAAGTCAGACATTGCTTTCCAACCAGGCTTCAACAGAATTTAAAAAAAAAAAGAAAACTCATGAAACAGTCCTGGACAGAAATGATGGTTCCCTTAACTTAATATTTTGTTGCACAACCTTTTGAGGCAATCCCTGCAATCAAACGATTCCTGTAACTGTCAATGAGACTTCTGCACCTCTCAGCAGGTATTTTGGCCACTCCTCATGAGCAAACTGCTCCAGTTGTCTCGGGTGTGAAGGGTGCCTTTTCCAGACGGCATGTTTCAGCTCCTTCCAAAGATGCTCAATAGGATTTAGGTCAGGGCTCATAGAAGGCCACTTCAGAATAGTCCAATGTTTCCCTCTTAGCCATTCTTGGGTGTTTTTAGCTGTGTGTTTTGGGTCATTATCCTGTTGCAAGACCCATGACCTGCGACTGAGACCAAACTTTCTGACACTGGGCAGCACATTTCTCTCTAGAATCCCTTGATAGTCTTGAGATTTCATTGTATCCTGCACAGATTCAAGACACCCTGTGCCAGATGCAGCAAAGCAGCCCCAGAACATAACAGAGCCTCCTCCATGTGTCACAGTAGGGACAGTGTTATTTTCAAGATATGCTTCATTTTTCCGTCTGTGAACATAGAGCTGATGTGCCTTGCCAAAAATTTAGATTTTTGTATCATCTGTCCAGAAGCTTTGGCTTGTCACTATTTAGTTTGGCAAATTCCAGTCTGGCTTTAAGTTATTTCTGTGACCATTGTCGGTTTTTCTTTCATTAAACGAGGGGTACCAATTTTGTCCACGTGTGTATACAGTGGGAAAAAAAAGTATTTAGTCAGCCACCAATTGTGCAAGTTCTCCCACTTAAAAAGATGAGGCCGGCCTGTAATTGTCATCATAGGTAGACCTCAACTATGAGAGACAAAATGAGAAAACAAATCCAGAAAATCACATTGTCTGATTTTTTTAAAGAATTTATTTGCAAATTATGGTGGAAAATAAGTATTTGGTCACCTACAAACAAGCAGGATTTCTGTCTCTCACAGACCTGTAACTTCAAGAGGCTCCTCTGTCCTCCACTCATTACCTGTAGTAATGGCTCCTGTGTGACATTGTTATCAGTATAAAAGACTCCTGTCCACAACCTCAAACAGTCACACTCCAAACTCCACTATGGTGAAGACCAAAGAGCTGTGGAAGGACCAGAAACAAAATGGTAGCCCTGCACCAGGCTGGGAAGACTGAATCTGCAATAGGCAAGCAGCTTGGTGTGAAGAAATCACCTGTGGGAGCAATAATTAGAAAATGGAAGACATACAAGACCACTGATAATCTCCCTCCATCAGGGGCTCCACGCAAGATCTCACCCCGTGGGGTCAAAATGATCACAAGAATGGTGAGCAAAAATCCCAGAACCACACGGGGGACCTAGTGAGTGACCTGCAGAAAGCTGGGACTTACGTAACAAAGGCTACCGTCAGTAACACACTACGCCGCCAGGGACCAGCAACAGTGTGTGCCAACCTTGTGAAGACTTACAGAAAACGTTTGACCTCTGTCATTGCCAACAAAGGATATATAACAAAGTGTTGAGATGAACTTTTGTTATTGACCAAATACTTATTTTCCACCATAATTTGTAAATAAATTCTTTAAAAATCAGACAATGTGATTTTCTGGATTTGTTTTCTCATTTTGTCTCTCATAGTTGAGGTCTACCTATGATGACAATTACAGGCCGGCCTCATCTTTTTAAGTGGTAGAACCTGCACAATTGGTGGCTGACTAAATACTTTTTCCCCCACTGTGTATATATGTGTATATATGTATATAAATATTTACTTTCTTTATGTAGGTGAAGAAGCAGAAGATTCTCATAGAAAAGCTGAACATGCTTCCACTGTATAGTGCCTATGACATTTATAAGTGACCTCTGCACCCTTAGCCCCTCCTGATTGGCTTTCCAGTAATCCTTTGCATCAGCTTCTCAGCCAAACGTTTCGTGAAGTTTGGATAGAATTTGGCTCACTGCTAACCAGCTTGCCCATCTCTAGTAATAACATGCTGACATTTTTTTTCACACTTCTCCTATCAAGAACCATCCAGTACTGGGTTGCTATACTATACACTTCTTACCTGGAGGACTGGAGTTTGTTGTTGCAGAAGATGATGATGGTCCAGGTTCTAGATAGATGAAAGACAGACAGAAGATAAATGCATTATCCAAAACTACAATTTAGGATTATAGTATATGTCAGATACTTAGTAAATAAAACTCAACACAGAACAGACATCACCAGGAGTGAAAAATATAAAAAGGAAAGAGACCTGAAATTCTGATATTTGGCTTAGACTGAGACCTGTTACCTCTGTATAGCAGGAGTGTCCAAACATTTTACAAAGAGGGTCAGATTTGGTGAGGTTAAAATGTGTGGGGGCTGACCATTCAGCTTGACATTCTTTTAACCATTAAAGAGGACCATTCATGTCCTCATAGATGTGGGGTATTATATACCACCAGGAAGCCAACTTTCTGAATTCAGCGCACTGTCAGCTTTCCCGGTATGCGCCCCGGTGCTGTAGATATCAATGCTGAAACTAATGGCACTGATATCTCCCCACTGTCAGAAGGGCAGGCCTTACAGCCTTGCTTGATCGCTGGGCAGTGAGAATTGACCCCGCTCCCTGATGGTACAAGTTTATGAAAGAGTACTGTCTGGGGGGTGTTCCTCACAGTGCAGTGATGACGCTAGGCTGTAACCAGGGAGAACCTGGCTGCATTTACTTACTGCTCCTGTGTGCCGCAAATAAGGTTGCCATGATGTAATGTGCGGTGCATGGGGCCCCCTGGAGGCTAAAGAGGAGGCCGCGAGCAGGAGTGAGGATAGGTAAGTTAATAGGGGCCATTACAGGACCTCCGCTTCCTATTATAAAAGCAGTGGGGTCCAGTAAGGCCCCCTAAAGGTACAGGGCGCACTAGGTGATTCACCGTTACTCTGGTGGGCCAGTCTGAGCCTGCTGTGGTCAACAGTGCTGGCAGGCCGTATATTATTGATTTTATGACCGAGGCTCCGGGCCGGTGGAAATTTGAACACTGGCCGCAATTGACCTCCGGACTGGACTTTGGACATGCCTGCTGTATAGTGACTAATATTAACTCCATGTAATAATTCAGAATATTCCGTGGTACATGCTGACACTGTTTGGTGTCTGTCTTCAGCTACCAAGAAACCATCCAGTCCGCTCGACACTGATTACCTGGAGGACTGGTGACACTTGATGTGGAAGATGATGATGGTCCAGATTCTAGAGAGAGAAAATATAATCACTGTCTAATGAATCAGAGTGGATTCACATATATCACAGATTTTTAGTACTCTACAGGCTTTCTATGGCTTTCGTCACACAAGGGTTTTTTCCCACATTTTTTTCAGTTTTTGCCTGATATTAACTTCAAGTATTATCAGAATATTCATTGGTAATAACATGTTGACTATTTGTGGTCTCTTTTTCACACTTCACCTATCAAGAAACCATCCGTAGTGGGCGCTATACACATTACCTGGAGGTCTGGAGATTGTTGCTGTGGCAGAAAATGATGGTCCAGGTTCTAGAAGAAAAAAAAGATAAGATGAATTTTCCAAACTGACTATATTTAGGTTTGTATTATATTTAAGAAACCTGACAAAGTCAACACAAATCTCAGGAGCTCAGATACCCGGCAATTTTATCAGTGAAATTTTAAGAGAGCATAAGAAATGTAACTCAGAAAATCCTTAATTTTACAATCACTGCCTAATGAATTATCAGGGTGAAAAAGCACAAAAGTAGTGACATACAAGACAATATCAAGTGGTGATGTGGGTGAGGAGAAACAAATGTGGCCCAACAGGTCTATGAAATGTACCATGGAAATGTAATCGGTATGTTGTCTTCAAAATGACCAGAAAATAGTATGTATATGAGAACAACTTAAAATATAACTTTTAATAAAATTTAAATATAAAGAAAAACACCATAGTGAAAATGTATGAGAATCATTTTGGTTCTCCAATGTGGACCTAAAAGATATATATATATGCAACCATAGGAAAAACCATCAAATCAGTCAAGGAATACAATTACTTGTTACTCTCAAGTTGTATTCTGACAATATTTGAGGTTCTTTATTTTCCTACAAGGATGCTAAAAAATGAGTATCTACACTCTGTTCAAAGGGCAGGTCTCACAGTTCAGCATAAATGGGCGCCGAGATACTAAATCTTAAATAGCCCTCCTAGTCCCTCCCCTCCCTAGAAGGACAGAGCCAGCCACCAATCAGGACTGTGGGTGTAATAACCACACCCCTGATTGTCCAGGCAATTGTGCCAATTTCCCCCCCCAGTAGTAACTGCTCATTTAAAAATACCACAAACTCAACAAATACAGCCTCTATAAGGTCACCTTCAAACAAAATGAACATTCACAAGCCCAAATTTCATCCAGTATACCACCACAGGATGCCCACACCCTGGGCACAATCCATACAGCACGTATGCCACACAAATGCCTGCAAAATAATGCACATTATAAGAAAGCACAACACTTGGAGAAAAGGGAGGGAATAGTCAAAGGACAAAAAGGTCTACCACATTTAATATTCTAAAGGACAACCCCTGGGATAGGCTAGAGACGCACTATAAATAACCACGCTGATAATGAACATGAAAAAACACTCAAAATAAACACCAGTTTTTCCGGAGAATACAGAATGCACTAAGGCCACAAAAAACCCTATTTTTAAGTTGATACCGCCTCCTGACAAAGCCATCTTCCTGGCGAAACGCACATCAGGCGTTTAGCGCCTTTCCCTCCCTGGGTTGTTAATTGGGTTCCATATCCACCTCAATTGTACCATCATGACTCTAGGTATGTGTGTGGTGGTTCTGATTCTGTTTGACATTATAATGTAGAACTACCTTCCAGACTCCTGATGAGCAGTGGATTATGTCTTCTCAGAGATTTCAGGAACTGATCCTTGTGTTCGTTGTTCCAGAATTCAACATAACTGAAGAGCTCTCGCATCTTCTCCTGAGAGGTCGTCTTATTACACGTGCGCTCATATTGTTCAGCTGTTAGCAGTTTATTCTGATAGAGATCATCCAGGATCGGAGTTACCAGCGCCACACATCTTATCAGTGCAGCGCGATGTCTGTCCACAAAATGCTCCTCATCTGTAATAAGAACATATAACATGAGAGATTTTCTATCATACGTGTCTTCTATCAAGCAGAAACCATCTATCTGTATGTGCAGGCATTGTTCATGATGGAGTTGTGTACAAGTCACATGTAAATCCTCCACAATGATCTGTCCACAATAATCTCGGTTGGTCTAAAGTGCATACCAAAATACATACCCATCTTAATACACAGTGGTCTACCCTACAACCCCAACATGTAATAACAAAATATCCTGGTAGTATGAAACCTGCAAGATATTATAAGGCAATAAACTATATCATCTCCAACATCCATTTGTACTGCACATTTCTCACAGTGGGCTCACAGCACAGTCCAGGGGTAACTAAGCAGTATTTTGCAGTATTCTATTATAGCGAGGGTGTTTTTTGCCCTCAAATGCCAGACTGAAGAGGTTTTTTTGAGTCTTGCTTTAACCCCTTGTGATGATTCTGCCTAAATATGGCCATAACTCAGAGATGTATTTTGGTCTCTGGGTAGCGTATTTCTCTCTAGTTTCATTTATTCATACTGTGCGCAGCTATGAGCCTAGGTCTATATTGGCAGTAGTGGCAACACTGGAACAATAGGGCTCCATTGAATTCATACACAGTCCTGGCTGATCAAACAAACATGCATTGTCCAGCTGCACTGGTTGAACAGATATGGCTGATAACATTGTATCAGGTCATTTGGTCTCATCTACATACAAAAGATCTGGACTTGATTGCATTAACTCATCAGACATGCTGTTGCCGGTGACCTCATTCTGGGAGGTGGCATAAAGGGTATAAAAGATGAGGTAAGAGTCAGTGGGTGGAGTTGATGCTATGGAGATTATGCTATGGAGTTGACACAGACAGACCATCACAGACTTCCACTGAGAGAGACTATCACTGAGATGCTACTATGAGCAGGCAGGTTGGAATGCTGCTGCTGACGATGATGAGCCTACAAGAGACTGAGAGAGATTACTGGACTAATGTTGAGAGACTGTGATGAGAGCATGCAGGCGGGATTATTCTATTGATGCCACATGCTAGGAGTTAAGGCTGAGAAGCCTCCACTGGGATCTCACACATACCAGAGCATGTGTGAGTGTTGGACTATAGAACCACATCAAGGACATGTGTGGTAAAGTAACTATTTCACCTTTATCCCTTTTATTTTATTGGTTCTGTATCTTGTAACTAGTAACTGTTAATGCTTGCATATATCTGCATATCTGTTCTGATCTGTATATGTTAGATGTTAATACCGACCCATTTAGGGGTTAATAAATATATAAAATTTAGAAAGATTGTCTTGAATTTATCTTGTGAACCCGGCACTCACTGGCGGTGAGTGTGGTTTTTATATGAAAGAAGACTCAGGTGGGGCCACAGCAGTGTTGGCGCACTGAGGATCTTTCACACCCCTTCTAACCCCTTTCCTGCCATAGCCATTTTTTGATTTTTACTCCCCGCCTTCCAAAAACCATAAGCTTTTATGCACAGAGCTGTATGTACTCACTTAATATTTGCAGGACAAATTGTACTACGTAATGGTGCCTTTTAATATTTTGTATGATGTACTGAGAATCTGCTCTTCAGATCTACTTACTCATTGGCTGAGCACTGCTCTTTATATTTCTCCACAAACTAGACCACCATGAAGAGTCTTTTGATGGTGAGCCGGTCACGATTTTTCTTTTCTCTTTGTATAAAAAAGTAAACACAGAACAGACATCAGTGAAATATTCCAAGGAAAGAAACCTGATAAAGTTGAAAGAAAAAAGTGGCACTGTGGCAGGCTATGTAAAAAAAAAAAAAAATTGTGATGTGCAACTTCACAGAATTGTCACTACTGTTACACAGTCTGTTCTGGAGTCTTACACTAACTTCTATGATCACTCCCTATATTGGTGTAAATGAATTAAATGTATCTAATCTGTCCTCTCCTCACTATATTTTCTGTAGTAATGCTATTTTTTTCTATATTTTTGCACAATCCTTGCTGGTTGAGGTCTGTCTCTGTGCAGAGCCCCTTCACAAAATGTCTCCTCTCTGCTCTCATTATTCTGTTTTATAGAGTGCCTATGACACAAGTGACCTTTGCAACTACAGCCTCTCCGGATTGGCTGAGAGGCTGGCGCACAGGATTTTTGGAAAGCCAATCACAAAACTTTGTTTCACTGTCGAATTTGGTTTGTTACTAAGCGATTCAGCTATCTCTAGTAATAACATGCTGACACTTTTCGATGTCTGTCTAATACTTAGTGGAAGAGTGAAGAAATCAGGCAATACCTTTTAGAGGCTGAGTATATTTGATAGTAAGCTTTCGAGAGTACTAGCTCTCTTCTTCAGACATGGTGTAATACTAGAAACTGAAAACGTACGCTATTTATACATACACAAGACATGGATCTTCAAAAGGATCTTGGAATAACACAATGCAATATAAGTAGAGAAGTTATTTACAACAGGTCAGGAAATAAACAGTCTGGAATATTTGTGGTGCGTGACAGAGGGATCTGTTATCTGTTTGTAATCAGGTGGTGATTTGTGACCCTGATTTCTTCACTCTTCCACTACTTTCTATGGCTAACACGATACAACATTATACTACTGTCTCATACTTGATCTAGCAAGAAATCATCCAGTACTGGGCACTATAGACATTACCATAAAGGCTGGAGGCCCTTGCTGAGGCAGAAGATGATGGTTCAAAGCCTGGACAGATGAAAGACAGAGAGAGAAAAAGATAAATGCATTCTCCAAACCTATAGTTTAGGATTATACTATTTGTAAGAAATTTGGTAAATAAAAATCAACACAGATCAGACATCACCAGGAAATATTTCTCTGGAGCTCAGATACTAAATGTAAATCAGAAAAACCTTTATTTTACAATCACTGCCTAATAAATTATCAGGGTGAAAAAGCACAAAAGTAGTGACATACAAGACAGTAACAAGTGGTGATGTGGATGAGGAGAAACAAATGTGGCCCAACAGGTCTATGAAATGTACCAAAAAGTCTGACAGGAGAGGTTGAAATCTGAAAGAAATATAAGGTAAAAGTGATAAGAAAATACAAATTTTCTTGCCCCAAAAAGATTTTTTTTTTGGATGGGATTAGTCAGAACCTCGTTCACTTTGCTGGAAAACACAGCGTTTTCACAACGTGGGGCCTTAGCCTGTAACTACAGCCGGAGTTCCTCTAGAAATGGCAGGGATGGTTTATTACCGTCCCTGCCTTCCCGATCGTTATATACAAAGCTATGGATGCCGCCATGATGCAGCTCCCCTCTGACCCGACAGTCACTTAGTCTCTGATTCCCGGCAAAGCTACAAATCTATAAAAATATTTTTCCTGTACGATAAACGCCATAGCAGGAAAAAAAAATCAAAAGTGCCAAACTGCTGTTTTTTCACTGTTTCGCCTTTGATAAAAATTTTAACAAAAAGTGATCAAAGCAAAAACAATTCACCAAAATGGTATAACTAAAAAGTACACCTGGTCCCGCAAAAATAGACTCCCTATGCATCCCCGTACATGGAAGTATAAAAAAGTAATGGGTGTCAGAATATGGCGACTTTTAGGAAAAAAAATGTTTTTGCAGAGTTTTGGATTTTTGTTAAGGGGTTAAAATGTAAATAAAACCATAACCGTACCGAAACATAGAATACAGGTGTCATTTTGGCTGCAGAGTGAACGTCGTAAAAACGAAGCCCGTAAAAGTCGCACAAATGCACTTTTTCTTTAAATCCACCCCATTCTGAATTTTTTTCCAGCTTCCCAGTACATTGTACAGAATAATAAATGGTAGCTTCATGAAGCAAAATTTGTCCCGCAAACATTAAAACCTCATATGGCTCTGAGAGAGGAAAAGTAAAAAAGTTATGGGGTTGGGAAGGGGGGGGGGGGGTCCAAAACGAAAATCAAAAAATTCCTCTGGCGGGAAGGGGTTAAAAACAAACAAGTTTCCCTTTTTTTGTTTACATTTTCCCAGATATGCAAAAATAGAAATAGCATATGCGTCACTGAAAAAAGAAGCAAATGTAATAACCCTCAAAACCGCATGTACGAAAAAAACCAAAAATGTGTCTGGTCTTGAACCAGGGAAATTTGCTGGGTACTGAACTGGTTAAAGGGGTTGTCTACGATCAGACCAATATTGAGAAATCAAAATTGACACCATCAGAGACCGTCTCACCCTACACCCCCAACAACCACTCTATCCAACTGCTCGGTGCTCTTCATCTTTAACCTGTTTCTCCACCATCACTGATGAAAAGCTCTCCACCCTAATCTCTAAATCCCACCTCACCTCCTGTGCACTCGACCCAATCCAGTCACATCTCATCCCAAAACTATTGGAAAACATTACTTCTGCCCTAACCCATCTCTTCAACCTATCCCTAACCAATGGATCCTTCCCTTCCGCCTTCAAACATGGAACTGTCACACCTATACTTAAGAAACCCTCCCTGGACCCGTCCTCTCCAGCCAACTATCGCCCTATCTCACTGCTCCCGTACGCCTCTAAACTGCTGGAGCAACACGTCCACTCCGAACTGTCCTCCTATCTCATCCAATGTGCTCTTTGACAGACTACGGTCAGGCTTCAGACCCCATCACTCCACAGAAACTGCTCTAACCAAGGTCACTAATGACCTTCTAACCGCCAAAGACAAACATCACTATTCTGTCCTCCTCCTCCTCGACCTCTCCTCTGCATTTGACACAGTCGACCATTCCCTCCTGTTAGAACCTCTCTCATCCCTTGGCATCTCAGACCTGGCCCTTTCCTGGATCTCCTCATACCTCACCAACCGCACATTCAGCGTCTCCCACTCGCACACCACCTCCCCGCCACGCCCTCTTAAACTGTGCTGCTCGCCTAATACACCTCTCCCCCCCATTCTTCATCGGCCGCTCCCCTCTGCTAATCCCTTCACTGACTACCCATTGCCCAGCGAATAGAGTTCAAATTACTAACGCTGACATACAAAGCCATCCACAGCCTGTCCCCTCCATATATCTCCGACCTAATCTCCCGCTACCTGCCCACACGTAACCTCCGATCCTCCAAAGATCTCCTACTCCGCTCTGCTCTTATCCGCTCCTCACACAATCGTCTCCAAGACTTCTCCCGTGCATACCCATACTCTGGAACTCATTACCAAGACACATAAGACTGTCCCCCACAGTCACAAGCTTCAAGAAGGCCCTGAAGACTCACCTATTCAGGAAGACCTACAACCCCCAATAACACTACTGTCACCACACCGCCATCTGTACAGCCTCTACCCCCACCTTCTGTCTCTATCCCTCTTCCCTCATAGACTGTAAGCCCTTGCGGGCAGGGCCCTCTATCCCACTGTGCCAGTGATCACTGTTAGTATTATCTGTTTTGTATATCTTGTGTACTGTATGTAAATCCGCAAATGTAAAGCACCATGGAATTAATATAATAATGTACAGTACCATGGAATTAATATAATAATGTACAGTACCATGGAATTAATATAATAATGTACAACACCATGGAATTAATATAATATTGTACAGCACCATGGAATTAATATAATAATGTACAGCACCATGGAATTAATATAATAATGTAAAGCAGCATGGAATTAATATAATAATGTACAGCACCATGGGATTAATATAATAATGTACAACACCATGGAATTAATATAATGTACAGCACCATGGAATTAATATAATAATGTGCAGCACCATGGAATTAATATAATAATGTGCAGCACCATGGAATTAATATAATAATGTAAAGCACCATGGAATTAATATAATAATGTACAGCACCATGGAATTAATGGTGCTATATAAACAATAATAAAAAAATCAATGTTATTGTTAGTATAATGAAAAGTTGTACAATTGTACTATATATTTTCTCTTTCAATTCCTCAGTTTTCTAGCTTGCTGTCATTCTTTCTGTTCTCCGTAGTGGATAAAAATCAGTCCATGATCATGTGATGTACACAGGTGCACGGCTCGATACCAGGCAGATGTCTTATTATTGTGATGTGACTCTAACGTGCTGTGCACTTGTGTGTTCATCACATGCCCATGGACTGATTTTTATCCACTGACAGTAAGCAGGATGAATGACAGCAAACAGAGAAAATCATGACAAATTGATGCAGAAAATATATTGTAAAATTGTATAACTCATTTTTATTTATTAGTCTGAATGTGGCCAACACCTTTAACCTACCACTTTAGTTCATTTAACTGAGTCACATCTATAAATGGTATCTCTAATTGAAGTTAGCTGTAAGCTTCCAGTATCTGTTTCATTTGACTTCTTAGAATAAGCAATTGTGTATATATGAGGATTAGCAATGTCTCTGTTTATTATAGGACCCATTTTCTGCAGATTTTAGTAGTTTCCCTTTTCAAAGGCTCTATCTCTAGTTTGCAGTTCTCCCTGAGCTGCTAGCTGGAGACTAGGTGCTATACACTGCACACCGTTATAGAGCAGATTCTCCTCTACTCACTGTCATACTCTTGTCATTCTCCAACAGCCCAAGGACCTCACATGACATATATAGAGAAGTACTGAGTTGTACTGATTTTCAAAGTGAAACTATTTTTTAGCAGAGGGAGGGGAGCAGGGAGAGAGTGTGATAAGAGGAGTAAGAGGTATGTCTTACATTCACCTGTTCATGTTATTAGAATTAGTGTACCTCCAGTTATAAACAACTATTCATAAATGAGTAGTAGTACATGTAAATATAAGAAAGTTTGTAATAGATCTTATTAAGGATTTCTGTTTCCTTCAGCACTTATTAAGCTGTTCTCCTTATCTTAAATCTGACTGCTTTATTTACATTTTATCTGTCTCGGTATTCAGCCTCACACATACAGCTCTATGGAGCAGGGAGGGGTGGAGTAGGATTCTCATGCCGGCTGGTTAATTGATTTATTGCCTCATTTTGTGCAATCTACATCTTAGGCTAAATTCACCTGACCGAGTTTCACCCGTGAAAATCCGTGTGTTACCCGGATTTACCGATCTGGCTTTCATGCCGCGAGCAGAACTGCTAGAATCATAGTTATATATGCTGCTAAGAGTCCCACTCTCAACATGAAGTTCAGGCTGGTAAATTCAGCCAACACACGGACTGAGTTTCATGGGTGAAACTCTGTCATGTGAATCTATCCTTAGCAGTGTTTAACCCCTTGGGGACACAGCACAAAGTTACCTTAATGACATGGCCATATCTCTGCTTTATATCGGCATCATCTTTTAATCGCCTTTAATTCATTTTGGACGTTAGAAATTTCCCAAACTAATTTTTTAGGGACCACTTCAGTTCTGAAGGGGATTATAAAGGCCTATATATTATAAACCCCCATAAATCACCCCATTTTGAAACCTGCACCCCTCAAAACAGCATTTTGGAAGTTTTTTAACCCTTTGAACATGTCACGGGAATTCAAACAAAATACGGGTGAAATTTAGACTCTTTTTTTTCAATACATTCATGTAGTTCTAAAATTAACACATTCACAAGGGGTTAAAGGAGAAAAAGCATCTCCCAGTTTCTTATGCAATTTCTCCCAAGCACAGAAATCCCCCACATGTGGGTGTAAACTGATGTTTGGGCACACGGCAGCGCACAAAAGGGAAGGAGCGACACTGGGCATTTGAAAAAGCAGATTTTGCTGGAATAGTTTTCAGGTGCCATGTCTCATTTGCAGAGCTTCTAGACTACCAAAACAATGGAAACCCTCCAGAAGTGACCCCATTTTGGAAACTACACCCCTCACAGAATTTATCAAGAGATATAGTGAGCATTTTGACCCCACAGCCGTTTCACAGATTTTATTAACAATGAGATGTGTACTTTAAAAATTACTAAAACGTCACTTTGTATCCAAAGTTTTCATTTTCACAATGGATTGAATGAGAAAAAGCTCCCCATAGTTTGTTAAACAATTTCTCTTGAACACGTGAATACCCCATATGTGGTTATAATCTGCTGTATGGGTACATGGCAGGGCTAAGAATGGAAAGAGCGCTATTTGGCTTTTGGAGGGCAGATTTTGCTGGAATAGTTATCAGGTGCCATGTCGCATTTGCAGAGCCCCTAAAGTTCCAATACCATGGAAACACCCAAAAATGACCCCTTTTTGAAAACTACACCCCTCATAGAACATATCAAAGGGTTTAGTGAGCATTTTGACCATTCAGTTGTTTCACAGATTTTAACAACTCTGGGGCTAGAAAATGAAAAATTACTTTTTTTCCAATAGACCGTCAATTTAGCCCCAAATTTTTCATTTTCACAAGAGGATAAAGGAGAAAAAGCTCCCCAAAGTTACACAATTTAAATCTGCTGTATGAAGGGGCTCAGAATGGAAAGAGAGCTATTTGGCTTTTGGAGGGCGGATTTTGCTGGAATAGTTATCGGATGCCATGTCATATTTGCAGATCCAATAAAGTACCAGTTCATAGAATTTACCAAGGGGCATGGTGAGCATTTTGACCCTTTCGCTGTTCCACAGATTTTGTTAACATTGGGACGTGAAAATGAAAATTAGTTTTTTTCCAATAAACCGTCTATTTAGCACCAAATTTTTCATTTTTACAAGGGGTTAATGAAGAAAAAACACCCCACAGTTTGTTACACAATTTCTCCTGAACACAGAAATATCCCATATGTGGTTGTAATCTGCTATATGGGTACATAATGGGGCTCAGAATGGAAAGAGAGCTATTTGGCGTTTGGAGGGCAGATGTGGCTGGAATAGCTTTTCAGGTGCCATGTCCATTTGCAGAAACCCTAAAGAATTTATCAAGGGGTACAATGAGCATTAGTATCCCAGACATGAATACACAGCACATGGTGAAAAGTGAATATGTAAGCTGAGCTCCGACTGAGTGTTATGGATCAGGATGTTAGTGGTCAGTTACAGCTAACACCCATTCCCGATGCTGCCCGCTCAGACTCAGAGCGGGAGGCTGTTGCTGTAATAGTATGGCAGCTGTCCTCAAGATCCTGGCAGCAGTTCCGTAATAGTACAGTGTGTGTCACCTAGGGGTTAAAAAGCAGGGAACAGCAGAGTGTAAAGGCAGCAATTATTAGAGTGTCTTTTCCAATCCTCCTCCCCTAGCCATAGACTAATATGGAGAAAGTAACTGCCTGAAAAGTGGAGAACAGATTTCTTTAATAACATATATTACAATGTGTATTATTCTCACCTGTACTACTCATTTATGGATAGTTATTTATAACTGGAGGGACCTTTAATATTGTATGTTGTTAAAATTCTCTAAATTCTAATTCGAAACCTCAAACCAGCAACAAGTCATCAGTCAGCCAAACCACTGTTTAGATGTCAGAGGGGATTGTCCTATGTGCAAAGAAACTACTTTACCCAGCCTCATATATTAGCAGAGGATGAAGAAAGAAATAAGAAAATATGTTTTAATAGGAAGTCATTTGACATTAACAAGAATTCTTTCAGTTCTGTACTATAAGGTCTAGATTTATCCATATGTGGAGCCAAAATATACAAGCCTAATGCTTAAGATACAGAGGGATAAAATGCAACTACATCACAAGTAGCCCAACAAGCCCTGTCCTTCCCTCCAAAGTGTCCATGGCCGCCAGGAATATTACAGACTAAAGGTTGCAAGTAATGGTCTACCCAAGTACCTAACTTATACCTTATAGAGCTCTGATGTCATGTATGACACGAATATATAACATGTACAAGACCCTGACCCCGGGAGACAACTCTCTAACCAGACTATAACTACCTTCCAGACTCCTGATGAGCGGCCTGTTATGTCTTCTCAGAGACTCCAGGAGCTGATCCTTGTCTTCATTTCTCCAGTAGTGAACATAACTGAAGAGCTCTCGCATCTTCTCCTGAGAGGTCGTCTTATTATACATGCGCTCATATTCTTCAGCTGTTAGCAGTTTATTCTGATAGAGATCATCCAGGATCGGAGTTACCAGCGCCAAACATTTTATCAGTGCTCCGCGATGTCTGTCCACAAAATGCTCTTCATCTGTAATAAGAACATATAACATGAGAGATTTTCTACCATACGAGTCTTCCATAAGCAGCCTCCATCTATCTGTATGTGCAGGCATTGTTCATGATGGAGTTGTGTACAAGTCACCTGCAAATCCTCCACAACAACCATTTGTACTGCACGTTTCTCACAGTGGACTCTCAGCACAGTCCAGGATTATGGGGCATCAGATGGTCTTATAAGTAGTCAGGGCCTAAATTGTTTCTGGATTTCAAAGTCATCAAGCAAACTTTATAAGTTATTCTCAATTTTACATTTGAGCTGGAGATATATATTACCTTGGCTCATGATCTAGGGGACTGTGTACCTGCACACTATCAATGCTGATGATCAATTCTGACTGTCAGTAACCATCACAGCAACTAACTGCATAGTGTGAATGAGTTTAAGGCTAAGGCCCCACGTGGTGTCCTGCAGCAAAAAAGCGATGCAGGAAAAACCGCGGCGGGAACGCATCGTGATTCTTCCTGCAGCGCTTTAGACAGAAAGTTCACGGACTTTGTTTCAATTATACCTATGGGGAAAAAAACGGCGTTTCCATAGGTGTAATTGACATGTTACGATTTCCAAAACCATGCCGTTTTTGTAAATCGTTGCCTGTCCACAGCGCGGTTTTTACTGCAAAGTGGGCATGGGATTCGCTAGATTCCCATCCACTTTGCTCTGACTGTAAAACGCCGCAGGCAAATCGTGGGGCCCCGGCCCAAAGCCCTGTCTGCTGGTTTTCTGCAGAAATGAATGTAGTAATAAATTCTGACATTATACTTTAATGGCTACAACTGCCATCCTATGAGCTGGAGATATATATTACCCCCGCTCATGAACCAGGGGAAGGTGCCCCTATACACTATCAATGTTGGCAATTCATTTTGACTGTCAGTAAAAATTAAAAAAAAAAAAAAAATTGCAGCAACTAAGTGCATAGTGTGAATGAGTTTGAAGCCCTGCTCATTTGCACATAGTGGAATATAAATATAATATCTGTCCAGAGTGTGGATTAGGGGATTATTCATCACCTGTTTGTTCTTATACATTTTTTAATGATTACTCCCTTTTGGCATTTTAATGTTAGATGCAATAAAAGTAATATTTTACTTTAATATTTTCATTATAATTTTCCACTGCTCTTTTTCCTTTTTTGCCCCCCTTTTGAGTTATCCATTTCACAGGCAGCCGGTGCAGTGAGCAGAAGATGGGGGTTATGGGAGCAGGTCGGGGTTGTTTGGTTATTAATAGAGATGAGCGAATTTTTCGAAAATTCGATTCGGCCAATTCACCGAATTTCCTGTAACGATTCGATTCTATCCGAATTAATTTGCAGCGAATCACGTTAACCCCTTCCCGACATCAGCCCTAATAATAAGTAACTGCCTGAAAAGTGGAGAAGAAAACAGATTTCTTTAATAATATCTATTACAATATTTATTATTTTCACCTGTACTACTCATTTATGGATAGTTATTTATAACTGGAGGGACCTTTAATATTGTATGTTGTTAAAATTCTCCAAATTCTAATTCGGAGCCTCAAACCAGTAACAAGTCATCATTCAGCCAAACCACTGTTTAGATGTCATAGGGGATTGTCCTATGTGCAAAGAAACTACTTTACCCAGCCTCATATATTAGCAGAGGATGAAAAAAGAAATAAGAAAATATATTTTAATAGGAAGTCATTTGACATTAACAAGAATTCTTTCAGTTCTGTACTATAAGGTCTAGATTTATCCATATGTGGAGCCAAAATATACAAGCCTAATACTTAAGATACAGAGGGATAAAATGCAACTACATCACAAGTAGCCCAACAAGCCCTGTCCTTCCCTCCAAAGTGTCCATGGCCGCCAGGACATGCCGGGTATCCAGCATATATCTGGGAATATTACAGACTAAAGGTTGTAAGTAATGGTCTATCCAGGTACCTAACTTATACCTTATAGAGCTCTGATGTCATGTATGACACAAATATATAACATGTACAAGACCCTGATCCCAGGAGAGAACTCTCTAACCAGAATCCCTGCGGTTTCCATTAGACTATAACTACCTTCCAGACTGCTGATGAGCGGCCTGTTATGTCTTCTCAGAGATTCCAGGAGCTGATCCTTGTCTTCATTTGCCCAGTAGTGAACATAACTGAAGAGCTCTCGCATCTTCTCCTGAGAGGTCGTCTTACTATACATGCCCTCATATTGTTCAGCTGTCAGCAGTTTATTCTGATAGAGATCATCCACGATCGGATCCACCACAGTCACCCGTCCGATCAGTGCAGCGCGATGTCTGTCCACAAAATGCCCCTCATCTGTAATAAGAACATATAACATGAGAGATTTTCTATCATACGAGTCTTCTATAAGCAGCCTCCATCTATCTGTATGTGCAGGCATTGTTCATGATGGAGTTGTGCACAAGTCACCTGTAAATCCTCCACAACAACCATTTGTACTGCACGTTTATGTACCTGCTGATCTGAGAGGTCGCCAAGGATTATGGGGCATCAGATGGTCTTGTAAGTAGTCAGGGCCTAAATTGTTTCTGGATTTCAAAGTCATCAAGCAAACTTTTATAAGTTATTCTCCATTTTACATTTGAGCTGGAGATATATATATTACCTTGGCTCATGATCTAGGGGACTGTGTACCTGCACACTATCAATGCTGATGATCAATTCTGACTATCAGTAACCATCACAGCAACTAACTGCATAGTGTGAATAAGTTTAAGGCTAAGGCCCCACGTGGTGTCCTGCAGCAAAAAAGCGATGCAGGAAAAACCGCGGCGGGAACGCATCGTGATTCTTCCTGCAGCGCTTTAGACAGAAAGTTCGCAGAGGTTTCCTCTGTGGACTTTGTTTCAATTATACCTATGGGGAAAAAAACGGCGTTTCCATAGGTGTAATTGACATGCTACGATTTCCAAAACCGCACCAGTTTTGGAAATCGTCGCCTGTCCGCAGCGCGGTTTTTATTGTAAAGTGGGCATGGGATTTGCTAGAATCCCATCCACTTTGCTCTGACTGTAAAACGCCGCAGGCAAATCGTGGGGCCCCGGCCCAAAGCCCTGTCTACTTGTACACGGCTCATTATACATCAGTACTTGGGCGTGGTGGAGATATCTCCTACAATGGTATACAACTCATGGCCAGCTGCTGGTTTTCTGCAGAAATGAATGTAGTAATAAATGCTGACATTATACTTTAGTGGCTACAACTGCCATCCTATGAGCTGGAGATATATATTACCCCCGCTCATGAACCAGGGGGAAGGTGCCCCTATACACTATCAATGTTGGCAATTCGTTTTGACTGTCAGTAAAAATAAAAAAGTAAAAAATTGCAGCAAGTAAGTGCATAGTGTGAATGAGTTTGAAGCCCTGCTCATTTGCACGTGGTGGAATATAAATATAATATCTGTTCAGAGTGTGGATTAGGGGACCTCACACTCATTGGGATTATTCATCATCCTGAAATTCAGATTGAATTCCACTTCGTCAGCTTCGATTCGCTCATCTCTAGTTATTAACCTCACTGCAGCATATTGGACTAGCGGAAGGTGATATAGTTTTGTTTTGATAGACTTGCTTCAGTCTCTATCATGGATTACAATGGGGAGTAGATTCCACTGTGTGAACATATGTTAAGGCAGCCTCTGACAGACACAGATCTCAATTCTGGCACACGGGACCTCCTGAGATGTGCCAGAATTATCACAAGGTTGAAGCCTGATATTCTGGTGCATCTCATGTCAGAATTGGAAGTGCCAGTCTTAATAAATTCTCTCCAGTTTGTGTGAAACATAAACGATTCCTCCATCCTCCACCATGACCATGAAACTCAGCCATGATGTCCTTATTGTGGTCGGGTTATCTTCTCATACATGTAGTGTCCCCTCCTGATAACCAGCCATGATGTCCTTATTGTGGACGGGTTATCTTCTCATACATGTAGTGTGCCTGTCTGATAACCAGCCATGATGTCCTTATTGTGTCCAGTTTATCTTCTCATACATGTAGTGTCCTCCTGATAACCAGCTATGATGTCCTTATTGTGGTCGGGTTATCTTCTCATACATGTAGTGTCCTCCTGATAACCAGCTATGATGTCCTTATTGTGGTCGGGTTATCTTCTCATACATGTAGTGTCCTCCTGATAACCAGCTATGATGTCCTTATTGTGGTCGGGTTAACTTCTCATACATGTAGTGTCCTCCTGATAACCAGCCATGATGTCCTTATTGTGTCCAGGTTATCTTCTCATACATGTAGTGTCCTCCTGATAACCAGCCATGATGTCCTTATTGTGTCCAGGTTATCTTCTCATACATGTAGTGTCCTCCTGATAACCAGTCATGATGTCCTTATTGTGGTCAGGTTATCTTCTCATACATGTAGTGTCCTCCTGATAACCAGCTATGATGTCCTTATTGTGGACGGGTTATCTTCTCATACATGTAGTGTGCCTGTCTGATAACCAGCCATGATGTCCTTATTGTGGACGGGTTATCTTCTCATACATGTAGTGTCCTCCTGATAACCAGCTATGATGTCCTTATTGTGGTCGGGTTAACTTCTCATACATGTAGTGTCCCCTCCTGACAACCAGCCATGATGTCCTTATTGAGGTCGGGTTATCTTCTCATACATGTAGTGTCCTCCTGATAACCAGCCATGATGTCCTTATTGTGGTCAGGTTATCTTCTCATACATGTAGTGTCTCTCCTAACCAGCCATGATGTCCTTATTGTGGTCGGGTTATCTTCTCATACATGTAGTGTCCTCCTGATAACCAGCTATGATGTCCTTATTGTGGTCGGGTTAACTTCTCATACATGTAGTGTCCTCCTGATAACCAGTCATGATGTCCTTATTGTGTCCAGGTTATCTTCTCATACATGTAGTGTCCCTCCTGATAACCTTTCCACAATAAGGACATCATGACTGGGTTTTTACCAAGTCCAAGACCAAAGAAAGTTCTTTTATTCATGGCTTGAAAAAGACTGTCACCATTAAGATGATTAGAAAAAAAAAATTGCTAAGACTCTACAACATTTTTAATTACTTATTTGCAAAATTGTTTACGTTTAATTTTTACAAATGTAAATATGGTTGGTTGTGGAAGAAAAAAAACATTTCATTCTTCATCACAGAGAACCCTGAAGATTCTCCTTCTGATGAGCTGATGATGCTTTTTTTTTTTCTTTTCACTTTGCATAAAAAAGTCAACCCATCACAGAAATCTGAAAGTCTGATAGTTGTCTGAAACTGAGACCATTTACATCTGTATTATATCTGATATTCTCTTTTTGGCACTGGTCTCACACTTCACCTACCAAGAAACCATCCCGTACTCTCTACTCTCATTACCTTGAGGTCTGGGGGCAGTTGCTGAGGCAAAATAACACTGTTCAGAATCTGGATAGAAAAAAAGATAAATGGATAAATGACAAATGTAATATCCAAACCTACAATATTATACTGTATGTAAGATACTTGGAGAAAGAATGTCATCACAGAGCAGATACATCGCTAGGAGTGAAATATTTCTCAGGAGCTTATACAGTGGGGAAAAAAAAGTATTTAGTCAGCCACCAATTGTGCAAGTTCTCTCACTTAAAAAGATGAGGCCGGCCTGTAATTGTCATCATAGGTAGACCTCAACTATGAGAGACAAAATGAGAAAACATATCCAGAAAATCACATTGTCTGATTTTTAAAGAATTTATTTGCAAATTATGGTGGAAAATAAGTATTTGGTCAATAACAAAAGTTCATCTCAATCTTTTGTTCTATATCCTTTGTTGGCAATGACAGAGGTCAAACGTTTTCTGTAAGTCTTCACAAGGTTGGCACACAGTGTTGCTGGTATGTTGGCCCATTCCTCCATGCAGATCACCTCTAGAGCAGGGATGTTTTGGGGCTGTCGCTGGGCATCACGGACTTTCAACTCCCTCCAAAGGTTTTCTATGGGGTTGAGATCTGGAGACTGGCTAGGCCACTCCAGGACCTTGAAATGCTTCTTACAAAGCCGCTCCTTTGTTGACCTGGTGGTGTGCTTGGGATCATTGTCATGCTTAAAGACCCAGCCACGTTTCGTCTTCAATGCCCTTGCTGATGGAAGGAGGTTTGCACTCACGATACATGGCCCCATTCATTCTTTCATGTACATGGATCAGTCGTCCTGGTACCTTTGCAGAGAAACAGCCCCAAAGCATGATGTTGCCCCCCCATGCTTCACAGTAGGTATGGTGTTCTTTGGATGCAACTCAGCATTCACTCTCCTCCAAACACCACGAGTTGTGTTTCTACCAAACAGTTCTACTTTGGTTTCATCTGACCATATGACATTCTCCCAATACTCTTCTGGAACATCCAAATGCTCTCTAGCAAACTTCAGACGGGCCCGGATATGTACTGGCTTAAGCAGGGGGACACGTCTGGCACTGCAGGATCTGAGTCCCTGGCGGCGTAGTGTGTTACTGACGGTAGCCTTTGTTACGTTAGTCCCAGCTTTCTGCAGGTCACTCACTAGGTCCCCCCGTGTGGTTCTGGGATTTTTGCTCACCGTTCTTGTGATCATTTTGACCCCACGGGGTGAGATCTTGCGTGGAGCCCCTGATGGAGGGAGATTATCAGTGGTCTTGTATGTCTTCCATTTTCTAATTATTGCTCCCACAGGTGATTTCTTCACACCAAGCTGCTTGCCTATTGCAGATTCAGTCTTCCCAGCCTGGTGCAGGGCTACCATTTTGTTTCTGGTCCTTCCACAGCTCTTTGGTCTTCACCATAGTGGAGTTTGGAGTGTGACTGAGGTTGTGGACAGGTGTCTTTTATACTGATAACAATGTCAGGAGCCATTACTACAGGTAATTAGTGGAGGACAGAGGAGCCTCTTAAAGAAGTTGTTACAGGTCTGGGAGAGACAGAAATCTTGCTTGTTTGTAGGTGACCAAATACTTATTTTCCACCATAATTTGCAAATAAATTCTTAAATATTCAGACAATGTGATTTTCTGGATATGTTTTCTCATTTTGTCTCTCATAGTTGAGGTCTACCTATGATGACAATTACAGGCCGGCCTCATCTTTTTAAGTGGGAGAACTTGCACAATTGATGGCTGATTAAATACTTTTTTTCCCCATTGTATATACCTGGCAATTTCAGCTGAGTGACAAATTTAAAACCAACTGTAAATGAGAAAAAACTTTATACAATCACTGCCGAATGAGAAATATCAGGGTGAAAAGACACAAAAGTAGTGACATAATAAGTGATGATGTGAATGAGGAGAAACAAATGTGGCCAGGCATGTCCATGAGCCAAAAAGTGTCTGACATAAGAGGGTGAGCTCTGGAACAAATAGAAGGTAAAAGTGATCAGAAAAATGTGGCTGCACCAAAAAAATATTTTGTATTTTTAAGTTAAATTTCAATTAAATTTTTGGCATTATGCCCCCTCAAAGGAACCTGTGGGAGTATCCTCTAAAGTCTCTCACATAGTCTAATAGCTTTCAATTCTCCAAACAATCCCTACAGAGCTCCATATATTATTAGTGGCATATTTAGGGTGAGAGGAGGACGTGGCAAGGATAGAGCTCCTAGCAGTCTGTTTTGTACATATTTTAACCTCCACTTTGGTCCCTTTACCCATAAGGGTTTCATCTATAAAAAAAAGGCAGTTGTACACTTTAAAGCCTACCTGTATCATTTGACTTTCAGGATAATCCGTAATGTGTGTGTACATGAGGAGAGACGCTGTATATTACTAATGACTTATAGTCTGCGTTATTTACCAGTCTCCCCTCTGTAGGCTCTATCTCTAGTTTGCAGTTCTTCCTGAGCTGGAGGCTGGATACTAGCTGCCATACACTGCACACAGTGAGTAGAGGAAAATCTGCTCTAGTTTGTACTCACTGTAAAATCATGTTTGACCGCGGCATCCAAGAGGTTAAAATGCACAATCGGAACTAAGCTTTCTTTAATAATATCTATTACAATGTGTATTATTCTCACCTGTACTACTCATTTTATGGATAGTTGTTTATAACTGGAGGGACCTTTAATATTGTATGTTGTTAAAATTCTCTAAATTCTAATTCGAAACCTCAAACCAGCAACAAGTCATCAGTCAGCCAAACCACTGTTTAGATGTCAGAGGGGATTGTCCTATGTGCAAAGAAACTACTTTACCCAGCCTCATATATTAGCAGAGGATGAAGAAAGAAATAAGAAAATATGTTTTTAATAGGAAGTCATTTGACATTAATAACAATTCTTTCTGTTCTGCACTATAAGGTCTAGATTTATCCATATGTGGAACCAAAATATACAAGCCTAATACTTAAGATACAGAGGGATAAAATGCAGCTACATCACAAGTAGCCCAACAAGCCCTGTCCTTCCCTCCAAAGTGTCCATGGCCGCCAGGACATGCCGGGTATCCAGTATATATCTGGGAATATTACAGACTAAAGGTTGTAAGTAATGGTCTACCCAAGTACCTAACTTATACCTTATAGAGCTCTGATGTCATGTATGACACAAATATATAACATGTACAAGACCCTGATCCCAGGAGAGAACTCTCTAACCAGAATCCCTGCGGTTTCCATTAGACTATAACTACCTTCCAGACTGCTGATGAGCAGCCTGTTATGTCTTCTCAGAGATTCCAGGAGCTGATCCTTGTCTTCATTTGCCCAGTAGTGAACATAACTGAAGAGCTCTCGCATCTTCTCCTGAGAGGTCGTCTTACTATACATGCCCTCATATTGTTCAGCTGTTAGCAGTTTATTCTGATAGAGATCATCCACGATCGGATCCACCACAGTCACCCGTCTGATCAGTGCAGCGCAATGTCTGTCCACAAAATGCCCCTCATCTGTAATAAGAACATATAACATGAGAGATTTTCTATCATACGAGTCTTCCATAAGCAGCCTCCATCTATCTGTATGTGCAGGCATTGTTCATGATGGAGTTGTGCACAAGTCACCTGTAAATCCTCCACAACCACCATTTGTACTGCACGTTTCTCACAGTGGACTCTCAGCATAGTCCAGGGGCTACTACGCAGTACTTTGCAGTATAGTGAGCGTGTTTTTTTTTTTTTTACCTCAAATGCCAAACTGAAGAAATGCTTTTTGAGTCTTGATGTAAAAGTGTCCAGTGAGGAGATCTCTCCATGTAATGTGTTACAGAGAGTGGGGGCTGCATGACAGAAGGTTCTGGCTCCAAATCATTTAAGATCCTGGGATGGACAGTTTATGTACCTGCTGATCTGAGAGGTCGCCAAGGATTATGGGACATCAGATGGCCTTATAAGTTGTCAGGGCCTAAATTGTTTCTGGTATTTCAAAGTCATCAAGCAAACTTTATAAGTTATTCTCCATTTTACATTTGAGCTGGAGATATATATTACCTTGGCTCATGATCTAGGGGACTGTGTACCTGCACACTATCAATGCTGATGATCAATTCTGACTGTCAGTAACCATCACAGCAACTAACTGCATAGTGTGAATGAGTTTAAGGCTAAGGCCCCACGTGGTGTCCCGCAGCAAAAAAGCGATGCAGGAAAAACCGCGGCGGGAACGCATCGTGATTCTTCCTGCAGCGCTTTAGACAGAAAGTTCGCAGAGGTTTCTTCTGTGGACTTTGTTTCAATTATACCTATGGGGAAACCGCCGGCGTTTCCAAAGGTATTATTGACATGCTGCGATTTCCAAAACCACGCCGAATTTTCCATAACGATTCGATTCTATCCAAATTAATTTGCAGTGAATCACGTTAACCCCTTCCCCACATCAGCCCTAATAGTAAGGCGCTGCTGGGAAGGACTTCCCACAAACCACGACAGAAGCATGGTGCGCACACAGAAACGGTGTGCACACCCTGCTTTGCGGGTGTCAACCATATATAACAGCTGACAGTGTCCTCTAACACCCCCATTCAGAGCTGAGCTCTGATCGCGGGTGTTAACCCCTAGGATGCTGCAATAAAACATGACCACGGCATCTCAGAGGTTTTATTACAGACGTGGACAAAATTGTTGGTACCCCTCGTTTAATGAAAGAAAAACCCACAATGGTCACAGAAATAACTTGAATTTGACAAAACTGGAATTTGCCAAACTACATGATGACAAGCCACAAAGCTTCTGGGAGAATGTCCTATGGACAGATGAGACAAAAATTGAAATTTTTGGCAAGGCACATCAGCTCTATGTTCACAGATGGAAAAATTAAGCATATCTTGAAAAGAACACTGTCCCTACTGTGAAACATGGAGGAGGCTCTGTTATGTTCTGGGGCTGCTTTGCTGCATCTGGCACAGGGTGTCTTGAATCTGTGCAGGGTACAATGAAATCTCAAGATTATCAAGGGATTCTAGAGAGAAATGTGCTGCCCAGCGTCAGAAAGCTTGGTCTCAGTCGCAGGTCATGGGTCTTTCAACAGGATAATGACCCAAAACACACAGCTATATATTATTACTTTTGTCAGATTCAAGTTATTTCTGTGACCATTGTGGGTTTTTCTTTCATTAAACGAGGGGTACCAACAATTTTGTCCACGTGTGTTTATATTGGGGTCCCCATCAGCCCTCCCCTGATGTTTTCGGGGGGGTGCCACTGCTCCTATTCAGCAGCCCAAGGTCTGACCAGTGAACCCGGGTCTGCCCCATTGCTGTCCCTCCGCATACCTGGTTGATCCTGCCTTGAATAGAGAGCGCCAGCCTATGCGTCTACACGGGCTTACAGCCTCCTATACACTGCAATACACGTGTATTGCAGCATATACTGTACCTATTGAAGCAGCGACCAGACTATCGCTGCTTCAATCCCCTATGGGGACAAAAAGTAAAAAAAAAAAAAAAAAAAAGACCCCCTTCCTAGAGCTGCTGCTATTATTATACTGTGGGGTCTCCTCACATCCCAGAGTATAATAATCAGAGGCCCAGGGGAAGTGATTAAAAATAACAAACACATACTCACCTTACCTCACCTCTCCTGGGAATCCGGCCTCCTCCTCGCTCCCCTTCTTCGTTGCGACTAAGGTCCTGCTCCCCAGACATCACTGCTGGGCCTCAGCGGTCACGTGGGGGCGTGATGATGTCATTACACCGGCTCGCTCCACGTGTCCGCTGGGGCCCAAGCAGTGAGGCCTGGGGAGCAGGACCGCAGTCTCCGGAGTGGATGCTGAGCCAAGGACAGGTGAGTATCAGTAATTATTTTAGTTTTAATCACCGCGGGGGGTGCCGAGGTGGACATGTAGCATGGCAGAACCGCTTGGATGCCGCGGTCATGTTTGACCGCAGCATCAAAGGGGTTAAAACCCCCGATCGGAGCTGTGCGATTCCTTATCACGAAGTGTGAGGAAATCCGGATTTGATGCGAATCGAATATTTCCTGAAATTCGGATTGAATTCCACTTCATCAGCTTTGATTCGCTCATCTCTAGTTATTAACCTCACTGCAGCATATTGGACTATCTGAAGGTGATATAATTTTGTTTCAAAGACTTGCTTCACTCTCTAACATGGATTACAATGGGAAGTAGATTTCACTGTGTGAACATACGTTAAGGCAGCCCCTGACGGACACAGATCTCAATTCTGGCACACGGGACCTCCTGAGATGTGCCAGAATTATCACAAGGTTGAAGCCAAATATTCTGGTGCATTTCATGTCAGAATAGGAAATGCCAGTCTTAATAAATTCTCTCCAATTTGTGTGAAACAGAAACAATTCCTCCATCCTCCACCATGACTATACTTTGCCTATAACATGATTCTATGAACATATTGCCATTTTAATCTTCAGTGCTGGAGATCACAGGTTTTACTGCTCTTCAGAGCGACTTAGTCTGTGGCGCACTCGGAGTTTCCATGAAAGGGATTTTCCCACAAACATAAGATTTACATTTGTAGAGAAATAAAAGTTAGACTAAGTTTTATATACATTTGCAAACATGTTTGTTATCATGATTGGTTACTAATGGATACCGACATGAATGCCAGAACTTTCTATGGTCTGAGACTTGTCAGAAACCCAGCCATGATGTCCTTATTGTGGTCGGGTTATCTTCTCATACATGTAGTGTCCTCCTGATAACCAGCCATGATGTCCTTATTGTGGTCGGGTTATCTTCTCATACATGTAATGTCCTCCTGATAACCAGCCATGATGTCCTTATTGTGTCCGGGTTATCTTCTCATACATGTAGTGTCCTCCTGATAACCAGCCATGATGTCCTTATTGTGTCCGGGTTATCTTCTCATACATGTAGTGTCCTCCTGATAACCAGCCATGATGTCCTTATTGTGGTCAAGTTATCTTCTTATACATGTAGTGTCCTCCTGATAACCAGCCATGATGTCCTTATTGTGGTCGGGTTATCTTCTCATACATGTAGTGTACCTCCTGATAACCAGCCATGATGTCCTTATTGTGTCCGGGTTATCTTCTCATACATGTAGTGTCCTCCTGATAACCAGCCATGATGTCCTTATTGTGGTCGGGTTATCTTCTCATACATGTAGTGTCCTCCTGATAACCAGCCATGATGTCCTTATTGTGGTCGGGTTATCTTCTCATACATGTAGTGTCCTCCTGATAACCAGCCATGATGTCCTTATTGTGGTCGGGTTATCTTCTCATACATGTAGTGTCCTCCTGATAACCAGCCATGATGTCCTTATTGTGGTCGGATTATCTTCTCATACATGTAGTGTCCTCCTGATAACCAGCCATGATGTCCTTATTGTGGTCGGATTATCTTCTCATACATGTAGTGTCCTCCTGATAACCAGCCATGATGTCCTTATTGTGGTCGGATTATCTTCTCATACATGTAGTGTCCTCCTGATAACCAGCCATGATGTCCTTATTGTGGTCGGATTATCTTCTCATACATGTAGTGTCCTCCTGATAACCAGTCATGATGTCCTTATTGTGGTCGGGTTATCTTCTCATACATGTAGTGTCCCCTCCTGATAACCAGCCATGATGTCCTTATTGTGGTCGGGTTATCTTCTCATACATGTAGTGTCCCTCCTGATAACCAGCCATGATGTCCTTATTGTGGTCGGGTTATCTTCTCATACATGTAGTGTCCTCCTGATAACCAGCCATGATGCCCTTATTGTGGTCGGGTTATCTTCTCATACATGTAGTGTCCTCCTGATAACCAGCCATGATGTCCTTATTGTGGAAAGGTTTTTACCAAGACCAGAGAAAGTTCCTTCATTCATGGCTGGAAAAAAGACTGTGCCACCATTAAGTTGGTTAGAAAAAGAAAAAAAAAATCGCTAAGACTCTACAACATTTTTAATTGCTTATTTGCAAAATTGTTTACGTTTAATTTTTACAAATGTAAATATGGTTGGTTGTGGAAGAAAAAAACCATTTCATTCTAAATCACAGAGAACCATGAAGATTCTCCTTCTGATGAGCTGATGATGCTTTTTTTTTTTCTTTTCACTTTGCATAAAAAAGTCAACCCATCACAGAAATCTGAAAGTCTGATAGTTGTCTGAAACCGAGACCATTTACATCTATATTATATCTGATATTCTCTTTTTGGCACTGGTCTCACACTTCACCTACCAAGAAACCATCCCGTACTCTCTACTCTCATTACCTTGAGGTCTGGGGGCAGTTGCTGAGGCAAAATAACACTGTTCAGAACCTGGATAGAAAAAAAGATAAATGGATAAATGACAAATGTAATATCCAAACCTACAATATTATACTGTATGTAAGATACAACAAAATTAACACTATTCTTACGCGTTTCTGATGTCAACAAATATTAAATTGTTGGCATCTTCATCAGAGGAAAGTGTTATTTATCTAATCTATAGAACTTCAGTGCAGGTACGGTAAGTATGTTTTCTTATTCATTTTTAGGCTATTCCTTTTCTAACATATGTTTCCCATTCCCCCATTCCGCACTGATATTAGGCTTTTTCAGAGGTTAGGTACATATGTTTACTTATTGTTGTGAATCAGGTAACGGCCCTGGATTGGCTGTGAAACCTGCAGGGGGCGTGGCTTTGCATGTAAAAAGACCAGCCTCTCCGCCCTTACATGCGGCCAAACATTAGTGCCGACGGGGGGGTGCGGGGAGTGATGTTGGGAAGGGCACAGCCTAAGACAACAATAAGAAAACATATGTACCTAACCTCTGAAAAAGCCTAATATCAGTGCGGAATGGGAAACATATGTTAGAAAAGGAATAGCCTAAAAATGAGGCCGGCCTGTAATTGACATCATAGGTAGACCTCAACTATGAGAGACAAAATGGGAAAACAAATCCAGAAAATCACATTGTCTGATTTTTTTTAATCTGAGTGGTTACTTTCACTTTCTATTTGCTTCTCGGTATCGAGACGGCCCCCCGCGGCGCGATCGCAGGAGGTATCCCGTTACCATGACAGCCTGGAGCCTTCTGAAGGCTCCCAGCCCTGCCATTGTATTGTAACTACTGAAGCCTATACAGTATACAGTAGTATTGCAGTTTATGACACAGGTGATCTAAAGCTCACATGTTCAAGCCCCCTAGGGTATCCCCAAGTCAGAAAATGCCCAGACTATTAAAATATAAACACATTTGTCACATACGGTAAATGCCGTAGCAGGGAAAAAAAATCAAAATGGCTGATTTGGCGTTTTTTTCCTCCAAATTACATCCCTAATAAAATGGAATAAAAAGTGATCAAAACATCATACATCCCCTAACATGGTATCAATAAAAACTACATATTGTCCTGCAAAAAAAAAAAGACACCTTACACATAGCTCCATATGCTGAAATATAGAAAAGTTACAAGGGTCAGAAAATGGTGATTCAAAGAATTTTTTTTTTCTTCAAAATTTTGAATTTTTGTAGTCATTAAAACATGAAAAAAACTGTATAAATTTGGTATCACTGTGATTGTACTGACCTGCAGAATAAAGCTAACATAGCATTTTTACCGCAGAGTGGAAGCCGTAAAAAAAAAAAAATTCCACCTCATTCTGAATTTTTTTCCCACTTCCTGGTACATTGTACAAAATAACAAATGGTACCACTTTGAAGTACAACTTGCCACGCCCTCATATGACTACGTAAGCAGAAAAATGAGAAAGTTATGGCTTTTGGAATGTAAGGAGTAAAAAACGAAAACACAAAAATGAAAAAAATGTCTGCGTCTCCTAAGGGTTAATAATTAAAACCCAAACAGTTTATCCACATTTAAAAAAATCAATTTTGTTTACTCAAAAACAAACAAAAATTGGTCTGGATCTGAAAGGGTTAAGGTGGTAGAGAGGAATTTTATTATGCCAGCTGCTAGGAAACAGAGGTCTGTACTGCACTGTCCCCTCCTCAGTTATGCTGCAACCTGCTGTCTGAGGCTAGAGGCTCACCTTGCCTCATGGCATATGAAGCCTTTCCTGATAAGAACATGATCTCAATGGGTTTTTTTAGGATAAAAAATTGATCTTTAGCCTAATTGAATTTTCCTCTATGATAATTACCTTCCAGACTCCTGATGAGCGGCGAGTTATGTCTTCTCAGAGATTCCAAGAGCTGATCCTTGTTTTTATTTTCCCAGAATTCCACATAACTGAAGAGCTCTTCCATCTTCTCCTGAGAGGTCGTCTTATTACACACAGTGTCATATGCTTTCTGTACCAGTACTTTATTCTTACAGAGATCATCCAGGATCGGATCCACCACAGTCACCCCTTCGATCAGTGCAGCGCGATGTCGGTCTACAAAATGCCCCTCATCTGTAATAAGAACATATAACATGAGAGATTTTCTATCATACGAGTCTTCTATAAGCAGCCTCCATCTATCTGTATGTGCAGGCATTGTTCCATCATTCATCCCATCTTAGAAACAAAGACTCTGAAGTTTGTTCTTCTCTTTTGTGTAGTTACTATGTAGGAGGGGATCCTTCCTTGTGTTCTCTACCAAGATTGGTTTGGGGCTGGTGTCCTCTTCTCCAGGAGCCCGATAGGATCTACCTGAACTGTCTCTGTGTCATGTCCACCCTTGTATCTGTGCTCATGTATCAGGCTGCACTATTACAAGCTCTGTCTGGCATCATCTGTGGTATCTATTTACAGTGCCTTGAGAAAGTATTCGGCCCCCTTGAACTTTTCAACCTTTTGCCACATTTCAGGCTTAAACCATAAGGATATAAAATTTTAATTTTTTGGTGAAGCATCAACAAGTGGGACACAATTGTGAAGTGGATCGAAATTTATTTGTTATTTTAAACTTTTGTACAAAATAAAAAATTGAAAAGTGGGGCGTGCAATTATTATTAACATGTACAAGACCCTGATCTTGGGAGAGAACCCTCTAACCAGAATCCCTGCACTTTCCATTAGACTATAACTACCTTCACACAAATAAAAAGAACACGGAACTGTGTCCCCCAATGAATCCAACGAGAAAAGGATTTTACGGTGAGTACAAAAATCCATATTTCTCACTTCTTTCATTCAGCACGGTGACTCAGTGGTTAGCACTGCAGCCTTGCAGCACTGGAGTCCTGGGTTTGAATCCTGCTAAGGACAACATCTGCAAGGAGTTTGTATGTTCTCCCTGTATTTGCGTGGGTTTCCTCCGGGTACCCCAGTTTCCTTCCACACTCCAAACACCTACTGATAGGGACTGTAAGATTGTGAGCCATGTATAGGACAGTGACTGGCAATGTTTGTAAAAGCGCTGCGGAATATGATGGCGCTATACAAGTAAGCACAATAAAAAAATAAATTGGGGGACATAGCAATATGGGATGTCCTACAGCAGTCCCAAAGGGTGGGAATTACACTAGCCTCGGAAGCAGCTAAGCCATTGCGAGGGCCCTTATGGAGAACATACAAGGTGTCCAAACGATGGAGGGGACACAGAGAGAAAATTAGAATCAGATTGCCCAAGCCACATCCAAGCAGAGAAGAACGTGCTCATGGGGGTGCTAGGTGTCTGGGTAGAGAGATGGTAAGACAATCTCCTCTTTGATGTGATAGGAACAAACTACCTTTGGCAAAAAAATAAAAAAAAAAGTTGGCAGACGAAGGACAATCTTGTCTTGTGGAGAACAAGAAAAGGAGACTTCCGGGACAGGGCAGCCAGTTCGGAGACCCTGCGGATGGAAGTAATGGGCACCAGTAAGGCAACCTTCCAGGACAGAAGGCAGAGAGACATATCGCCAAAGGCTCAAACGGGGGAGACTGAAGCACCTCAGGGATGAGAATAAGGTTCCAAGGGAGGACTGAAGAGCACAGTGAGCCACTACCTGCAGGTCTTCACCTGAGGCTGGAAGGCCAGGGTTTTCTGAAAAGGAATGGAAAGGGCAGAAACCTGACACCTAAGGGAGGAAAACCAAATCCTTGGTCCAGACCATTCTGGAGGAAAGCCAGGATCCTGGGAAGAGAAAAGGAGAGCGGATGGAAGTGACGACTCTCTCACCACTGTCCTGGGGACGGGGACAATGATGCTCTGTTGCTGAAAAGCAGCCTCTTGAGCGGGGGAAAAAAAGGCAAAAAAGAGAAGTCGACGACACCACCTCTCGGTCTCAGGCCTCGTCGACGCTGGCAAGCCAGACCTGCTGGAAGAAGAGCAGCCGACACCCACGTGAGGAGCCCTGAGTGGGAGAAGACCCCATGCAGAGGGGAACTTGGAAGAGGGAGGCCTGGAGGACTTGGAGTGGGGCTGCCCGGCAAGTCTGAGCTAAAAAGAGGGCTGCTAAGAGTGTGAGTCCTGGAGCGAGAGGTGGAGCCACAAAAGGAGCGAAAACACTGAGATGGCTGGCGGTGGGAGGCTGTGGCTTAGGATGCCTCTGGGGGAGGAGAGAACTTTTTCCTCCTGTAGCTTCGGAAAAGAGCTCTACTAAGCCTTTACCAAAATGCCGTCCCTTTTCATCCCGAGAGAATGGAAGAGCCACTATCGCCTTCTTAGAGGCAGATGCAGTATTCCACTGTGTTGGCGACCGCCTTGGCAGAACAGCAAACTGCTTCCAGGGAAGCATATGTCTAGCTGATGCTCCAGGTCAGAGTCAGGGGCGTCCCCAGGAGAAACAGACTGTTCAGGGGGGAGACAAGGCTCCGCCTGTCAGAGTGGAGCCGTGAGCTGTGGTCCTATCCGGGGAGTGCCCAGAGGAAGTGGAGGAGGACATTGACCTGTAGGAAGATATCCTAGTCCTCAGTAAGGACAGCTCCTAGAGCTGGAACCGGATTGATGAGAGCGCACGGGGAAGGGCCTAGAAGACGCCAACCAAGCAGCGATCTGGGCATGCAGCCGTTCTAGAGTTTTCACAACAGATTGGTTAAGTCTAGCAAGGTCGCCTGTGTCCCGGGTAAGAGAAGCTGCCCAATCCGGGGATGGGTCTGCCAGAGAGGGACCAAGAGGGTCTTGAGCTGACTTTGGTATAAGGCAGATAGCGCAGATGGGCTCAGGCTGACCGCATGGTAACTTTTTATTACAGCGGACGCACGCGGAACACATGGCAGCAATGGGAGGGGCCAAGGGGTGAGTTGGTTTGTCATGGAAGTACATGGCGGCAGGGTAAATCAGGGAGGATAGCCTACCAGATCACCAAAGAAGTGTAATCGCCGACAGCTGCAGGAGGCAGCACAGAGAGGGTTCCCAGATGATAAATCCCTCAAGGAGCTGGAGAAAATTGCTGAGTTACTGCAGTAGCCAGCAGGGCTGCTGGAAGCCTACTAGCCCAGAAAAAACAGCCTCAGAAGAAAAAACACTGCTAAGAAAAAAGATAAATAAATACTCCAAGGAATTCCTGCAAAGACCTGCAGCAGGGGATTGAAAAGAATATGGAACCTCCCCTGGGCCAATAGGAGAGCTAGGAGGAGACTTAGAAGCCCAGGAAGGGGGCAGCCTAGTTGTAACCTGATCGGGGACTAAAGTAGAAGCCGCAGCTGGCAGCGAAGTGTGCTCAGCAAGGAGACCAGGCCGGGAACTCGGGAAGGCCCAACAGAGGCCTAAAAAAGGGGCCAGGAAAGGAAGTCCTCACACAAAGGGGGGGAACACCAGGTGCCCTCCCTCCGGATGGGGCCACTCAGTAGGAGCAGTAAAGAAGGCCAAGGAGCGCCAAAATAAAGGTCACCATCTAAAATGGTAGCCCCAGCTCCAGGGACCCCAGAAAGTGATCCCAGGGAGGAAAGCCAGGAAGCTCAGAGGGCCCATAGGTAGGGGATTAGGGGGTTTGGGAGAGTTCGTGCGTACTCGCCTCATCCGCCGTCACCCCTGCACATGGTAGTTGGGTCACCGGCATTTCGGCCGCCGATGCAAAGAGTGGGGACTGGGTATCCGGCGACGCTTTCTTTTGCAGAGCGCTGCGCCCATAGGGGGTATGACCAATGTGGTGTACATGCTGAGGAAAAACGATGTAAGACAGAAAGACCTGAGTCAGGAGTCAGGTCGTGTCTGCTTCCTACGGACACTAGGTTAAAACTGGTTAATATAGTGTTTGTGGAGAGGGTATAGCCCAGAGGAGGAGCTGACATCTTTTGCTTTTCCTAGTGTCAGCCTCCTAGTGGCCAGGTCTATACCCATGGTGCTAAGTCCCCCAGTGAAATATGCTAGAAATTAGAGATTTTCTCTCATACTTGTCTTCTATCAAACAGTATCCATTTATCTGTATGTGCTGGCATCGTTCATGATGGAGTTGTGCACACGTCACATTTCAATCATCCACAATGATCTGTCCACAACAAACCTGTTTCGCCACTAATAAAAACTTGGATAAAAAGTGATCAAAAAAATAGACTTTCCCCAAAATGGTATAACAAAAAAAAACAGTACATCTGGCCCCGTAAAAAAAAAAAACGCCTTTTCCATCCCCATACACGGAAATATAAAAAAAAAGTTGTGGGTGTCAGAATATGGCTGCTCCAAGAACTGTTTTGTGCAAAGTTTTGGATTTTTTTTAAAGTAGTTAAAACTATGTAAATTTTGTATTGCCATAATCGCACTGATTCACAGAATACAGCTGACATTTTGGTTGCACAGAGGCAACCGAATGTACTGTGTGGTTGTTTTATGTGTGTGACACAGGTGGGTTTTTTTGCACATATCCTATGACTACACTTCCCAGAATACACCTCACCAGAACATCATTTATTAGTAACCAGTTCTCAGTGTTGGTCATTGGCGTAAATGCGGCTGCTATGGGGCCCTCCACCTTAGGGGGCCTGGTGGGCCCCTGCTGCTTTTTTTTTTCTAATGGGCTGTTACTATTTTTATGTTTGTCACCTCCCTGGGCCTCCAATCGTTATACTCTGCAGTCTGAAACGGCTCCAGCGTATAATAATTCATGGGTGGTGTGCCTCAAAAATTAGAACCTGAAATTTTTACAATATTTGCAAGGAACACCATATGGGTGACTTTGGAACATAATACTGTATGAATGGGCCACTATGAGACATAATGCCGTGTGGAGGATCCTTTACGGGATATTATACCAAGTGGAGGGGCCATGATGGGACCTTATAGTGTGTGTAAATGGGGAGTTATACCGTATGGGGGCGAGGAAAGGGGGGCTATGAGACCCCTGGTGTTAGGATTTTACTAGAATTAGCATTGTCTTATATACAGACATCAGGGAAGCCGTGACCATCCCTGATAATGAAGCAGAGTTCTGATGTCATATATGACACAAATATATAACATGTACAAGACCCTGATCCCGAGAGAGAACCCTCCAAGCAGAATCCCCGCAGTTTTCATTAGACTATAACTACCTTCCAGACTCCTGATCAGCGGCCTGTTATGTCTTCTCTGAGACTCCAGGAGCTGATCCTTGTCTTCATTTCCCCAGAAGTGAGCATAACTGAAGAGCTCTTGCATCTTCTCCTGAGAGGTCGTCTTATTATACATGCTTGTATATTCTTCAGTTGTTAGCAGTTTGAGATCATCCCCAAGATCCACCAGTATTTTCCCTAAATGCTCCACATCTGTAATAAGAACAAACATGTGAGAGTTTCCTTCATACGAGTCTCCTATAAGCAGCCTCCATCTATCTGTATGTGCAGGCATTGTTCATGATGGAGTTGATGCAAGTCACCTGTAAAACCTCCACAATGATGTGTCCACAACAATCTTGGGTATGCCATACAAATACCAAATATTCTTTACTGAGCTCTGATAGGGATTTATTAAATAATCCAAGCCTTCAATCATCTAAGCTAGGATTCTCGATGCAAACCAAAACCCGAGAACCTCCTCTTTCCAGGATGTCCCACATGACACCACGGGAGGTTGTCCTCTTAACCTCTGAGCGGGACAGGAAGTTAGAGAGGTTAAAGGTCCCCAACTCACCTCTCCTCTCCAGTGTTCTTCCTGTCCCTCTCAGAGGCAGTATGTAGAGAGGATTCTCATACCTGGGCAGGCGAGGCAGATCGAGGGTCTCTGGCTTGCCCTCCTTCCTCCTTTCCAAATCCCTGGTCTGTGGTCAGCACCCCTCGGGGGTAGGGGTCCCCTAGTCAGGGGGCAGTTGCCGGAGGTCCTCTGCTCCCCCCTCTCTGGGGTTCTCATCCTGCTACTGACGTTCCCCCGCTCTGCTCCACGCACTTAGGTTCAGCGTCTGACGTCATCACGCGACCGGAAGTGTTGCGTCCGCCATCTTGGAGGTGGCATACTTCATGTTAGGCAGGTTGGAGCGCAGAGGGTGCGGTGTCCACTGGATGAGGTGGAGCACCAGCGGTACCTCCTACTACTCACCTGCTAGAAGACTTCAAATGGTGAGTAGGACGCCACAGCAATGTGGCCTTCGTGATACTGTGTGTTTCAACTGTTTAATGTTGTTGTAATGGAGCAGAGAAAGTAGGGAACCCAAAAACCTTGCCCTGAGGCTGACTTGGCCCAGGGGCATGTACAGTGGGGAAAAAAGTATTTAGTCAGCCACCAATTGTGCAAGTTCTCCCACTTAATAAGATGAAAGACAAAAAAAAAACACTTCAGCTCTTTCAGCCCATAGCTTCAGGCTGTTCATAGTACACTTGATAAAGAGGACTCATTCCTCGAAACGCGTTGTGTAATTGAGTTTAATAAAAAGCATTCTTAGCGAAGCGCGGTCTCCATACCTCACTTTTTTTGGATACTCTCCATTTTTGTACTTAATAAGATGAGGCCGGCCTGTAATTGTCATCATAGGTAGACCTCAACTATGAGAGACAAAATGAGAAAACAAATCCAGAAAATCACATTACCTGATTTTTTAAGAATTTATTTGCGAATTATGGTGGAAAATAAGTATTTGGTCAATAACAAAAGTTCATCTCAATACTTTGTTCTATATCCTTTGTTGGAAATGACAGAGGTCAAACGTTTTCTGTAAGTCTTCACAAGGTTGGCACACACTGCTGCTGGTATGTTGGCCCATTCCTCCATGCAGATCTCCTCTAGAGCAGGGATGTTTTGGGGCTGTCGCTGGGCAACACGGACTTTCAACTCCCTCCAAAGGTTTTCTATGAGGTTGAGATCTGGAGACTGGCTAGGCCACTCCAGGACCTTGAAATGCTTCTTACGAAGCCGCTCCTTCGTTGCCCTGGCGGTGTGCTTGGGATCATTGTCATGCTGAAAGACCCAGCCACGTTTCATCTTCAATGCCCTTGCTGATGGAAGGAGGTTTGCACTCAAAATCTCACGATACATGGCCCCATTCATTCTTTCATGTACACGGATCAGTCGTCCTGGTCCCTTTGCAGAGAAACAGCCCCAAAGCATGATGTTGCCCCCCCCATGCTTCACAGTAGGTATGGTGTTCTTTGGATACAACTCAGCATTCACTCTCCTCCAAACACCACGAGTTGTGTTTCTACCAAACAGTTCTACTTTGGTTTCATCTGACCATATGACATTCTCCCAATGTCATATGGAAACACTGGCCTTTATGTCTGAGTTAAGGACACTAATCAGAGATGAAGTAAAAAGCTCTGTTTCCTCCCTACTCCAGTCGCAGGAAAGAACCTCCCGTCAAAAGACCACGGCTGGTTTCTGATCTTCCCCTGAGCTCTCATTTGAGTACTAAGAGGTCCGATTCAGGGGAAGAGTGCTTTTATCTCTCTGAGGGGGAGTTAGAAGAGGAGGAGAGCTTATTCACTCCCCCCAGTTTCCCAGGAAAATAGAAGATTCTGTTTCTCCTCCGAGAATGCGGAAACTTTAATTCAGGCAATAAGGGCCACCATGAATGTACCTTATGAAGAACAACCTCATTCTATTCAGGATGAGATGTTTGGTGGCCTCATGGCAAGAAAATCTGTCTGAATGGGAGGACGCAGAAAAACTATTATTTATCCCTATTGAATTTAAAAATCGTCTGCTCTTTAATCCTGAGGATTCCAGGTTATGGGATGAGCTACCCAAGGTAGATATTCCGGTAGCTAAACTAGCCAAAAAAACTGCTATTCCCTTTGAAGACTCTCTGCAGCTGAAGGACCCTATGGTCGGTCTGCTTAAAAAATCATGGGAGTCCTCATCTGCCATTATTTCCACAAACATAGCGGCTACCTCCATAGCCAGGTCCATATTTCTTTGGCTGGGTCAACTAGAAGATCATCTTAAGAAGGGAACCTTTAGGGAACATATCTTGAGCTCCATCCCCCTGTTGAAACAGGCAACAGGATTTGTGGCAGTTGCCTCAGCTGAAACAGTCTTTTCGCCACCAGAAACGCAGCACTGTCAAACTCCACCAGAAGGGCATTATGGTTGAAAATGTGGTCAGGAGATACAGCTTCAAAGAATAAGCTTTGCAATCTCCTTTACCAGGGGTTTTCTGTTTGGTTCTGTCTTGGATAACATCCTTGAAAAGGCAGGTGATAGGAAAATTATTTTTCCTGAGGAGTTAGTTAAAAGGCAGTCCTTTCGGAGGATCCGCCAGTTTCCCTCTTCTTCCTCCACTTCCTATAAAGGGAAGGGGATGAGTGGTCACTGGAGCTATCCAAAAGGAGGTAAAGGCCGAGGATTTTTGCTTAACCCCAACAACCCCGGCCCTTCAGGGAGACACTGATGCCAACTCAGTAGGAGGATGACTGGCGACCTTTTACACCCAGTGGTCCCGTATTACTCCGAACCCATGGGTATTAAACACCCTAGCAGAAGGGTACAAGATAGAATTTGCAGAGCTTCCACCAGGAAAATTTGTGCTCACCTCCTTCCCATCGCAGAATCTAAACCAACCCCTGCTTCTGGACATAAGTAAACTATTGTGCCTAAATGCGACTTCTCCTGTCCCAGAAGAAGAACATTTCTGGGGCCACTATTCAATGCTCTTAAACAAAAAAAAACAAATGGTTCCTTCCGGACCATTATCGATTTAAAACACCTCAACAAGTCCATAAAATACATAAGCTGCACTTCTTGGGTGGACACTTTTATAGTAGCTTTGAGTCATCAGTGACCCCACGCCTGTTGTCCCTCATGAGTGGCTGAGGCATTATGGTGAAATCCGTCTGCGCCGAGTTCATGTGATCCTACTCCTTCTCTGTCTCGCTCTGATCTGTAAAATGGTGTGGACCATTTTTAATTATTCATCTGAAACAAATTTGTAAAGTTCGGCTTGGGAATGAACTGTAACAAATCGTTTTGCTCATCTCTATTGCTTAGATCTGTCAGTAAACTCCCCAACAAGGAATCTTTGGTTACAACCTAAAACATTGAAAAATCTACAGTCTTGGACCTTGGCAGGATACAAGTAGAACCCCACCCCCCAACACACACACACGCACACGCACACGCACACGCACACGCACACACACACACACACACACACACACACACACCGACGATATAGCCTGCAAATTAACTTCTTGTACATGAAGTAAACATTTCTCACACTTTGCAAATACATCTTTCTGATATGTTTGTAACGCTATATGAACATGACCCAATGAGCACTTTGGTTAGGAAAAAAGATCAGAATATCATCAAGGTAAATACCACTAGACTATAACTACCTTCCAGCTTCCTGATGAGCGGCGAGTTATGTCTTCTCAGAGATTCCAGGAGCTGATCCTTGTCTTCATTGTCCCAGAATTCAACATAAATGAAGAGCTCTTCCATCTTCTCCTGAGAGGTCGTTTTTTTACACACTTCGTCATATGCTACTTGTACTAGTACTTTATTCTTACAGAGATCATCCAGGATCGGATCCACCACAGTCAGTTGTTCTATCAGTGCAGCACGATGTCTAATCACAAAATGCTCCTCAACTGTAATAAGAACATACAATAGAGAGATTTTCTATTATAAAGAGTCTTTTATTAACCCCTTCAGGACCGAGCCAAAAGTGCATTAAGGACCAGGTCTCATTTTTCAAAACTGACATATGTCACTTTCTATGGCAATAACTTTGAGACGCTTTAACTTACACAAGTGATTTTGAGATTGTTTTTTCGTGACACATTGTCCTTCATGATAGTGGTAAACATTAATCAATATTTTTGTATTTATTTATAAAAAAAAATAGGAAATTTGATGGAAATTTGGAAAAAAGCGCAGTTTTCAAAATGTGAAATACTCTGCTTTTCAAACAGATAGTCATACCGCCCAAATACATGAATAAATATTATGTACCATATCTCTGCTTTGTATTGGTATGGTCTTTTAATCGTCTTTTAATTGTCTTTTAATTACAAGTGTAACAGCGATTTTCCAGATTTGCAAAAAAATTTCCCAAACTAATTTTTTAGGGACCACTTCAGTTCTGAAGGGGATTATAAAGGCCTATATATTAGAAACCCCCATGAATCACCCCATTTTCAAAACTGCACCCCTCATATAATTCAAAACAGCATTTGGGAAGTTTAACCGTTTAAGCATTTCACGGGGATTAAAACAATATGGAGGTAAAATTTAGACATTTCATTTTTTTTTTCACTAATACATTCATTTAGCCCTAAAAAGGAGAAAATGCATCTCACAGAAATCCCCCACATGTGGGTGTAAACTGATGTTTGGGCACACGGCAGCGCACAGAAGGGAAGGAGTGACACAGGGTGTTTGAAAATCAGATTTTGCTGGAATAGTTTTCAGGTGCCATGTCTCATTTGAGGAGCCTCTAGAGTATCAATACAATGGAAACCCCAAAAAAGTGACCCCATTTTGAATCTACACCCCTCACAGTATTTATCAAGGGGTATAGTGAGCATTTTGACCCCACAGCCTTTTCACAGATTTTATTAACATTGGGATGTGTAAATAAAAAATTACTAAAATGTCACTTTATCCCCAAAATTTTCATTTTCACAAGGGGTTAAGAAAAAGCTCCTCACAAATTGCAATTTTTCCATAGATGTGCCATGTCTGTGCTTGATATGTTGTACCCAGCTTGTGTCAGTAGAGGCACACACACCCCAAAAACTGTTAAGTGGGGATCCCGGGCACAACAGCTTTTGGAGCGTTCATCTCTGATTCAAGCCGGGCACAACATATTACGCACTGAAATGTCGTATTCCTGGAAAAATTGTCATTTTCACCTTCCACCATCAGCTGCGTATTCATTTCTGGAAAATTAATTAATGCAACACTTGAGAGTTAATTCTCACTGTACCCCTGGATAAATTCCTTCAGGGGTGTAGTTTCCAAAATGTGGCCACTTTACTGGAGTTTGATCTCTGCAAAAGTGTCATGGCTTCCAAAAACCAGACCATCTAAATCTGTGCTCCAAAAACCAAGATAGCGCTCCTTCCCTTCTGTGACTGGCTGTGCCCAAACAGCAGTTTATACCACATATGACATTAAGAACGTTATACCGGGTACACCGGTGTCATACGTGTGGGCATAAACTGCATTTTGGGCACACAGCAGGGTGCAGATGTGAAGGAGCGCTATGTGGCTTTTGAAGTGTATATTTAGATGTTTGGTATCTGGACGCCATGTCATGTTTGCAGATCCTCTAAAGCAGCGGTCCCCAACCTTTTCCCCGCCATGGCCCGGCAGGGGGGGGCGGGGCAGGGAATGGGGGGCGGAGCAGGTCATTTAGGGGCGGGGCTTTGGTGATATGGGGGAGGGGTTATACGCTAAACAGCGCTGTACATCGGAGCATAATGTGACAGGGGCCACGTTTACCCAGGCCAGCCCGCCGCCCCACGGACCAGCAACAGACCCCCAACGGACCGGTCCACGGAGTTCCCTAGGGAATAACCCCATTTTGAAAACTGCACCCCACAATGAATTTATCAAGAGGTGTAGTGAGCATTAGTATCCCAGATGTGACTGCACAGCGGATGGTGAAGAGTGAATATGTAAGCTGCGCGGAGTACATTGGGAACACCAAATTCCCTACTATTTCCTCAGTAGTTCCTATTATTTGAGGGGTCACTTCTGGTTCCTTTCCCCTCGTAAGAAATTATTACGAGCTCTGCTGGGCATCATCTGTGGTATCTATTTATATACAGATGAACACATGACTCAGTAATAATTCCTTTATCATCCTGCTCATCTGTCTATTCCTAGCAGTATTTATTATATGAATTATTTCCCTATTAGACTATGTTGATGAAGACGTCTTATAAGGAGCCGCACATCCACTTCTCATCTCTGGAGCCATGATGGTCAGGAGTGAAGTATCTAGTCAGGCAGTTGAGAGACATTGTAGAATAACATGAATTGTAGGTATGGGGGAGAGGTGACAGTGCCCTACATTAAAAGGGTTATCTGAGATTTTGACAACTAGTAATGGAGTCACCTGTCAGATCTTCTGCTGGTCAGACTTGGCTGTAGCCTCTCTATTAGCAGCGTCTATAAGTGTTATTACACAGCAGCTTTTTACATGCGTTAACACATGAGTAAAATATGATCACCCAAAAATGAAAAATGGCTGCAGATGAAAGCGGTTACATAATGTTCAGAGATTGCTCAAGTTTGGCATTTATTTCCATAAGGAGCCTCCAGTCTACTGCTCACCTCTACATTGTCCTCCTTGATCTGTTCCCTTGGTTGTCGTCTTTGATGTACGTGTGATCACTGTGGAATACATAGAAAAGAAACATTGATGTCAGTCCAGGTCTAATGATTACCATAGAGGAAGCGAATAAAGCGGGACACATGCTTACCAGTGTTACATAGGACTGCAGGTGACATCTACTACATTATCTGTAGTGTTACATAGGGCTGTAGGCAGAGGCATAGCTAGCAAAGACTGGGCCCCATAGCAAACTTTCGACTTGGGGTGGGGGCGTTAGTTCCCCCTTGTGCCCTCCAGGGGGCCCTGTGCATCACATATCATGTTGCTGTCAGCAACGTCCTAACGCTGTTCAGCATACGTGACTTGATATGGGACACACGTGGCCTCCTGGAGGCAGAAGGAGAAGCAGAGGGGGCCGTGAGAAGGAACGGGCATAGGTAAGTAAATAGGGGTTACTCCAGCAGGTAACAGCCTGTTAAAAAAAAAAAAAAAAGCGCAGCAGGAGCCTCCGGGCCCCGTAGTAGCCACTATGGTAGTTACGCCACTGAATGTAGGTAACATCTACTACATTATCTGTACTCAAACTTATCACTTTGGGGCTAACTCTCAAAGTACATACACTACAGTAGATTTAAGCTGCAGTCCTATATAACACCACAAATAACAGAGTTAAATGACAAATTCATCTCCGCTACATCTGCAGATATCACTGCAATATTATACATATTATTCTGTATGCTTCGGGACATTTGGAGAATCTACGCAGCCAGCTACAACATCTATGGGCAAAATCCTACGTTACCAAAGCTGGTTTTCCAGCTGGTCCCAAGAATCCTGCTGAAAAATGCCAGTTGTCTGCCCTGCCATGAGAGACAACACATGTGGCCGCAGGATGTTAGTGTCCCCGTAACACTACTAGGCGTGACCTACTGTCCCCTCACATAACCACTGCCCCAACACCTCCTAACAGGTCAGAACGTTCTAGACGGCGGACAATTCCTCAAAATGACCATCCCTTTTCTCTGTCCAATGATGCCCCCCAAAGTCTTTCAATGAGGCAAAATGTCTTTAAACCATTGTAGAGACATGTCTAGCAGTCCACAACCTCTCACCAAGAGAAACACTACCCAAAAGTGGCCTCCAAGAGCTTTTTCATAGAATAGTAGGGGGAGCACTTTTACTCCCTCTTGTGGTCAGATTGTGTCTAATCAGACCTGTAAACATTTACATATCTGCCTGAGACAGAACTGCAGGGGAGATTTACAGCAATCTGACATTTCTCTATGGGGGCGTTGTTTTTTTTGTCAGAGTGTATTTCTGTATGTCGTGTTATAGTGAGATCTCGTGAGGATTTCGTGGTTCTTACCTGTCTTTACATCATTCTTGAGCTTCTCGGCCTCCTGTCTCTCATCTATGGCTTCCAGAACAGCCAGGGTCACCTCAGCCCCATAGGAATCAGTGTAGTATCTTCTGATGAGATCAGCCACGTCCTCAGGGTCTGCGTCCTCCAGTTTACTTCTGGGAATGCTGAGAAATCCCTTCTTGATCTCATAGTCATTTAACTTGTTCTTGAAATTCTTAAATGATTTTGTTTGCAAGTTCTCCAGAGCTTTGACCAGGACATCTCGCACCCTCTCCGCCATCTCTTCCTCCTAAGCAGCGGCTCTGTCTTGTCCCTCTGCGGCACAGACGTGTTTAGAATAGAAACTGAAAGAAAGTTTTTCTTTCTACCATTAGTTTCAGAGTCTGCCTCCTGGAGTCGCTTTCTTTGGACACTCCTGTAACAGTGGGGAGGAGGAGCTGTAGGGGTTAATATAGAGAAGGTTATACTACACCTGCAGCACTTTGTAATGCACACAGAGGTTATTCTATCTCCTGGCTCCTCCTTAAGTCTTGGGAGACTTCAGTTCCTGGAAATGGTTAAGTTCCAGTAAGAAATGTTTATCTCTTGGAGTAAACTCTCACATAGCTCCAGTACAGGATGGTGGCCGTGTTTACACTGGCGAGATCAGCGAGGATCTAATGGATATTGCAAGCATTAGGATACAGTCAGGAGACAGATCTCTGTGATTGAACGGCACGGGTGGCACACGGATGTCATGAATGAACACATCTGTCATCTCATTTTTTCTGTTTTAGTAGCACAAAGTTCTAGTAAAATGTTTTTAAATCTTTCTGTTACTATAAAGTTTTGTGTCATCAGCGACGGTGCAAGAATCAGTGATGTGGGCGTGGCTTTGTGTATATGTATATATATATATACATATGTGTATATATATGTATATATATATATTGTGGGGTAGGTAGCTCGGTAGCAGCAATGGTGCGGACCCAACCAGTCAGAGGCAGGGACACAAAATCTTGTGCAAACAGGTTTATTTAGAAAAAACGGCAAAATAAATAAACCTTCACGCCAGGTACAAAAATGAGCAAAATAAAATACAGCCTTAACTTCAAGAAAAACGTCAAACAAAACCCTGCTCGTCCGAGCACTAACTAAACAGTAACAAAACTAACTATACGTGTGGCTTTCTGTTGGCCACACGAACAAACAAATACCAGACTTTTGTGTGTATCAGACAGACCCAGGCGCCTCCTCTCACTCCCAGGATCTGCCCTGAAGTGCAGGTTCTGCAGCCTTTTATGGGTCAGTAATGAGCCTAGGACTCACACCTGGACTAAGGCCTACTCAAGACCCGCCCTGGACCAGACGTATGTCAAAAACCTGGGGGAGATATACCGTGATTCCAGCACTTGTCCTGTCACCTTCTCACAATATATATATATATATATATACTAGAGGAAGGACCCGGCTTCGCACGGGTATATTTCATTTTTTGTTTGTGTAGTGACCCCATAAGAATCGGCCAGTTTTGCACTTGACATCCAGTATGGCAGTCCAGTATAGGTATAGTCTATTTATGACTGTGTTGCTATGGAAACCTGGTAAATGAAATGTGAACTTATATTGGCTAATACACGTCATATGACTGAATATTTAAGGACCTGCAAACTGCTATTGACTCATACAGGACATAAATAGCTTGGTTGCTATGGAAACCTGGTGTAAAGCTGTGTGTATGTCAAGACTGAACCTTCGATTTTCCATTGGTCCATAAGTGTCATGTGATCATGTGCATCTCAGTTTGGATATCAGTGAAAAACCTGCGATCGGTTGTTATGGAAAACCTGGAGTAAAACTGTGTGTATGTGACCTTGTGTAACAGTGTCATCCACAGCGCCCTGCCCCTTTAAAGCTGACCTACAACAGTGAAGAAAAATGGCTGGGTTGTTATTGAAACCTGGAGTGCAGCTGTGTGCATGTGGCTGACAATGCTTTGTCAGATTGGAGACGGGCTTGGGTCTGCTGGGGAGTTTCAGCAGCTCGCTGTTGTCTGTAACATACCTTATCAGATTAGAGACAGGCTTGGGTCTGCTGAGAGTTTTCATTAGCTCGAGCAGCAGCCATGCGTTTTGCTGCAGGGGACATGAGTAGTTTAAAAACATTTCAATTTATAAGAATGCTGAAATCCAGTATGGCAGTCCAGTCAGTGGCATAAATACCGGGTTAGCAGTGGTAGCAGCTGCCACAGGGCCCGGGACATTAGGGGACCCGGCGGGCCTCTGATGTTTTTTTTTTTTTTTAACACCAGCAGGTAACGGGCCCTATTTACTTACCGATCCCCACTCCTGCTCACGGCCGCCTGCACTTCACCTTCTGCAGAGGCGGCTGTGAGCAGGAGCGGGGATTGGTAAGTAAGGCCTGCGGGCCGTGAACCCCACAAACACTGCTATCATTATACTCTGGGGTCTTTTCAGCAGGCTTCGGGCCTCCTTGGTGGCGTCCCAGATGTCGGTGGGCCAGTCCGACATCATTATGCGTTGCGATACATGCCTGGCTCACGTGACATCTGGTCCAACATTGAAGAAGTAGCGGGAAGTGCGCATAATACTATATGAAGGAGCCACTATGATACTGTGTGCAGGGGCCACTATGGGGCAGAATACTGTGTGTAAGGGCCACTATGGGGCCTAATAGTGTATGCAGGGGCCACTATGGGGCATAATAGTGTGTGCAGAAATGCAGTTTGTGTGCATGGGGGGGGGGGGTTGCCGGGGGGGTCCCATGTCAAATGTTCGCCTTGGGGCCCTGTCATTGCTAGTTACGCCACTGAGTCCAGTATAGGTACAGTCTATTTATGGCTGTGTTGTTATGGAAACCTGGTAAATTAAATGTGAACTTATATTGGCTGATACACGTGATATGACTGAATATTTAAGGTCCTGTGAACTGCTATTCACTAATACAGGTCATATATAACTTGGTTTCTATGGAAACCTGTGTGGCTGAGGAGAGTAAGCGCCTGCGAGCTGTTATTGGCTGATAAGGGACATGTGACCGTGTGTATGGCAGTTGGAATATGAGTGAAAGACTTGCAGGCTTGTATAGACTAATGCTGGTCATTTTTTGGGAATACTGTACCTCAGGAACGGTACGTCCAAGAGAGCTGAGACCCAGTCTATAATATTCCCGGACACCTGATGTACATGTGTGCCAAATTTGGTGAGGATCGGTCCAATCGTTTGGTCGCGCATAAAGAACAGACAGACAGACAGGAACTCATTTTTATATATATAAGAGATATATATATGTATATATATATCTATAAATTGTTTGGGGTTCTTTTGTTTTTTTACTGTCTGCACAATGAATTACAGTAAAACCTTACATGCTGCCAGGATAGTGCGGACTTGTAAGAAGGTAGAGAGAGTTATCTATATATATTTATATACATAGATAAGTGTCACAGAGCAGGCACACCAACATTTTTCTAGCCCTTATCAGCTCTACAAGCCCATTATAGGGTTAAGGTAGAGCTCACTAATGCACTGCCCCTTAAGCTGTCACTAGAAAATGGCTGGACATGGGAGGAAGTAGCATCTGGTGTCAGAAGTGCTTCCCCCCCACCTGGGATCCCAGCCAACAGGCCCCCTCCTGCCCAGGAAATAGAGGGAGATGATGTCACCGGCCTGGCCACCAATTCTATAGCAGAGTGGTGGCTGTAACAACAACAACAACCTGTCAAATAATATAGAAACATAAAGTGCCATATCAGGAAGGCCAGACAAGTCTGCTAAAGACAAGTCTCTGCAAATCTGATTGTAAAGTTTGAGATAGGAGTGCCCCTTTAAGTTTGTTGCATGATCATCCGACGGGAATCTTTCATTACCTTCTCGCTGATAACCTTGTGGAGTCTGATGTTTTGTACAGAAAGCATTTCTTGTGTTCTGTTGAGGAGATCAATTGCTGCTTCACTTGGGATTAGTCCATCATTATAGAAGTTCTTTTCAGCACATTGGCCCAGATTTACTAATAGTTAGGCAGTGTAGAATTAGACATACAGATTTATACTACACCAGATTTATCACAGTGACTGATACTACACCAGATGTATCACAGTGACTGATGCCGGATGATAAATCTGCCCTATCTTTACACTGCCTAGTCTGTTTATTGACTGACTTTTAGCCAGAATTTTATAACACAATATTGGCACATATTGGTGCATTTAAGCTACACCCACATGTCTAGCAAGTTGGAAAAATTTTAGCCTGAAATAGATGTAATTTTTACACCAGTGTCTAGTCATAACCACAATCCTATTCTGGTTCTCTTGCTGTTTGTGAGTAGAAGAGACCTGTATGTCGGTAGCCTTTGTTTCCAAATGTGGTTTTATAAATTGCCCACAGAGCGTAGAATATTTGGAAGATCGAAACTTCAGAAGCTTGCTGGATTCAGAAATAGGAGATGACGTTTCCAGTAATTGAGCAATTCTTGACGCTGCTTTACATATAACTTTGCATTTTCAGTTTCTTCAGAATGTTAAGATATGTCTGGCTTTTCATTATCAAGTTTGTATACAGTCTTTCCTAGAGCACCGCCTTGGGGTGACACATCATAAATTGGTTAAAGGGAGTCTGTCAGCACAAAACTGAGATACAAACTAATTATAGTACCTTGTAGGGCTGTCAGCACAGTTTACAATTATGTATTTATTACTCATGATTGCTGCTCCATTCTTGTAAAAATTGTCCTTTTTTCCCTATGCAAATGAGTTGAAAATGGCTTTAGGGGCGTGGCTTCACTATCTGCTGCTAACTGCTGCTCAGCTCCGCCCCTGCTAGGCGATTGATATCTCTCTCTTTGTCGCTCATCTTCTGGCTTGGTCACAGCAGATATTTATAAGTCTTATTCCGTCCTATAAAAGCTGTCTGACTATGGTGGTCTTTTTTCTCCCTTTTTCCTCCAAATGTAACAATGGTCATGATGGCCAAGCCTAAGATCACCATCCAAACTGTGACACACGGGGGTGGCAGCGTCATGTTGTGGGGTTGTTTTGCTACAGGAGGGACTGGTGCACTTCACAAAATAGAAGGTATCATGAGGAAAGAACATTATGTGGCAATACTGAAGCAACATCTCAAGACATCAGCCAGGAAGTTAAAGCTTGGGTGCAAATGGGTCTTCCAAATGGACAATGACCCAAAGCTACTGCCAAACTGGTTACAAAGTGGATTAAGGATATCAAAGTCAATGTTTTGGAGTGGCCATCACAAAGCTCTGATCTCAATTCTATAGAAAAGGCAAGTGCGAGCAAGACGGCCTCCAAACATGGCTCAGTGACACCAGTTCTGTCAGAAGGAATGGGCCCAAATTCCTACCAACTATTGTGAAGAAGCTTGTGGAAGGAGATCCAAGACGTGTGACCCAAGTCATACAGTGTAAGGGCAATGGTACCAAATACTAATGAAATTACTTTCATTATTACTTTGCAGAAAGTAATAAAAATGCCTTAAAAAATTCTCTCATTATTCTGGCATTTGGCAAATATAAATAATTTTGGTAATCCTAATTGCCCTAAAGCGGAAAAGGTTTATTCTGATTTCATGTCAAATAGTGAGAAAAACATTCATATGTGTCTTTATATACAGTGGGGAAAAAAAGTATTTAGTCAGCCACCAATTGTGCAGGTTCTCCCACTTATAAAGATGAGGCCGGCCTGTAATTGTCATCATAGGTAGACCTCAACTATGAGAGACAAAATGAGAAAACAAATCCAGAAAATCACATTGTCTGATTTTTAAAGAATTTATTTGCAAGTTATGGTGGAAAATAAGTATTTGGTCAATAACAAAAGTTCATCTCAATACTTTGTTCTATATCCTTTGTTGGCAATGACAGAGGTGAAACGTTTTCTGTAAGTCTTCACAAGGTTGGCACACAGTGTTGCTGGTATGTTGGCCCATTCCTCCATGCAGATCTCCTCTAGAGCAGGGATGTTTTGGGGCTGTCGCTGGGCAACACGGACTTTCAACTCCCTCCAAAGGTTTTCTATGGGGTTGAGATCTGGAGACTGGCTAGGCCACTCCAGGACCTTGAAATGCTTCTTATGAAGCCGCTCCTTCGTTGCCCTGGCGGTGTGCTTGGGATCATTGTCATGCTGAAAGACCCAGCCACGTTTCATCTTCAATGCCCTTGCTGATGGAAGGAGGTTTGCACTCAAAATCTCACGATGCATGGCCCCATTCATTCTTTCATGTACATGGATCAGTCGTCCTGGTCCCTTTGCAGAGAAACAGCCCCAAAGCATGATGTTGCCCCCCCATGCTTCACAGTAGGTATGGTGTTCTTTGGATACAACTCAGCATTCACTCTCCTCCAAACACCACGAGTTGTGTTTCTACCAAACAGTTCTACTTTGGTTTCATCTGACCATATGACATTCTCCCAATACTCTTCTGGAACATCCAAATGCTCTCTAGCAAACTTCAGATGGGCCCGGATATGTACTGGCTTAAGCAGGGGGACACGTCTGGCACTGCAGGATCTGAGTCCCTGGCGGCGTAGTGTGTTACTGACGGTAGCCTTTGTTACGTTAGTCCCAGCTTTCTGCAGGTCAGTCACTAGGTCCCCCCATGTGGTTCTGGGATTTTTGCTCACCGTTCTTGTGATCATTTTGACCCCACGGGGTGAGATCTTGCGTGGAGCCCCTGATGGAGGGAGATTATCAGTGGTCTTGTATGTCTTCCATTTTCTAATTATTGCTCCCACAGATGATTTCTTCACACCAAGCTGCTTGCCTATTGCAGATTCAGTCTTCCCAGCCTGGTGCAGGGCTACCTATGATGACAATTACAGGCCGGCCTCATCTATTTAAGTGGGAGAACTTGCACAATTGGTGGCTGACTAAATACTTTTTTTCCCCACTGTATAGTGTATGGAAACTTCTGGTTTCAACTGTATGTACTGTATATACAGAATACAGTTAGGTCCATAAATATTTGGACAGAGACAACATTTTTCTCCTTTTGGTTCTGGACATTAACACAACGTTGAAGTTCAGACTTTCAGCTTTAATTCATTGGATTGAACAAAATGATTGCATAAAAATGTGAGGACTATAAAGCATTTATTACACACAATCCCTTCATTTCAGGAGCTCAAGAGTAATTGGACAAATGAAATAATTGTAAATAAAATGTTCATTTCTAATACTAATAAAATTTGTTGTTCCCCCTTTGTTGGCAGTGACTGCCTGAAGTCTTGAACTCATGGACATCACCAGACGCTGCCGCTGTGTTTCCTCCTTGTTAATGTTCGGTCTTTACTGCAGCGGTTTTCCATTGCTGTTTGTTTGTGGGTCTTTCTGTCTGAAGTTTAGTCTGTAACAAGTGAAATGCTGCTCAATTGGGTTGAGATCAGGTGACTAACTTGGCCATTCAAGAATATTCCACTTCTTTGCTTTAAGAAACTCCTGGGTTGCTTTGGCTTTATGTTTTGGGTCATTGTCCATCTGTATTATGTATCAGTTTGGCTGAATACCTCAGAATTCATCCGGCTGCTTCTGTCCTGTGTCACATCATCAATAGCCACTAGTGAGCCACTGCCACTGGCAGCCATGCCTGCCCACGCCATCACACTGCAGCCTCCGCCGTGTGTTACAGATGATGTGATATGCTTTGGATCATGAGCTGTACCGCGCCTTCACCATACTTTTTTCTTTCCATCATACTGGTAGAGGTTGATCTTGGTTTCATCTCTTCAAAGAATGTTCTTCCTGAACTGTGCTGGCTTTTTTAGATGTTTTTTAGCAAAGTCCAATCTAGCCTTCTTATTCTTGAGTCTTATGAGTGGCTCGCACCGTGCAGTGAACCCTCTGTAGTTACTTTCATGCTTCTCTTTATGGTAGATTTGGATATTGATACACCTACATCCTGGAGAGTGTTGTTCACTTGGTTGGCTGTTGTGAAGGGGATTCTCTTCACCATGGAAATTATTCAGCGATCATCCACCACTGTTGTCTTCCGTGGGCGTCCACGTCTTTTTGTATTGATGAGTTCACCAGTGCTGTTTCAGTAAACAGGTAAAAAAAAACAAAATTTGTGCCAGTGTCCAAATATATATTTACATTTACCTAAATGTGGATGTCTGAATGTGTGTGAGCAGGAGATAGCTCTTGTCTCAGTTTCCAGCTGCTTCTGCTGTTCCCAAGGAACCTAAAATAAATCTTCCGGACTGGTTTTCTGGAGATAGAAGAAAATTTTTGTTGTTGTTTTTTATGAAAGCTGCAATCTGTATTTTTGCCTCCGACCTTAATCTTCTGGTGGTGATCAGCAACGTGTGGCCATTATTATATTATTATTTCGCTTCTGCAGGGTGACCTTCAGGCTCGGGCCTTTCCACTTTCACTCCAGAATTGTTGTCTGTGGACCGGTTTTTTACAGCTCTGGGTTTACTCTATGATACACCTCACCTTACGCCATCGCTGAATCAAACCTGATTGTCCTCCGCCAAGGTCGTCATCCAGTGGAAGAGTATAGTTCTGAATTCTGAAGTTGGTCAGTTCACTGTCAATGGAACGATCCTGCTCTCGGCTGCCAGTTTCGTCAGGGCCTGTCAGATACTATTAAGCACTTGTTAGTAAACTACCGGCAACCTGCATCTCTGGATGACACCATGTCTCTTGCCATTTGTTTGGACCAGCGTTCATGTGAACGCAAAAAGGAACAAAACTTTGACTCCACTCCTCTGCCTCCACTCACACACTGAATCTATGCAGCTAGGATTCACTAGGTCGCCTCTTGACAGAAGAATTTATTGAAGGTTATCTGCTCAGGTGTCAGCAAATGGTAAAACATTCGCTGGTAAAGCATTTATTGATTGTGGTTCTGCGGCTTATTTTCTACACTCTCGGGTTGCTAGACAGTTGAGGATCTCTATGCTTCTACAGGTGACCCCTGTCAATGTTACCGCTGTGTACAGAACCCCACTATCGCAGGGTCCGGTTAAGTATGCCACTGCGCCAGTCACTCTAGTAATAGGCTCTGGGCATTCTAAAACTTTTTTTTTTTTCTTGTTATTGATAATTTACCTGCAGAATTGGTTTCACTCCCATAATCCAGTACTTGACTGGGAAAAAAAGGGGGGCTGGTTAAATGGAGCTCCAAATGTAATGCTTTTAGATTTCCCTTGACTGTCTCTGCTATATCATGTGATACTTTCTGCCATTTGGGTCTTATAATAAGGCCAATGGCTCAATTGAGGTTACTTGTACAGGTACTCCTAGTTGTGACACTCCCCTCCGCCTGCACAGCAAAAAGTTCTGAAGTGGAGATGGAGTCTAACAAACGGTGTACAGTCTGGGGTCAGGACCAGTCGCACCTGGGAAAATCCCCGTCTGTTTATAGGAGGAAAACTAATTCTATTGCTAAAAATCTGCTGTACGGAGATCTGTTTTGAAAACTAAGGGTCCGGGGGGGAAGGGGGGTACTGTCAGGATTCTCAGTCCGGCTATTTCACCTTTAAGATTACCGTGTCAACCTAGGAAGTTTCCACAGTTTCGGAAGTTCCCAGGGTTGATCCAATTGGCAGCTGAGGAGGCCTATATAAGACCCCCGTACTCCTGACATAGGGGCCGACTAATTGTTGTTCACTCCCTAGTTTGACCCTGTATCTGATAGTCTTGTTTGCTTCATACTGACCCCCCTGTCTGCTGATTTTGCGATGTGCCCATTTGGATTTGTCACCCTTTGCGGATTTTGCATTTGTCTTCTGATTTTGCCTCTGACGTCCTCTACTTGTCCTGACCATGTACAACTTATCTCCTGCCTCCACTCCGCTGTATAAGTTAATAGTGGGTTTTGGTTCCAGCAATGCGTTTATTATTGGTACAGCCTTCTGTTTGGTGACAATTCCTACTCCCTGATTCAGTGTAAATCCATCTGGCCTCACGGCAGGCTCTGGTGAAGGCATCCTCCGGGGGTCTGTGTTGGCTCGCAGTAGTGTGCTGGTTTTAAATAGCTGTCTCTACTGTTTGCTGTTATCAGCCAACTCCTGCCATGGCTTTTGTGAGACCTTGCATCTAAACCATAACAATAAGGTGGAATTGAGGGTGATATTTATGTCAAGGGGCATTAGGGGGTTTAATATAGGGGGGCATCATTGACAAGAGAAGGCTATTGGGGGCAATAACAATATAAGGGGGCATTGGGGCAGTATTAAAGGGTTTATCCTGTACTGCTCTGGTTTAACTTAATTATTAATATACACCCTGATCCCCCAGAGCCCCATTTAATACATTTGCTGAGGGCAAGTAGGGAGGCCAGAACTGTCGTTCCTCTGTCTCTGAAGCAGCCACTCCACCTCCCGTAAGTCCAGTGAGTAGAGGGGAGCTGGTCATGTGATCGAGAGTTGAGGATCAGCTGGGGAGACAGAGAAAAAAAAGTTCTGTCCTTTGCACTTGCAAATGTATTAAACAGGACTCCAGGATGGTGACATCATTAGTCACCTTTCCTTCCATCTCTGGGGCTTCACCTTGGTGTCTGATCTTCTTTCCTAGTGTTTTTCATCCTCTTTTGGGTTACATCAGCGGCCTTGGGAGATCTAATAAGGCTTGAGCAGTAATGCTGGGCACATAAATGTCATGAAGTTTACGTCAAAACACCATGACGTACCGTGGGTTCGCTGACGTCACTCAGTAGGCCGGAAGATCCTGATAAAAGACCGTACACCAAAGCGGAGTCCTGGAGAGATGAGAAAAGGTAAGTATGACTGTTTATTATTTTTCTACATCTCTATGAGGCCTTTGATTTATTATGCAAAGAATCCCCAGAGTAAATAACGATCCGTGGGTCGTGAACCCCAAAAATCTTTGGTTTGGACAAACCCAATTTTTTTTTTAAAAACCTGTTACAAGCCAATTTGCTCATCCCTATGTATTGTATATGAACAAGATACACTATGGGCATATGTCTTGGGATTGTGCCCCTGATTTCTTTTTACAGCCTACTAATGCCCCTGGATTGCTATTTACATAGCACCTTTGAAATCAGAAGGATGTGCCTAAATTGTTGACGCAGTATTTCAGTTTTTGGGGCCCCACTTTGTCTAATACTGGCCCTGTTTACAAGTAATTTTCCAAATTTTTAAGAACATTTCCAAAACCTATTTCTCAAGGGACCAGTTCAGTTCTGAAAGGGTTTTGAAAGGTCTCTCTAATAGAAATCCCTTAAATCACCCAATTTTCTAAACTGCAATATATTCATTTAACCTTAGAATTTACACATTCACAAGGGGTTAAAGGAAAAAATGCATTTCAATACCTGTTATGCAATTTCTCCCATGTTTGAAATGATTCTACACATGGCAGCGTGCGATAGGGAAGGAATGCTATTGGGATTTTGGAGGACAGATATTGCCGTAATAGTTTTCATGCACCAAAACAGTGGAAACGCCCAAAACGTCACCCAATTTTGTAAACTAGACCCCTCCAAGGATTTTATCAAAGGGTATAAAGTTATTACATTAATTTATTTTCCAGAAATGGATGCACAACAGAGGTTGAAAACTAAAACTGTGCAGAGCACATAACGGTATGAGGAGGTGATATAGCATGGAAAATACATTATAATCCATGGGTGTGCGGTACAGTCTGAAGCAATCCTTCATGCACTGGCCAGGCTTTTCAGGGCAGGTGTCACACTGATATGTGATGTGTTTTCTTATCCCCCTTTTGGAACAGACCCTGCACCCTTTTTGGGTCTTCCCTTTCTTTGTAGTTTGTGGGACTTGGAAAGTGTTACCTTGGTACCATACGGGCACCTTCAGTTCCAGAAGTACTGGGGCCGGGCCCTTCCTGGTCCACAAATATCAGGGTCTTGTTAACTTCCTCCTGAAACTGCCTGCACATTGTGTTATCACGTAAGCGTTATACGCCACCATCTGTACGATGTGCACGGCCAGCTTTTTGTACCACACTCTTGTTTTTCTCATGGCACGGCTTCAGGACTCGGACAGATAGATCAGCCCCTCCCATGTACTTATAGACCAGGATGCAGTCTGGCATGGGGGTAGTAGTAGGGGTACCGCGCAGCAGTTACTGTTAATTTGGACAGCACTCCAGATGAACTTTTTCAGCTTGCTTATTATATAATGGTTGCAGAAATATTAGACTCCATGTAAAGTATGAAGCCGCATAGTCAATTCTACATAATCAAAGAATATGAGCGACATTTCAGGCCCTGAATGCCCTTCACCATGTGTGATGAAGTTCATATAAAAGTGAAGGAATACTAGAAGATATTGTATCCTCTAATTATTCTTTAACCCCTTAATGACCGGGCCATTTTTTGTTTTTGCATTTTCGTTTTTCCCTCCCCACATTCCAAGAGCCATAACTTTTTCATTTTTCAGTTCACAGAGTCACATGATGGCTTATTGTTTGCGAAACAAATTGTACTTTGTAATGTCACTATTCAATATGTTGTGCAAAGTACTGGGAAGCTGGAAAAAAATTCAGAATGAGGTGCAATTGGAGAAAAAAATGCATTTGCGCCAATTTCATATGGGTTTAATGTTTACGGCGTTCACTGTGTGGTAATAATGACATGGTACCTGTATTCTGCGGGTCAGTACGAACACGGCGATACCAAATTTATATAGTATTTGTAATGTTTTGATACCTTTTTAAAAATGAAAAATTTTGCAAAATAGAAAAAAAAATTTGTGTCGCCATATTGTGACACCTGTAACTTTTTCATATTTACATGTATGGAGCTGGGTAAGGTGTCTTTTTATGCGGGACAAGATGACGTTTTTATTGATATTATTTGGGGAAAGATCTGATGGTTTGATCACTTTTTATTCAATTTTTTATAGTAGGAAAAGTGTTGAAAAAAACGCTACTTGGCTATTTAGATTTTTTACGCCGTTTACCGTATGGGATAAATATTTTAATATTTCGGGCATTTTAGAGTGCAGGGACACCTAATGTGTTTATGTTTACTTTTGTTTATTTACTTTTATATCTGATTTAGGGAAAGGGGGGTGATTTTAACTTTTATGTTTTTAAAAAATTTTTTATACTTTTAAAAACTTTTTTTTCTTCGTTTACTTTTATGATCTGACCCCCTATGAACCTTGAAACCTAGGGGGTCTGATCGCTCATACTATTCACTGCGATACTACTGTATTGCAGTGAATAGCAAAATGCCTTTACTTCTATTAGACGATGCCTCTGGCAGCGTGCAATAGAGCTAATGCAATGACAGGCCTGGGAGCCTTCAATAGGCTCCCACTGTCATGGCAACCGATCGCCGCCCTCCGTCTCTGTCTAAAGGGTTAACAGCCGGCAGGTCCTGGCTGTATTATACAGCCGGAATTTGCCTTGTATTGAGAGAGCTCAGCTCCTGAGCTCTCTCCATACATCCTCATGTGATCAATGACGTACAGGTACGTCATTGGTCGTTAAGGGGTTAATGCAGCAAAATGTGATGTAAAAACCTTTATAAGTGCTCGCATGCACAATTGGTATAAGTGAGGGAGTCTCTGGAGTCATATTTCATGCTGTGCATGTGTATGTATGCGCACAAAGTATCAAGTAGAACTTATTTAAATGATCCATTAAATGGGTCAGTTAAAAAAAACAGACACATTAATACCAGTTAGTGTCCATTAAGAATTTTCTTTTAACAGGCCCTTTCTTGATGGACTTCCAACGGTAGTGAGAACACCCCTTATATTTTATATACAGTTCATTTCTACCAATAATGAGGTAAAAATAGGGGTTTGATTCCAATAGGACCCTTGTTTTTTAATACAGGATGTAACTCAGGATCAGTACAGGATAAGTAATGTAATGTATGTACACAGTGACTGCACCAGCAGAATAGTGAGCGCAGCTCTGGAGTATAATACAGGATGTAACTCAGGATCAGTACAGGATAAGTAATGTAATGTATGTACACAGTGACTGCACCAGCAGAATAGTGAGCGCAGCTCTGGAGTATAATACAGGATGTAACTCAGGATCAGTACAGGATAAGTAATGTAATGTATGTACACAGTGACTGCACCAGCAGAATAGTGAGCGCAGCTCTGGAGTATAATACAGGATGTAACTCAGGATCAGTACAGGATAAGTAATGTAATGTATGTACACAGTGACTGCACCAGCAGAATAGTCAGTGCAGCTCTGGAGTATAATACAGGATGTAACTCAGGATCAGTACAGAATAAGTAATGTAATGTATGTACTCAGTGACTGTACCAGCAGAATAGTGAGCGCAGCTCTGGAGTATAATACAGGATGTAACTCAGGATCAGTACAGGATAAGTAATGTAATGTATGTACACAGTGACTGCACCAGCAGAATAGTGAGCGCAGCTCTGGAGTATAATACAGGATGTAACTCAGGATCAGTACAGGATAAGTAATGTAATGTATGTACACAGTGACTGCACCAGCAGAATAGTGAGCGCAGCTCTGGAGTATAATACAGGATGTAACTCAGGATCAGTACAGGATAAGTAATGTAATGTATGTACACAGTGACTGCACCAGCAGAATAGTGAGCGCAGCTCTGGAGTATAATACAGGATATAACTCAGGATCAGTACAGGATAAGTAATGTAATGTATGTACACAGTGACTGCACCAGCAGAATAGTGAGTGCAGCTCTGGAGTATAATACAGGATGTAACTCAGGATCAGTACAGGATAAGTAATGTAATGTATGTACACAGTGACTGCACCAGCAGAATAGTGAGCGCAGCTCTGGAGTATAATACAGGATATAACTCAGGATCAGTACAGGATAAGTAATGTAATGTATGTACACAGTGACTGTACCAGCAGAATAGTGAGCGCAGCTCTGGAGTATAATACAGGATGTAACTCAGGATCAGTACAAAGTCACGTCTGTAAAGGCCGTGGCACACCACCTTCAAGATCAATATGTCTGACAGCAAAACCACCGACTGAGGGCAAAAACTTTGCTAAGCTCCTATTTACTCTTTTTCTTACTTTCTCACAAAATCTTAAATCGGCAGATAAAAGTCAGCACAATAAACGGGAGATTATTTCTGAAAACACAAGCTTTGAATCAGGATTTAAGAGGCGGATCTGCAGCAAGCCATTACAAATACTGACAACTAAGTCAATAGTGTTCTTTTTTCCTATGTCATTGCTGCCTAAATGGATAATTACGTCAGGCTCCAGCAGATCATCTGACATCATCCATGTAGTTTGGTCCGGTAGCCCACTCCAACCTCTCAGCCCGTTCCAGTGGACCTTTACGAGATCAGCCGGCAATGACAGGTTCTTTCTGTAGTAACGTTCTGCTGCTCTATTCACTCCCTAAGAAATAACCCAGAATCCAAACTGTAAAACCTGAAAAAACTATAAAATAAATTAGAAACTTACATAAATTAACAAACATATAACTGAAAACAACCAGATTTCCATCTACCCAGACCTTTTATTGCATTTTCACTAAGGCGCAGTCGCGCTGTCTCTGTGGCAGATCCAATTCTAAAGGAATGGTAGAAAAATATTTGTGACCCGTAGTTAGCAAACATCACTTTAAAATTATTCTGAGTTGAAATTGAGTTAGAGGGCTGCCATCCTCATGAATTAACATATGGCCGCCAAAAAAGGGACTGATTGAAAAATAATTTTGATCTCGAGAAACTGGGCATATTGGAGACCCCTCTAATTTAATTAACTTTATACTATGACCTTTACCTGCTTGATAAGTTTTTGATCTTCTGATAAATATAAACATTGAATCGTCACTTACCCAAACCTCAGACAGTAATAATCAAATTTGCTTCCCCAATCCTCAACGCTCCAAAAAACATGACAGAGAAAGCAGTGGAAAAAAGTGAAGCTTCATATTCATTGAATCAACAAGAGACAGTAGCAGATCATTGTAAGGCTCTCTAAGGCTAGGTTCACACTAGCGTCGGATTTCCATCCTTTGGGTCCACAAAGTTTCTGCAGCAACTGACTGTTTCAAAAGATCTAAATTCATGACCATATTATTCCCCATAAATACTCCGGACACACGTCCCCCCCCTTCCTCTGCACTCAGCACCAAATTGCAAAATCTGCCAAACTGAAACCCAGACATTGCGTCAAGATTCTCATGGTTAACACCAGGAATATGCACAGCCTTTAACCATATATTTAATTTAAGACAGATCAAAACCAAATGGCACAATAATATTTACTACTAACGAAGATTTAGATGATAAACAGTTAACAGCGAACAGCACACCTTTATTGTCTGTGTGTAACAACCATCTCTTATACTTAAATAAACATTTCAAAGATATTCTAATTTATTGAGCAGCAGAGCAAACGCTAGTGCCGATGGGGGAGCGGGAGTGTATGTTGAGGAAGGGTGATAGACCTAAGATACTATAACATACTTCTTTAGTGGCTCTCTGAGATAAAGATACATACCTCTGATGAATGTGTCAGTATCGCTGTATATTCTGACATAGGAAACGTGCGTTAGGTGTATACAGGTGTTAGTAGTATATCACGGCTGAAAATCAGTTGCTGTGATATGAAGGTAGCATAGAGCATTGGACGCTATAACACTGTGGATAGTGGGCAGAGCGCTTTTTAGTCCTGAGATCTTATTTATAACACTCTATTAGGCGTGTGAGTGGGATTTCTTGGTGAAAGGTAGCTGCTGTGATATAAGGTGTTAATAGGACATTATAGCTTAAACCAGCCGATATGCTAAGTGTTGGTATGGTTGCTAGGTAGAGTTTCTGTTAGTCCTAAAAGGTTACCTTTAATAGCCCAAATAGTGTTTTAGTGGGATGTTACGGTTTGAATTGGCCGCTGTGTTACCAAGGTGGCATTAGGAGTGTGATACTTTAAATGGTTGATGCTAGGTAGAACTCCCCTTTTTTAAGTTATAAGCATGATCGTAATTTCCAATTGCTGCTAGTTTATTAGTTCTTTATTTATGTTGTAGTCTCTCTCGTGTATTTTAATATTTATATTATAATAAAATTATGTTTTAATGCGTCTGGATACTGGTGGGTGACTCTCCTAGTCTTTATAATTATAAATTATCGGCACGCAATACCTTATTACATTATTATTCATTTGTTATTCACCGCCTGTGGCTACTGTTAGTGCTCGCTCTGCATTTCATTGTCTATACAAATATGTGATGTCAAATAATTGACATCTCGCACACTTCTCTATTCATTTCACCTGAGACAGCCGAGCGCTGTACTTTGGCTATCTCTACATTCCCATTGAAATTATATCTCTGTTGTTCCCCTGATCAGTGGGGGTCTCTGAGGTTGGACACCCACTGATCCCACTGCTCAAGTAATGTTACTAGTCCTTATCAAGACTCAGTAACTGAAAGCCAGGGTTATTTTTGTCAATTAACAAAATGAAGTGAATAAGGAAAAGAGAAATGTAAATCCCATCAATATTCGGTGTGACCTTTGCCCTTTGCCTTCCATCAGTTCTTCTCAGTATTTGCAGACAGTATTTGGCAGAACTGGGCAGGGAGGTTGTTCCCGCCATCTTGGAGAACTAAGCACAGATCTTCTGTGGATGTTGCTTGCTCCAATCCGTCTGTCTCTTCATGTCATCCCAGACAGACTGGATGATGTTGAGATCAGGGCTATATCTGTGGGGGCCGGATCATCACTTCCAGGACTCCTCCTCCAAAGGGCAAAGGTCACACCAAATTGTGATGGGATTTACGTTTCTCTTTTCTTCATTAATTTAAAGAGGACCTTTCACTACTTCCTCCAAGTCACTGGATCTTTCAATAAGCACCGCTCCATTCTGCCCCCACCTTGCCCACGCACTTTCTGCAACACAATTAAACTCTCTCAGGTCTGGTCAGGAGCGCCCCCTCCCCCCATACCTCCATTTCTTTGCACAGCCTTGTACAATTCCTTCCTCTTCATGCCCCATATAGGGAGCCGGTCCCATGACAAATGGCTGAAAATTTACCAAATTGTTGCTGTGTTGTATATTTGGTATCTATTCTAGTTTTTTGAATTTGCTGACAAAAGCCTAAAATGTTGCAAAAATATCTGTAAAGTCACTTTCTTAACTTTTTGCAATTGTATTTTGGTGTGATAAGCCATGCTCAAACTTTGGACATGTGGAAAAAACCAGCAAAAGCAAGACTGCAGAAAAGGTACAGTACAGTAGTGTAAATCAAAAAGGAAGATTAGTGCGCCATCTAGTGGTCATAGGGTGCAAATAATGAAATAAATCATCACTAAGGCCATGTTCACAGGACTTTTTCCTCTGCCGGTTTCACTATTAAAACATCGGACACCGCCAGGCCCCGTGTGTTACCGCTATTTTAGCGGTCTGCTTCTCCGTTGTTTTGGTCCTCCGACAGCGCGAGTGAGGCAGCGCTAGTGTGAACCTTGTGTAACAGTGATATAAGTGATCATTTCCTACAGTAACATACACTTCAAAGAAATGAGGCTACGTTCACTTTTGCGCCATAGTTTCTGTTGCAGCCTGAAAAGTCCTGCACGCACGGCTTTCTCGTCTGATTTCAGTTTTAAGCTAATGGACACCCAATAGTCAATAGGATCCGTCGGGCTTTGTGTGTAACCGCCATATCAGGGGTCCATCTATCCGCTATAGCCGACAGTAATATACAGAAGTCCCAATAGCCAAGGCTAATGTGAACTTAGCATCAATGTAGAATTTAGTAAACTACCTTTGAGTACATTATTTGATCACACCAGTGGCTACAGAGGATGTCACAGACACTGGATAACTTGCCTATATCACAATATATCCGCATTTCAGGGTATGTTCAGATGCTGCAGACTTTCTCTATCTACAGTCCACAACATACATGGTAAGCTGTGAATATTAAAACATGCAGCACCCCCTAAAGTCCAACTTTTTTCCACCGTGTGGTTCTCTGATACCCCATTCACGTGCATTCTCCTGCAACTTTTTTTTTGCATATTTTCAATGGGGATTATGGATTTGTAATCACAACTTGCTTAGACTCCATTCAGACAACTGTGGTGCAAAACGGCCGTGACAAAAAGGCCAGTAAACAGCGCTGCACTCTATAAGAACCAAATCCCATAGAGTTAAAGGAGTTATCCAGGAATTTGACAACGCCGGGAGAGGTGGAATTAAAAAAAAAAAAAAAAAAAATCATACCTGTCCCCAATGGTCTGGTGTTCGCCGCTGCTGTCCATTTAGGTGCACCACAGAGTCACCACTGGTAGTCTTGCACGTGATCGCGGAGGCCAGTCAGTGGCCATAGTAAAGAACTCGGTGATGTATGTGAATGACGTCACCGGATCCTTTTCAGCCACTGCTGTGGCCATGCTGACTTCACGGCACACGCCAGAACAGACAGCAGCGCCAGATGCTGGAGACAGGAGAGTATGAATTATTTTTTTTGGTTACACCTTCCCCGGCCTCCTCTTTGAGTTCCTGGACAACTCCTTACACTAGGTTCACATTAGCGTTGCCTCTCCGTTGTTCTCATCCAATGGAGAACCAGAATGACAGAGAGGCAGACCGCTAAAATAGCAGTAGCACCCGAAGTCCGATGGACCCCATTGACTGTAATGGGGTCTGTCGGGTGTCCATCATTTTAAAACTGAAACTGGAGGAGGAAAAATTCCTCCGCGTGTTTCAGATAGCCACTTCAATGGAGACTCCAGTGCAGATGTGAATATAGCCTTACCCGTGTAAGTTGCTACCACGATATAAGATTTCTTTTAAGGGCTGTGAATATTGACTCATATCCATTTTACATGTCAGTGCCAAGAGTCACCTCCGACCAGGCTCACCCACCACACCACGACATGTAATGTATATACAGAACCCAATATGGATCCTTTTCAGGTGGAGGTTCCTGTACATAAAATATATGGCAATTCCCCTATAAAATAACATACGAGTCATTGGTGAGGGGCAGGGTTATTAGTGTAAGGATCTGCTTTCTCAGCCAGGTGCCATTACATGTCCTTTGAGATAGCGTACAGGAGCAGTACAGTGTAAACAGACCCCGACCACATATTATCATAAAGTTTAATGGCTCTTTCCAGCTCCGCTGAACTTTCTCATACTCATTTTTTACTACCGTTCAGTTCATTGACATTGTAGGATCAGTTTTTAAGAGCAATTTCTTGGCGAGATTAAATTCTGTGTTAATCCAGCCGTCCGTGTAGAACAAGGTATTTCATTCTTTTCACTGATGACATCTGATCCCATAATAGACTGATGTGAAGCTCCATATTTCACTATAGGGAACCTCCATTTTTTTATTAAAGGTTTTATTTATGCTTTCCAGTTGAAGAACCATAAGAAAACGGCAGCGTCACTTGGTGTAAGGAAAAACGGGTCAAAAAATACATCATAGCAGGGCAGGAGGCAAAAGTGGAAGCAGAGAAGGGTAGAATAGAACATGGGTAACCCAACCATTCACCACACCCCAGCCCAAAGACATACCCGGCTAAGCGACGGTCTCAGTCATCAACATCTCCAACCAACGCGACCATATTTTGTCAAACTTGGCAGGACGTTTCCTATTGAGGGTACAGTACCTGGTAGAGGGGGTTATGCTTATGGACAAGTTGAAGCCATTGTTTGGGGGGAGGGTATGTCAGGAGATCTCCTTGCCATAATCACAACCTTCCTTGCACAAAAGAGGGTAACGTGAAAAAATATTTTGTCATAATAGACAGACCTGGAGAGTAAGTATCGGAGGGAAGCCAAAGTGCTCATGCATCAGAACTAGAACGGGGAGGCCTTAGGACAGGACCATATGCAATGTATCCGATAGGTGATCAGCTTGGCTTCGTAAACAGTTCGCAAAGGCAGAGGCACCCATTCTATATAATCTAACCGGAGTATAATAAATTCAGTGCAAGAAACGGGACGGAATGAAGAAGTCTTTAGCACTGACAACGGTGTTAAAGAAGGATAACTCGACCTCCCTCCAGTCATCAGCCATTAGGTCAAGAATGTCCCATTGTCACCCAGCCAAACCTCTGCCATAGGGATAAGGACCAGCAGATTGTAAAATATTGCATGACTGGGTTATGGGTTTGAGCGGTCAGGGCTGCCAAGAAGGTCCTTCAACATAGAGAAACCCATCTCTGGAGTAAGCGAGACAAATTGAACCATAAATGCATGTCGCAATTGAAAATAGTAAAAGAAGGCAGCACGGTGACTCAGTGGTTAGCACTGCAGCGCTGGAGTCCTGGGTTTGAATCCTGCCAAGGACAACATCTGGAAGGAGTTTGTATGTCCTCCCCGTGTTTGCGTGGGTTTCCTCCGGGTACTCCGGTTTCCTCCCACACTCCAAAGACATGTTGATAGGGAATGTACAGTAGATTGTGAGTCCTATATGGGACAGTGACCACAATGTCTGTAAAGCGCTGCGGAATATGATGGCGCTATATAAGTAATCATAATAAATAAATAGAAGGCAGGTCTCAGGACTTCAAGATGCTCCACAAATTCTGCAAAAGGAAGGAGGCCTGTGTTCGTGGAAAGAAGCTAGCCCAGGAATTCCACCCCTGCCCTTGTCCACAGCACCGCCCCAACACTCTCTGGAAAAGCAATACATTTGGGTTCATCCAGGGGGGAGTCCTTGGGAATGGTAGAGGTGAAGACTCCCCTTTCAGAATGACATGGGTAGTGCGCCCAGCTCGGGCCATGGTCCCAATCTGTACTAATTCTTTGCAGGTAGATTTGTATCTGTAGAGCAGATTAACCAAACCTTCATATGAGCCCACAAGTGTTCCCGCCAGCGTTGTGGCCACATTACTAAAGTCAAGGTCTATCCAATCCTGTATACTAGGTGGGAGTCTAAGCAGTATTTAGACAGATTTGACGCTGCCATACCCCCTTAGGATTTAGAAGCCTGCAATAGGTGGTAACTGAATCTAGCTACCCCTCCTTGCCAGTAGAACCAATTGGTGGAACGGTATCATAGGCAGTACATGGAACCTCCTTGTATCGCTGCTCCTTGTATCACTGTTATTTACATGTAATGAATCGGTGAACAAACTACATTTCCAATGATTCATCTGCCTGCTCTCACTCTCTGTGTACCCCTCCCTTCTCCACTCTCCTCTGAAATCACATCCAAGGTCACATGCTGCTGTGGTGTTTTGTTTGCTGGCTGAACTGCTCACAGGGAGGGGTAATTAAGCTTGCAAACGAAATGTCACAGATGAGGTCAATGACATGAAAATAAAATGTTTTGTATTGATGTATCCTGTTATTTGGCCAAATAAAAAAAAACAAAAAAACTGGATAACCGCTTTAACCCTTTAAGGACACAGGGTAGTTGGTACATTAATACTTTTTATTTTTCTGTAGACCTAGCTAAGTGAGGGCTTTTTTATATTTAAGTGAATGAGAGCAGAGCTGCAGTACCCCAGCACAGCCATTATACAGTGTATGGAGCCTTCTGCAGCTGATCTGTGGGGGTGTCAAGTGTTGGATCCCCCATCAATCTGATATTGATATCAGGACGCTATAAGGACATTTTCAGGTTATATTTTCATTTTCTGCAGGAAAACTCCTTAGTCAACATTTCTTCCATGTATTTTTCCTAATAAGGAACACAAGTTATAGCAGCACTGAACCTGCCAAACATGAGACCTACACGTGTAAAACAGAACAGACTGTGGAAAACATTATTTCTGAGATGTCGCACCAAATAAAGTGATAGGTCAAACACTCTGAAGTTACATATTATCACATCCCAATCCTATAATGACCGGGATGCCGTGCCTGTGACGCTGCATTCAGCACAAATTTTCCAAATTTAGAAACTTACTTTTTTTAGCCTTTAAGCAGAGAACTAAAAATAGCACATTAATGGCTTCTAAAAATAGCGGCGATCATTAGGAACATAAACATTTCAGGGGCCATTAAGACGAGGGGATATTTCCTGTGACCAGTAATGTTAATGGATCTCTAAGTGTCTATTTAGTCTAATGATTGACCTTGAATTCTGCTCTCTGCGCGAACTTGCATTCGCTGCAACTGGAATATTATTTTTTACAGTTTTTAGTATTTTACTAATATAGTATAAATAAAGCACCATGTCAGCTCAGTGGTTATCTCAGTGGTACCTGGGTTCGAATGTGACCTACAAGTCAGATTGTATGTTCTCCCCATGTTTGTGGAGTTTCCTCCAGGGTACTCCAATTTCAATCTTCAGACTCAGTTTATCATGTGTCGTAGGAGCATATGACACTGCAATAGAAAAACCTTATTGTCTGTTCTCAAGATAAATGGTTGGACCAGGGGAATGCAGTGGACATAGTATATCTTGACTTTAGTAAGGCCTTTGATAAAGTATCACATAACATTCTTATTGAAAAAATGATCAAGTATGGCTTTGATAAAATATCAGTGAGGTGGGTTCACAATTGGCTTAATGATCGGGCACAACGAGTAATTCTAAATGGCTACACATCAAACTGGAAGAAAGTAAAAGCGGGGTGCCGCAGGGCTCTGTCCTGGGCCCAGTACTTTTTAATATTTTTATAAATGATCTGGATGATGGGGCTAATGGGGAACTAATAAAATTTGCAGATGATACAAAGATAGGAGGAATGGCCAACACTAGAGAGGAGAGAGAATGCATCCAAAAGGACTTAGACACACTGGAACAATGGGCTGAGGTGAACAAAATGGTATTCAACAGGGACAAATGCAAAGTTCTACATCTGGGTAACAGAAATGCAAGAAGCATATATAGTATGGGAGGAATAGTACTAAGTGAGAGTACAGGGGAAAAGGATCTGGGCATAATAATAGATCGCAAACTCAACATGAGTCAACAGTGCGGTGCGGTGGCTAAAAAGGCTAATAAAATTCTAGGATGTATCAAGACGAGCATTGAAGCTAGATCAAGAGAGGTCATTATTCCGCTGTACTCTGCCCTGGTCAGACCCCACCTGGAATACTGTGTACAGTTCTGGGCGCCCCAGTTTAAGAAAGACATCGATTTATTGGAGCAGGTCCAGAGAAGAGCAACCAAAATGGTGGAAGGTCTACAAACCATGTCCTACGAGGAGAGGCTAAAAGAATTGGGACTGCTTAGTTTGCAGAAGAGAAGGCTAAGGGGAGACTTAATAGCGGTATTTAAATATCTGAAAGGTTGTCACAGTGCAGAGGGATCTACCCTATTCTCATTAGCAGAAGGAAGCACGAGAAGTAATGGGATGAAACTAAGGGGAAGGAGATTCAGATTAGACATAAGGAAAAACTTTCTAACAGTGAGGGTAGTGAGAGAGTGGAATAGGCTGCCACGGGAGGTGGTGAGTTCTCCATCAATTGAAATCTTCAAGCGGAAACTGGATAGGTATATAGCTGGGATGATTTAGGAATTCCTGCTTTTGCAGGGGGTTGGACTTGATGGCCCTTGAGGTCCCTTCCAACTCAAACAAACAAACAAACAAACAACCTCATAATAGTAACATACATTAATACCACAAAGGAGAATGGCAGCGCCAACAGATCCAGGCCATGAATGACAAGAAAGTGATAAGATAGTTTGACCATTGCCTAATTGTACACAGCTCCCCCTTCTTCTGCATATGTTCTTGTCCATTTGTTGTAAAGTTTTGCTCAAAGCATAATGTGAACAAAAGTTCTTTTGTCTGGGTCAGGATATTCCGCACATAAGCACAATATATGTAATGTATGCATTTTAATACGGTAAGGCAATTCTGATTGGAACAATGACTTAAAGGCATCATTCCCATTGAAAGGAACGTAATTAAATTGTAAGGCCTGACACTAAATAAACAAGTGCTTTGAGGTCATATGGGAGGAAGACTTCGCACACATGCTATGAGTTGTCTGTTGTTTTGTTCAGCCAGACTTTTTCCCTCCCCCAAGGGGTATTTAAAGGGTACTTAACGGGAGATCCTTAGTTTCGGAATCATAATGAAATGACTTATGACAAGATTTAAGCTTATCATCTATACATAAGATAGGCAATCGGTCATAAGTATCTGAACAGTGGGGGTCCAATTACTAGGACCCCCATCAATCACTAAAATTGAGGTCCTGTGTCTCCTGTTTGGTGTGTAAGGCTGTGTTCACATGGCAGAAAACAAAGATCATTTTCCGCCGCCGGAATATTCACACCGGTCTGCCGCAACGGGATGCTGATGCAGTGCAAAAGCATTCCAACGTGGCATCTTGCTCCTGATAAAGCCCGGATGAATGGGCCTAATCAGGAGGGCGTCTTGAGCCGTGGACACCGCGGGCGGAATCCGCGGCAAGATCGAGCAGGACGCTTCTTTTTTACGTGTCCTGCCGCGATCTCTGCCTCCCATTGAAAATAATGGGAGGCGCATTCGGGAGGAATCTGCTCCGAATTCGGGGGCGGAATCCGCCCACAAATCCGCAGCAAATTCCTCTGTGTGAACACACCCTAAGATGAGCATGTTCAGCTCTATGGGACTGCTGTTCTCAGCTTCTCGTCTCAGCAGTCCTATAGACTTGAGTGGAACAGAAATGTGCATGCTCGGCTACTGCTCCATTCAAACAGAGGAGGGTAGATATATTTGCTCTTGGTTACTAAGAAGTCCCAGTGGTTAGACCCCTCCACCAGTAGGGTGTTCAGTGTTGGACTGGCCCACCACGGTACCAGAGGATCCTCTAGTGGGTCCAGGCTCAACACAATAATGGTCCGGAAGAAGACACCCAAACTTGAAGGTTCCTGTGATTTATTTCCATGGAGTTATTGGAGGATGCGCCCCCAGAATCATTTTATCTGGCGGCTCCCATAAGCCTTATTCCGACACTGAGGGGATTGATGCCATATCTGTTCAGTATAACATCACTTTATCTGTTACATGAAAACACCGACAGCTTTTACAATTTTAATTTCTCTAGTAATCCGAATACAGCTGTTTTTATTTATAACCGTTCCTGATGGTCATCTTCTTTTCCATATTTATATCCTGTATAAAATTTTCCAGAGAGGGAAACCCATAACTCACACTTATTAACAGCACACGTAATTAATATGCTAATGTTCAGACTAGAACTTTTTCAGTCTTGCCCTCATTGGTCACATAAGCTAAACATTCATACAATGTTTAACTTCTCTCGCTCCGTCTTGAGGTACTTGTACCAGGTGAAGTGTGAGATCTCAGTCACTTCTAACCTAGTAAGAGGGAAAGAAATCACGCTGGAGGTGGAAGTGAGCAAAGCCAGCTCAAGACGATGGCAAACATGGCATTGCAGTTACTGGGCTTCTTCATATCCCTTATTGGTTTCATTGGGACGATTATTGCCACTGTGCTCCCTCATTGGTGGAGAACTGCTCATGTGGGCACCAACATTATCACGGCAGTGGCATACATGAAGGGCCTGTGGATGGAATGTGTGTGGCACACCACTGGAATTTACCAATGCCAAGTCCACCAATCTCTTCTAGCACTTCCCCGTGATCTTCAGATTGCTCGAGGTATGATGGTGACGTCTTGTGTCCTTTCAGTCCTGGCATGTGTTGTCTCTGTGTTTGGCATGAACTGTACCCAATGTGCCAAAGGGACTTCATCGAAGAAGATGATAGTCATCCTTGCCGGAGTCACCTTTCTCTTTGCTGGTCTGACATGTCTCATTCCAGTATCATGGTCGACCAATAATGTCGTCCAAGACTTTTATAACCCAACACTTCCTTACGGGATGAAGTTTGAAATTGGCCAAGCTCTCTATGTTGGCTTTATCTCAGGAGGCCTGACAGTAATGGGTGGGATTATTTTTCTCTTTACGGCATATCAGAAGAATATTCACCAAGTACCCTACATCTACCCATCACAGAACATAAGGAGGGTGCCAATGAGCAGGCCAAGACCAATCCATAAGAGTAGCCATACACCTTCTTGGTCATCTGCATCCCGCCACGGTTACCAGATTAATGACTTTGTCTGATTGGAGAAGAATCGTTGGATCCATTTCCATTCTAGAACTTTTTGGAATTATTTATATCCATACAATGTTTACTGTAGTTGTAGACCAGCTAGCTGGAATCTGAGAGATGGAAGGACTTGTAGTTATGTAACTGTGATATATTTTATAATAATTTATTAAGATGAATGTACATGGATATGTCATGTTGCTTTCGATAGGTGGTAGTCTGATGGACCTTCTAGAATTCTCCAGACCTTCACAAAATAAAATAACATGAAATGTCAATTTTTTGTTGTGTGTTGTAACATGTGGCGACCCGATAACATCTTTCTCCATTCATTTCAGTGGTAGATGATGTTATACATCCACAAATCCTCATTAAATGGAATCTGTCACCAGAACCCATTGGCGTAGCTAGCGGGGGGGGGGGGGGGGGGGGAGGGGGCGGCTGCCCCGGGCCGACTGACTCCATGGGGCCCACCCCGGGGCCGCCATCAATACATGCTTTACTTTTAACTAGATCGGACACCAATCTAGTTAAAACCCATCCTGCAACTAACTGTCTTGTAAAGCGCAAGCCACTTCAGGCCTGCGGTTTACAAAACACCAAGACCACAGACAGAAGACGTCTGCTCTTGGTACAGGTGGGCGCGATGACGTCACAGCATCGCGCCTCCTGTGCTGAGACGCAGACGTCCTGTGCGTGGACCCTGTGTATAAAGCGTGGGTCAAGAAGAGGAGGACACGGCTCCATTCATCGGGATCGCAGGTAGGCGAGTATAAATTTTTTGTTGTTGTTTTAATAGTATAAGGGGTCGTTAGGAGGGAGTCATTTATATAAAGGCTATTAGGGGGCATTATGAATACAAGGGGGGGGGGGAGTTATTTATATTAGGGGGCATCATTTATAACAGGGGTCATTAGGGGCGCAGTATTTATGTCAGGGGGAATCAGGGGCATAATATAAGGGAGCAATTCATTTAATTAAGGTGGCACTTGGGCTATATTAAGGCTAAGGCCCCATGTAGCAGGTCGCAGCAAAAAGGCGCTGCAGGAAAAACCGCGGCGGTAACGCATTGTGGTTTTTCCCACAGCACTTTTCACAGAAAGTCCGCAGAGGTTTCCTCTGCTTTCTGATTCCATTATACCTATAGAAAAACCGCCAGCGTTTCCGTAGGTATAATATATATATATATATATATATATATATATATATATATATATATAAATATAAACATATATAAATATATTACATATATTTGTGTATCTGAATTTGTTTAGAGAACTTCAATCTGACGAAATGTAATGACTACATGTACCAGAAAACAACTTGCCTACACACCCAGCTCCCTCCACCTTCTTTATGATACAGGACAACAATAATACTTTAGATAGATTGGGTCGGCAATAGATTTACTTTTTAATTGATAAGTTCTCAAAACATCAATATTTTCTAACATTTTTGGAGATATGACATAACATGAATCAGGAGCCAGTGGTCAAGTCCGCCTTCAGCATCCACAAGTCACGTCCTGCAGGATACTGACTGCCAGATGTGACTTGCATAGAAGTACCGGAGGAAGCAATGAAATAAATTCTCCTCCATGAAAATAAAGACTTGCTCCAATGCCCATTTTAAGGAGACCTTTATCCCTTTTGAAACCAAAACTCAAAGTCAGACCACAAGGGAGGGGACAAGGCACCCAGAACAACATGGGGGCCTGTACATACGCCTCAGGGCAGCACAAAATATCCGAGACATCAAGGGAAGGGGGAATATGTTCCATGGACTAGTATGAAACTTTTCGGGCAAATCATTTGTGACAGAACCCATGAAAAATGACAAAGATAATGGAGGGATACAAATCCAAAGTCAGACAACAAGGGAAAGGGCAAGGCACCCAGAACAACATGGGGGACAGTATATCAGCCTCAGGGCAGCAGAAAATATCCGAGACATCAAGGGAAGGGGGAACATGTTCCATGGACAAGTATGAAACTTTTCGAACAAACCATTTGTGACGGAACTCATGGAGAATGACGCCACGTAAAAACATAAGGTCACCAAGGCAGTTGGTAAGAAGGAGCAGCCAAGACCCAGGGCATGCTGTGAAGAATGGCGGCCATGCAGTCCAGGCTATCCTCCCTACCAATGTGGTGTCTATCAGATCTAGAACTCTAATAGGGTCAGCCAAGAACAAGTCTCCAGTGTGATCGCCATTGTCAGGTCCGGCACACCCCATGTGCATTATGATCTTCTGATAGGTCATAGATACATGTGAACAGATGATATTGGTGCAGTCTGTGACCGCGGACCACCACCGCTCTCATAGATGTGATTGCGATCCCTTCTAGTAGCAAAAGAATCAGGCAATGTCTGATATTTTTTTCAACTAGTTGCAGTTGTGACACATTAGGGGACACAATGTGACTACATTCACTTACATTAGTGAAGAAGTCACAGTTCGATCGAGTGATCTTTGCTTGTGCAACGGGAGAAGTGGCCAATGTCACTGTAACCCTAACCTTAAAGGGATCATCCGGTTGGCCATCAACATTAGATCTGCAGGGGTCCGACAGTCAGGACCCCAGAGTTTACCAGTACCAAGACAGCGCAGGAGGGCCGCACTGCTCACTCACTGTACACACTGTAGTGGCGAATGTAGGTACCGCAGCCCTGCCCCATAGACTACAGTTTGTACGGTGAGTGATCGCCATTCCCGCACTGCCTCGGTACCATTTAGACACCCGGGACCCCCGCAGATCTAATATTGATGGCCTATTCTAAGCATAGTCTATCAACCTTAGAAAATGGAGAACCCCTTTAATGTATGAGATTTCCTCACTGAATAGCTCACCGCTGCTATTATATGAGCTACATACAGTCATATGAAAAAGTTTGGGCACCCCTATTAATCTTAATCATTTTTAGTTCTAAATATTTGGGTGTTTGCAACAGCCATTTCAATTTGATATATCTAATAACTGATGGACACAGTAATATTTCAGGATTGAAATGAGGTTTATTGTACTAACAGAAAATGTGCAATATGCATTAAACCAAAATTTGACCGGTGCAAAAATTTGGGTACCCTTATCATTTTATTGATTTGAATACTCCTAACTACTTTTTACTGACTTACTGAAGCACAAAATTGTTTTGTAACCTCACTGAGCTTTGAACTTCATAGCCAGGTGTATCCAATCATGAGAAAAGGTATTTAAGGTGGCCAATTGCAAGTTGTTCTCCTATTTGAATCTCCTCTGAAGAGTGGCATCATGGGCTCCTCAAAACAACTCTCAAATGATCTGAAAACAAAGATTGTTCAACATAGTTGTTCAGGGGAAGGATACAAAAAGTTGTCTCAGAGATTTAACCTGTCAGTTTCCACTGTGAGGAACATAGTAAGGAAATGGAAGACCACAATGGAAGAGCACATTTGGACAAGCCAGCTTCATTTTGGAAGAAGGTCCTGTGGACTGATGAAACAAAGATTGAGTTGTTTGGTCATACAAAAAGGCGTTATGCATGGCGTCCAAAAAACACAGCATTCCAAGAAAAACACTTGCTACCCACTGTAAAATTTGGTGGAGGTTCCATCATGCTTTGGGGCTGTGTGGCCAATGCCGGCACCGGGAATCTTGTTAAAGTTGAGGGTCGCATGGATTCAACTCAGTATCAGCAGATTCTTGAGAATAATGTACAAGAATCAGTGACGAATTTGAAGTTACGCCGGGGATGGATATTTCAGCAAGACAAAGATCCAAAACACAGCTCCAAATCTACTCAGGCATTCATGCAGAGGAACAATTACAATGTTCTGGAATGGCCATCCCAGTCCCCAGACCTGAATATCATTGAACATCTGTGGGATAATTTGAAGCGGGCTGTCCATGCTCGGCGACCATCAAACTTAACCAAACTGGAATTGTTTTGTAAAGAGGAATGGTCAAAAATACCTTCATCCAGGATCCAGGAACTGATTAAAAGCTACAGGAAGCGACTAGAGGCTGTTATTTTTGCAAAAGGAGGATCTACTAAATATTAATGTCACTTTTCTGTTGAGGTGCCCATACTTTTGCACCGGTCAAATTTTGGTTTAATGCATATTGCACATTTTCTGTTAGTACAATAAACCTCATTTCAATCCTGAAATATTACTGTGTCCATCTGTTATTAGATATATCAAATTGAAATGGCTGTTGCAAACACCCAAATATTTAGAACTAAAAATGATTAAGATTAATAGGGGTGCCCAAACTTTTTCATATGACTGTATGTGTGTACGTCTTTAAGAGCGGCCGTTACAGAACCAGTAGTCACTTTCTCACAGGGAATTTGTGGAATTGGTTACTTGATGATAATATATTTCACCTGCACGCACCATTAAGTCTAGGAAATAGGGCAATCTACTTATTAATGGCTCAGCCTGCATAATTCCAGGTTATTGCCCTGGAAGACTCGGGTTAATACCGAATATCTAATTCAGGAGAGGTATATAAGATGGCCTGGTGGGAATGGTGCCAGGACTAAGGCATAGATGGCATGAGGATTTTTTATTAACTTATGTTTCATATTTTTATTAGCGGGCATTAGCTCTAGGTCTCTGCTGTGCTTCAGAGCAGCCACCATACTATTACGGCAGAGGTCAGGAAAGGGTTAAACATACTTTAAAAAAAAAAAATATGGACAGGTTTTTAACATTTTTACATGTTATTATCTATAAAAAAAAAAAAAAAAAAAAAACTAAAAATCCTGCAGTTCTGACTCTGGCCAATAAGCCTAATAATATGCTGAGACTTTCTGTTTTCTGAAGGCGATTTCTTTGCAGCAGTCACCTCACTTACAGCACACTGATGCATACCTTCTAACCGTCCTGAATTCAGCGGGACAGTCTTGGATTCTAGGTCTTGTCTCGGTCAGCAGAAGGTATATACAATGGTGAAGCAGGAGCCATCCACTCCCTGCCTCACCACTCTGCCCCCTGTGATGACGTCATGCACATCGCGCCGCCAGCTCCCTAAACACTGCGGGAGCAGAGATGGCTAACAGAGCAGCAGGGGAGCGAGGAGAGGTGAGTATTAGTGTTTTATTTATGTTAAACTTTGGGGGCAGATGGAGGAAGATATTAAACTGGGGACAGACGGAGGAAGATATTAAACTGGGGGCAGACGGAGGAGACATTAAACTGGGGGCAGACGGAGGAGACATTAAACTGAGGGCAACTTGAGGGGACATTAAACTGGGGGAAGCTAGAGAAAGACAAGTTTGTCCCCCTCCAGCTTCCCCCAGTTTAAACTGGGGCACCAGGAAGAGGGGATTTATACTGTGGGGGTAATTGGAGGGAAACATTATAATGTAGAGGCATTATACTGTGTGGGGGCACAAAGAGAAATGAATGGGATGGGCGGAGTCACAGTAGAAATGGGTGGAGTTAAATTTGCCACGGCACGTTGTACGCGCCTCGCATTCTGTCCCTCGAAAGTTGGGAGGTATGCGGCTGTTCTCAGCCATCATGTATATGTAGATAAGACACAGAATCTACCAGTCCCAATAGAAGATTCCACAACTTATCTTCTCCCCTCTACACAATGACCTCTGCACAGGTCACGGAGCATGTCTAGAAAATTCCCCCATAGAAGTCAATAGAGTCTGCTCCAGACTGTTATGTCTAGGGGCCACGGTCCGTCTCCAGGAGGCAGGAAGTCACAAACTATGTTAGGCTTAGTGGCAAGAGTTGGAATTGAAAGATTCTTAGGATTTTTTGTTAAAGGGAGTCTGTCATTCGCAAAAACACTTTTAAGCTAATGGCATGTTGGAATGGCCTTTAAAAAGGCCATTCTTCTCCTACCTTTCCTTCCTTCTCCCAGCCGATTCCAAGATAATTTGTTTCTTCATGTATGTAAATGAGCACCCGGGGCGTTCCTTCTCTTCTGCGAGCACCCATCGCGTCATCGCTTATCACCGTCCCTTCGGCTGTTACGGTGACTCCCCTCTTGGTCTTCTCTGTATCTTCTTTCTTCTAAGTCCTCGTACGCAGCGCTGGGCGCATGCGCAATCGGCTCTACCACGCTCTTGTGATAGACCACCGGAAAATGGCGGCCTGATTGCACATGTGCAGTCGTGAGAATTCACTGCCAGCGAGAACTGAGAAGAAAGAAGACAAAGAGGGGAGTCACCGCAACAGCCGAAGGGGCGGTGAGAAGCAATGACGCAATGGGTGCTCGTAGAAGAGGAGGAACGCCCCGGGTGCTCATTTACATACATGAAGAAACGAATTATCTTGGAATCGGCTGGGGAGAAGATAACAAGGAAAGATAGGAGAAGACTGGCCTTTTTAAAGGCCATTCCAATGTGCCATTAGCTTAAAAGTGTTTTTGCGAATGATAGACTCCCTTTAAATATAGATAACAACATGGAAAATGAAAAACTATTATAAAAATGATTTCCTGGTGACTCTTTCCCTTTAAGTGAATGAGGTCAGCTGTAATACTGAGCACAGCCACTATACAGTGCTTGGTAGGCAGTGAAAACATCAGTCTCTACAAACAGCTGATCGCTCGAGGACCTGGGTATCGCACCTCCACCGATCTGATCTATAGATCATCAATATCTTAGTTCTGGAAGCCCCCGCTTCATCCTTCATAGACATCTGCTTGTTCCATGTCGACCGTTCGTTCAACTCCTCCATTAATCCTCACGTTGGAGACCCCCGCCCGCCTGAATACTTTGTGCACCACATGTTACAGGCAAGTGTGAATGTTACATTCTGATTTATGTCCTGACAATACATAAAATGGTGTCGCTGTAACCCGGCGCCAGTAAAACAACAACAATGACCCGCCTAGAGAGCGCCCCCCATACACGGCTAATTGTCAGCAATGACAGCCGATATGCCCGGAGGACCTGGAAAAGTATTAAAGTGGCGACAAAAATCAAATGTAACTTTATGTGAAATGATAAACTTTTCCAGCTGACTAATTATTATATGGCCGGCGTTCCCAGCCCCGCGTTCCCGTTTAACGTTTCCTCTTTAGCTTTTACATTCGAGCCTCCTGTGTCTGGCTACTTCTCCGCTCTCAAAGAAAAATATCCTACACGGAGAAGTGAATACGGTGCAATTCTCATGAAACTCAGCACTACATTAGGCCGAGAGTAAAGTTAATACCCTTATAAACCTGCCTCTACCATCTGTCGAGCCTTGGCCCACCAGCCAACTCAAACAAGCCTGAGAGCCCTCCAGAGATCCGGAGCCGGGAAGCTGGGCCCCGGGAGCTATGTACTAAGAGCGGGCCCCTCCTCAGGTATACATAACACCTCTGGAGTAAATCTCTCCTGCTCCCGCACTCTGTCCTCGCTGCTATGTCACCATCCTAATGCGTCCTAGGTTTGGGGGCTTCAAAGGGCGGAGGACCGGACAGAGGGAGGGCAGCCAGGAAAAAAACACAAAGCTCCTACTGAAAGGTGTGAAAATCGCACTTTCCATTTTCAACAGAAAAGATCCACAAAGGATGAATCTCCCGACGTGAAATCGCGAGCCAAGTCCTTGTTCCAATAATTGGTATTTGTAAAGTAATGTAAAACACAGAAGTGAAAGCGTAAGATGTAAAAATGGGAAACACATGTTCCAATACGGTAGGAAATTTTTGTATATCGGGCAGGGTCATGGGGGAAGCAATCCTCTAGTTATGGAAAAGGGAAAAATATTGAGTTAGGATAAATGAAAAGAATAAAAAGTTTATCGGGTCGGGTGGTTTGGCCCAAAGGTTCGTTTCGGGTCCATTAAGTCACCGAAAAACTGTTGATGGAATCCAGCAATCCTGCTTGAGAATGATTCTCCTTTGCTAAAAAATTCTTATAAAATATAACTTTTATTTACTCCATGGAAAATTAAAAATAATTTTGTCGAAAGGTAAGAGGTTACATCTGTAAAAGCCTACGCGTTTCGGGACTAGGTATGTGCCGTCACCATTAAGTCACCACCTGGACCTGACATTATAGTTATAGGTGGAGGTGGGTAAAAATAACAAACAGTGATGTCACCTCTCCTGCGCATCCTCACAGCATTCGGCGCTCCCTCTGGGGATTCTTCCATTTTTTTGGGTGACAAGATGACATGACGTCACCCAGGGACATGAACAGGTGAAACCCCGTCCTGACTGCACCTGTTCACATAGCGAGAGCGCAGAGTCACCACACGGGCCTGTAATATTACGTGCCTTGATGTATTTCACCCTCTCCCTCGTGGAGGGCTCAGCGTTAGTGTGAACCTCGCGTAAGACGTCTGCCGGTTCCTTGAATCAGTACATCATAGTGAACACCTGGTAAGAGGGAGCCTGAGACCTGCCGTGACAGGCGGTGTACCCCCATGACAGCGGGAGTGTGTCATGGGGGGATACATTGCATGAGCCCTGCACAAGTTACACTTCAACATCCCACTGTGAGAGTCATCTTTGTGAAAACTTGGAACGTAAAATCTGCTGTGAACATAAATCCGCAATATGAAGCCAAATGTCCTGGATCTGGTGACTACATTTGCATATTGGTGACATGTGACTGCTGCAGCCTATCAGTGGGCACGGTATTCACTAATCCCAGGAACTTTCAACTCGCCTACTTGAGGATGCTCCAAACCAAAAATAAGAGCCTGCCTCCCTCAACCCGTGTCACTGCTGCATAGGTTGTTGGTGGCGCCCTAGTTCCAGGAACCAGTTGTCACCTTGTTATGGAGGTGCCTTTTCATCCCAGGGTGCTCCTGCTTCTATTGTCCTTGTCTTTGTGCCTCTGGGTGTGTTTGGTATGTCTTGTCTATATGTTCCTTGTTCCATGTATTGTTTTGTGGCTTCTTCTTTGTTATTCCCTGTTGGTTTCCCCCACTGTCTTGTTCCTCCCATACTTGGTACAGCCCTGGCCTAGCACGGGTCCCTGGGTGGGGTCTGGGAGACTTTTAGTGTCCAGGACCTGAGTAGTTAGAGTATCAGCACTGGCACACTGAACTCTGTGGTTCCCTATGCAGCCCCTGAGGGAGAAGATTGAGCCAAAGGCTTTCCTTAAGACAGCCCTGAGACAGGGATTCATGCTGTTGAGTTTACACAGTGCCAGGAGGAGAGAAGGAGTCCTGCCTGCCAGGAAGTGTTATCCGGGACCCGCCTCAAAAGGTAACCGGGCCAGAAAGGACTACCTTGATTATAGCCCCCAGTACTACCTGCTGGCTGTGGCTAAGTTCTTGAGAGAGTTGTTGAAGTGGAATACAAGACATCTATCAGATCTGGGCATCCCTCAATGCCAAGTCTGGGCATACTTAACAGTGGGAGACTACTACCCCCATCGGGAAGCTGCAAGGTTACAGTTGCCAAGTAAAGTTCAACCTGTTTCACTGCAGCACTGCCTCCTGAGTCGTTCCTCCATCTGGAAGCACAGCAGGCCCCCCCTAGTCAGTGTCTTGTGGAGCTTGGTTGAGGGAACTCGGCCTATCTGTTGACGCTGTTACCGCCACTACAACCTCCATCCTCCGGTTCCCTCCATCTGGGTTGCAGCACTATCCAGGCCTCTTGTGCTACAATTCAGTTGCCTTTCAAGCGGACTCTCTAACTACGGCCCTTAAATAGTGTGAAGCCACATGACCCCCAGAGGCCCAATCACAAGCCTCAAAGGTCTCTGGTGTCAGTAAGATGAGACTATAAGGAGCGGCGCCGGACTCTCCACCGGGGTCTCTGCTGGTCAGACCCCAGAGTATAATAATAGCAGTTCCGATTTGGACGTGTTCAGTCTGAACAAGATTACAGGTGGAACCTCGTAAATATTGTAATAACTGAACTGAAATAACCGATGGGAACAAAATCACATCAGTCCTCCTGGTTAATGTTCGGGTTCAGTTCTTTGATTAATCTCCCAGCCCTACATGAAGCCATAAATATATACAGTGTGTGTCATACCTCGTAATACATGCCAATAAAGTACAAGCACTACTTCGCTTGCAAACATCATCTCTGAACATGCCAGACTGGACTGAAGCATGCACAGTATGAACAGTGGCTGATCCCCTCCCGCGGCCACCTACGCAACTCTTCATTTGGACTGAGAGAAGAACGGCCAATTGGCCATCATGGACATTAGACAAGTGGCCCTGGAGCACAGTATAAAATCCAGTGACAAATCTTGTATAGAGGTGTCGGGTAATCTACAGCTGCCTCATTGTACCAGCGGGCCCCAGGCACTCCAGTCGGACACTGCTGCCTCTTTAATGCACGGTATTCTAATAGTTTACATTACACTACAAAGCATTATGGGTAATGTGCACCCCATGTTACCTGGACATTCCATAATGTAGAATTTTTTTGGGTGTTGCTATATTTGGGTACACCAGCTATCCCAAAAATCGCATTAATATATTACACTGGGTACATAATAACATTCACAATTACTGCATTAACTTCAATCTTCTGGTTTTTGACTTGTGAATTTTGTGTAGGATCAGAGATGATTGTATTTGGAGCTACTGCCATCTGGTGGAGATCTATAACACTGCACAGGACAACAAGGGATAGTGATATAACATTTTTTTTACTATTTAAAATGATTTTTTTTAGACTCTTACCTCCCATCAGCTCCGATGACAAAACATTTCACTATACTCTGTATTTCGGATTTTTGGTGTTTTTACTTATAGTTAATGGGGTCTGTCTGGCTCAGTTGGTGTTGACCCCGAGCAGGAGCTGTCCAGGGAGACTGCAGAGATGGAAGTCACTTTAAAACAGCTTTACCTCTGGAGCTGCGATCTTGGTCTTGTTTTAAAGCCAAGAATCTATTAGGACCAAGATCATGTCTGTAGCCCCCATAGATTTAGAGATCTCACTGTGGAGGTGCCTATACTCACAGCTTCACTTTAACCAGTGTCCAGGAGAAGACGAGCAGCGGACACTGCAGGGAGAGGAGGATTTTCCTTATTCGGATAACTTCAGGGTAACAGGGACTTTTTTGTTCATGATATCACCCCCAATTATCAGTCAGAAGTATACTTGCCATTTAACCCCTTGTATGCTGCAGTCACTGCTGATCACAGCACCTGTTTATAGAAGAAAAAAAAACACACAACTGGTATCACCATGTCTGTAACAACCCCTAAAATAAAATTAGTATCTTATTTATTCTACCTTAAAATACAGATGCTGAAATTGATGTTTTCTGATCATTTCACCTCTCAAAACAAAAAAGTAATAAAAATGGACCCAAAAGTCTTAGGTCCCCAGAAAATACAAGGTCTGGTAAAGCTACACAAATAATATGTAACAATTTCAGGAGGGTTTTTGCAATCATAAATGTGATGGCTAGGGGAAGGTGGGGGGTTAAAGCTCACTAATAGGATCTGTCGGCTTTCCCATGTGGTATAGTATATACAGGGCCGGCATCAGCACCCAGCAAGTGCCAGGGCCCCAAGCTCCTGAAGGGGCCCACTCAGCAGTGGCATAACGGTAAGGGGCCCGTGGCCAGCTGGAAATGGCCGGGGCCCCGGACCACCATGATAGCAGTCGGGGGAGGCCTGGTTCCCTGACCGCTATACATACTGCTAAAGGAAAGGGGCCTGGCGATCACCAGGCCCCTTCCCAATAGATGCCAGCACAGGGAAGGTGACAAAAAAAAAAAAAAAAAAATACTTATACTCACCTGTCCTGGACTCAGCATCCTCTCCAGAGCTCTTCCAGCCAGTGGCTTAGGTCCTGCGCCCCAGATGTCACTGCTGTGGCTTGCCCGTGTAATGATGTCATCGCTCCCCATGTGACCGTTGAGGCCCAATCACAGGCCCCAGTAGTGATGTCTGCAGGGCAGGACCTCAGTCGCAAGGCAGAAGAGGATCGAGGAGGATGCTGCAGACTGCTGGATACCCAGAAGAGGTGAGGTAAGGTGAGTATAAGTGTTTGTTATAATTAATCATTTCCACTGGGCCTCCGATTATTATACTCTGGGGTCTGCAGAGACCCCAGAGTATAATAATAACAGTGGCTCTGGGGGGATATTCTTAGGAGCATATAATACTGTGTGGGGGCCACTGTGGACTGCTGTGTTTTAACTCTTGTCCTGTGCGCCGACAATTATTACGTGTGTATGTATGTAAGTATGTAAGTAACGTATGAAATATATATATAAAAAATATAGTGTATATATATATATATATATGTTCCACTATAACTCTCGTTGAGGCACACTCGCTCTCTCGGTCACACTAACACATCAGGTCAGAATGAAGGAAGCTCCTGCGGCGAGGATGCAGGTACATTACCACTCCAATGACCTCTCTGTTTCCGCTTAAAGTTCATTCCCACCATTATACAAGTACCGGTTGGGAAAACACTTCCACCTTGTACAGAGGTCAGCGAGAGGAAAGTGCAGGAAGGGTTTGTCTGCGCTTACAAAAACATTTGCTCTCCAAGAAAGAATAGACAGAAAAAAATAGAAAAATAAAAAAACGTAAATAAAACAGCATTAAATAAAAAAAAAAAAATAAGAAAACAATAATGAATAAAGGAATAAGGAATGTATAAAGATTAAAATTATTAAATTCTTTAAGAATTAAATAAAGCGATACCAGAGCTGTGCAGGGTATCGCAGTTCCTCTCCTTCTGACTTCAGTGGCGCCGCAGTCCCATACAAATCCCATAGTCGGGCACAGACAGGCATTTTCTAAATGTGGACAACCCCTTGAAGCACGTTGGTGGGAGATTTTACCAGCGGTTCTAGGAATCCGCACCACATACATCAGCATAAGACAAGATCATAAATCTGACATCCAAACAGATCAAAACCAAAATGTTTAATTATTTTTTCTCCAAGTAGCAAAACTGAAAAATCACAAAAATACATTAAAGTCTTTGTGTGGAAACATTTACAGAACATCGGGCGAAGGTCACTATAAACATACAAATAATATATATATTTATACAAAAACACTAAAACTACAAGAACAGGACGTTATCGAGTGAATGCTGGAGAACCCTGTAAGGGCGAGTTCACACAGGGCAGTTTTGATACCGTTGCACTGAGCCAATGAGTGCGGGTCCAGTAACTCTTTCCTTGCTGTTCAATGATCTCCTGGTCTTGATCTGAGGGCAAGACATAGGACAACTACTTCTAAATACACTGAGCGAGCCCAATGAAGACCCCAGGGCTCTGTACCGAGCGGGCACCATGTCAAAAACTTTGCCTTGTTCCACATAACAACCAAACACTATGGACAGTTTCGGTACACGGGGACCAGTGACTGCATCCAAGTTACAAAGTGCAAGATACAATAGTCAGAGAACCAGCAAGGGAAGAGACAAGATATGTCCACGGGCTGTAAAGCTCAAAAAAACGGCATGAGAAACGTCTCTGGCCTTGGGCTCCGTTCATACAGGGCGATGCCTGGCCATAACAAGTGCTAACCAACAAGATCTCAAGGTTATCGGCACCGGATCTCTGAAGTCAGGGAAACTAATATCTGACAAGCTGGATTTTTACCCGTCTGATCCTTCACCTGGAGGAGCTGAGAACTGCTTATGTCACCCCCCAACTAAATCCAGGGCCAGCAGCCTGCTCACATATAACATGTATGAGATCTATCTGTAATATACACAAACCTCTGGTCCACAGAATCTCATCATCTACCTTTATAGAGGTCAGTTCTCCGATACACAGCTCCAAATCCCCTGCACAGATATATATGATATCCTAGGTGCCTGCAGTGACCACTAGAGGGAGCTCACTGCATACAGTTTATTGAATTCCATAACAGTCTGCAGAAAGCTCCCTCTAGTGGCGGCATCATGAGGCCACATTTGATAATTTATATCGGTACGAGAGATTCAGCACTCTGATCACTGTGTAGATGTATCCAGGATGTACAGATTTGATCAAGGAGGCGGGGGGAAGGGGTGTGTGTGTGTATATATATATATATATATATATATATGTGGGTGTGTGTGTATGTTTGTTTCAATAGATAGATGATAGATATCTCTCCACACACACACACACATTATATATATATATATATATATATATATATATATATATATATATTATATACATACATACACACACACTCTAACAAAACCACCACCACACACACCTCACCTGTCCCCGATGCTCCTGTGTCTTCCCCCGTGGTCCAGTCTTGCTGCTCCAGGGGCAGTCTTCCAGAGAAAGCCCTCGCCTCACAGGACTGCTAAATTCAATCAGTAGTTGCAGGAAAAGAACCGGAACGTCACTCGCATAAGTCACCTGTGACATCCCGTGTCCTTTCCTTAAGCCGCTGACTGGCCCCAGCAGTCACTTGAGGCAAGGACTTCTGCCCGAAGACGACCCCAGGACCAACTGGACCGGACACTGTAGCACCAGGGACAGGAGTGTTTGTTTTTTTAAACATCTTCCACGACCTCCTTCATTAAATCTGTATATCCTGAACAACCCCTTTACATTACATAGCACAGGGTGTTATAAAGTACACATTTGATGCAAAAGAAAAAAAAATGGGCTAACAGATACAGGTACATGACGCACACAGTATAATGTGGCCAAAAACTGGCATGAGATGACATAATGTATATAGTCAGGACTGTGCTGACAACTCCAAGGCCAAAACTACAGAAACAGAGCAGCCTAAGGCCTCATGCACATGAGTGACCGTAAGAGAGCATCAGACCCCCCCAGTCATGTGCATGGGATGTAAGGACGCCCTCCCTACAACTTGTCACCTCTGCTCCATTAGATGTGGCTCTCAGCCTGTGTCACCATTCTGTAAATCTAATGCAGGAAGAGATTTCCCTTTGAAGTTGTTTTCCTTGCTATTTCATGAGATAATGTGAGCGCCAACACTTCGGGATTGTTTCTTTCAATTTCATTCTATGTAATACAAATTCGCACCCGACAAAATAGAAAACAGCAGGTCTGACCCTGGAGCAGTGGACATTCCTATTAACAGGGTTTTCAGGGACTTGCATATGGATGGCTTATCCTTGGCATAGGTCATCTAGATGTGATCGGTGGGGTCCGAGGCCTGGGACCCCTGTCGATCAGTAATCTGAAGAGGTTGCGGTCTCTTCCTTGTGCGGTCACATGATACACCTGCAGCTCAGTCCCATTCGTGCGAATACGGCTGAGCTGCAATACCAAGTACAGCCACAACACAATGTATAGCACACACCAGAACGCTGTGGTCTCTTCAGGCAGATGATCTGTGGGGTCCTGGGTGTCAGATCCCCCACCAATCGCATATTCATCATATAGATCCTTAAAAAACCACTTTAGCACAGAGGAGAAATTATTATCCCTATAAGACTGGTGGAGTTATTGCACTCAGATCTCCTCGGCAGAGGAACTTACCATAAACACAAGTAAAAGGCAGAACAAAAACAATGACAACAAGACCCCGGAGACAAGAAGGGGTACAGCAAATCGTAGGAAACGCCAGTCATAGCAACAAGTATAAGAGACCTGATATCTAGTCTGCAGGAGGAAAATTTCAAATTCCACGAAGACCAGACTAGATCCACTGGGTAAAGGCTGAATGCCCACTGTGTGTGAACTGGTGCATGCTGGGTATCCATCCTGTGCTGGAGGGGCACGCACTCCTGAGACAGTCACTATACCAAGCAGACATTCTTACTTCATGGCATCTGCGCTGGTGCCAGGGACCTCATCATCTATGACAAGGCATGGCACTGGCTCCGTTTTCAGACGCTTTGACTCTGGGGGTTTACAGCTGGGGTCTTGAACCGGTGAGTTTTCTGAAGGGCACAAGTATTTTATATTTAGAAGCAGAAAAGTTTTCTACAAGTCAATAACCCAATTGCTAAAAAGGCCAGTGATCAAATGAGAAAATAACCCCCAATCCTCCCCACTATAAAACATACAGCAAGGCTACAACCACACAACTATGCACATGTAGGCAGCCTGTGACTGCACAGCACAATAGTATATCACACGGCCACATTCACTAATGTCAGTGAGTATCAAGCACAGTGCCATACAGTAGATCCAACATTGATGACATCTTAAGGACAGATCATCAATATTATAGTCTCAGAAAACCCCTTTAAATGTATGCATAATCTACGCTAAATATACCGAAATACAAGACCTTGTGACAGGTACATTCTGCAATGCCAAGACCCCAAACTCACTGTGCACACAAACCACTTGGGGTCCTTTTACAGATTTTCACTGATTGACAATAGGTGGCGCTGTACTGAGTGAGCGAGCGTTCATACACACAGTCAGTATTACAGGCTGAGCCATCATTGCAGCTACTTTTTTCTATGGATTGACAAGATTTGTTACAACACTTTCTGGAACTATAGTGGTTGGATGGTTTTGCAGGGGGGCCCACGATCAGATTTACTTACCAGTGTTACTGGGTTGGGGAGACGCTACTGCGGTCAGCGCTGTGCTTGGTGAATTTGTCTTTATAGGAATAAGGTTGATTCTCCTAAGGAGGAAAAAAAATTCAAGATGTCTCGATTTAGCAAGAAAAAAAAACAAAAAAAAAAAAAAAAACACAACTCATGACAAAACGACAAAAACTCCCTCTCTCTGCTATCATTACTGCTCATAGGTTATAGCCCCTGTGCGGCAAACTATTAGAAAAACCATCTATACTGACAGGATCCAATTTCTCTAAGACAGTCCTGTTTTAATGGCTCCCACAACTAACATTCACTTACAGAAATTGAGGAACTGCCTTTAAGCCCTGCTACAGGGTTGGACATATCCCAGAAGTTAGGCAAGCAATAGACTGATAAATTTGCTGCTGATGTTTGTGAAATTTTAAGATATGACATCAATTGAAGATCAGGTGGTGTGGGATAACCAGGACCCCCGCAGATCAGCTGTCTGAAGTGGCAGAACTTGAGATGCCGCTTCCACTTCGCAGACCATGTGAAGTCAGGAAAAAAAAAAAAAAAAAAAAAAGAGATTGGATTCCTAAAAAAGTAAATATGGTACAGACTACACCTGGAATTGACCCCGAATTCATAGCCCTGAGCTACACAAATGTAGACCGTTCTGCTTGGTTTTGTGTGAAGACGCTGCAGCGATCTTCCCAATGCTACGGTCTCTTCGAACAGCTGATCGGCAGGAGACCTGAGTGCCAGACCCCACCTCATCTAAGAATAGGTCATCAATTGATAATAGATAGTTTATGTACAGACATGCAATGCCGGCCACAACCTGTCCCCTCCATACATCTGTGACCTAACCTCCTGCTGCCAACCCACACAGAATCTGCCCCTCCTCTCAACACCTCCTACTCCACTTATCTACTCTTCACACATCCGCCTCCAAGACTTCCAAACTCTGGAACTCACTACCATGACACAAGACTGACGCCACAATCACTTCAAGAGGACCCCGGAGACTCACCTTTTTAGGAAAGCTTACAACTTCCAATAACCCTGCTGCCACCAAACGGACAACTTCTACCCTCACCTACAGGCTCTAAAGGGATTGTGCCATTATGAACACTTATTTCTAGGATAGGGGATAAGAGTACAATTGCTGGGTGCCCCAGTGATCAGGAGGACGCGGGACCAAAAGTCTCCTTGTGAATGTAGTTCCAGTGCACTTGTAGGACCGGCGCTCCATTTACTGCTATGGGGCTATCAGGACCTGTAATCTCCAGCAGCATCCACAGCCCCATACAAATGCACTGTTGCTCCACTCACAAGGAGGGTCTTTCCCCTGTCCTTGTGATCACTGGAGGACCCTGCGATCGGGTCCCTAGCTATCAGAAACTTACTCCCTGTCCTGTGGATAGGAGATAAGTGCCCATAACAGCAAAACCTTTAATGGTGCTCTAAAATAAGCTAAGAAAACCCCTTTAATAATCATGTGCACACAGGGTCACCTTACTGTATTTGTTATAGAGTTTAGCCTTGGTTGCGCTGCTGGGCATCACTGTCTAGGAATCCCTATGAAGCACTCACCTGGGACTGGGGGTGGTGGATTTGCTCCAAGCTTCCAAGGTGTTTAGATGAACTCTTCGGGGCTGTGCAGCTTTGCTCTGAGCGTTCTTCCTGTCCTCAGATGTTGGGGTCGCAGGGATAATGGTTATTCCCAATGGAGTTGATGGCAAACTTCCTGCGGCAGACTGTTTGCTATGCATAGGAGTGGACGGACTAGACTGTTCTGACATTCGAGCAGTAGGGGTTAGCTCACCCGCTCGTACTCCTGGAGAGGCCATCTTTCTGCCATGGGATCTCCTGAGCTTCTTTTCTGCAGCTGTTGGAGTACTTAAAACTAATGCAGGCTTCTCTTTAAGAGGAACTCCAAGTTCACCTTCATCAAAAGTCACAAAGGAGCAGTATCCGTCAGTGGAGGAGATTGACAGAAACATGCCGTCACCAGACCTGACACATAATAAAGAAGCTTAGTATATCATAAAACAAAACCTAAGGAGTCAAGGGTGGCATTACCAATGGGCACAAACAAATCCTAAAAGGGTTTGGCCCATGAACAACATTTATCACCTATCCACATAGCTAATAAATGTATGATATGACCCTCTATGATCATAACAGGGCTCAGAATCACCTGTGTGTATAGAGCAGTAATAGGAATGAGTTTCAGTCACTCCTATAGGATTAGCAGAACATTGTACGTGACCGTGTCACAGAGGGAAATGAAACATGTAAACCTTCACTATTCACACAGGGGATGAGAGGAACCATATTCTCCGGACTGGGGGTGGTCCTCACAGTCAGACACCCAGTAATCATACATTTATCACCAACCTTGTGGAAAGATGACAAATGCTATTAGTAGGATGGCCCTACAATATACATATTGTATAAAATACTGTAATCTTACCATGATATGTCACTCAGGGTGTGATAATGCACATTGGAAACATAACCAAAAGGAAAAAGCTGCTGCGTGTCGTAGAAAAGCACGGCATCCTCTGAGGCCACAGCAAAAACCATACGATAAGGCAGAGAGATCACACTTTGCCGTGGCACCGCTCCATCGGCATCTGGAAAAGCAAACAGGTTTGAAAAACTTAAAGTAGAAAGTGAACCGACTCAAGTAGTAGGGCTGGCCGATTATACCCTAAATAAAAATTGCAATTAATCGGGCATTTTTACCTCGATTATTTAGGTACTTCAGGGTCTAGTACAGCCTGGACAGGAGCGTGGATGGGTGAGCAAATCATTGGCCGATACCTATTATTAAAACATTGGTAGGGAGATCCCTGAGATTTTTTTCTTTTTTTAAACTCGACCTACCTGAGAGGAGTGGGGAGTCAGGTTTGGGCAAGGTTTCTCTTTTGCATAAAAATTACAAAGTGTTCAATAAAACAATTTATAAAGAAACGTGAGGAGTTACGATGCATCACCTTTTATTGACTGTCGTAACTCAAAAAAAACAGGACAACATCGAACTGCAAGAGTGGCTTTTCCTGGGCATGGGAGATGTGCTACAGGCCTAGAGAAAAAACATGAAATGGTCATAAAATGTGTTATACGTATCTATAGTCACCTATCGGGGTAATTTTGCACACACCCACTATATTTGTGGATGCCCTTATAATGAGAATCTATGTGACCACTTGAGATGAAACATTCTGTGGGTCAACACAAGCTACTCACTTCATTGCACTCAAGAGTATCCCCTTGTTAACCAGAAAAGCAGGGGTTGGAGGGAGAGATCATCCATATTTATGACAAGTGTCTGCAGCACAGATTTCAGTCTAATCAGGAGGCACCTTCTTTGCCAGACTGTTAATCCTGTAGCCCCTTGTCAGATTTTGTGGCATACAGTATATCTTTATTTGCACATAACATTTTTGCCAAAAATATAATTGCATAATGGAGAAATTGAAGGAATTTTCAAGAAACAGTTTATCAAGACAGGCATTACGTTTGCCAGTCTTGGTGCATTCCCCCACTGGCACTAGATGTGCCTGTCGCTCCGCAGTAAATACTAAATATCATACATCATTTGATTCTTGCCGTTCCCCTGAACAATTTCGCATTTTTATTTTTAAAATCTGTCCACCTACTCAAAAGATACGGCCCCTGGAAGATTATATGTGAACTAGCTCTGATTCTCCATGTGGGCGGGAACCTTTTCTTTTCTCCATAAGGTTACCACCCACTTGGAGAATCAGAGCTATAACCTTCCAGGGCCATCTCCTTTGAATGGGTGGATCGTTTTTAAAAATTGACCAGGGGTACAGTGAGAATCAAACGATGTATGGCATTTAGTATTTTGTACTCGGTCCTCCTCGGACCTTTTTAATAAGTCTGGAACACCTTGGGAGGTCCCACTCGCCAGAACTGAAACTACACCAGTAGTCAGGGACTGATGTAAATTCCTGGTATAACTCGTGCCACTTTTCTGAGGTTTATTAAATTTGATGGGGTAGGGGATCCCTGCCCTAGCCCACCTTTGTAAAAAGAGGAAAGTGACATCTTTTGGCCCAAAATTCCTCTCCACCCTTTTTACTTAAAGCAAGCCACATCCCTTGTCAATTGCTGAAGATAGCCAGGAGAGACATTAATTTAAAGGGGTTATCCAGGAATTACACTGATTGGCCTCAACAGTCACGTGCGGCAAGGACTTCCACCGGCCCAAGCTGTCCATCCACCTACCCCAAAGCTGTAGCCCCACTACACAATATACAAGTGCACTTACCTCTTTAGACTCTTCCTAGAGAATATGTATGTTGTGTTAACCAGGGCCTCGCCTATCTCCACAAAACCAGCTGAAAAATTGAAAAGGAAAAATAAAATACGGTTTAGAAAATTAAAGTTATTGGCCAGGGTTAAGGATGGTCCCTAAACATGTGATCAGTGGGGGGGCCGCCATCTAGCCCGATCAGCTGTACAGAGCCTTTCAGCGCCCGATGTGTACACAGCACAGGGCTGGAAGCAGAAAGTTCTGTCCCCTGTATAGCAGCCGGGCAGTGACTTTAATGGAAGCTGAACTGCAGAGTACAGAGTTCCCAGCTTCAGGCCCTGTCATGTACAGGACAGGCGCAGGAAGCGGCTCCATACAGCTGAGCCTTTTGTCACGCCCCAAACAATCAGGTATTTATGGACAATCTTAAGGATAAGCCATAAAAAAAAACTAAAAAAAAAAACACCCAAGCACTGAACATACAAATGTTCTCTCAAGAAACCAACCGGGGGTGAGGAGGAGGGAGCCGTCCGGTGTAAACGAAAGCCTCCTAAAGAAAGATTTCATACTGTCGTCATGATACATTCGGTAAGTTTTAGCCTGCAAGTAACAGAGAGATGTAATGAAGTACAAGCCTATAATATAGATTGTACAAGGTTTGCAACCTGTTGCCCCAAATAACAATACAATATACCTATGCACCTATATCACAATATTCAATCTGACCACCATTATAGATTGTAAGGCAACAACATTCACTATATTTATTGGCAACAAGAGAAAACAAACAGAGCTGTACCTCTCCCTCAGGGGTGGTGTTAGCAGATATCATCTTGCTGACATTGAAGGCAACCCTCTTGGTTTCTGTTCTGTATACCCTCAAAACCCTGGAAAGAGAAAAATTCCATTTAAAGTTTTTGTTTATTTCAATAAAACTACATTCTAAACTGGTGCCATAAATGGCTCTTATGCCCATGTCTACATGGCTGATGGGTGGGAGTGTCGGACCCCTATCCTTAAAGGAGTTGTGCTGTTATTTACACTTTTCCTTTGGATAGGGGACAAGCGTCCATTATCTAAATGCCCAATTGTTGAGACACGCAGTGATCAGGAGGACAGGGGACTGACGTCCTCCTAAAGCCTCCTTGTGAATTGAGCGCTCCATTCACTTCTATGAGGCTGCGGGCGCTGCTGGAGATTGCAGTCCCATAGCAGTGAATAGAGGACCGATCACGCAAACACACTGGTGCTCCAATCACAAGGAGGAGCTTTATGGGGACTTTCAATTCCCCGTCCTCCTAATCACTGGGGTCCCAGTTATCAGACACTTATCCTTTACCCACAAGACATGGGATAAGTGTCCATACGGCACATCCCCTTTAAGACAGGCCATCGATATTAACCCTTGGACAACCCCTTCAATTATAAAGGTAATGCATATCATCCACAGGAGAGACAGCAACAGACTACGGTCTGTCTCTCTAGTTGAAGGTGGCCATACACAATAGATGAACAGGACTACTATAGTGCGACTGACCAATCATCTAATGTGTATGGGGGTGTCCTAACATAAAAGACGGGAAAGACGACATGTTTGCCATATCTTTTTCTCTCACAGGAAAGAAGCTGCTGCCAGAAGTGTGTGGCAGTGACTTAGTCTCCTCTCCCTATTGAGAAAACATGCACACTTGGACAAAAATATGTTGGCTGGGTGTGCTGAAGTTGCAGCGCTCCCTACTACACAGTCAAAATGCTCCCCATTCTCAAAAAGAAACAAAAAACTGGTGTCATCTAAAAGCCAAGATTCTGTTCTTTAGTACGATATGATCAGATATTCTATATATTCTAGTCACAGCACATAACTGTGAATGGAAGGGACACGTGTAATGTGCCAATTCTCAACCAATCCTATTGGCCTGCTTAGTCTCAGGTTAGGTTCGCACCTGCGCCCAGTTGAAAAATGCGGAGAGAAGTCCTGCAAGCACTTAGTCTATGGGGTCCGTGGGTTTCCGCAGGTAACCGCTTTTTAAGCTGACTGGGTTTCCGTTTTCGGGTCCCCAAGCGGACCTGAAGAATGGAAACCCAAATGCAGGCGTGAACCTAGCGTCAGCCACATATATCCCAATCAGTAAATAATTTTCCATTCATTATATATAATCACATCCAATCACGTACGATCCAGTAACCATGTGCACAATAGGACTTACCGGTCACAGCTTAGTGTTGCAATGTACTGTCCAAGAGGATCCCAGGTGACTCCCTGCACATAACTCTTATGCTCATTAAATATACATATTTTCTGTCCTAAAAAGACGAGAAAAGTACACGAGGAAACGTTACAATAGTCCTGTATCCCATGTCATTTACTAGAGGGAACGTCACTTATTGATAAGTGGTCTTAGAATATATAATCACCATTACAATTTACATATAGAGAGAGTCTACAATGGAGTATTCTACCAGCACAATGGAAAATATTTCATGCACGTGAAAGTTTTAGCTCAGTCTTTTGCCTGCATGGCCAAGTTCCATTTATTGAACAATACAAGCTAATAAAACCGCACCTTTAACGGCATCCCACATAATCGCAGAATTATCCACAGATGCAGAGACCATGAAGTTGCTGTCCTGTGTCCAGCTAATGTCATACACATCTTCCAAGTGACCCCTACAGAATGAAAAGTAAAGTTAGCTTTTACGTCACCTGGTATCATTCGTTTTGTATTATACACAGGGCTAGGGATATACACAGGCACCCCTTGTCTGCTCCTGTCTGATAGAGGCTAAATAGTATATCGGACACCAAAACTAACTGCACCTATTGCTCAGGCATGGTGGGGGCTACAGAAAAAAAAAATGGCAACCGTGTCAGAACCAGTGGAGGGGCAGCTATTAAATGATGTAAAGAGCTGGACTTGTTGGAGGTGGTGAAAGGTTCTCTTTAACCCTGAAAAGTGGTTAAGAAATTTCTATGTAGCCTTCACCCTTAAAAGAAAACACAGTGGATCCAAACTAAGCACTGTACTTTAAGATACGGTATTTGTCTCCCCTCCTGTCCATTGGAGAGTACCACTAGCAATGCATTCTCATACAGATACCTCAGAGACTTAAATACAGTCCAGTTTTCCTTGCTCAGCTCGGTCTCCTCTTCTTCAGTAAAAGGCGTCGACTCCAGTTCTTTGTTTTCACTTTGTTTCCATAATAATATAATGGCATCTGTACAAAGAACAGTAAGTCCAGTTACCCTTCAACAACTTAGAACATCTAACTAACCACTCCACATTCAGAGACCTGCCCTTACATTTACCTAAAATCAGCAATCCAACAAAGACGGAGTGAAAAACCAAATAACTAGTAGGGTATATGTTCATACAGCGGGATCTGCTGCCAATTTTAAGCAGGATCCACTCCTAAAATCAGCAACAGATTCTGGCCCAATACGGTGTCCATGCTCTGCTTCCCCATTCTGCCGCTGGGAGCCAAAAATGAAGAGGAATCTAAGGTAGAAGTCTTCATTTTCCACCATGCGAACTTTACACATTCCATTCTGGAAAGGAATCTCTGATTCCAGTCATCGCAGGGGAAGGAAAGGGGGTGGGGGGACAAAAGCTATATATTATTAACCTTTCTTCCCTCTCCATCAACAGCTGTCTGCAGATGAATCTCTTATTTTTGGAAGGGGTGTTCGGGCTTGGCTGTATTCCCAGACGTCATCTCTAGGTTTTATAGAAAACCAAGCATTGATCTATAGGGAAATAGCTTCCAAACGGTGGCACTGGAGTGAGTTTTTATTCTTCCATATTTGCATACTCCTTTCCCAGACTTCCTAATAGAGCATGCATGGGCTGTTAGACACTTCACTCCGTAAGGTGACGTCTCCCTAAGTAGACACAGTACCCCTTCTTATCCACTCCATCATAAAGGAGTTATCTCAAGATTTCAAGTTGCCACCTATCCACAGAATAGGTGCTAGGTGTTTGGTCGGTGGTAGCCTGACAGCTATGACTATCACTGATCACAAGAGTTGAATGGAGCGACAGTGTGCAGGCTTGACCACTGCACTATTGATATAGGGGGACATGGACAGCTGCTGTCTGCCACCAGACACCTGGGGATATGTGATAAGTTTAAATCTTGGGACACCCCCTTTAGCCCTATTAGTCAGCGTCTATCCTGCTGGATCTGGCTGATAACAGGGAACAAACTATTGTATCTAACAGCAAAGCCTTTGGAAGTCAAGTGACATTTTTATTTATATTTTACATTCTGAAAGTGGTAAAATGTAATGTGCACCTTACCATCTCCACCTGACGCCAAAACCTCCCCATTGGGAGAGAATCGCACAACGTTGACAGCCTTGGTGTGACGGGTGAGACTGGCTAAAAACTCCACCACTGCTTTCCCCTCTACGTTTTTCTCCAACTTCCAGAGCTGACAAAAAAGGAAACTGATCAGATCTCTTAAAAGTGAAACGTCCGTCAAAAGATCCAGTGGGTTAGCATCCACCTGACACTAACATTACAGTTTTATGTCCAGTCTTGTAAGATACGATGCAGGAGTCAATAATCAGTAAGATGTTGTATAGCCACATGTCAAAACCACTGCCACATGTGAACTGACCCTTAGGCTGAGGCCCCACGTTGCGGAAACGCAGCTTTTTTTTTTTGTGGCAGATTTTGCTGCGTTTTTTTGAGCCAAAGCCAAAAATGGCTACAAAAGGAAAGGGAAATATATAGGAAGTTCTTATACTTCTATCTTTTGCATAAAAAAAAAAAAAAAAAAAAAAAAAAGCAACAAAATCTACAACAAAAAAATTCTGCGTTTCTGCAAAGTGGGGCCTCATGCCACGACTGTGTGCAGTGTCAGTGTGTTAGGTGTGTTTTTCACGGCTAGCACACTGACCCATTCATTTCTATGACCCCATACACACAACCGTGTACTTTCATGGTCTGGTGTATGGGGCCGTGAGCAAAACTCAGGACAGGTCCTATTCCTGTCCATTTTGCAGGCCGTGCCTCAATACATGGGGCCGCAGAGACATCCGGAGGTTATGCATGCGCCGTTCAATCACGGCCCAGCGACACACACATGGTCATCCGTCACTAAGTTTCTGGCCGTGTATGAGGCTGTGTAAGGCGTCTCCTTTTTGAGGCACCAGATGTAGCTTTAATTCATACCATTTTGGGGAATGTCTGTTTCGATCACCATTTTATATGATTTGGGCATTTTTAGATGTGTGATGCCTGATGTGTTATAAATGCTCTTTTTCCGAAAAACTTACCCGCACGGCAGTGTCTACCCCGGCAGACGCCATTCTGTTAATCTTGTTGTTGCCATGCTGAAAATCGACACTGTACACCGGCTCACGGTTGTGCCAGGAAATCTCACAGGTGATCACTTTCATTCTGGATAGAAAGAACAGGAAAATTACCAAACCAGGCATCTAAACTCATCATTATTAATGGAGCATCATTATACTGGGTCACCATAGGGGGCAGTACTGAGCCATGTTCTTTTTAAAAACAGAAAATACAGAAGGGGTTTCACTTCTTCCATCCTCTGGCCAGTCTGACAGTGGGGACCTGGATTTTGGATGTTTAAAGGGGTATTCCAGGACTCATTTGTTGATGGCCTATTATTAGGCGAGGTCATCAATGTGCGATTATGAGAGTGCCACATCAAGGACCGCTGTCGATCAGCTGGTCTGGGCTGAGCGCTGTGGCCTCTACACTGCATACTAAGGTAGTGACATCACATGCCCTTCGCTGACGTCGCCGATTGGTCTCAGCGGTCACATGTGGCTGCGACTTTCGGCGGAAGTCAGCACTGGACCGAGAGGACCGGACCGCGCTGGGAGGCTCCGGAGCACCAGGAAAAGGAGAGTATGATTATTTTTTTTTTTTTTTTTTGTTTTCCCACCTCTCCCGGCCTATTTAAAAAAATACATTTATTGTCCATTTTTGCCCGGACAACCCTTTTAACCCTGTATATACCTACTCACAGGGCATATCCAGGCCAGACAATGCTCTGTGAGCTAAACACATCGGCATCACCTGCACAAATCTCTCTGCTGGTTTGTTACAATGTATCAGTCTGTGGTCCAGGCTGTTTGGCTCACAGGGCATTGTCTAGACTGGATACAACTGGGAGATACGGCTCTGTTCACACCTGCGGCGGAGGCTCCATCACGTATTCACCCTACCTGCAGCCAACGCCATTCTCCTCATCAATCTGTGTACGCCATGATGGAACGCCACTCCTGGTAGCCAGTGACTAAGATGGTGTGTGACTTACCTGCAATCCTATGTAATACCATGGAAATGCGTCACATGACAAACTCAGCTCTGCTACATACACACACATTATATAGATAGATTAGCCTTACCTGGAGTCTTATCACACATTATAGCTTTATAACAACCAGACAGGCCCCGATCTCTCACTTGGTCTTCCCTGAGCATGCTGGGAGTTGTAGTCCATGCAAGATTTCCAGTATAAAGTAAGGATGGTGCAGCAGCCAGTGATGAAACATTATATATGTGCATGTATATACATGTACAAGTATATATATTACACAGTATATATATATATCTATATATATACATATTAGACATATACAGCGATGCCCTTATTGCACACTAACCCCCTGTACAATACAAGCCGTACGGTCCCAGTGTGCATTAAACCCCGCTCTGTACTACTGCTGTCCGGTAATGCCTGGGAGCCTCCGCTTTCCCCGGTAACGGGACTTACCTCAGGACGTGACCGGCTCAGGACAAGGTTTGACTGTAGAAACTTTCCCGCCCGCGCTTCTCTGGCCCGTCACTGGGAGCCGCGGCTGCTGCAGCGCCACCTGGCGGCGGGGAGGGAGCGGTGCGGGCTGGTCCTGTACACAGGGAAGTGATGGCGACTGCTCAGTATATGGGCGCGGGGGACTATTATTGAGGCGTTTACCTTTGGATTTTCAGTGTAGTAGCCGAAAACTAAAAATACTTGCTTTCAGGTAGATTTCAGGTGTCGAAGAATTGTTTACATGTAAACCCCGCCCTCCCATAGAGACCACGCCTTTTACCAGTACCCCAGGGGTGGACACAGAGTGCTGAGGACAATCCCTCTAACCAGCGGAAACCTAGTATCGTTATCAAAATGTCTGCACGCTTCTTCAAGGAACCTGAGCCCTGTGATTCGAGTCCTCCCTCTGGAGCACAGTCGCCATGGTGGCCCCAAGATGTCAGACAAGACCCTATCACTCCGCCGCGGGTCGGTCAGCCCGGTGGTGGCGCTGCAAGTACACAAGCCCAAGACAACAAGCCGCTATCTGAGCGATTCCAAGAACTCCGCATCCAACGGCGACAAATGATCTCAAACCCCCCTCCTGGAGCACGGCCGACATGGTGGCCCCGAGATGTCAGACAAGACCCTATCACCCCACCGCGGGTCGGCGTATTTGCTCGAGGACCTGCTGACAACATCCATGTTTTTGGAGCTCTGGGAGGCAAAAGATCACGTATCTTACCTGTGATACTACGAGAAATAAATTTAGCACCGTTTACGGACCACGCCGTTATGGGACTGGATGGATTGTTGCTTGCATCGTGTCTCTGCAGCCTACGTGTTCGCCAACACGATCGGCAAACACAAATTATTGCCGAGATGCTCGCGCCATCCTTAGCCGAGGACATGATTATGCCGCACGCTGAAGCCCGCCAGACCTTAGTGGATCTACTAGACAATGTGAAAGTCCTGACTGCTGAAGCGTGGTGGCGTGAGGGACTGGCGACTCTTCATCGGCTCGAACCAGGACGTTTGACCGTTTGGGACCATGTTAACAACAAATGGGCCGATGGCGCCCCCCTTTGATGATAAATTTAATCTTCTTAGGTCAGTTTCAGCCGTGCTCGATGATAAAGCCAAGGCTCGGGCCTTTAGACCGGTTTTGGTTTGCCTTTTAGCGTTCATTTCACAAGGAGAAATCTCTCGGCCCAAGCTCTCTAGTATCCAGATGGAGCTGAGCTTGTCCATGCCTCTAGTTACTGCTGGACTATCGACAACAGACATAAATTTGACGTGGTGCAATTTCGGCCACATGATTGATGATAGAAATATCGGTGGGATAATTCGCAGATTTGTTACCTACCTTCCGGCTCCAGCCATTCGGCTTCATGTGGCCTTAAGTGATGCAGCAGGGTCAGGTCATGTCAGCCTCGATATTATCGCACGAGCCTTATATGAACACCCGAATTTCCCCTGGTACCTTCTCAAGCGCTTGTACCCACAGGAGTGGGCTAATGCCATAGATGCCTTAGAGGCCGTCGGGGATAATCCATATTACAGATATCGTGGAGACATTTCTCGAGTACGCTCCACCCGATATAAAAGATTATCATGGGCCTGTGGGCAACTGCTCATCGCGTGTGGGGATCGGTCACTATGGAACTATAAAGGGTTCGTAGAAGATCAGAAGAACAGCACGTTCATCTCTACTCTCATCCTACAATATGTCAGACCTGCTCGAGAATCTGATGGTGAACCTACCCCTGATGAACACCAATGTACCCGCTGCAATCGACCTGGCATCCCAACTCCGTTAACACTGGCTCAAATATATGGATGCAGGTGAAGGGTAAACATGGAGACGGAGGAGATGATCACAATGTAAGGGGAGACAACGGAGCTGGAGGTGGAAATGGTGATGGAGATGGAGCTGCTGGTGGGGATGATGGAGCTGCTCATTAGACCTGTTAAGAGCAACCTCATGTACCATAAACCGTCCTCAATCTATGTCTCATTGTTTTCAAAAGGAGTCAATGTAAAGCGCCGCGGAATACGATGGCGTTATATAAGCAAGTAAAATAAATAATGACGAATACTTTATTCTTCAGTGTACTGAACGAAGAAACGTAGCACTGGCGTAGATTTCCGATATAACCCACGCCATCGTAAATTAGTTATAGTAAAGTTGTTGTGCTGAGGCATCCCCACCCTGGGGATGAGTGAGGCGCAGAAAGAGGGAAAGGTTTTTAAGGGGAATAGTAAGTCACCCCCTCCCCCAGTGTGTAAAGACCTGTAGATCACTTTGATCAGTAGATCCAAAATAGGTCTGTCTGTAACACCTGAATGTCTCCTTAGCAGTTATATATATTGTTTTTGATGCCTATTTTTTTTTTTCACAAAAAGGCGTATAAATAAAACAAAAACAGCAAGTGTGTGTTGTCTGCGGTCACTACAGTTCACTAGTCTAGGGTCAAGTACTGGCTTCCTCTAGACGCGACCCTTCTCCACACTTGTTTATTATCCCGGGCCGCCATGCTTATTAGTCTGTGTTATCTGATGTTGTGCCCCAAACCACCAAATCTTTTGGCTGTTTCTTGGGGTTAACCAGTACATTTAGGGCCCTCTGAATCTAAAAGGAACATGAGCCCATAGATGCCGGGACTAGACTGTAAAGGGGTTCTTTGGGGAGTGTTCATTCACTTACCTGGTCTGGTGGAATGCTTTTAATGGAGTCGGGGGTTCCGCCAACGTGGAGAGCCGAACGTTGCCCAGGATCACATGACCCGGGGCTTGTGACATTGCCGGATGCCCCCAATGTCCATCAAAACCATTGTGTTGGACCAGGTAAGTGAATAAATATTCCCTGGACAGCAAGGTCCAGAAAACGTGGTCCGTATGTTGACCAGATTTTCCGACCCTAACCCAGTCTAGGGACCCAGTATCATCCTGATCTGGGATGCCGGGAGTCTCTGCCTCTCCACTGCTCTAATATTCCTCTCTGTATGTGTATCAGGATGTAGCACAATGGTTTTGATGGACATTGGGGGCATCTGGCGATGTCACAAGCCCCGGGTCATGTGATCCTAGGCAACCCCTTAGTCCTCCTGCACACAGGTAAATATGGTCTGGAATATCCGGTCTATATATCCGCTGGATTTTCCATCCTGGACCTAGGCTGGAGACGTGGACTCCTAGCTTTATAGACCACCATGATGCTTGAAGTCCATGTCTCCAGACTAGGTCCAGGATGGAAAATCCAGCGGATATATAGACCGGATAGTCCAGACCATATTTACCTGTGTGCAGGAGGACTAAGGGGTTGCCCAGTAGACTACTAATAACCTATTCTTGGAATAGGCCGTCTATAGCAGATCAGCATGGATCCAAATCCTAACACCCCAACCCATCAGCAGTTTGCAGCAGCCGGTATAACTTGTCATTTATCCAGAGAAATCTCTGCTCTTTATTAGAGAAGTCTAGAGGGAGGAGCTATCAGTGAAAGCCCCGCCTCTGACTGTACATAGATATAGCTGTCACTGATGGCTCCGCCTCATGGACTTGTCAGCATAGACACAGCAGAGATTTCAGTGGATAAAGGACAGATTATACTGAATTTTTTCCAACAAACCTATATATAGCTCCTCCTGCTCTATAACATGCTGTGCACAAAAAGGACTGGGATTTTACATGTGACGTGGTCCCTTTAAAAGGGGTTGTCTAGGAATCTTAGTATTTGGGCAGGAGGCTGATTTTATAGGCCGCAGGCCTGATGTCTACAAGTTAGGAAAGCTTAAGTAGATACTTACCTCTCCAATCCCCGACACCTCCTGCTGTACTCCCCTGCTCTGGGTGCACTGCTGTGATGTATGTATGCTTGGAGCAGGGCAAGAGAGCGTGCCCGGGAGGGAGCCAAGTACTGGCTGAGGGTCACTGCTGGCGAGACAATAATCTGTATGGGGGCAATGCTGGGAGACCTTAAACTGTGCGGGGCCATTGCTGTATTTTAGTTACTCATGTTTCTGGACATCCAATATGGCCGCCACTACAGCTCCCGCACATGAAGAATACCAAGAAAGCAGAAAATAATAAACAAAGTATTTATTAAAATGTAATTGTCAAATAATCAGCATTATAAATAGCATGAAGAGCGTGGGCCGATCCTCTGATCGCATCCGTTATACCGGCCCACGGAGGAGACCACAGCGGAAACCAGTGATGGCAGAATATACCGTAAGTATTATTATGTCATGGAGCATACGGGAGAATCTGTACCGCAATTACCTTCTGTAATCCGCCCCTCGCTGTGACGGCTGCCGTCCTGTCCGTGCATTTACAGCAATAAATATGAAAACCTTTGCATAGTTAGGACCCGGCTTGTAAGAATTATCCTATGCATCTTTATATACATAAGGGTAGAAAAAAAAATATATAGTATCCAGTCTTCCCTTTATGGTTACCACATATAACCCAGAAGTGTAATATATACTTTATCTAATGTAAGGATGAACAGAGAAGAATGAAAGCTGGAACCTGATTGGTTACCAGGGAGAATTATACACTCATCAGAAGGCCAACTCAACATGTACACAGCTTATTCCATGTACTGTATGTACCCTGAAGGGGAAAATCCTACTATACCAGTCTATGGATGGAGGGAGAGGGAGTACAGAGACCAACAAGTCACCAGGACCAGGGGATAGCGCCTCCTTATAGCCCCATTCATAGGATTGAAGGGAGGAAAACCCACATTAACCAGTTGCTTCTTAGCAAGATCAGTAGAGCGATGGCATTTTACATAGCAATAGTGTGTAGTCTCTTGCTAAGGAGCAACTGGATGCTTAAACTTTTAAAGGGAGTGTCAACAGAATCAGCATATCACCCCAGCCCTGCAGATAGATAGGTTAGTGTCATCAGAACCAGTATTATGCTGGCTCTGGTGTCACTAACCTATCTATCTGCAGGGCTGGGGTGATATGCTGGTTCTGGTGACACTAACCTATCTATCTGCAGGGCTGGGGTGATATGCTGGCTCTGGTGTCACTAACCTATCTATCTGCAGGGCTGGGGTGATATGCCGGTTCTGGTGACACTAACCTATCTATCTGCAGGGCTGGGGTGATATGCTGGTTCTGGTGACACTAACCTATCTATCTGCAGGGCTGGGGTGATATGCTGGTTCTGGTGACACTAACCTATCTATCTGCAGGGCTGGGGTGATATGCTGGTTCTGGTGACCCTAACCTATCTATCTGCAGGGCTGGGGTGATATGCCGGTTCTGGTGACACTAACCTATCTATCTGCAGGGCTGGGGTGATATGCTGGATCTGGTGACACTAACCTATCTATCTGCAGGGCTGGGGTGATATGCTGGTTCTGGTGACACTAACCTATCTATCTGCAGGGCTGGGGTGATATGCTGGATCTGGTGACACTAACCTATCTATCTGCGGGGCTGGGGTGATATGCCGGTTCTGGTGACACTAACCTATCTATCTGCAGGGCTGGGGTGATATGCTGGATCTGGTGACACTAACCTATCTATCTGCAGGGCTGGGGTGATATGCCGGTTCTGGTGACACTAACCTATCTATCTGCAGGGCTGGGGTGATATGCCGGTTCTGGTGACACTAACCTATCTATCTGCAGGGCCGGGGTGATATGCTGGGTCAGGTGACACTAACCTATCTATCTGCAGGCCTGGGGTGATATGCTGGGTCTGGTGACACTAACCTATCTATCTGCAGGGCTGGGGTGATATGCCGGTTCTGGTGACAGTAACCTATCTATCTGCAGGGCTGGGGTGATATGCTGGTTCTGGTGACACTCCCTTTAAACTATAACCCAGCATGAAATGTCCTGTAGTAACAGATATACTGCCTCTTTCTCTATCCTATGATAATATTTAAAGGACTTTCCCATAATTGGCACTTACTGATCCACAGGTGACCACTGGAGACCCCATAAGAACAGGGACACTGTGGCCCCCATGGTGCCGCTTCATTCAAAGTCTGACGAAGATCAGAGAAGTACAGCACTCGGCCACCGCTGTCATGGTCACTGCTCAATTCCAGAAGGGGACACTGGACCCTCTATCCATCCTGTGTATAGGTGATAAGTGGTAATGACAGGTCATCAATATGTGATCATGGGTGTCCAACACGCAGGTCCAGCAGCTGTGCCGATTACATCATGTTCAGTAGTCACCCGGTACAGCAGTAATTCAGTGCCATTCAAGTGAATGGGTCTGAGCTGCAATACCAAGCACAGCCACTATTCAACGTACGGCGCTGTGTTTGGTATTAAGTAAAGAGGCCGCAGCACTCACCCAAATGCTGTGGTCACTTGACAGCTGGTCCAGGGTATCAGACCCCCATGGATCACATATTGATGACGCGTGCTAAGCAAAGGTCATCAATAGATAAGCCCAGGAAAAAAAAAAACCTTTAAAGGGGAACTCCACCTAAATTAATCATGGAGGTCAATCTGGCGCACCCGCTTATTACCAAAGTGAAGGTCTATGGTGCTTGTAGACAGCAACAGCAAATATCTCTGCCATGACAGATTAGTCTGACCTTTCAATATGGAGGCGCAAAAATTTAGTTAGTGAGATCACCCCTTTACTGAATCAAATTGGTGAGAAATCAAAAATTCACACAAAGTTGATCACAATGTGGCAGTAAAAAGATACCCAAAAAAAAAAAAAAAAACACACAAGGCAACTGGTTAAACTGGATAGTCTTTTTGGTCATTTTTTTTAAAGGGACAGTATCCAATGTAATAGGGTTCATAGAAGAAAATAATTGGGTCTTTCCAAGTGTTGTCAGACGCCCCCTCCCCAGCATACCCTAACAGCTTCAGCCAGACAGGTTATGCTGGGAGTTGTAGTTGTGCAGAAGAGCTACAATGTGCTTTAAAAGACAACAATGAGCAATACGTGAAACCGAAATCTTCCATACTACAAAAAAACAAAAATCTCCAGCTACAGGACTCATCGGCGTCATCCTGAAATCGTCCCATTCACTGCGGTTCCATTTGGCAAATTACGTATGAAAAATACAGCAGGTTATTATTATAGGTTTAGTAAAATCTGTATAAAAACTGAGGTATCCGCCTTGTGCATAAATCTCTCGCAGACAGAATATTATTAAATCTGGTGTCCATGGAGTCCAGAAGCCATTGTCCCGTCGTAAGGTTTAAATAAAGTTTTGTTGGCACAGTTTGGATAAAGCCATCTCCGACGCCGTCCACGTGCGTTATTCGTGGCCATTGGCTTGCTTCTCTGCCTGCTCCAGCACTTGGTCTAGAATCTCATCGATGACGTCCACGTCATAGTCCACCTGCTCCAGGTCCAGCTCCGGCATCAACGTGGTCAGTAACTGGGCGACGTGGATTCTAAGAGACCGCAGCTTGGTCCTGGGAAGGGAGAAGAGGAAACCGTACTGAATCGAAAATGTTCCTTTAATCCCTATGGCTCCCCAGATATATTCATTCTTATAGAATATTCCGGGCCTTGACCTAAGGCGCATTTCACATTAAAGGAGTTATCTGGGGCTAGCAGAACATGGCAGCTTCCCTCCAGAAACAGTGCCACACCTGGTAGTGTGTGGTATTGCAGATAAGCCCCATTTAGTTCAACTGAGTGGAGCTGCAATACCAGACACAACCTATAGACAGGTGGGGCGCCATTTCTGGATGATGCAGCCATGTTTTGGTAATGTGCTATACTCGCCTCACCGATCCTTTTTAAACGTTTCTCAGTCTCTAGACGGTCAGGATGGCTACTCCCTGGTCCCTCTCAACATGAAAATATGACCAACCTTCGGATTTCACGTCGAGAGGGCCCCGGAAAACTCAGTAAGGTGTATATATCTATATATATTTTTTGTTTTGTTTTAATCCCTGTGTTAGGCGATGCTTAAGGCGTCTTTTTTTGCGGGGCCAGATACATTTTTTAGTTATACTATTTTGGGAAATGTCTGATTTTTTGATCGCTTTTTATTAAAATTCTTATGGGCGACAAAATGACCGGGCATTTTTGGACATGGGGATATATAATATGAGTTTTTTTCCCAACTATTTTATTAGCCCTTCCCCTAGGGGGCTTGAACCTGCAATCATTTGATTGCATGTCCCATAGGCTGCAATACAGTTGTATTATCTACATTACTATTGAGGCTGGTCATAGAGCAGCCTCAATAGTAATATCCCTATGACAGGCCAGAGAGCTTTCATTTGTCTCCCGGCTGTCAGAGGAACAGGATGGCACCCACAATCTTGCCACACAGGAGCCGGCCTGCAGCAATAAAGTTATGGGCCCCGGGGGCCATTTTTTTTTACCTCGGGTGTAGGGGAGGGATTCCTAAGCAGCAATTCCCGACATCTGTCATAATAGCATGGCGGATGTCTGGAAGGGGTTAAAATGGTTGTTTGATATTTCAGAAATAGGACTGCTCTCTTCCAGAAATAGTGCCGCTCCCCCACCCCACAGGTTGTATTGTGTATTGCAGCTCACTCCCAATTACTTAAATGTGACTAGGCTGCAATACCAGACACAACCTGAGGAGTGGCGCTGTTTCTAGACCAGCTATTTTTTCTCCTTCAAGCCCTACAAATGGAGGCAAATAATATTATAGCTGATTTACCATGCTGGCACAACACAGGCTTCCATATAGCATGCAGCAGTCTTGTGGTCACACCTGTCATACCTGTCATTTTCATCTACATTGGCGGAGGTGTTATCTACATTAGCGGATTCCTTTAGTTTCTGTAGTTGCATTTTTAGTTGGTTGTTCTGGGCCTCCAGCTGTTTCTTCTCCTGCCGTAACTGCTCAATCTGGAAGAAGAAGGGTCATGTTACGTACCAGCAGGACCTGTGAGCAATCTGAACAGTTGCCTAATATGTCAGATGAGGCTACGCTGCTCCAATGGTCTAGTCCAGAGTCTGCTCGGAGCTCTATACACACAGCTGGTGGTATCGTCCACTAGAGGGAGATCTGTACATGGTGCTTATAAAGATCCAACTACAGGAGCAGATCTGCCCCCTAGTGGTGTCAGAGCAGTGGAATGCTAGTAAATTAAGAGCGACCAATGCTCTAGGCCACCAGGGAAGTTAAAGGGGTATTCACAGGTTATCCCCTTATCCACAGGATTAATAATATGATTGGTGGGGGTTAGACCATTGGGCCCTCATTGATCACAAGAACTGGGATCCCGTGTGCCACATACAATGAAGTATCAGGTCACACACGTGTGCAGGCTCTTCATTCATCTCTATGGGACCAGAGATATACGAATGTGCGGCAATAGAGATGACTGGTAGATGGGGCTGCAGCAGTCGGACCTCCACCCATCAGTTATTCTGTCGCCTGTGGATAGAGCAGAACTTATTTACTGGAATACCTCTTTAAACCGCTGCTTACTCCAAACCACCAGGGATGTTCATGTAAATCCATTCACTATCCTAAACTCTCAGGGATTTTAGTATAAATACCTTCTATATCCTAGACCACTAGGGATGTTCATATAAATCCTTTCACTTCCCTAGACCACCAGGGATATTAGTATAAATACCTTCACTTCCCTAGACCACCAGGGATATTAGTATAAATACCTTCTCTATCCTAGACCACCAGGGATATTAGTATAAATACCTTCTCTATCCTAGACCACCAGGGATATTAGTATCAATACCTTCACTTCCCTAAACCACCAGGGATATTAGTATCAATACCTTCACTATCCTAAACCACCAGAGATATTAGTATCAATACCTTCACTATCCTAAACCACCAGAGATATTAGTATCAATACCTTCTCTATCCTAGACCACCAGGGATATTAGTATAAATACCTTCTCTATCCTAGACCACCAGGGATATTAGTATCAATACCTTCTCTATCCTAGACCACCAGGGATATTAGTATAAATACCTTCTCTATCCTAGACCACCAGAGATATTAGTTTCAATACCTTCACTATCCTAAACCACCAGAGATATTAGTATCAATACCTTCTCTATCCTAGACCACCAGGGATATTAGTATCAATACCTTCTCTATCCTAGACCACCAGGAATATTAGTATAAATACCTTCTCTATCCTAGACCACCAGGGATATTAGTATCAATACCTTCTCTATCCTAGACCACCAGGGATATTAGTATCAATACCTTCACTATCCTAGACCACCAGGGATATTAGTATAAATACCTTCTCTATCCTAGACCACCAGGGATATTAGTATAAATACCTTCACTTCCCTAGACCACCAGGGATATTAGTATCAATACCTTCTCTATCCTAGACCACCAGGGATATTAGTATCAATACCTTCTCTATCCTAGACCACCAGGGATATTAGTATAAATACCTTCTCTATCCTAGACCACTAGGGATGTTCATATAAATCCTTTCACTTCCCTAGACCACCAGGGATATTAGTATCAATACCTTCACTATCCTAGACCACCAGGGATATTAGTATCAATACCTTCTCTATCCTAGACCACCAGGGATATTAGTATAAACACCTTCTCTATCCTAGACCATCAGGGATATTAGTATAAATACCTTCTCTATCCTAGACCACCAGGGATATTAGTATAAATACCTTCTCTATCCTAGACCACCAGGGATATCAGTATAAATACCTTCACTATCCTAGACCACCAGGGCTGTTATTTGCACCTTCAACACCATAGATCACTAGGAATGTTGGTATTAACCCCTTCACTACCTCAAACTACTAGGAATGTTACCATTAAAAAGGATAGCACCGTTTTCTCTCATCAGGGACCTAGAAATTCTTTGGGTTTCCTTGATTTACTTGGAGACTATACTATATACTATACTATATCTGCACACTGTATATAACTATGTATCTGCACATTGTGCTTCTCCTACTGTACAGATCGTTACTTGGGCTCCGCACAGCAGTACCTATCTGGTGCTGGTTCAGATGGCCCACTTTGGAGGGCACAGTGCCCAGAAGAACTATTGCCCCGTGCACTAGCAACCAAAGTGTAGAGGAAACCCTGTCTGTGCAGGTCGACAGTTCATGGACAAGGCCAGAAGAACACGTCATACCTCCGTTTTACATTCATCTCTTTCTGCAGAACAGGAATCGAACCTCCGGAACACGTCATCCAGCTGTATCGCCATGTCGTCTATCTCACTCGTGCTGTCGACTTCCATAACCGAAGAAGAGTTGGGTTCGGATTTCAGCTCTTTCAGTCTTTTGCACATTAACTTCAGCCTGCTGATCTCTTTCAAGGCCTGATCGTACTTGGAGTTCACGTCTCCAGGGTCGGTCTGTGTTTGTTGGTGAGACGTCTCCTTTTTGACCTGCTGACTTGGGTTTTTCTGTAAAAGTCTCAGTTTTTTGTTCAGTTCTTCACATTTCTTTTTGTAGTATTCTATATTCTTCTCCCGGGCAGAGCTGTGGTTCTGATAGCTGTGCGTCGTGGTGCCATTGCAGTTTATGTAGACTTGCTCACTTGACATCTCCTGGTTCCCCTGGTAGTTGTCGTAAGAAGTGTCTTCTTCCTTTTTGATAGTTATTCCTGGCACTTCAGTCTGCGTGGCGACAGCAGCCACCGCTCCCGTACTCTGCTTGCCTGAAGTTTCGCCATCTTTGGGGACGCTACTAAGATTGGCGCTGGTTTGAGGTTTGGCTTCGTCCTTCTTGGGTTTGGGTGTGCTGACGTCCTCAATGATGATCACATCTCCGTCATCAACCTCTTCGTCGTCGTCTCCATCCGGAAGCTCGATGGTCTCTGTGACCTGCTGCTTTTTAGCAGGCACCGGAGAAGGTTCTAGTGAAAGTAGTCGTTTTTGCCTAAAGGCAAAATTAACATAACTAGTGAAGTTTAGAAGCAAAAGTGTAAAAACAAAAGTAACTAAGAATTAATACAAAAAAAAATAAAAATTGGGTGATGAAGCAGCCAAAACATTAGTTATGTGATACCTGCCTGTAACCACCATAAGGGGGAGCACTGTACATGTGAGCTTATGAATCTGAATATAGTGAGCTCCCCCTTGTGGTGGCTGCCTGCAGCAAGAATTTTATTATTGTGTAACTCTTTATGGTTGGAAGCAGAAAATTAGGAGCTCTAAAGATTGAAAACAGGAACTCCAATCCCTCTATAACTGCATTATGAATTTAATAAGCAGGGAATGAGCACTTTGCTGTCCTAAATCACTGTAAATAATGATATGTCTTTAGGGAAATTAGGAGTTAACCACTAACCCACCCTAGACCTCCAGAGACATAAGCACACTATTCCTCCAGGGATGTCATGAACCCATAAATACCGCAAACCTCCAAAGATATAAGTAATAACCCAACCTAGATCTCCAGGCACATACGTAATAACCCATAATCACCCTAGACCACAAGGGATATAAGTTTTAACATTTATCCACACTAGACCACCAGGCATGCAAGGATTAACCCATAAACATCCTAGACCACCAAGTAGGGCTGGATAATTATGACCCAAATCAAAAGTATGGTTAAGGGAACAATTTATCTCGTTTATGATTAAGGAATGATTATTTTCGGACACTCCCCTTTTTACATACCACACCCCCTAGTTACATGCCTTGCCCCCCATTTAATTAAGGGGGGAAAAGTCTTTTTTCCTTTTTTTCAGTAAAACGACTCAGCATTGATCACAGTATATGAGGGGTTAAATGGCAAATATGCTTTCTGATTGAAAATGAGGGGGGGTGATATAATGAACAAAAGTCCACGGTACCCCCTTCCTTGGGGTCATCTGAAGTGACGGGAGAATAAAAAAAGATTAATTTTCTCCTCTCCCTGCAGTGTCAGCTGCTCGGGTTCTCCTGGACATTGGTTAAAGTGAAGCTGTGAGTATTTGCACCTCCACTTTAACCAGTGGGATCTCTAAATCTATGGGGGCTACAGACATGATCTTGGTCTTAGTCTTGTTTTATAGACTTAGAAGCTCCAGAGTTAGAGCCTTTTAAAGTGACAGTCTCCCTGGATGTCTGCTGCTCGGGGTGAACTGTAATGCACTTTGCTCAAACCCCGAGCCAGATTGATTCAAAGCTGTAGGGTGGGTTAAATCAGAATTCTGGTGCATCTAGCTTAGTAAGCCTGACCCTTTATCGATGGATACAAGAACGATCAGACATTCATACTGGAAATAAAGAAGCACTTACCGGCCGGAGGGTGTTCCAGGCTGTACAGAGGTTTCCACCGCTACCAATGGAGGGGGTTCTGAAGAGACTATGGGTCTGTAAGTGGTCTGGACAATGTTTAGAGCTCTTTGCATTTCCTTACTTGGAGGATTAAACAGAATTGTGGGCTTATTAAAGACCTGCACCAAAAAATATAATAAAATGAATTATAAACTATCCATATTAATACACACATTATATCACCTGCTATATAAAGACCTCAGATAAAAGGGCAACTTCTGCCTTAAATCTGGCCCCAGATTCGCTTCCAAGTGCCACATGTTATCACAGACGTGTGCGCAGTTACTACAGGCAATCGTACAGGCCATACCACTTGAAGGCCCCTGCCCCTGGCAAAGACTGGGGGGACTATGAGTGACCAGTCCTGTGCCCAAACTCCTCCGACTGGTGCACATAGCAGATCCCACATCTGGGCCTTACATCCCGGCAGCAGGCAGGGGCCTAACTTGAGGAGATGCAGTTGCACCCATGCCCAGGAGCCTTAGGGGGCCCATAAGTACTGGTAGAACTACAAGAGTTCACAGTTGTGACTGGGCTTATAAACCAGGAGGGCCCACACCAAACTAGGGCTGGATAAACTTCTTTGATCTCCTTTCTGATGGCTGGCAGTCTGTGCATTCTAAACTTATTACCCCTGCCCTCTGCTGCACTTAAGAAGATTTATGATACACAGCCTTCCACTGACAGAAAGGAGAAAAATAACCTTTTCATGGCAAAAATACCAGTTGGTCAGTAGTATATAGTCAAGGAGGAACTCTGTGGGAGATGCAGGGGCAAAAAAAGGGGACACGATTACTATGTGGGGAGCAATGACAGGGGAATGATGTGAAGTTTGTGAGCACAGACATGTTGTGAAGAAGTCATCATAGCGGTCTGGGCCAGATAGAGAGGGAAAGTTAAATGTAAATGCTGCCAAAAGGTATGGATGGGACACGGCTGACATCCGTAAGGGGAAGTTGTGCAGGGGGGGGCCCAAGCTGAGCTATAAGTTACACAGGCACGTGTCCATGAGAACCTACATGCTGCAGCAATCCTCTTCCCACTTGGAAGAGACAGGAGCACAGTAAGGAGGTGTTAGAGGAGCGCCATCCTTTTAAATTTCCTGTCCCTGCCTGGTAGGAGAAGAATCATATCATGGTCTTGTGCGGTCACAGAGAATGAAGGGGAAAAACATGGTTTTGGCTTTGCTTTGTTCTCTGGCCACATGATCGGTACAATGTAGCGCTTCCCCTAAACGCATTAATGTCAGCCAAACGGGTTAAAAGGGTGTTTCAGCCCCAAATGGATTTTAATACGGACGACCATAGGACATTAACAGAAGCGACGCAGAAGCCCCGTTTACTGTATAGCAGTAGTTCTGGGAAATTGCAGCATTGTTCCTACATGTGTTCCCTGTCCAACTGGAGAGTGTGGGAACAGCTGATCTGTGCGGGGTCCGGGTGTCAGATCCCCACAGATCGGATACTAATGACCTATTCTAGACTGAAACATCCATTTTCTAGCATAACCGTAACAGGACCATGGCCGTGAGGGGGCGTGGCCTGATTGAGGAGGCGTAGTCTGATTGAGGGGGCGGTGCTTTGTTACTATCCTCTAATTTCTACCTCCTTTACGGGCCGTCTCAGTGTATGGGTGCTTGGAGCAATGTCAAACTGAACATTACATCATAACAGGACGCCTTGTTCCTTGTCACGGGGGGGCAGAGCACAGATTAAAGCTAAAATGTTACTCCTATCATACCCATAGGAACATGTACAAGTCACTTTTCATAGAGCAGACACCCTCTTTAAATTTTACATAACATAAAAAGCATAAATACCTGGGCTAGCACTTCACTTTTCCTGTAAAGTTAAAATAAAAAATAAAAAAAAATTCTATATTAAAATATGCATCAAAAAATTCCCACAGAAATAATCAAGAACTCAAGAATTATTTCCTTTATGTGCTTATGTCTATAATCTCCATGCCTCAGTATTTCGTGCACCTTCATGTATACCAATCTGGTGTAATATCAGAAGTCAACCCCTTGATCTCTTTGTCATGGTCCTAATTCTAAAACCATTTCTGCAGTGTGGTAGGTGCATTATCCTGCTGAAAGAGGCGGCTGCCATTAGGGGGCGCCGCTGCCATGGAGAGGTTTACTTGTTCTGTGCAATGTTTAGGTAGGTGGCACGTGTCACAGTAACACCCACAAGATGCCAGGACCAGGGTTTCCCAGCAGCATATTGCCCAGACCATCACACTGCCCCCTGGCTTCCTCCCATAGTACATCCTTGGTCACATCTCTTCCTCAGGAAGGTGATGCACACACTCCCGCCTGTCCTCATGATGTAAAACGTGATTCATCAGACCAGGCCGCCTTCTTCCACTGCTCCATGGTCCACCTCTGATGCTCACATGCCCATTGTAGGAGTGTTCCAACAATGGACCGGGATCAGCATAGGTGCATGGACCAGCGCCTTAAAACACAATGTACTGATACCTAAAATCCTTGAAAAAGCTCAAATGACATCCCTCATCTGATCGGTGCTGTCACCCGGAGCAGTTTGGTGTTTTGTTTATTCATATCCGTTCAGCCATTCCACAGATATAAGCCCTGTAAGTGTTGATGCAAATTAGGTGGGCGTTAACACTGCATGACCTACAGCACACAGAGACCCCACCCCCTGAGAAACCACAGTGTTACCGCCCACTTGTCTAATAGACTGTAATTTACATCAATAAAAGGGCTTATATCTTTGGAATGGCTGAATAGATTTAGATACGCAAAGCACCAAAATGCTCAGGGTGAGGGTGACGGCGCCGATCTGATGGTGAAGGTCATTGGGCTTTTCAGACCTGGTGACAGATCCTCTTTAAAGGAATTGTAGAAAGAAACGAGGCCCCTCGTGTCCACAGGCTGTGTCTGGTATTACAAGCTCCCTTTGTAATAAACATTATGAAGACGACGGTCACTTGCCTTTTTTTTGTGTGTCTTCTCATAGGTGGAGTGGGTGATTTCATCATCATCCTCTGGCTCCTCAGGGACACTGCAGTCTCTGTTTTGGGTAAAGCCACAAAAATTCTTGGATAATTCTGACAGGAGGTACAATGGATTACGCTGTAACACAGGGGGCGGGAGTCCTCACCTGAACTGTGGGTCTGGGTTCATATAACAGAACCATTTTGCTGGTAGTTTCCCCATGGCGTCAGGAAGTTTTCTCCATTTCAGACAAGCATCGCACTGGGCCCAGGTCTGATCGGGGCGTTTTCTGAAATCAGAAGAGCAACAAAGTATAGTTTAGAATTTTTGGGACTTTTTGGGTGCCTGAATCCATGTACACCAATTTCTGAGTGTGATGTAACAAGCTATGTATTATCGTGTACGTGTTATTACTTAATCAGATTAGTCATATACATAGATATCTTTAGTAAATGATTTGTTTATGTTTGTGTTATCAATCTACCTCAGTGATTTGTGTGTATACACAGGGGACGGGGTCAGAGGAGAAACTGCTCTTCCTGGTGTGCACAACCAGATGTTGTTTTATTGTTTTATGATGTCATGGTCAAGCAGATGCAGAAGAAAGGGGTTGGCGTGACCTTGGGCTGACCTCCAGAGCCCAGTAGGGACACAGCTTTACAAGGCAAAGAAAGGAATTCCTCTAAGTCCTGGAGTAAGAGGAAGGGGAGCACCCTGGCAGATACTTGTGTGGCTAAACACAAGACTTAAGAGACTATGATATCTGACTTCCACAGATGTGACAACAATTGTAAGGTAAGAGAGCTGGATGTGTCCATCTCCAGCTGAAGATTCCCAAGCTTCCTGGAACCAGAGACTTTTTTTTTTTTTTGTCTGTCATTTGTTATCTTTTCTTGTGTATATAGCACTGAACCCTTTGGGTATTAAATTGTTAAATGTAAGATTACTTTCTGTTGCTCTATAAACCCATTACCTTTTTTGAGGTGTGTTTGTGCCTGACTGTTGGAAAGACGCCTGTATATGTTAGTGCGGTTTCCGCTGATCCCTAAATCATTGGTGGTGGCAGCATGTATTTGGAATGTGTGGACTGTGTTGGGGTGTGATTTACACCCAATTTGCAGCCTGAGCGAAGGGAGAGTGCAAGATTGAGCGAGTTGACTCCTGATAGCCACACCCGCGTCACATGCTAGGACGGCCCATACGTGACACTGAGCTGTGCCTGTACTTGTTATAATATCAAGTATAAGTGAAGTAAATAAAGTACAGGTACAGCCCGGCAATTCATGATCATTGCAAATTTTAAAAATGTTGATAATTTTAGTGAAATCAATAATGTGACATTTGTTGGGATTTTTTTTTCAGATTTTTCCAGACACATATTATACTTTTTTTTTGTTTTGTTTTTTTTTATTATTCAAAATTATGTATAAGGAAAGGGGCAATAAAATTGGTGTTTTTTTTTCACATTTTTAAACACCAGACATGGTAGACCTGAGGGTCTTCACTAGGCCCCCAACAGCCAATTCCCCAACTACGCAAGTGTTTCATGTCTCACACCTGGAACCCCCATAGATCAGCTATAGGAAGCAGCAGCAGCGCTCCCCCAAGCACCTCTTTCACTTCACAAGCCATGTGACATTACGTTCATTGGTCACATGGCCTGATAACAGCTCAGTCCCATTCAAGTGAATGGGACTGTGCTGTGATACCAAGTATGGCCACTATACAAATGTATGGCGCTGTGCTTGGTAAGTAGTAAATAGGCTGTGGCGCTGACTAAAACGATGCAGCCTCTTCAAATAGCTGATCGGATAGGAGGCAAGGGTGTGGGACCCCTGCTGATCTTTAATTGACGACTTACCGTAAAGATAGGTCATTAATTAATACTTCCTGGAAAATCCCTTTAAGGCCGGGGTCCAACATGTCATAAATACAGCGTTTTACAGTCTCTGCAAAGTGGATGGGATTCTAGTGAATCCCATCCTCATTTTGCGGAAAAATACATTCAGCATACACGCTGCAATTTACAAAACCATCGCAGCATGTCTATTATACCTACGGAAACGCCGCCGATTTCCCTATAGGTATAATGGAAGCAGAGGAAAACTCTGCTGGCTTTCTGTGAAAAGCGATGTGGGAAAAACCACGATGTGCTGCCCGGTTTTTCCCGCAGCGCTTTCTTGCTACGGACCGCCACATGGGACTTTAGCCTAAAAGACAATATTGTGTCTACCTGCTCCTACCAGTAGAGGGAGCTTCCTGCATACTGTATTACATTAGACTCAGACAGTATTGCAGTAAGCTCCCACTGTCCTCGTCTGCTCTGTAGGGCAGATTTCTGGGTTTTCTCTCTTCTTATCCTCTCACTTACTGCTCATCTTCTACCGGGACACTTGATAGCATATTTTTCTGCAGTTTCATCTCATTCCAGTAATCGTTCAGCTTGTCTCCTACTGCAGTCAGTGTGAGTCTGGAACAGATCAGAAAATAATAATTACGAATATTAAAAAAATAAAATAAAAATGTATCATCAATTTTATGTATTTATTAAAACCAGATAGTGAAATTCATCACTTTCTTCACTGTTATTATTATTATTTAGGTTTAGTAGCCAGAATGACATTCCCTTTGTTATGGAAATGTGAGGTCTCTTTAATTTTTAGCTTTCTTTTCAAAAGCATAAAGATACATTTAACAGAAGAAGCTTACATTCCTCCTTATGCTGAATGTTCTAAATACAAGGTCAGACAATCCTGTGTCAGCATATCTGAGCTGGGGAAGAACAGTTTGTCTGCAGCTTGTCCTTCAGTTTGGAGGCTGAGATTAAAGAGGACCTTTCACATCCTCCTGCACATGCGATTTTATATACCGCTAGAAAGCGGATAGTGCTTCAGCGCACTGTTGGCTTTCCCATTATGTGCCCCGGGGCTGGCAATATCGCTGACAGTAGTTTCGACACCGATCTCTGCCCACTGTCAGAAGGGCGTTCCTGACAGTCTAGCTGGGCTGTGAGGAACGCCCCCCTGACTGTACTCATCCATAGCACTGTACTGGGGGGGCGTTCCTCACAGCTCAGCGTCATCGCAGGGCGGTAAGGAACGTCCCCTCTGACAGTACAAGTCTATGGACGAGTACAGTCGGGGGGGGGGGGCGTTCCTCATAGCCCAGCTAGACTGTCAGGAACGCCCTTCTGACAGTGGGCAGAGATCGGTGCATAAACGGCACCGATATCTCCAGCCCCGGGGCACATAACGGGAAAGCCGACAGTACTGTGAATTCAGCACAGTGTTGACTTTCTAGCGGTATATAAAACCGCATATACATGACGACGTGAAAGGTCCTCTTTAACACTGCTTGCAAATAATTTTCCTTTTAGGACAAATATGTACTGTTACAGGATAAGACGGTTGCTTAGAAATGACTTAAGGGGGAGTGTCAAGAAACTGTTCCCACCAATGATCAATCATAATTACCGATTTCTGCGCGTATTTTATTATAATTGACTCGATCATTTATTTTCCTGTATAAAAATCTTATGTTATGATTAAATAAAGAAGACTTGCTTCGATAACACCTATGGCCATGTGTGTGTCAGGCCAGTTCTTTCTCCGTGAGCTTACGATAATATAAGAATAGAATAGAATAGAATAGAATAGAATAGAATATATATTTAAAAATAATGTGGCACCATATTGAACCCGGTTTGTGTTTCTATGTTAAAGGGGGTGTTTGGGGACTGTTAATTTACTTACCTGTACCAGGTTATTCAAGATGATGGACTGGGAGGGTCCCAGCCACATCACAACCCTCGGGTGATGTGATCTACAGCGGACTTCAGCCTCTGGGTGTGATACACTCCCTCCTCCACCGATCTTATAGGTAGTTATGAAAGATCGGTGGAGGAAGAGGCGGAGCAGCCTGGGAGGCCGAAGGCTGCTTCAGATCACATGACCCGAGGGTCGTGATGTGGCCGAAACCCCCCGGTCCATCAGCTGCAATAACCTGGTACAAGTAAATTAACAGTCCCTGGACACCCCCTTTAACATAAAAAAATTGGTTAAAGGAAATGTCTCACATTTTATTGTGAGGCATTCCCTTTAAACGTCTAGTTTGGCATCAGTATTATAACACTATAGATAAAGGTGTTCCAGTGTATAATGTAAGTGCTTCATATCTTATCACGTGACCGATACTTACCTATAGTCGTTTGTATAGTCAAAGTCCTGTTTGTTATGTGTGGGCTTTAGATAGTTACATTCAATAACCCCGACCACGCCAACGCCCATGTTGTTAGCCTGGAAGAAAGTGTCATATCAGTCAGTCAAACCCTCCAGTAGTACGGCCCATACAAGTATTACAAGCAAGGCTCACCTTCAGCTGACAGCCGACCCTCATGTAGGCCTTGATCAGGCGGTTCTTGTGGTACATCATTATGCCGTAGTGCTCCTTGTTCCGACAATTATAACCAAAAGTGATTTTCACAGGTTTATGCTGATCCTGTTAAGGAAAGTCCAGCTTCATATACCGGTATTGGTTCTCCTTGTGGAGATCCAGCTGGTGTAGAAGTATTACAGGCAAGCAGGCAAAGTAGCAAGCCTCCATAAAGTGCCTCACTAGTGCCACCTACAGGTAGCTATATAAGTCAATTCCCGATCCATCTGGAAAAACGGGTACAGATGACAACCAGGCCACAGATAACTATCTGCAGGTGTATGGCAGCAGATTTGGTCCTGTTTGGATGGGCAAGTGCCTCTGAAAGAGTTCTTGGGGGTTCTGGTTCCTTGTGCGGAGATCCAGCAGGTGTAGGCAATCTTATGCCCAATGCACACTGGCCAGACTTCCCAGTCCAGAGACCCTGGCTCCCTGCATGGTAGCGATCTATGATGCCAGGTGTCCTCGACCTGCCTGCGGCTCCACTGTCCCATACTGTATATAGTAAGTATATTACGGTAGAGCCGCAGTAAGGCAGGGACTCCTGGCATCATAGCCAGGGTCTCCAGACGGCCCATGCACAAATTTTCTGATCCAGATTCCTCTGTGTGCATGGACTCTTACAGGCAGAAGGAAGACGACTGCCTCTCTAGTGCCACCTATAGGTGCAGTGCTGTCTACAGGTGAGTGTCTTTGGTCTAGGACTATATGATAGTTTACAGTCATGCAGCACAAGATTGCAATATCAAGGTACCATGTCACACTTGTGATCTGCAAGATGCGGAGATTGCAACCCAATAGTCAGCAGAAATACAACTGTGCTGCTTTTCTACATGACTACACAGGCCAAACCTCCGACTCCAAGTTGTTACCTTTTTTTTTCCCCAACTCCAACTTCACAGTCCCGTGACCAGATTCCCTATCATTAGGACATACCCAAAGGGTACAGAACACGCCTGTGTGAATTGTGCGTATACAGAGGTTTCTTCATCAGCTATCAGTATAAGGATACAGATATAGACTTGGGTCTGTAGACGTCCTTTTCTATATGCGCCAGGTTTTTGGAAACAAGTTGCGTTTGTACTTTTTGGCCTCGAATAATAATCTGCATCCGCGGCTTCAGATATAATATGCTGCAGTATGCCTGCAATACAGAAAATACATACATATATGAGGAATACATATACAGCAGCCAATCAGAAGAGGTAGAGCTGCTGGAGGAGGAGCAGCCGCCTGAGCCAATGATGAGACGGGGGTGTGTCTCAGACTGACTGAGCCTCCCTGCTGGCGCTGTAGCTAATCTGTAGTCACCCATCACAGCTCTGGCCTAACAAACTGACCAAAAAAGGAAAAGGAGCAACATGTGAGGAAAATAAATAACAGATAAGTAACACCAGGAGGTACTGACTTACATATCATTTCTGAGCTCCTGACTGGACAGTCACTTTAAATATCTGACGTTTTTTTTTGTACCACACAGATTACCTTTCTAATCAACCCCCCTTAAGAGGCCAGATTTTCCATCTGTGGCTATTATTATTTATAAGGTGGATTATTATTATTATTATTAATTATGTGGCTATTATTATGTGTCTATTATTATTTATTATATGTCTATTATTAATAATAATGTGGCTATTATTATGTGGCTATTATTTATTATGTGTATATTATTATTTATTATGTGGTTATTTATTATGTGGCTATTTTATTATTCTATTTTGTGGCTATTTTTATTATATAATTTCTTATGTGGCTATTTATAATTTTATATTATGTAGCTCATTTATTATTATTATTATTATTATTATGTGTCTATTACATTATGCAGCCATTTATTTATGTAGCTATTTATTATGTGGCCATATATGACGATGATTAATTATTATTATATTATTATTATTATGTGACTATTTAGTATTATATTATCTATTATGTGCCTATTTTTTATTATATGGCTATTTTTATTATGCAGCTATTTAATCATGTGGATATTCATAATTATATTATTTAATAGGCTGCTATTATATATTATTGAGGAGGCTGCAGAGTTCAGGTGAGCACTGTGGCCTCTTCACTAAATACCAAGCACAGCAAAGTTCATTGTATAGTTCATTGTATTCACTTGAATAGGATTGAGCTGCTGCTAACTGTGCCATGTGACTGATGAATGTGACATCATCGGTACAAGTGCTGCGGCCTCCTCCTACAGACAATTGGCAGGGGTGTCAGACCTTCACCACTCCCATATTGACGACCTATGGTAAGAATAGGTCATCAATAGAGAAGTCCCAGAAAATCCATTTAAGTTTGAGGCCCCACGTTGCGGAAAGGCAGCTTCTTTTGTTGCAGTTTTTTGAGCGAAATCCAGGAGTGGATTGAGTAGAAGGGAGAAGTATAAGAACTTCCTATATATTTCCCATTCCCTCTGTAGCTATTCTTGGCTTTGGCTCAAAAAAATGCAGCAAAATCTGCAACAAAAGAAGCTGTGTTTCCGCAACGTGGGGCCTTAGCCTAAAGGGGTTGTCTCCTCAGCACAGGGCTTATTCCAGATTAGGTACATAAAACCAGGTAAAGGGTAAAGAAAGTCATTTTATTGTTTTTCCTTCTTCAGTTTACTATCTCTTCTTTGTTGACTTCCTCTCTCTTACAGCCTACCAGCCCCCCATGTCTGAGTCTTCCTCCCCCACAGTGAAAGTCCTGATGGCAGCAATGGGTGCCTGGTGCTGCTTATCTCTTCCCCCTAGTGATAATACTGATAAGAGATTTGGTGAAGCACATCCCTTTAATCAGTATTTCGCTGGGGGTTGGGAGCCGGCAGCAGTCCTCTATTACAGCAGGATGGCTCTGCATGGACCAGGCTTTCCTTGTGTTTGCCATAATGTCTTTCACCAGCCATTTCGACTATCAAATTTGTTACTGTGACTTCTGTGTGAGGTCTTTCCTATAGGCATATTCTCCTATTTGCAGGATCTCATCAGTCTAGTGATGTAGTGAATTGTACCATCTGTCTATCGGGGTTAAGAGGGAATTTTTTAGTTTTGGTCTTTGGGACTTGTATGGGCTCCTGGATCGGATCTGCACAGGCGCCAGATAGGCCCAGGAGGATGCTATAGTCATGTGTGACTATGTGACCTGGTATGTCATCGGATTGGCTATCAATCACATGTAGTGACAGATTCAGCACCTCAGTTAGGGAATTACTGTGGGAAAGGGGGGAGAAGAGACTCCATGTCCAGTCGTGTCCAGTCGGCCATTGCTTTTGATGTCAGACGCCTTCTATAGCTGGAGATATTCCTCCAGACTCCCCCATACACATGCAGTCTTGTTTTAGTAGTATCTGTAGCCTGCTTTGCTGCTCAGTCTTATCATTAAATTGCTGTTTGCACAAGACAACGACTTGTCTCCAGGAATGTGATTTCCAGCAGAGCCATCTCCTATGTGATTTTTTATTTTTTTTTGCATGTGATTTCCAGCAGAGCCATCTCCTATGTGATTTTTTATTTTTTTTTGCAAAGTATTTGGAGAAATCTACTATACATGACCACAGGAGGCGCTGCACAGAGAAACCAACCTGGGGAGCAGGTGGAACGCAGTATTATACAACACAACTGCTGGAATAACATACACGCCATAATTATTATTAATAATAATAATAATAATAATCCACTTAATAATAATATAATAATAATAATATTATTAGTTTATTATTATTCTATTATTCATTACGTGGTTAAATAATAATAATCACATAATGAATAATAATAATAATAATAATAATAATAAACCACGTAATGAGCAATAATCTAATAATAATATTATTAATAATAATAATAAATAGCTGCATAATAAATAATTTAAAAAATAGCCACAAAATAGATTATATAATAATAGTCACATAATAAAATAATAATAGAGTGGGGACCCCATGAGCTCGACCCCTACATAATAGATATTAATGACCTATCCTTCGGGTACGCTGTCAAAACACAAGTCTTGGAAAACCCCTTTAATCCTGTACAACCCCTATATCACCTTCCCACCCTGCGCTGTACACGGCAGGCACAGAAGCACTGCTGGCTACACTGCTGACAGTTTCTAGCTGCATTATACTCTTATGCTTTGCTCACACTTGCACCCAGAGTCCGTCCGCTGTGAATCCGACCTAAATGTCAGAAAAAAAGGATACAAAGTCCTGCATGTCCGACTTTGTTTCCGACCAAAAAAAAAAAGCGGCTTCGCGGCGCAGAGGCTGCCATCGGACACCTGCGGGTTGCTTTAAAAACCCATTGAAGTGAATGGGTTTTTAAACAAACCGTTTCAAACCTTTCCCAATCCTTTTTTCTGACATTTAGCTCGGATTAACGGCGGACGGACTCCAGGCGCAAATGTGAAGTAACCCTTATTCCCAAAGTCAGAGATAATTCTGATTCTGACAGCTTCACCCCTTTCATGTCTTGATAAATAGTAATCGCAGCATCTAAATATTTGAGAAGGGCAAATGCCCCTTTTCTAACCCTCTTGATCCCTCCTGTGCTGGAGGAAGAGGACTGGGTGTCAAGGGACTGCCAATAGTAAAATGTGTTTTAATTTATTTATTTTTTTATTATTTTATTATTATTTTTGCTTACTTATATAGCACCATCATATTATCAATCATAAAGTTTATAAAAATAATAAAAAATAAAAAAATTCACTTGTACCAGAAAACAACAGAGCCATAAAAACATAGCAAAACAGAACTGCTGTTTTTTCTTGCTGATTTCCCCCCGGGAACCCATTAAAGGTGATCCGTATGGGATCTGTGAGTGTCCGATACCGGCACCCCATACAGATCAGCCATTCCGGAATATTCTGTAGTGGAAGATAAGTGGTTCTGTTCTTATTCAAGTAATAGGAGCGGTGCAGCTGCCCTGTCCAGCGGTGGTTCTGGGGCATTACAGTGCTGATCCTATTACTTAAATAGGATGGGGCTCCACATGCTCCCATCCACTGCAGGAGCTTCCAGCCCCTGTAGCTTGTGCGGGGTCCGGGTGTCAGATCACATACAGATGGATATCTCGTGGATAGGTCATCAGCATGTACCTCACCAATGGTGCCATCTAAAAATACAGCTAGTCCCACAAAAAATAAGTCCTTATACGGCTAAGAGTTATGGATTTTAAAAAACGATGATGGAAAAGCTAAAAAAAAAAAAAATGTTTTGAGCCTTAATGCCCAAACTAGGCTGCTTAATATAAGTTAATATATCAGCTTGACTTGGTGCTAAAGTCAATCTCAATTTTTTTGGGCGTCGTGCATATTAAAATCCATAAATCTCCAGCAGAATCTAGCAGAGAGAGTAACCAGTCTAATGTCTACCTACCCGCAGGGAATAGTCGCTGTCTGGAGCCACATGATCAGTCCTTTCTTGCTTCTTATATCCCTTTCTAGACGATCCATCAAACTCCTCAGGAATTCGGATGTCGTACTTATCCGTATTAAAATCAAACTCTGGCTGTTCATTTTTGTCCCTAAATAAAAAAAAAAAAAAAAAAAAAAAAAAAAAAAGAGAACCTAAGAATACGGACACGGAGCAACTTTATACATGTAGAGAAACCCCCCCACAACTTTCCATCCTTGCACCCCCCACCTCAAAGTCCATCACACTCTTTTAGATTTCCCCAACTTGCTCTTTCTCTATGCTTTGCTTATAATCACATGATACGTCAGTAATAGTCACATGGGCTGCTACAGACACTACCACTTGTGCCTGCTGGGAGGACAGTGGGATTATTCTCCCCTAGATCATCTAAGAGACCATAAGTATTCCATCATGGAGACCGAGCTTAGTGATAACGGTGTGACCGGAGTCTGTCTAATCATCAGCAGATGGAGTTTGTGTCCTCCCCCGTGGAGAAGCTGTGTGGGAAAGTCCACGCCATTATACAGGAAGTATCTGATAAACCCCCCCAATGTGATCTACAGACATAAAAGAAACAAGAAAAATAACCGATGATAGACTGGGACATGGGCTTCCTTAAAGGGTCCTTGGGATAGATCAATAGAATATTTGCAGGGGGCCGACACCTGGCCAACTGATAACACAGAAAACCCCTTTTAATAAAGCACCAGAGGAGCTTTAGTTTTAACTGAAGTTTGCAGACCGTGCAGGGGAGGAAGGTTTCCACTGCAGCAAGCTGCCTCCCAGAAGAGAAATGCCGAATAGGTTTCCAACTCCTTTCCCAAACTGATCATCATGGCTGGGATCCCCATCTCAGATTATGGGAAGTTGCAGCAGGAGTGTCTGTGTATTATATGTCCGCCAGCTGGTGATCGTACTGGCACAGTACGCCGTAATGTAATAGTACGTCGTAATGTAATAGTACGTCAGTGACCTGAGGAAGCTGGTGGAACTTGACATACTATCACATCAAGGTGTGGGAAAGGGTTAAACTGGTTCTAAGGAGCCAAAGGCCTACAAAGAAGCCTTGTTGAGAGATGCTGCACTATACAGAATCATAGGGAGTCTGTCACCAGGAAACGTGATATCAAAACCGCCACAGAGCATTGTAGGTGACATTACATGATGGGATACAAAGTGTAATGACGTGTCTCATCGGTCCCAGATGTCAGTGTGGAAGAGAACTAGGAACATCGGCAGGGCCCAGGGGAGATGAGTATCACAGTTTTTTTTGTTTGTTTGTTCACCTCCCATGGGCCTCTGTTCTTTATACTCTGAAGAGACCTCAGCGTATAATAGTAGCAGTTCTGGTTCAGACATGTACGGTCCAAACGAAACCACCGGACGAGCCTCAGCACATACTAATACTTTAAAAGTAGGCTTAGTGGTCAGAGTGAAAATTACAGGCTATAGCACTTTGTATTAAAATATACAGTGAATGGTAAATAAAATAAAAACAAACAAGTTTTTAAAGAATTTTTGATGTAACACAAAAACTTAAAAATAGGTCATTCTTTGGTGACACTTTTCCTTTAAAGTTGGATTTTATCCGTTAGTCAAGCCAAGTGTGCGTGTATATTTAAAAAACAAACATAAAAACATGTGAGTCACTGCATACTTTCTTAAATTCCAGATGATGATCCTTGTCCCCTTCTTTCCGAAAATGGCATCCAGTTCTGTCAGCAGGTCCTTTTGCGTATTCAGAAGAGAATGTCTCAGGATTGCCTGTAGATTTGCGTTGGCGTCGCCGGAGGTCCTCACCAGCTGCTGTTTGTGGAGTTAAAGAACTAACAACATTTTAGGTGTCTGGGACACGGATTGTTCACACGCAGGAGGTTGAGCTTTGCATTTCTGCCACAGGTCTGCACATGGACTAACCTCAATGTCAATGCCGCAATTAGCCAGAAATCCATCCACTTTGCAGGTACTTTGAGGCGTTTACGCTATGTGGGGCCCCGGCCTAAGGGTATGTTCACAGAAAGTAATTGCATACTGCAAGGATATGCTATCACATTTAGATAGCTGGTAGTCTAAGCGATAGAAACCCAACACACCCTGACAATGCGAGGACTGTGAAGGTTTACAGGGGTTTTCCAGGCTTATTAATTGAGGACCTATCCTTAACTGAAGATCAGCCAGGATCCGGGACCACACCAGTGTTTGAGTAAGCGCTGTGGCCTCTTCACAGAAAACCAAAATAGCTGAATTGTGGGGGGTCCCAAGAGTTGGACCCCCCCCACTGATCTTCAACTGATGATCTATCCTGAGGGTAGGTCAACTAATAAAGCCCCAAAACCCCTTTAATGCAGATGCTTCTATTCCCTCCACATTGGTGCTTCAAGCAACCCACTGTGTAGGCAAATGTAAGACACCGCCATTCCAGTCAATGGGGCATACTGCAGTCCGCTATGTAGCTGGGAGGGCCAGTGTGCAGAAAAAAACCACATACGAGAAGTCACCGATTATGGGGCCTTCCTAAAGAAGGGGCAGGCGTGCTGAGTAACAAGATGTGATCATTCTGGTAGAGCAGGCTACCAACTGGCCATGTGACAGATGAACGTGAAGTGACATGGCCTGAGAAGCAGAAGTGGAGCTCAGGGAGCACTACAGCCGCTTCAAAAAGCTGATCTGCGGGTGTCGCTGGTGTTGGACCCTCACAGATCTCCAATTGATAGCCTACCCTAACGACAGGTCATGAGTTATTAAGTCCTAGAAAATCCCTTTAAGAGTCTTACTTCCACCAATCAGTCAGGACATATCCTTACCCTTCATGACCATTCATAACTGATACTCTATAAACATGGCACCATGTCTCCATTACTCCTGTGCACCTAAACACCGGAAATATACCGCACACGGCTACTTGCATTTTTCCAATGCCACTTTTGCAAGAACAACTTACAGTCTGTGCAAGAAAAAGGATATTTTGCTTATTAAAGGAGATGATGGGCACCATGACATGCTCTGCTTTCACAGCCTCCAGGTAGGTCTGGGACAACATTCCCACGTGCATGGCGGCTTCATTTTTGGTCAGTACGATGGCATCCTTTCCCAGGCGCATGGATCCTGATTTAAAACCATTTCCATAAAGGCCGACGGGAACGTGACCTTGTACCGCAACCTTGTCGCTGAATCCAAAACTAAAATATAAGAAGACGTGAAGATGTAAGAGCCCTTCGTGACTATGGCTAGGACTACAGAGTGAATAGGAGCAGAGCTGCAGTAGTATGGCAACACCACTATACAGTGCACAGGGACCTGCTTCTAGCTTCAGCCCTGGAAGCTGTGTGGACCAGCTGATCAGTGCGGGGGCTGGGTGTCAGACCCTCACCGATCTGATACTGATGATAGGTTAAAAAAAAAAAAAAAAAAAAAAAAAAAGCGGCCAGGCAATGTATTAAAGGGGCTTAATAATATTAAAGGAGTTTTCAAGAATTAGGACATTTAACTCTCCCCTGTCCTGAAAGCTATGGCTGCAACTTATGGAAACAGCTGATCAGCGCTGCTTCTGTAACTACCATAGAGGAGAATGGGAGGTACAGTAACCGCATAGCACAGCTTCACTACACTGTTCCTGTATCTTCACAGTTCTGGAAATGGCAGAGCTAAATGTGCTGCGCTGTTTCCGTACCTACCATTCTCCTCTATAAGACTTACGGGAACAGCATAGAGTACAAGTCTTGGGCACAAAACAAGGGTCAAGACTTTGGAGCTGAGGGAGTCTGTTACGAGTTAAGACAACGTAGAGTAGTGACAAAACCCCAATTCCAATGCTGTATCACCTACTGCAGGTTGCATATTAGGTGTGCAGGGACTATGGAGTCCTTGAATGTCCTAAGCTGCCGACTCTACACAAGAGAGGATTGACAGCTTTCTCCCTATGCATGGTAACAGAGAGAAAGCTGTCAATCTGCTATGGGAAAATGGGGGCGAATTAGCTGGGTGAATTCTGACAACTGAGAACTCAGCTAAACACTAAAAGTGTCCATCGCCTGATGGAGGCCAAAAGAGTGTCCAAAAAAAAAAACACAACAACATTGTACTGGACTGTACAAAACCAGTTGCCCCTCGCTGCTCTAGCACGGACGCAAGACCAGAGACAGGCATAAGTGACGGCATTCTGCTGCTTAGTGCGCCCCGACACTTACCTAAGCATCTTGTGCAGTTTATCCATAGTCATCCCATTGCCATTGTCTGTGAAGATTAAGCTCATTTTACCATTCAATATAGTCTGATCGATCCATATTTGCTTGGCGTTGACATCGGGGTCATAGGCGTTATCTGAAATAGAGACAATCACCATAAGGTTTGTGACAATGACTCCAAAGACTTGAGCAGCCCATACACCATGTTGACCGAACCTGCCATTTTCAACAGAACCGGCGTCCATATAATGAGTATGGGGATCGCCTGACTCTGTCCTTATGGCACATGTCAGGGAGATAAAGATTGGACAGTTGTATTTCCATATGCTCGATCCTTTTTTTTTCCTCTCAGGGACAGAGGTGTTTGGTACACATACAGTACTTGGTTTAGCTGAGCATGCATGTGGGGAGGGGAATTAAACAGAGTAGCTATCTGCTATCTATCATGTGCATGGAAGGCCCTGGGAAGGCTTTCTTAGGCTCCTGTCTGCCATAGCAGTCCATCTGAACCTTGAGATCTTGTTGTGGAGATGGGTTTACAGAGCCCATTCCCTCTGTACATAGAATACTTGACATACCCAGAGACTTATAATGGAATATCCAGTATTCTGTGTGTCAAAAATATCAGAAACCCAAATAGACTGCCAATAATATCAGTGTGAACAGCGCTGCAGTGTATTACTCAATACAAACTGAATTAAGACCGCTATACCAGCACACACTTACCTATAAGCTCTGCAATTGCGCTGAAAGGCCACGTATGACTTGTGGAATTGGTGTGCAGAAACTTGGGGCACAACTGGAAGAGAAAAAGACATTGACACATCAGCAGAAGGCACCGCAGTTTACAACAGATATTCTGCAACCTAATGGCCGCTGCTAAACCACCAAGACCCTGCTGGATCCCAAGGATTAGAATTGAGAGTATGGGTTATGGAGGTTGTCATGTATGGACCCGACCTAGCACGTGATGTGGGCGTGAATGTCAGGGGTTAATTCACTCACCAGTCACTCAGGGTGCAAATGGAGTGTAAATCGCACCCCAACAAAGTCCATGCATCCCAGATACACGCTGCCACCACCTACTAATTTGGGATAATAGGAACCTCAGTCACCTATGCAAACGTCTAACAGTAAGATGGTAAAGATATGGCGAAACTCAGCTAAAAAACATTATGGGGGGGAAAAAAAAAGCAAAAACGCATTGTATATTTTTCATTGCGTTTTTCTCTCCGTTTTTTTCTTCCCATATTACATACAAAGGAAGTACGCTCGCAATTTCTGCAGCTAAAATTGGCATGCTGCATTTTTCAAAAAAACATGCATTTTTGAAATCGCAGCTTTTCCGCAGCTTTTTTTTCCTCCCAATGTGTGGATGAGTTTAACCAAAATCTCACTCACTTTGCTGGTACTGTAAAAACAAGTAGCTTTTTTTTTCTGCTGAGTATACGCAATGTGAGGCCTTAGCCTAAAAGGCAATGGGTTTGTAGAAGATACGTGGATCACCATTAAAATGAATACTTTAATACCCAAAGGGTTCAGTGCTTATATATATAAAAAAAAAAGGAGACAAAACAAAAAGGTGACAGACAAGCAAAGCAGTTTGTAAGATAAAAAGTAAAAAAACAAAGAAGAAAACCAGTAAAACCTTGCGAGTTATAGCCCTTTGGTTCCATGGAGCTTGGAAAGAATGAGGGCCAGCACGAGTAACATCTAACACCCAAAAGCACTATTGTAGCATGTGGGAAAAGCCAACAAAAACAACAATAGGACCATCAAGTGTATGTAGAATTATATGCAAAGACACTTGCAGGATCCTTTAAATAAAAGTAAACGTTGCTGAGGAAGAAAGGATTGAGGAGTATTTAACAGAGAAAAGATAAACATAGTAAATGACCTTATAAGTTGTAAAATTCCTCCAAAGAGCCCAGGTACATGTATAGACGTGCTGGATCGCTCTGGTTTAAATAGCGTCTTACATCTCATACCACGCATGCGCAGAAGCGCTGATTGGCGCAGGTAAAATGAGGACTCGATGATATAGGAGTCCTTAGCTTTAATTGACTTACTGAGCATGTGCAGGATATACTTACACACATGCTCAGGATAAAGTTCATTTTCTAGGCAAATATTGACTTTGCAAGTAATTGCTGTTAAGCTGATCACTCTTTATAACATTCTGGAGTATATGCAAATTGCCATTAGAAAAACTGAAGCAGTAGACTTTGTAAAAATTTATATTTGTATCATTCTCAAAACTTTTGGCCATGACTGTACATACAAGTAAGGGTCATCACAGACGGTATCGTCAAATGGCTGCCGTGGCCCCAATAACTGGTGACATCACCATATAAAAGCACAAAGGCAAGGCTACTTGTGACTATCTCCCTCTAGGTACATGCCTTTAGGAAAGCTCAAGATGACCAAGTGATCCTGTAAGACGCAGAAGGTGCGACACATAAAGCCTCATTCACACAGCAGTAATTTACACCAGTAATTGGAAACCAAATACTAATTCAAAATAATAATAAAATTTCGGATCACGTGACCCAGGCCCAGCCTCAAACCCAGGTCCGGCATAAATAAACCCAAGCCTATGCAAGTACAATTATACATCCTGGACAACACTTTTAATTTCAGCTTCTCTAGGTGGTGTAGGGTTTTTTTGGCATGCTCAATTCCTTAAACACTTCATGACTGGACACGTTTTCAGGTTTTTATTTACATACCAGTTTTGAAGACTATAACATTTTTTAAATTCACATCAATCATTTTTGCAGTTTATTTCAGGGGGCACAGAGAGCTTTATTTTTTTTGCATTTTTTTAATGTAGAAATTATTTCTCATTTTTTTCACTTTAAAAAAAAAAAAAAAAATTCCCTGTCCATTACAGAAATTTTAATGCAGTTGACAATTTTTTTGTCACTGTGGGCAAGGCTAGAACCTATGATGTAGTCCTGGTAGTGGCGGTACTTTACCCCATATATAGATGTGAACTGCTGTTTGTGCACACGGCAGGAGGAAGAAAGGAAGAAGAGTCATTGAGATTTTGGAAAGAAGATGTTTTATAGCTGGGAACCTATCTATAAAACATAGTGTATGACACTGTCAGGGCTCCTAGGAACCTATCTATAAAACATAGTGTATGACACTGTCAGGGCTCCTAGGAGCGTATGTATAAAACATAGTGTAGAACACTATCTATAAAACCCTAGGAGCCCTGACAGTGGTTCTATCTATAAAACATAGTGTATAACATTGTCAGGGCTCCTAAGACTATACACACGTGGACAAAATTGTTGGTACCCCTCGTTTAATTAAAGAAAAACCCACAATGGTCACAGAAATAACTTGAATCTGACAAAAGTAATAATATATAAAAATTCTATGAAAATGAACAAATGAAAGTCAGACATTGCTTTCCAACCAGGCTTCAACAGAATTTTTAAAAAAAGAAAACTCATGAACCAGGCCTGGACAGAAATGATGGTTCCCTTAACTTAATATTTTGTTGCACAACCTTTTGAGGCAATCCCTGCAATCAGACGATTCCTGTAACTGTCAATGAGACTTCTGCACCTCTCAGCAGGTATTTTGGCCACTCCTCATGAGCAAACTGCTCCAGTTGTCTCGGGTGTGAAGGGTGCCTTTTCCAGACGGCATGTTTCAGCTCCTTCCAAAGATGCTCAATAGGATTTAGGTCAGGGCTCATAGAAGGCCACTTCAGAATAGTCCAATGTTTTCCTCTTAGCCATTCTTGGGTGTTTTTAGCTGTGTTTTGGGTCATTATCCTGTTGCAAGATCCATGACCTGCGACTGAGACCAAGCTTTCTGACACTGGGCAGCACATTTCTCTCTAGAATCCCTTGATAGTCTTGAGATTTCATTGTACCCTGCACAGATTCAAGACACCCTGTGCCAGATGCAGCAAAGCAGCCCCAGAACATAACAGAGCCTCCTCCATGTTTCATAGTAGGGACAGTGTTCTTTTCAAGATATGCTTCATTTTTCCGTCTGTGAACATAGAGCTGATGTGCCTTGCCAAAAATTTTGATTTTTGTCTCATCTGTCCATAGGACATTCTCCCAGAAGCTTTGTGGCTTGTCAGCATGTAGTTTGGCAAATTCCAGTCTGGCTTTTTTAAGTTATTTCTGTGACCATTGTGGGTTTTTCTTTCATTAAATGAGGGAGGGGACCAACAATTTTGTCCACGTGTGTATATCTATAAAACATAGTGTAGAACACTGTCAGGGCTCTTAGGAACCCATCTATAACCCAAGGAGCCCTAAGAGTATTCTACATTATGTTTTAAGCCAATTTAGGCTGAGGCCCCACACTGCGGAAACGCAGCTTTTTTGGTTGCAGATTTTGTTGCGGTTTTTTTGAGCCAAAGTCAAGAATAGCCACAAAAGGAATGGAGAAATGTATAGGAAGTTCTTATACTTCCACCTTATGCTCAGTCCACTGTTGGCTTTGGCTCAAAAAACCGCAACAAAATCTGCAGCAAAAAAAGCTGCGTTTCCACAACGTGGGGCCTTAGCCTGAAAGCGTGGTTAGTACTGAACTTGTTAGTCCTTAAACGAACCAGGGACCCAAGCCACCGAACCCAAAACGAATCTTGAGAGGTTTGTCCATCTTTATTAGAAAGCAAGTATATGACTGGTTTAAATAGATGGCATGGTATTCTCTAGAAGCATTACATGGCCAACATCCTGTTTCGCTAGTGTACCTGACCTAGTTTCTACAGCAGGTAGCGACAGGTGGGATTTGACTTTTATGTTATGTTTTATTCCTTTTCTTTTTTTCTATCATACTGGCTGAATTTTTGTTCTTATGTGGTACGGATTTTATCTCTTTATTTGATTACTATGTATCTTTATTTTTATTTTTTGTTCTATTGTAAAGGTTTGAAAAATCCCAAATTAAAAAAAATATCTTGGCAAGTGGTGCTGTTTATTACTTGCATAGTGTATCTTGATATTTAGAAATTATTTCAGGAATGCTGAGGAAAATATGCTGTTGATGACGTCAGCCATGACTAGATGGTCAGTCACTGTGTCACCTGACGTTGTGATGTCTACTATTATGGCATAATGAGGGATGGGATTAACAGCAACCCTGGAGGCCTAGGGTAGTGGAGGGGTAATGCCAGCATCGCTTATGTTCTTGGGTAGTATGGGGTTAATTATGAGCTTCTCTGGCGGTCTATGGTACTGGAGAGGGTTAATGTGTATGCCCAGCTTTACATGAGCTGCTAGATAAGAGCAGAACTCTCCTCAATTCTCCACAGTCAATTACCTCTTATCTCCTTCCTTCATCTTGGCTGTGCAGAGAGCTGGAGGAGGCCAAACACATCATATTAATGGTGGTGGAAGGGACGGGGCGGTAACCAACCACATAGCAGATGTTGGAGGAAAGTAGGATAGTTTGCAGCCCCATTATAAGGATGGAGGGGGGGGAGGAATAGGTATTGGCTGAATTAACTACCTCATTGACATCCTGCAGTGATGTCTCTTACACAGCGGGTGTAAGAGTGCTTTCCCTGCTGCCCAATTAAAAGGATCACAAAGGCTACTTTTGGGTAGTGTACCTCTCCATAAGGGTCGGTTCACATCTGCGTTTGGTTTCCGTACAGGGGAGTCCGCTTGGGGATCCCTTGAACGGAAACCTGTACACAGAGAGAAGCGGTTTACCTAAAGAAACCTGCGGACCCCATAGACTATAATGGGGTCCATGTGGTTTCCACACGAAACATGCGGAAACCGAACAGAAACCACACAGACCCCATTATAGTCTATGGGGTCCGCAGGTTTCCTTCTGTAAACCGCTTCTCTCTGCGTATAGGTTTTCGTTCGGGGGATCCCCAAGCGAACTCCCCTGTATGGAAACCGAACGCAGATGTGAACCGGGCCTATGAGATAGTTAACTGGTAGACATGTCTCTATGACACACACAAAGACATTTTGCTCATTGGACAGACTTGGAGAGGAGGCGCATCATTGGACAGAGAAGCAGGATGGTCAGGATTTTGACAAACTGTCTGGAATTTAGGCCATTGTGTCCTAGCTGGAGGTGTTGGGGCACTGGCACCAGACAGCCTATATAGACCACTAGTAGAGAGGATTCTTTGATCCACCAACAAGCACAAGCAGCTACTGCAGTTTCCTGATCCACCATCCAGACACAGGTGGCGCCTTCATTACACCCTCTGTCTCTGCCCGGCCATTTCCAGGGGCTAAGCAGAAGTAAATGTGGTGTCATGGTGCCCGCTACAAGTCTTGCCATTGACTCTCAGCCACCTTCGTTTGCAGTGCTGTCCTGCTTGGGACCTGACAACAGTTGGGTTCGAGTATGGAGGCCTCACTGCGACTGCTTCATTCCTTTGCTATGGAACAAAACACTGCCCCCTGCTGGTGTGGGGAGTCATCACTTACAAGAGTCAGTCACCCCTGTATGTACAGGACATCCTGCAGCCACACGTGTTGTGTTTCATAGCAAGGCAGACAACTGGCATTTTCCAGCAGGATAATGCTCGCCCCCACACACACAAAGGTACCCCAGGAAAGTCTCCACCAGATTACAACACTTCCTTTATCTGCCCCCTCACCAGATTAGGTAAGGGACCAGCTGGAACGGTAGCTTCACCGGCCTACGAGTGTTCAGGATCTACAGGGCCAACTGTAACATCTGTGGTAAATGTACTGCAGGATACCATACAGATCCAGAATACCTCCATGTCCTACCATATCGTATCTTGTATCCAGGCTAGAGGCGCCCAACAGGGTCCTAGAGCCTCCACCCAATTGTACAGTGTTCCCGAATAACCTTCTCCATTGGCTGTAATATTCTAATCACTTCCATAGATCATCATTACATGATACTGAGGAAGCTTCACCAGGGCAGGAACCAATTCTTGGGGCAGGATTTTTCTTATCATATATATCTATATATATCTATATCAGAGGTATGAGGAGACTTTGAGCATCCACCAGTACGTGACACTTGTCCTCTGCTGGCAGCCACATGGGACGAGCTGAGTGCCTGCCCTTAGGCCAGAGACAAGGAGATCTATCTGTGGTAATTGTTTGTCTGGGTGAGGTTTTGTATTAAAGAAAATCTACAGCCTTCATTGATAGAGGACTGAGTAGAAAAGGTTTTCTATAACCTTCAGAGGTAAAGGAAGGCAAACAAATGGTTACGTTCAGACGCTATGCACACGGTAAAGCCTTATGTACGTGGTCAGGTATGTAGGAAGCTGTAATAGGGCTCCTATAGAGATGTATGCTGTTTTTACTATTCCAATATATACCTTTGATTTCATACGTAGACATGAAGAGAGTTATTTTCTGTTGGATTCTATATACCCGCTCCTTTAGATGTCTCTTGTATTTCTGTTGTGTGTATACAGCCTTATAATAATAAGAGAAACAAGACGATACAATTAGAGATGAGCAAATTTTTCAAAAATTCAATTCAGCCAATTCGCTGAATTCTCTCAAATGATTCGATCCGAATCAATTTGCAGCGAATCGCATAAAAAAACAGCTATTTCCTAGCTGCAGAGAGCCTGTATAGTGGTGTAGAACACTGTGCCTTGCAGTAACACGCATAGAGAGCCTACTGTGGTAGTCCAACAATACTGTGAGTCAGTATGACACGCACATGACAGGGGTCGCTCTTAGAACCACTGCACACTTCACTTACTTTGACAGTTACGTGGGGCCAAAACTGACCAACTTACTCAAGTGTGAACTCAGCCTTACAGCTCCATGTTAGTGCCAGGCAGAAAGAATCATGCAGAGGCCCAACATCTTACTGTACCGTGAAAGATCGAACTCATTTTACACAGTCGTTTGGTGATTCCACATAGATGTCTACAGAGTAGCAAGGCGACATAATGTGTAGGTGGCAGCGGCACGAGGAAGCCATACAGAGACCCAGCAGTGGCAGCGGCACGAGGAGGCCATACAGTGACCCAGCAGTGGCAGCGGCACGAGGAGGCCATACAGTGACCCAGCAGTGGCAGCGGCACGAGGAGCCCATACAGTGACCCAGCAGTGGCAGCGGCACGAGGAGGCCATACAGTGACCCAGCAGTGGCAGCGGCACGAGGAGGCCATACAGTGACCCAGCAGTGGCAGCGGCACGAGGAGGCCATACAGTGACCCAGCAGTGGCACGAGGAGGCCATACAGTGACCCAGCAGTGGCACGAGGAGGCCATACAGTGACCCAGCAGTGGCAGCGGCACGAGGAGGCCATACAGTGACCCAGCAGTGGCAGCGGCACGAGGAGGCCATACAGTGACCCAGCAGTGGCAGCGGCACGAGGAGGCCATACAGTGACCCAGCAGTGGCAGCGGCACGAGGAGGCCATACAGTGACCCAGCAGTGGCACAAGGAGGCCATACAGTGACCCAGCAGTGGCACAAGGAGGCCATACAGTGACCCAGCAGTGGCAGCGGCACGAGGAGGCCATACAGTGACCCAGCATTGGCAGCGGCACGAGGAGGCCATACAGTGACAGCATTGGCAGCGGCACGAGGAGGCCATACAGTGACCCAGCAGTGGCAGCGGCACGAGGAGGCCATACAGTGACCCAGCAGTGGCAGCGGCACGAGGAGGCCATACAGTGACCCAGCAGTGGCAGCGGCACGAGGAGGCCATACAGTGACAGCATTGGCAGCGGCACGAGGAGGCCATACAGTGACAGCATTGGCAGCGGCACGAGGAGGCCATACAGTGACAGCATTGGCAGCGGCACGAGGAGGCCATACAGTGACCCAGCAGTGGCAGCGGCACGAGGAGGCCATACAGTGACCCAGCAGTGGCAGCGGCACGAGGAGGCCATACAGTGACAGCATTGGCAGCGGCACGAGGAGGCCATACAGTGACAGCATTGGCAGCGGCACGAGGAGGCCATACAGTGACAGCATTGGCAGCGGCACGAGGAGGCCATACAGTGACAGCATTGGCAGCGGCACGAGGAGGCCATACAGTGACCCAGCAGTGGCAGCGGCACGAGGAGGCCATACAGTGACCCAGCAGTGGCAGCGGCACGAGGAGGCCATACAGTGACAGCATTGGCAGCGGCACGAGGAGGCCATACAGTGACAGCATTGGCAGCGGCACGAGGAGGCCATACAGTGACAGCATTGGCAGCGGCACGAGGAGGCCATACAGTGACCCAGCAGTGGCAGCGGCACGAGGAGGCCATACAGTGACCCAGTGGCAGTGACATGAGGAGGCCATACAGTGACCCAGCAGTGGCAGCGGCACGAGGAGGCCATACAGTGACAGCATTGGCAGCGGCACGAGGAGGCCATACAGTGACCCAGCAGTGGCAGCGGCATGAGGAGGCCATACAGTGACCCAGTGGCAGTGACATGAGGAGGCCATACAGTGACCCAGCAGTGGCAGCGGCACGAGGAGGCCATACAGTGACAGCATTGGCAGCGGCACGAGGAGGCCATACAGTGACCCAGCAGTGGCAGCGGCACGAGGAGGCCATACAGTGACCCAGTGGCAGTGACATGAGGAGGCCATACAGTGACCCAGTAGTGGCAGCGGCATGACGAGGGCATACAGTGACCCAGTGGCAGCAGAATGAGTAGGCCACAGAGTGGCAAGGCAACATAATGTGGAATTGGCAGCTGCATGAGGAGGCCATACAGTGACCTAGTTGTAAAAGCATAAGGAGGACATACAGTGACCCGAGGGCAGCGGCATGAGGAGGACATACAGTGACCCGATGGCAGCGGCATGAGGAGGGCATACAGTGACCCGGTGGCAGCAGCATGAGGACATACAGTAACCCAGTGGCAGCAGCATGAGGAGGCCATACAGTGACCCGGTGGCAGAAGCATGAGGACGCCATACAGTGTCCCCGTGACAGAATGGGGAGGCGGCAGCAGTGTGAGGAGGCCACAGAGTGGCAAGGTGATATAATGTGGAGGTAGCAGCAGCCTTACGAGGCCATACAGTGACCCAGTCCCTTTTGTCAAGGTTTGGGTGAGGCAGCATGGGTCATTTAATCTGCTGCATCAGGCATTGGTGGGTGGAAATCTTGGCTGATCCACGCCTGATTCGTCTTCACAAAGGTCAGGTCTCTACAAATTTTGGGTGGACAGGCGAGTTCTCCTTGGGGTAACTATGGCCCCCGCCGCACTAAACACCTGCTCTGATGCCACAATACTAGCCGGGCAGGAGAGTTTTTCCAGAGCAAACTCTGCCAGTTGTGACCACAAATCCAGTTTGGCTGCCCAGTAGTCCAGTGGATCTTCGATGACGGGTGGCAGGGTGCACTCCAAGTATGCCATCACCTGCTGGTTCAGGTTCTGCTCTGTGTCTAGCTGCTGATTAGCAGTTTCTTCACTATGTGGCTGAAGAAAGCTGCTCATCAGCGACTCTAGGCTCAGGCTGCTGCTGCTGAAGCCAATACTGCTCCTGCCACCCCCACTCCCTCCCACAGCTGCCATGCCAGTGCAAGTTGAGCGCTCAGGGCCCCCCCCCCCCAAAGTCGGAAATGCGAGAGGATGGAGGATGGCACAGATAGGCAGCGGCCAACTTGTTACATAGGATGTCTCTATAGTAGTTCAGTTTGTCCTCCCTCTCAATGGGCGTAAAAATGGCCCCCCCCCATTTTTCCTCGGTAGCGAGGGTCTAACATGGTGGAGAGATAGTAGTCATCCCTCTGCCGAATGGTGACAACTCGGCTGCCACTGCGCAAGCGAGCATGCATTGGGCCATTTGCGCAAGTGACTCCGAGGGACTCCCTGCATCCATCTCCACTGCATACTGCCATGTTGTGTTTGGGTCATCTGCCTCGTCCTCCTCATCTCTCTCTTGCTGTTCCGGTTTCTCCTGTTCCTCCTCACTATCAATTTGGCTACACATTGCTTGTGCTCCAATGTCCTCCTCCTCCAGTTCAGCCCCAACAGGGCTCATGTGGCCTTGAGATGTAGACACCTTATCTCCAAGTCCCCTGACCAGCAAGATTGAAAATCATCTTCTCGAGGATGTAAATCAGTAGAATGACGTTGTTCATCCCGTAGTCCTGGTGATTGACTAACAAAGCGGCCTCCTCAAAGGGAGCTAACAAACGGCAGGTGTCACGCATGAGCTGCCACTAGCTAACATTGAAGTTACACAGGTGAGTACCTCTGTCCGCTTGGATCATCAAGAAATAGTTTATGGCTTTTCTCTGTTCATATATTTAATCCAACATATGGAGGGTTGAAGTCCAACAGGTGGAAACATCACATAGCAGCCTATGTTGTGGGAGGCCGTTTTGCCGCTGCAGCTCAAGGAGGGTGTGCTTGGCGCTGTACGAGTGGCTAAAGTGCATGCAAAGTTTCCTTGACATTTTTAGGATGTCTTGCAGATGTGTGGAACATTTAAGGAAACACTTGACAACCAGATTGAACACGTGCGCCATGGGGGCGCATGGCTCAGCCCTCCTTAACGAAGTGCTGACACCATGTTCTTCTCGTTGTCAGTCACCATGGTTCCAATTTTAAGTTGTCACGGAGAAAGCCAGGATTCAATTTCTTGATGAAGGACATGGAGTAGTTCCTCCCCTGTGTGACTTTGTTCGCCAAGTCAAACAAGCTTGTGAAGGATCTCGTCCTACCGAAACCCGCTTCCGGCACACCTGAGATTGCTTCTGTTACTTCAGACCCACCACCAGTGAGTGTTTTGGGTCGACAGGGTAATACGAATGATGAGTCTTCTAAATTTTATATATTTATTAACCCCGAAACAGGTTGGCACTAGACACTTAACACATACAGAGAATACATGTTGCAATCAGCAAGCAAATACAAGTGGAAAGCAACATGACACGGTGAACAAAATAAAAATGGGAGATAACAGAAAGAAAAGAACATATTAATAACACAAGTCTGTGTTTGGCTCTCTGGCTCTAGATGATGAGGATGATGGTGAAGAGCTCAGGGCACATACTTCAAATGTCCAAAAACATGCATGTTTCAGCCAAACAACAGGCAAAAGACAATTTCCAGAACAAATAGATAGTCCATTTAACCTCTTTCAGGTTAACAAAATAGTCTCAGGCCTCACTGCTTAGGCCGCATAGGGAGCACATGGTGGGAGTCTCCAACTTGACCTCCCCCACACCTCTCCTCCAGGAACAGCACATCACAAAGGACAGAAGATAAAAAAAAGAGCATCTCAACCTGGACTGAGACCTTTTACCTCCACTAGTCTCCTCCCTAAGTGAGGTCACCAGGGGGAGGAGCCCCCCTCTCTACAGCTTTTAGAATCATTTTTCTTTATAATTCCTCGCTTGATGACTATAGAGTCGAGCCGGTGGTATGATAGGGTTTGTGACGAGATCTCCAACACGTAGACTCCCAGGTTGACACCCCAATTCCCTTTTGATAAGGAGATCAGTGCCTGGACCTTTTCCGGGCTTTGAACTGGGACATGTGTGTATTATGAGTGTGCGCCTTGACCCGACGCATCTGGGGAATTTAATCTGGGTGACTGTAAGATGTCCCCCAGGTCAGATATTGTCATAAAACCATAATCCCTTTGAAGTAGACCTGGCTCCAGCCGGTCTGCAGACAATATGCAGAGCATTCCCCCAGAACATCCTTTCTGCAGGATCCCCCGCCGGGTTAATGAGGGTAGCAGTCTAATGCCAATAAAGGCCTGTGTCAGTGATTCTCTGGGGATCAAAGGGTTGTTGGTCACAGATTCCACGAACCACATCCCCCAAGCCTACAACCAAATTGCTGATAACAGACAGGAACCATATTATATGAACGAATATTAGTACAATAACTCCATATCTGAGTCTCGTATCATCAGAGGTGTAGAACAGCGTGACACCGCTGTGCCCTGCACATGTGGTATGCTGGAGGAGCACTGTGAATTGTCCCTGCAGTGGACGCTGAGGACACAGTGGAGGATGAGGCGGACATTGTTGCAGGACCAACGACATGATAATGTGGAGGCAGAAGCTGCATCACCTGTCCAAGCTGTTAGTGTGTCTGGGCAGGCACCACATTAACCCAGCAGGCCGTAAATGACATATAATGTCCTTGACCGTAGTTACAACGCCACACGTTGGTGCTGCTGTGCACTTTGGCAGACACCGACAGGGTCAAGGACTGGCCCACCTTCTCTTCTACATATCTGTGCAGGGCTGGTACTACCTTCTTGGCAATGAAATGACGGGTTGGGACTTTCCACCTCGGCTTAGCACAAACCATCAGTTCTCTGAAAGGTGCAGAGTCCACCAATTGGAAAGGGAGAAACTGCAGCACCAGCAACTTGGCCAGGAGCACGTTCAGCTTCTGCACCATTGGATGATTGCACACATACTGTTGTCTCTTTGAAATCACTTCGGTGATGGATTGCTGATGCAATGACTGACTACGAGGAGGAGGAGGAGAAGCATCAGGACCAGCAGATGACGGGAAGGACACACAGCTTCCTTCGGCTGAGGTGGTGGAGCCTTGACTGCCTGATATGGGGTGCGTGCCACTGGGTGATGCAACTGTTCCTGTGGCAGGCTGGACCACCATATTGGAGCCACGATTCTGCCAGATCATTTTATGGTGATGCTGCATATGTTGACGCAGGACTGTGATGCCAACATTGGCACCCTGGCCACGCTTCACCTTTTGCCCACAGATTGAACATATGGCCATGTTCACCTCCCCCGGCGGCTTAACAAAAAACTGCCACACCGCCAAGTAGGTGATTTTACCCCCAACACTCCGCACTAACTGACTGCTACCACCACTGGCTCCGTGAACCCATGCACTGCTTTCTGGACAGGTAGGCTGCTGCAAAGCAGCTGGTCCACCTCAGGCACGTTTAGCTCCCTATTGACTCCCCCGCTGCCTCATGCGCAAGCTGCCACCCTCTTCTCCTGATGATGATGAAGCCCCTTCGTCACCCGGCTCCCAATTACGATCGGCTACATCGTCATCCACTACTGTCTGCAGGTCACTGATGTGCAGGGCCTGTCGCTTCTCTGAGGGACATACTGTTCGATGAAAAAACATAATTTCAAAGGAAATAAATACAGGGCAAAAAGGCCTGTAATTTTCTACTTTGAAGAGAACGGAGAATAAGCCCCTTATTTCTTTCCCCACTAATGAACACCTATAAATGAAGCGTGATAAAGGCAGAGATTTGTGGCTAAGAATTATTGATTTTTACCAATACTGTATTGAGAAATGGCCTGAAACTTAATAATGGGAACAAAATGACAAATATGGTCCTTATGTGTTTCTACACTAATAAACACCTTTAAATAAGTGTTAGGATAACCACTAAGAATTATTGATTTTTGCCAATACTGTATTGAGAAATGGCCTGCAACTTTATACTGGGAACAAAGTAGTGACTATGGTCCTTATGCCATCATCCATCTTATGCACAGGGCTCTGTCTCACCTGGAGAAACCAGGGAACACGGTGAGAATAATGTTCTTTGATTTCTCCAGTGCTTTTAACACCATACAGCCCAGGTTACTGAGAGACAAGCTGGGCCTTGCTGGAGTGGACCACCACCTCTCCAACTGGATCCTAGACTACCTCACAAATCGACCTCAATACGTGAGAGCCCAAGACTGTGTGTCAGGTACCGTGATCTGTAATACGGGGGCACCTCAGGGTACGGTTCTCGCCCCTTTCCTCTTCACACTGTACACTGCAGATTTTAGGTGCAACTCATCCAGCTGCTACCTACAGAAGTATTCTGACGACTCTGCAATAGTAGGCCTCATCACAGACGAAGGAAGTACAGAGAACTGAACCGAGATTTTGTGGACTGGTGCCAGCGGAACCACCTGAGGATTAACGCGGGGAAGACCAAGGAGATGGTGGTGGACTTCCATAAGTGCAGATGCCCTCCTAAACCAGTGGACGGACATTGAGATAGTCAACACCTATAAGTACCTGGGTTTGCTCCTTAATAATAAGCTGGACTGGGCAGATCACATGGAGGTCCTGTACAGGAAGGGCCACAGCAGGCTCTACCTGCTTAGGAGGCTGAGAGCCTTTGGAATCCGGGGGGCACTTCTTAGGGCCTTTTTTAACTCGGTAGTGGCATCAGCCATCTTCTTTGGAGTGGCCTGCTGGGGGGAGCAGTATATCAACCAGGGACAGAAATAAACTTGACAAGCTGATTAGAAGGGCCAGCTCTGTCCTGGGGAGCCCACTGGACCCAGTGCAGGTGGTGGGTGACAGAAGGATACTGTCCGTGGTGAGCTCCATGCAGAAGAAGAAGTCCCATCCCATGCATGAGACTGTGATCGCGCTGGGCAGTACTGTCAGTGACCGACTGCTCCACCCTAGGTGTGAGAAGGAGCGCTATCGGAAGTCTTTCCTCCCCACCGCGGTTAGACTGTACAACCAACACCGACCTAAGCGGAGATCATTACACACAGAGAACTGAAAGATCTTTAAGTTGTGATATCCCTTCTACTACTTTTTTACCTGTACCTTCTGTCACTGTAATGCCTCTACCTTGGAGCTTCTGTATATATTGTTTTTTATGGTTGTATTATCTATGCTGCTGTAACAAACTGAATTTCCCCCATGGTGGGACTATTAAAGGATTATCTTATGTGTTTCCACACAAATAAACACCTTTAAATAAGTATTAGGATAACCGCTAAGAATTATTGATTTTTGCCAATACTGTATTGAGAAATGGCATGTAACTTTATACTGGGAACAAAATGGTGAATCTGGTCCTTATGTCTTTCGACACTAATAAACGCCTTGAAAAAGGTGTTTTTTTACAGATAAGTGCAGATATTAGTGGATGATAATTCACTGTTTTTTGCTGTACTGCACTGCAAAAGGCTTGTTGTGTTCCACTTTGACGACACAGATATGAGTAATGAGCAGCAGTATAATGGCAGTGAATTATGCTGCAAATTCTTGCTGTTAATGACGGTGCAACCACCCCAAATTCTTCTCTCAATTCCTCCCTATGCTTTCCCTACAGTTCTAAGGCTCAGCCTCTTTCCCTGAATTTCTATGTTTTCTAAGTCCTTCCCTAGCTCCTGCCGACGTCTGTCCCTACAGTAAGAGCGACTGTACCTAAAATGGCCGAGGGTTTTTATAGGGCTGTGACATCACAGGTTCGGTTGGCTGCTGATTAGCTGCACGCTTGGCATTGTGGGTGATCCCGCGTTCCCAGAGTTCCCTGCCCCTTGTCCTAACATGTGCGCCGGTTATTTTATTAAAAAATGTGATTCGATGCATCGAGGCAAATCGAAGATTTCCTGAAATTCAGATCGAATTCCACTTCTGCAGCTTCGATTCGCTCATCTCTAATATACAGCCTTAGGGCCGGGTGACATCTGTGCATAGGTTTTCCTTCAGGGAGTCCGCTTGGGGACCCCCCGAAACGGAAACCTACCCGCATAAAAAAGCGGTTACCTTAGGAAACCGGCGGACCCCATAGACTATAATAACTATGCTTGCAGGACTTTTCTCTCCGCATATTTCTGTGGAAACCACACGGACCCCATTATAGTCTATGGGGTCTGCCAGTTTTCTAAGGTAACCGCTTTTTTAAGCGGTTAGGTTTCCGTTCGGGGGGTCCCAAGTGGACTCCCCCGAACGGAAACCCATGTGCAAATGTGAACCGGGCCTTATTGTAAGAAACAAGTAGATACAATGTATTCTATACACTCAAACTTCTGCTGTGTGTATACAGCCCTATACAAAGAGAAGCAAGAATATAATAATAGCGTAATACTTGTAACAACATAAACAGTGATCCCGTATCCGGCCACTCCCCACTGAGTCACAGACAGGAAACAAAACTGAAACTAAAGACTAGCTCAGCCATCATCATCATCATCATCATCATCAATCATAAGAAGCTGCAATACAAAACCAGGGAGATAAAAACCAACAGCAAAACTACAGAGACCTAAGTCTGCACCAGGAGGGGCAAAACCCAGAGCAGGGGCCACAGTCACCACTAGAAGGTGCATAACCCAGAGCAGGGCCACAGTCAGCACTAGAAGGTGCATAACCCAGAGCAGGGGCCACAGTCAGCACCAGGAGGGGCATAACCCAGAGCAGGGGCCACAGTCAGCACTAGAAGGGGCATAACCCAGAGCGGGGGCCACAGTCAGCACCAGGAGGAGAATAACCCAGAGCAGGGGCCACAGTCAGCACCAGGAGGAGCATAACCCAGAGCGGGGGCCACAGTCAGCACTAGAAGGTGCATAACCCAGAGCAGGGCCACAGTCAGCACCAGGAGGGGCATAACCCAGAGCGGGGGCCACAGTCAGCACTAGAAGGTGCATAACCCAGAGCAGGGCCACAGTCAGCACCAGGAGGGGCATAACCCAGAGCGGGGGCCACAGTCAGCACTAGAAGGTGCATAACCCAGACCAGGGGCCACAGTCAGCACCAGGAGGGGCATAACCCAGAGCCGGGGCCACAGTCAGCAACAGGAGGAGAATAACCCTGAGCAGGGGCCACAGTCAGCACCAGGAGGAGAATAACCCTGAGCAGGGGCCACAGTCAGCACCAGGAGGAGAATAACCCTGAGCAGGGGCCACAGTCAGCACCAGGAGGAGCATAACCCAGAGCGGGGGCCACAGTCAGTACCAGGAGGAGAATAACCCTGAGCAGGGGCCACAGTCAGCACCAGGAGGTGTATAACCCAAACCAGGGGCCACAGTCAGTACCAGGAGGAGAATAACCCAGGGCAGGGGCCACAGTCAGTACCAGGAGGAGAATAACCCAGAGCGGGGGCCACAGTCAGCACCAGGAGGAGAATAACCCTGAGCAGGGGCCACAGTCAGCACCAGGAGGAGAATAACCCAGGGCAGGGGCCACAGTCAGTACCAGGAGGAGAATAACCCTGAGCAGGGGCCACAGTCAGCACCAGGAGGTGTATAACCCAAACCAGGGGCCACAGTCAGCACCAGGAGGAGAATAACCCAGGGCAGGGGCCACAGTCAGCACCAGGAGGAGAATAACCCTGAGCAGGGGCCACAGTCAGCACCAGGAGGAGCATAACCCAGGGCAGGGGCCACAGTCAGCACCAGGAGGAGAATAACCCAGGGCAGGGGCCACAGTCAGCACCAGGAGGAGAATAACCCAGGGCAGGGGCCACAGTCAGCACCAGGAGGAGCATAACCCAGAGCGGGGGCCACAGTCAGCACCAGGAGGAGAATAACCCAGAGCGGGGGCCACAGTCAGCACCAGGAGGAGAATAACCCAGAGCGGGGGCCACAGTCAGCACTAGAAGGTGCATAACCCAGAGCAGGGGCCACAGTCAGCACCAGGAGGAGAATAACCCTGAGCAGGGGCCACAGTCAGCACCAGGAGGGGCATAACCCAGAGCGGGGGCCACAGTCAGCACCAGGAGGGGCATAACCCAGAGCGGGGGCCACAGTCAGCACCAGGAGGAGAATAACCCAGAGCGGGGGCCACAGTCAGCACCAGGAGGAGAATAACCCAGAGCAGGGGCCACAGTCAGCACTAGAAGGTGCATAACCCAGAGCGGGGGCCACAGTCAGCACCAGGAGGGGCATAACCCAGAGCGGGGGCCACAGTCAGCACCATTATGAGGACATTTAGGACCACTGGCTCCAGTTACCACCAGGAGCACACTTTGGACCTGGGACCGCAGCCAGCAGTGATATCAGCAGTATCTATGAGCATCAGGCAGCACCACATCCGGTACCGCACAGTCTCAGTCAGCACATATCACATCCAGCATCCATCAGAACTAAAAACGCCTCATAACCGCTAAAGGGAACACAGTCGTCGAGCTGGCGTTTCCCTCCAGCACATAATGAGCGCACATCAGCCCCGCTATTACAGCAGCCTGCACCGGCCGGAGTGAACGGTATCCTAGGAGCAGCCGCAGCCATGTCCGCCCTCACTAAGCCCCTGTCCCTCCCTGCAGCTTCCCGGCCGCCCCATTAACCCCTCTCTCACCGCACTCAGACGTATCCCGTCCGTTCCCTGCGTCGCCATCTTTGAGGGGGAAAAAAAAAAAGACGCACGATAAGAGCTCACGGACTGAACAGCTGAGCACTCCCTACTTCCGGGCGGAGCCTGCGGCCGCCTCAGCCAATCAGGGCGCGGCAAAAGGAATAATATTAAAATCACGTGACTGTGGCCGCTGTCAGCGTGCCGGACGGGTGTCATGCGGGCCTCATACACTAGGTGGCAGAGCTCTGAACGCCCTATCATTTACCTACTGCCTGATGTGCAGATTTACTGACTCATGTCTCTTACTGACAGCAGTAATGTGGCAAGATTTACACCTGTAAAAACATACCTGGTAACTTTCAGAGTGAGGGACAAAATGTGTGGCAAATTTACCCACACAGGATAATGTCCCCTCAGTGCTCCCTGAGGAGTGCGGAGCAGAGAGGCGAGTAATAAATAAAGGTTGGAGAGTGGTGGAAAATGGCGAGGAAACAAGAAGTCAAAAAAATTATGCACAAAATTTTTTCATGCCTTGTAAAAAACTGATGTGCGAGGTGTGACGGACATCTCCTGACAAATATGTGAATAAGGCCTAAGATATCTGGTGTGAGGAAACCTTAAGGTCAATACACATGTCCTCACCCAGACTGAGGGATCATTATCTGCCGCCCACCCACGCCACTGTCCTCAGTGCAAATAAAGTGTTTCATGAATGATCTGGAAATCTGATCCTCGGGCTATGGAGCCCTGTATATAACTGTATGGAAAAGATGGCGCCTACATACAGATGCTCAGATTGGTGCAGTGTTCAGTCCGGCTGCAGAAGGAGAAGAGAAGCCAAGAATAGGATAGGTGATAAATGTACGACTGCCGGCGGTCCGTCCACAATCACTAGAACAGGAGTCCCAAAATTCTATAAAATAACCCTGATCTCAACATCATCCAGTCTGTCTGGGATGACATGAAGAGACAGACAGATTGGAGCAAATCTACATCCACAGAAGATCTGGGCTTAGTTCTCCAAGATGGCGGGAACAACCTCCCTGCCCAGTTCTGCCAAACACTGTCTGCAAGTACCGAGAAGAACTGATGGAAGGCAAAGGGTAAAGGTCACACCGAATATTGATGGGATTTACATTTCTCTTTTCCTTATTCACTTCATTTTGTTCATGGACAAAAATAATCTATTAACCCTTCTATTTCTGAGAGCATTCTTACTTGGCGGCATTTTCTCCACACCTACCTAAAACTACTACTCCCAGTGTTTATGGGACTGGCGAAGATAGTCATACAACTTACACCGCTGGTACACAGTTTGCAGTAAATGATAGGACTTCTCCCTCTGACTACTGTAGTGTGTATACTGGGAAGTCTGTGCATATACTGTGTAAGGGTCGGGTTATCAGCTCTGACCTGGGTAGGCCGTGGCTGCAGGTTGTTTATTTAGGTGTGAGGACTTCCCGGGATGGGATTTCTGTGCAATCTGAGTTGAAGGTGACCCCAAGACTGAGGGAATGGAAATACATTAACCCCTTCACAGACACATCCACATCACATGCTGTGAAAATTCTATATATGTGTGAGCAACTTCTCCGCTTTACACTAGTTTCAATACGAACATCCCATCCCATGGGCCTTTTTCTAACATCAAAGTTGCTTGAGGCTACGTTCACTTGACAGTGGCATACACCCAAGCGTAATCCATTTTCACAGATCCCTCCTAGACATGAGACGATTAGAGCGCCTGTCTAGGGACTTTGGATCCCCTGTCCTCCTGATCTCTGATCAGGCCCCCAATGATCGGACACTTATCCCCTGTCCTGTGGCTTATCCCGAGAGTGGCTTCAAAACAAGTGGGAAATAACAGGAAGCATTTACACGTCTTCCATCTGTTAAATTCACTCCTGACTTTGGCTCAAAAATGCATTGTGTGGCCTTAGCCTAAGCCTTAGGGGTTTTTTGCCATTTTGCTATAGATTTCATTGTAGGAAAAAAAAAAGCTAAGTGGCTGAAAAAAATGCAGACAAACTATATCTGGACAAAATAATGGTGACCAAGAAAACCGCAAGAAAACCCTAGCAATAATGGTGTTTTTTATTATTATTATTTTATTAACCCAAAAAACATCAGCATAAGATCTAAGTGTGCCAGAAGCCTAAGGGGATGTAGGAATTTGTAGGATCACACGTAGGAATTTGATGCTGAATATGAGGCGGAATCCGCCTCAAAATCTGCCTGAAGTCTGCCTCCCATTCATTTCAGTGGGAAGCAGTAGCCAAAGATTCCTGCAACAGAATAATGTCCCATAATGACCTCTCCACACAGTATAATGTCCCACAGTGGCCCCTCCACACAGTATAATGTCCCATAGTGGCCCCTCCACACAGTATAATGTCCCATAGTGGCCCCTCCACACAGTATAATGTCCCATAGTGGCCCCTCCACACAGTATAATGTCCCATAGTGGCCCCTCCACACAGTATAATGTCCCACAGAGGCCCCTCCACACAGTATAATGTCCCACAGTGGCCCCTCCACACAGTATAATATCCCACAGTGGCCCCTCCACACAGTATAATGTCCCACAGTGGCCCCTCCACACAGTATAATGTCCCATAGCGAACCCTCCACACAGTATAATGTCCCATAGCGGCCCTTCCACGCAGTATTATGTACCATAGTGGCCCCTCCACACAATATAATGTCCCATAGCAGACCCTCCACACAGTATAATGTCCCATAGCGGCCCTTCCACACAGTATAATGTACCATATTGGCCCCTCCACACAGTATAATGTCCCATAGCGGACCCTCCACACAGTATAATGTTCCATAGCGGCCCCTCCACACAGTATAATGTCCCATAGCGGCCCCTCCTGTAATGCAAAATAGCTGTCCTTGATAAAATGGCTGCTCATGACAAGATGTTTATAATAGCCAGTTCATAGTAACCTTAATTTCAACCCGGTATAAAGTAATGTCTACACACTCTATCAAGTTGACATGTTCTGAGATTTACATGTCCATACAAACCAGATCAAAAGGTTATATTTACATGTCCATACAAACTAGATCAGAGATGCTGTTTGAAGTGAGATTTACATGTCCATACAAACCAGATCAAAAGGTTATATTTACATGTCCATACAAACTAGATCAAAGATGCTGTTTGAAGTGAGATTTACATGTCCATACAAACCAGATCAAAAGGATATATTTACATGTCCATACAAACTAGATCAAAGGGGCAACTCTGTTTGAAGCGCATGTGTCACGAGACATATTCAAGTGGAAATTGGCCCCTTCCACATGAATATGAGCTTGGAGACGAGTAAGGCCTTACAGAGGTGTATCACTTCTGTAACCGCCCACTCTATGACGCACACAAAGGGTATAAGATGGGAAACATCCCCCAGCATTAGTTGTTGCAATCTTGACAGCAGTGATTGGGGACGCCTGGTTCTGCTTGATGAGACCTGTCACATGGCTGGGTGATACTTCCTGCAGATACCCTTATCTGAATTCATCAATGAAGCTTGGCAGTGTTGTAAGTGTGGATTTAATTACCTTCTTTTCTGATTAACTTTGATATACCTTTCTTTATTGCAAGTGTTGATTTGACATACCTTCTGATATACTTTTAAGTGTTGTAAGTGTTGATTTAATTACATTCTAATATCTTTTATACTTTTCCTTGTTGTAAGACCTTTTTGATATCTTTTTATACTCTTCTTAATTAAAATGTTAAGCTATTGGTGATAGTCCAGTGTTTTATTCTATAACTTTATTCTATTATACGGAATCCAAAGAATCTTTTTCCTCTTGGCAAAACACCTCCACACAGTATAATGTCCCATAGTGGCCCCTCCATATAGTATAATGTCCCATAGTGGCTCCTCCATACAGTATAATTTATGCCCTATTCTAGTGTCTCCAGAGTCTCCCATCAAGCACATATGGGACGTCAGGGAGCTGCCAGCAGCCAATCTAGATGATTTGTGTGCCCAAGTGCATTCAGCGTGACTATAATATTGTCCTTGTCGCCCCTAGGCAATTAATCACAGCGTAGCTTTCATTTTACCTTAAAGGGTTTGTGCCATTATGGACACATCCACTATCCACAGGATAGGGGATAAGTGTCCGTTTGCTTGGGGCCTGATCGCAGTGCCCACAGCCCCATAGAAGTCAATGAAGCCCCTTTAAGGAAAGTTGAGCTCTGATTGGTTGCTATGGGCAACAGCACTATATAACACTATATAACATACACGTATTTCTCAACTCTCCTGCAAGCTTCTGGAATCTCCTGAAAAAGGGGTAACCTGAGAAACTTCCAGAAGAGCAGGCAAATCTCATGGGCCCCGACGTAGCCCCCGATGTGATTTGGGCACTTTATTTGCTGTTTATACCCAAAAGTGGGCGTGGCCAGCACATTTAGTTGCGATATACAAAAGGGGCATGGCTATGTCCTGAAGGGGTGTGTACAAGCACATGCACATCATTCTCCTTGTACCCATCACCAAACTTTTGGCATTTCTGACCATACAGTTAAAGTATAGCTCATCTATGTATACAATAGACACTGGGGCAACCAATCACAGCACAGCTTTCATTTTTCAAGAGCAGAATACAAAATGAAAGCTGCGCTGTGATTGGTTGCTATGGGTTACTAAGACAGTTAGTTATGGCCTAGGCCTGGTCATTGAAGCCTCATGGATATATTTGGCGCATGCACCAGGAACCTTGGTATATGCATCCAAAATAGTATGAAATGTGATGTGCATGGAGTGGACAGAGTTAACTGTGCAATAATATTAAGCATTAAATATAAATTTATCATGTCTGCCCCATTTATTGTATCACATAGTATATGGCGTGGAGTGGTCCTGTCCACAGAGTCACTTGGCTGCCATGGAAACGCAGAATCTAACCTTTCACCTCGGTTCTAAGCATGATGTCATAACACTATTGTGATGTCATCACTGCTATATAAAGCCCTGTTTTGCCCATAATTCTCTGAGGGTTGTGTAGGAGAGGAGTGGAGATTGGAGATTTTGCTGTTGTTTCTACTGACGTTGAATGGACACGTACCATGTAAGTGGATTTTACTTACTGACGGATATTAGGATTATTAGGAGATTTACAGATCAGGAAACAGAATTCTGTATTGTGATGTAGATTGAGGGAAAACCTAAGGAACCAAAAATTTTAGACTTTTTGATACTTGCCCAGAGGGGCAAGAATAATATTTACAGGTGTTGTATTTGATACCAGACCCCATTCCCTGGATGTCCATGTCGTGATGTCACCTCCACCCATTCCTAGTTATCCTGATGTCTAAGATAGGTGACGGTTGCATGGGTTACATGGGGGTTGTGCGGGGGCAATACAGGTTTCTGACCCCTGTGTCTTATGTGCACTAGTTATTATACATGACCCCAAACACATCCTTATCTATTGGTTATAACCAGACTGAAAATGTCAATGTTCTCGCCAAAATATATGGAGGATCTTCTTACTGGTTTATCAATCTAGACTCGACCTACAGAATCACCAGGTTACCATGGTAACAGTCATTCTACATTAACCCTGGTTCTAACCGTGATGTCATCACTGTCTCTGCTATGTAGAGCCTGGTGTTACCCATAAAGCTCTGTGGGTTGAATGGGAGAGGAGCGGATAGTGGAGGAGGTGATATTGTAAATTATTCAATTGCATTATAGGGATACATTCCTCATAAGGCAAGGTTCACTTCTGCGCTCGGGTGTCCATTGTTCCATCATAGGAGCTGAACAGCGGACACATGGACTGCTAAAACAGCGGACATCAACAGTGACCGATGGACCCCATTAACTATAATGGGGTCTGTCGGGTGTCCATTGTTTTAAACTGAAACCGCCAGTCCAAAAAGTTAGACTTGCAGCACTTTTTTGTCCAGCGATTTTTGGGGGACATTAAGCCGGAAAATGTAGAGGAATCTGAGGCGTCCTGTGGAGCCACAAATTATTTCACTCACCCTAAATTCTCTTCCATTCTCTCCCCCACAGGACAATCTACCTGGACACACCCTTGTCCTTCCTCTGTCTACCAGGGCAGAGGAGTCAGGGTTTGCCTGGACATTGATCGGATGCGATGGTTTTGAGAACAAGGTAAATCAGTTTTTACTATCTACATTGTTACATGTTACTAAAACTAGTGATGTTCTACCAGGTGTCAGATGCCAGAGTCAGGTGTCAGAATCCAGAGTCATAAACTTGCCTGAAACTCCCAATAATATGATATTTGACTCTGACATCTGAGAATGTCCTAATATGGACATTGTAGAGCTGAATGTAGACGTGCCCCTTGAGGATGGTACACATCCGCACTCCCATTCACTGCAATGGGAGCACCAGAGATAACCGAAGTACAGCACTTGGCTATCTCCGATGCTCATATTGAAGTGAATGGGAGCGAAATGGATATGGAGGATAAATATTCTTCTTTGTATAACCCCTTTAATGCTTCTTTTCTGTCTGTCCCACTGCAGGTTCCTCCTGCCGCATCCATCAGGATCACTGGCTCTACATGTGAAGGGTCAGGAGACCTAAACAGGCCTGTGAAACCTAAGGCCAACCGCAAGACCAGGAACCGGGTAAGGATCCAGTTATTATAAGGGACATTGCGGGTCATGTACTAAGTTACGGCCCTATTGGGTGACTTAGCAGGCAATAATTAGGAATAAACACTTGTACAGTCCTATTAGTGCGGCGGTAACTTGATGAATGAGTATCCCCCAAAAAAAATCATTCTTTGTCGGCTGCATATCGCCCTGTGTGATAAGGGCTGTGCTGCTGGCGACCAATGAAAGTATATGCAGAGGGAAAGCTGGCCTGTCCAATACATTGACCTGTGAGAATGAGCGCTGGTCGGTACGTTTTATAGCTGATCAGCGCTTGTTATGAAAAATCTTTACATGTAAAACCACCCCTATGTCATATGTCCAGAAGATCAAATGATGACAATGCTGACCATGATGATGATGGGTATAATGATGATGATGGTGAATGGCGTTTTACAATACGCAATGGAGGAAATTTATCAACCCCTTTACCCCAGTGTTCTGGTGTAGATGGGTGATAATGTCGCCCATTTTGGATCTAGGCCCTTTCTTGCGCCAAAGATGCACCTCATTCCCTTTTCTCAACCTCGATCGCCACTTTCTGCAAATGTGGGGAATCTATGCCAGTACTTAATAGGCGTAGATTTCCATTCTGTCACATGGATGTGCATCTGATTTATTAAGAAACAGTAAATAGATATGAGATAGATAGATAGATAGATAGATAGATAGATAGATAGCAATACAATAAATGACTGCATCAGTAAAATTATGCATATAAATGTGGGTGCTCACCACTGGGAAAAGGTAGTATCCCATACAAAACAAAATGTAAAAATCAGGCAGCACTCCATAGTGTGGTGAAGTAAAAACTGGGTTTATTGCCCCATGCAACGTTTTGGCTCTATAATAAGCCTCAATAAACCCACTTTTTACTTCACCACACTATGGAGTGCTGCCTGTTTTTTACATTTAGATAGATAGATAGATAGATAGATAGATATGAGATAGATAGATAGATAGATAGATAGATAGATAATGAGATAGATAGATAGATAGATAGATAGATAGATAGATAGATAGATAGATAGATAGATATGAGAAAGATATGAGAAAGATAGATATGAGATAGATAGATAGATATGAGATAGATAGATAGATAGATAGATAGATAGACAGATATGAGATAGATAGATAGATAGATAGATAGATAGATAGATAGATAGAGAGATAAGTAGACTTACTGTATATACTGTATTTGCTTTTTCTCACTCCATATCTCTATGTATCAGAATTATGAAAAGAAAAAAACTTCATCTATTCCCAAATGGATGAAATGGATAAAAAGCATCTCATGCATGGTGAGAAAACCTCATGTTATTTAGTATTTTCTATGATACGTTCTTTATGCTGGGACTATATTTTGTGTGTCAGGACCTTGTCTACAAGTAACCAGATGGATAAATCCTGATATGTCCCGGCTCCTACAAATCATCACGAGATTTCTCTTACATTTCCTTTGTAGAGCTGTGCATCAGCGGAGCCGACTCCAGTAACACCTAGAAGGTTACTTCCACCTAGGCCCAAGAGAGTCAAAACTGTGAAATGTCAGGTATCCAAAGAACACCTAGGACTGAGGGCCACGACCTCCATCCAGGTTAATATGAACCCGATGGTAGATGCTACTACTCAGATCACTGAACCTGGCATCTGAGGTGAGTGTGACAAGGACTGGACAAGACCTGATCCATGTTGTGTGTGTAAGCAGTGTACCGGGGTGGGCTCCCCAGGATACAGCGAAGTCACGAACAAAGGAAGCGACTCCAACTCAATTTAGTAAAAACAAGATTTTACTTTGTGTAGTAACACCCCTTTACCCAAAAAGAACACTCCCAGATATTTACATACACTCAGCCAGTAAGCTGAGACCCTGGTGTTGTACAGCGCGGTGACCTCTAATGTGCGCCTCCAATATACTCCAAGCTTTTACCTATCTGCAGGCTGCAACTAACCAGCCGCTTGTTACCTTTTTTTTCACTCTAGTCACAGGAACAATTCAGTGAGTGTGATAGGGGCACCGGCGGTATAACACAAGAGCTTACAAACTTATCACAATACCCCTTTTCCCCCCAACCAAAGTACAACCAAGTAAATATAATAGTAGGTTAGCTTGCAAGCCAAAGAAATGTGAAGTTGCATAAAATGTCGCTTCCAGACTTCCTCAGAAGCTCCTCTCTGGGAGTTACAAGTCTATAGAACTCTCTGAGTCCTTACTACCGAATAGGTAGATAATTCACCAGTAGTGTGGCCTGTGAAGATGAGTATGCCTAACTAGTCTAACTACAGGCCCTTACTCAGTCCCAAGTAATTTGGCGCCAAAAATGTAATGTGGTGCGTGCACGATTACTTCTCTTACTGACCCGGTCTGTTGGGTACCTTTAGCCTTTGTTTGGAACAACAGGAAGAGGGGCTCATCCAGAAAACATGCAGTCTCACTGACAGGGCCACTTCTCAGCTGGGTCCTTGAAGGCAATATTCTCCTTCAGGATGCTGTCTGGACCAACTCTGGAACAGTCTTTGATTCAGCTCCACTTTGCTGTGTCCTCTGGTCCCTTAGGGATCCTACTACATGTATATCACACTCCAGTCCTCCTCCTCATAGTTCAAAGCACACTCCTAAGATGGCTCCCAAACACACTCTGCTCCTCCTTGTATTCCACCTCTGCAGAACAGGGCCTCCACGTCACTACTCCAGGGAATTACAGAATTACAGTCTTTTCCCATTTCTGAGGTAACAGTGGCCTCTTGGGGTCAAACAACTAAATGTCAGTTTATAGAAAAAAATAAACTTATCTACAGAAACAGGTACATTCACAACATGAGGGCTGTTTCCCCATCTTACATGTGTGTGACAACGACCTGACGAGACCTGATCCATGTTGTGTGTGTGACAACGACCTGACGAGACCTGATCCATGTTGTGCGTGTGACAAAGACTGGACGAGACCTGATCCATGTTGTGTGTGTGACAAAGACTGGACGAGACCTGATTCATGTTGTGTGTGTGTGACAAGGACTGGACAAGACCTGATCCATGTTGTGTGTGTGACAAGGACTGGACAAGACCTGATCCATGTTGTGTGTGTGACAAAGACTGGACGAGACCTGATCCATGTGTGTATGACAATATGTGATCCATGAAGTTTGTATGGAAATGACTTGGGCGAGACTTGATCCATGAAGTGAGTATGATAGGACTGGACGAGATCAAAGAAAACGGATTCTGAACAAAAAATGCACAATATTCCACAGATCGGAGCCTTTACAAATTGTCATGTCACTTTGCACATGTCTTGCCAGAGTTACGCTAGGTTCATACCTGTGATCGGGTTTCCCCCCCTGAGCGGAAACCTAATCCGCTTAAAAAAGCGGTTACCCACGGACCCCATAGACTATAATGGGGTGCGCCTGTTTCCACTCGGTTTCCCCCTGAAAAGGGCTGCTTGCAGCGCTTTCCTCTCCGTATTTTTCAAGCGGAATGGGAAACAGAATCCAGGAGTTCAGGTGCAGATGTGAACCTAACCTTACATGATATTTTCTCCTCCATTCGTGTCTAAAGTTTATAACAGTGCTGCTTCCCTACTACCAGAGAGCAGTGCATTATGGGTTCTCAGAAAATAACATAAAAGAGCTCAAGATCTGACTACAGACAGTGCAGACTGACTTCTGCATTGCATTCTGGGAAGTAATACAGATGACAGTGTGATATGATCTATCCAATGAAGATAATACAGAGATTTGGCTTTTGCAGCTTGCCCTCTTTACGTCTCTTGCTGCTCTGGACTTCGGCCTCAGGAATAAGAAGTGCTCCCTGCTGCCACTACCAGACAGACCGATACCACCTGCATCCAAAACTGTAAGTCCTGACATGTAATGTATAGTATTGTATTGTAAAAACTCTATAGTCCAATGGTGAGTTGTTCTTACATATAGTTATCTCTCTACATGGATGAGAACCTCTTCTCTTCTCCACCAATGTTCTCCATGTTCAATGATCATCAATGATACAAAACTTTGGGGGAATAGTTTTTACACCATAAATTAGCATTAAAAAGTCATAATTTTTGACACATGGCTAATCTTGCCTCAAAAGTTCTGACCTGCTAGATGGTGTAGATTCGACTTTCTGGCACATGGAAGACTAGTGGTGCGTGAGGCTCTTAATAAATTAGGTACATCTCTATTCCAGCGCACAGGTGAAGGTTGGAGTGCCCATGATGGTCATTCATGCATAAGATTCAGGAGATGAGGTGTACAGAAAAAGGATAACTCACAGTCTTAACTTAAGGTAGAAGAGGATTAAAAAGCATCCAATTTCTGGAGCCAAAATACCTATGGCGTTACCACTAAAGGTTGGGGCTGAGCTGGCCTATGGCACACCCTTCTCACGGTCTATGTCTCTGTTGATGGGGCAGTCTTCTCACCAAATAGTGTGCAGTACTTTCTCATAAAAACCACAAAGTCTCTACAGGTTCCCTCTGCAAGGTATAGAATAGTAAGGTTGCCCTGTGGGTACTGAGACACAGGTAAGGTCAATTTTGCTCTGGCAGACTCCTCTCTTGACCAAAAGTTGAACAGGAAGTATTCCCATCTAACTTCTGGAATCATGCAGGATTGGACTAGCGGACTTTCTCCAGGCTGTCTTCTAGTCTGGCTCAGTCTTATCTCACATGCATTGGTTCCTCTCGCTTCAGAAGACAGAAGACCCCTAGTCTTCTCCCCCTTCAGTGGGACATACCATCTCTCAGCTCCCAGTCTACAGTGATTCAACCCATTAAAAGTAATGGTGTAAACATGTTACTTAAGGCACAAATTAAAGAGAAACCCTTTTGTAGTGTTCCCAATGAAACAACTCAATACTATGATCACAAAGGTGGAAGGAGATGTCCATCAAGAACCCCCCATGGTCACATCACTCTTGGCATCACTGGCACCATTACACATAGATCATTGCAGGTTCAGTCCAATGCTGAAGACGTGGAGCAGCCCCTTAGTGAGGATGGTGTGTGACATGACCATGTTCTGCTCTTATTTTAGGCTGATAAACGTATCATCCCTTCTCTGGAGCTTGTCATTGAAGACCTGGATGTTGAGAACGTATATGCCCAGGGGGATTATAAGCATTGAGCTGAAGACATGGTGGAGTACAAACAGTTAGAAGCAGTAGATACCAATAACATCAAGTACGCCAGGAAGAAGGTCTTGTCGGAGGGGAAGAGTTACTAGGAACTTTCAGGATCAGATCTCTGTACCCGCCCAAGCTTCTAGGCTTTTTACCAAACTTACCCTGTGCGTTTCTCTGCATCTTCTGTCACTGTACGAATGACTTTCCAACCTGCCAACTGGCCCCACAAGCTTTGTTGGCCATGGATCAATCTCCTTCCCCCAAAGTCTTCTCCCGAAACCAAAGTTGCACCTTGCCCAGGGTTCCTGCCCCTGCAATTTCCACCTTAACTTCTTAAGGGCCTTATACTTTGTACCCAGGGCACACCACGCTGTTTCCTATGGATTCTGGTGGTGCTTAGTCTTAATGCTAGACTGAGACTGCTCTCCTGCCGTCTACATGAACAGTTTATGCAAAGCCGTATACCTGGTGTATTAATAGCTATTTTCTTGACCTGACTTTGGCTATTTCTGGACTTCCCACAGACTATCTCTGGCCATAATGTTTCTGTTGTGGTTAGGTAACATGGCGGCAATGCGGCAGATTTACCCAGTGGAGCCTCCATACTGGTTTTCATTCTGGCTTACGTGTGCCCTACATTTGTTCTTTGGAGACATTAACTAGTTCTGTTCACATGGTTGTATGTTTATAGTAATATGGGCCATGACACTGGCCATGACTGCCTCTGACTTATTTATACCTACCCCCCACCCCTTCCCCAGCCGCCGGACATTGATGCACTGTAGACGGCCATTGTGCCCTTATCATTAGGTATCCCCTAGGGCGCTATAGTCTAGAGTTCTGCTTTTTTTCATACATACCTATACTGCCCCCTGTGCCAGGGCATTTGCTATATTCACCCGTAACCTTCAATGGCTAAGCTTCAAAATCAGAAATCTTTATTGGTATAATTTATGAGTACATTTTGTGCATTTGCTAAGTTTCACTAGAACATCTTCCTTTATGTGCCATTTCTGTACTCAATTTCTACAAGTCGGCTACCATGAATGGGTTTAATGTCCGGGCTGTTTCTGACATTTTATTTTGCTGAAAAACCAATAAAAAAGTATACAAAAAGAAAATTACAGTACAGATATCAAAAGTCATTCTACATCGGGGCAGATATATCAGTCCTTCTACCCCAATTTTCTGACATAGAGGGATAATATTGTGGCACACATTTAGCTCAAGGCCATTTCTTGCACCAAATGTGCATCATAGCCCCCCATACTGCGCCTCGCTCCTCCCATTGTGGGAATGTGGGCGGGCCTGGTGGGCTGGGGCAGGGGTGCCTTGGCCCAACATTTTTATTATAACTCACGCTGGTTTTCTGGCGTGAGTTACAATGGAAATCAACACCAGTTTCTTACGGTCATAGATTTCTATTATGGCTCTGGGACGCTGGGCTGATGTATGAAGAGGCCGGAACTTCTTCATAGATCTCTTATTCCCCGCAACAGTCGGTGCCTTTATTAAGACCGGTGTATGATACGCCAGTCTTAATAAATCTGCCCCTATGAATCATTGGCTCTATAATTTATCATTTTGAGTAGTTCCTTTCCACTTTTACTTTGCAGAAAAACTTCATTTTTTTGTTACAGATTTTGCTGCATTTTTTTCGAGCCAAAGCCAGGAGTGGATTGGAAAGGGATGAGAAATATAAAGGACGTTCTTATAATTCTTCCTTCTGATAAATCCACTCCTGTCTTAGGCCCAAAAAAACGCAGCAAAATCTGAAACAAAATAAGCAGCTTTTCCACAACCCAAGGCTGAGACCACATGTTGTGGAAACGCATTTCTGGCTGTTACGAAACACAGTGCGGGAAAAAACACTGGGCCAGATTTACTAATACTGTCTAAACGTGCAAAGTTAGACTAGATAGTCTGAGACTGTGCCAGATTTATCAAAGTGTCCGATGCTGTGTGATAAATCTGTCATATTCTTAGACTCTCTAGTCTAAGTTTACACCTCCTATTAGTTGGCTTAGTTTACAAAACTTTGGAACATTTTTGGGCCTCACTGTTGCAACATAGACCACACTCACTTTCTGCAAAGTCACACCCCATTTCCGCATCTTTTTGTATGCTGTAAAAGTGTCTGAAAAATTTCACCACTTGCACAAATTTGGTGCAAGGCATGTTAGACTGTTTCTTGGCGCATTTTGCTTGATAAATCGTCCCACCGTGCTTTACAGCCCCAGCAAAGTGATAGAAATTTGGCAAATTTATCATACGCCAGACTTAATAAACGGTCCTACTGGTGCAGGGGCCGAGAGATTTATGAGGAGGCTGCGGCCTCTTGCTATAGACCTAAGTCGTGCTACCATATTTTCTCCTATTGAGACGTCCAGTCCAGAGAAAATTGTCAGCGGTCTTGAATGTTTTCCACTTGTGAATAATCTTTCTCATTGTAGAATGATGGACTTCAAATTGTTTGGAAATTTCCTTATAACCCTTCCCAGATTGATGGGCAGCAGCAGTTGAATCTCTAAGATCATTGCTGAAATATTTCCTCCCTGGCATTGTGTTACCACACTCCTGAATGTTCCAGACCAGCAAACTGCCAAAACTTTTCCTCATATGGAGATGGTGAATTAATCAAGGGCATTTGATTAGCAGCTTCTGGATACTACTTACCGTCTTAATTTCTATGGAAGCAGTAAGGGTGTACTTAATTTTTCACCCACCGATTCAGCATTTTGGCTTTATTTTTGTTAACTACATAATGACATGAAATCTGCAGTGTGTTGTTGAAGTTGGATTTACCAAATGTTAAGATCTTCTAAGTACCATTTTTTTTATGTCCTAATATGTAAAACCATAGAGTGAGGGTGGACTTATTTTCCATGCCCGACCTTCAACCGCTGCACAGAAATATTCAGAAAAAAAATGTTCAACTTTTATTAAACTCTTTACACAATTCTTGGTTGTGCGGATTTCGTCCCCACAACCAGCAAAATTAAAAGAAAAAAAAAAAAATCAGATTACATTCAGAATAAAACACAGTTCACATTCCAGCGGAGAAATAAAACATCATTTCAAGGATAAAGAGTCAAATTTACAGGGCCTCATCTACAGGACCTGCCTCGGAGAAGACGTGGGCTTGTTGCCCATAGCAACCATAATATCTAGGCCACAAAATGAAAGGTAAAATCTGATTGGTTGCTACGAGTATTAAGGCTAGTTTTCTTTTCGTGGGGCAATTACATTTTTTTCACAAAACTGCAATAAAATCTAATCTAGCCTTATATTCCTTATCTGCCATGGGGTGACCCGGCAACATTCATCAGACACTGGTTGTTGGGTCACACCTGTATTTGAAGTAGTGGCTAACAACAGTACGGGTAAATTCATCCATGTTCACACAGAACCTGCTACAAAAATTCATTTCAATTTCGCTAAAAAAAAAAATCAGCTAGCAAAAAACATGTGTCCGACCCTATTTTTGGCTGGATTCTGCCCAAACCTCCCATTTAAGTGAATTGGAGTTGGAAATCTTTATGGTGACCGCAGGAAAAATTCTGCGATGGATTTTTATCTGCGATAGCGGATTTTTATCCGCTGTGTGGTCATGCCAATGGGAGGACGATACTGGCCAGAATTTGGAACTTGGAATATCAGCTCCAAATTCCTCTGTGTGAACACAACCTAAGGCCTCATGTATACGACCGAGTGTGGCGGCCGAGTCCCTCCCGATGGGGTGTCCGATGCGCCGTTCCGATGATTATAGAGCAAGTCCTATCCTGCTCGGTGGCAATGGAACGGTCAATGGGGATGGATGTCATCCAAGTAGCTCCCCCTGGATGTGCACACTCGGTCATGTAGCCTTACTGTTGCTATTGCTTCAGGGGCAATACAGATGCATTCCATCAACTAGTGTATGATTGATGTGACTGGTACACAATGTCTAAGAATCCGCATATACAAAGAAAACATTATTGGATAAATTAGCAGAGAAATAATGACAGCCAGAAATAAAGGAATATTCCAGTTCCCAAAATAAAGCTTATTCCTTGTGTAAGGAATAACAACTTTCCAGTATATTCTTTGTATCTGTTCATTATGGATTCCAAGATGTCCGCTTGTTGTCATTCAATAGAAACCTTCACTGTCCTGGTCATGTGACGGACATACAGGTACAAAACTCCTTAGGGTAAGCACTCATGGTCGGCTTACTGCCCCGCCTAGTCGCAGTAGCCAATGGCTGCACATATTTAAAGGCAATACCTTCTATGTCATAAAACCATGCGACCATTGATGGGTTTCAACTACTATACAACCTTCTTACCCTGATATCTGTACTGCAACAAGCCATGCACCTGTGTGACCATCACATGACCAAGACAGGTATACAGTGAAGGTTCCAACTAAGTGACAGCAAGCAGAGATATGTACGGAGAGTAAACTGTGCATGCCAGGAGTTGTAGTCTCACCACAACTGGAGAGTTATAGGCTACATACAACAATCTTAGCTTTTATCACATGCTGAGATTTGTTATACTGGTTTCCGGGTCTTGAAAGTTTGGCGCAATTGTCATTGTTTTAGTGGTATTAATTATTAAAGCATAAAAATGTTATTTATTTATTTATTTGCTTTTTTTTCATAAATCTATAATGCTGGTGAAGAGAGCAAACTTTGTCATAGACTTCACTAAAGAAAAGTCCCTGTGTCTTTACTTGTTATCTGAGTGATTCTGGTCTGTACTCCATACACAAGCAGTGTCAGTTTACAAAGAAGTCTATGGAGAGGGGAGGAGGAAAGAGACAGAACTATGAGGCCATCTTAATGGGTCACATCTGTCAGGAGAAGGCTGGATAGTAATTACCTGTAAGTATCTATATCCTTAAGTATTTCTCCTGTCTTTACTTGTTATCTGAGTGATTTCAGTCTGTACACCATACACAAGCAGTGTCAGTTTACATAGAAGTCTTCGGAGGGGGGGGGAGACAGATATATGTGGCCATCTACAGCATTACATGGGTCATTTCTGTCAGGAGAAGGCTGAATAGTAACTCCTGTGTTGTGAAAAAGAACTGTCTCTCTATTGTGCAGCTATCTCTCTGCTTTGATCTCCTCTCCATAGACTTCTATTGTACAGATCTGATCAGTGGCAGACAGAGGCAAATAAATGAAGAATCAGGCATGTTTCTATAATAAAGTATATTACAAAGTTTGATCCCTTCACCTGCACTATGGATTACCTACACTTTAAACCTGTGTAATATTACAGTGCGAGACCTTTCCGAGCAGCTATATTTTAGGAGCATTACCCCCAATCTCCTATATAGTGTATAATAAATATGCGGTTTGTACATTGGTAAAGCTCTGCAGAATCTCTTTGGAATTTTTTCATGAGTTTTTTCTTTACATCGTGTAAACAAGGAATGTTCTTACGGCAATCCTTCATAGAGTCAATGGTGCAAATGAGACAGTGATCCCCTACTCTAAGAATGGGGGATCCGTCTCTATAGTGGGACACCCCCTTTAAAGGAATCATGTTGTATAAATGTTACTTCATATTACTGCTATACAACCTTGCGTATGGAAACCATCAGGTCACATTTTTTTTATCTAGAAAGTTAAAAAAGCGAAATGACTGTGCAAAATGAAAGGTTAGTATTTTGGAAATTTGTTGAGAGGACATTTCAGCGGTCACCCCGACCCTGACTCCCTTCCTCTTTCCTGGAGAATAATATCAACAGGATGTGCCTGACTTTGATCATGCCAATTAACTATAGTGCGATCTTAGGGCGCGTTCACACTGCATTATGCAGCTCATGTCAGTATTGACAATATATCCCATATCCTAGACATGGCCAACATTCCCTAAACAGGTACTGCAGAGTCTTCTCTACCCTTCAGCTGAAGATCTGTGTAAGGCTCTGTTCACACTGCCATTTCCATTATAATGGCACTGGCAGATCTGTCATCTGTCAAAGGAGTCTTTGAACAGAGCCTCTGACGGTAGTGTGAACCCTGCCGAGTCAGACTGCTAGGTTACTTGACAACCCTTTGCTAAGTTATAAAGTACCTAAACAGGTGCTGCAGCCTCATCCCTGTGCCGATGACATCACATTTATCAATCACATGGTACAGTAGCAGCTCAGTCCCAATCAAGTGAATGGGACAGAGCTGCAATACCAAGCACAGCCTCTATGCCATGAATGGTGCTTTGCTTAGTATTTAGTGACCTAGTATTGCTGCTCAGTCCCATTCAAGTACTGCTGTTGTTCAAAGTGACTAATGAACGTGACGTCATTGACACAGGGAGGAGGCTGCAGTGCCTGTGAGCGCCACAGCCTGGGTGGTGGAGTCCCACTGATCACATATTGATAACCTGTCCATTACATAAGTCACAGAAAACCCCTTTAACTGCCCCTCCTCTCACTCCTGTAACTCCGCCCCCTGTGGCTTTCATTTACAGCCTGACCCAGTAAACCCACGCCTGTAATCTGATTGGTTGCAACTGGTAACTCCTCTCTAGTCTTTGTCAACCAATCAAACAACAGATCTTTTCTATCAGCCAATCAGAAGATATAAGCAATGTCCTGATTGGCTGCCTTGCCTGCAATAGTCTATATTAATCTCTCCCAGTTATTTCGTGCTGCCCCATCCTATTAGACTTTCCCATATTTTATAACCTCTTATTTTGGAATATTTTACATAAAATATAGTTACAACCTCACTGCGATATCCTATGGAAGGATTTCTATCCTACAAATAGATATATTTATACTGCATTTAGCTGTATGTTGTATTCACATTCCTTTTGTATATAGCGGCAGTATAGACGGTGGCGGAGTTCCTCCACGTGTCACATGATCTGTACATTGCCAGCACATTAACTTGACATGCTCTCCAGGAAGTCAGATTCCACGTATTCTTCGAGATCTCTAAGGACCCTCGTAGTGTCTTCTACTGGGTATTCCACTGAGATGTCCTGGTCAGGAGAAGGGGCTGCTCCTCTTCCCTTCGCTTTGAATACCACGCTGAGAGTCCTGAAAAACGGCATGAGCTGCGTGATCTTAGATATAGACCGGAGACTGAGAAGTGGGAACTCCGTCCTCTTCAGATCTGAGCTTTCCGCCATGATTTCCTGAAAAATAACAAGGTATTAAGCAGAGCTGAAAAATTTCCACAAGTGAATGACCACCATCAAAGCGGAATTACAGTCTGTATCAAGTTTCACAGCTGCGTTCACAATACTGCAGGCTTCAGAGCTGAAATCTGTATACAGCTTGTTGTGTGTTCTGAAGATCTGTAGGGAAATTATGTTTACACCGAGGGCTGTACAATAATCTGGGGGTGGGAAAATCTCTCATCTGCCACTTACATGATAGGAGCTCAGCTATGGTATACTGCCAGGACTGTAAAGTCGGTAGGCCAAACCCCTGACTCCAACTCCTCTATTTTATTGCAGCCTGACTAACTTCACGGCCCTGCTGACAGCTTGAGGGTGGTTTCCAAAAACAGCCAGCAGATTTCTGAACGCAGCTCTGAAGTACATCAGTATTACACATACTTTGTCCAACCAAGTCAACTCATCCTCTATCCGCAGGATTGCAGATTGATAGGGGTACAACTGCTGGGACACCCACAAGAACGGGGATTGTTTGCACCCCAGTCTAAATAGAGTGGTGGTCAGTAAGGTGCACCTCTACGCTATTCATTTTAATGGGACTGCCAGAGATAGCCTAAGTCCAGCGCCCGGCTATGGAGAGGGTCTGACCACCACATCATTCAGACTGTGGAGCCCCAACATTCTTGTGATTGGTATAGATCCTTGCGCTTGGACCCTCACCATTCTGCAAATCATTCCCTATCCTGTGGATAGGAGATACGTTGCTTTGATTTAGGGACAATCCTTTTAAAGGGGTTGTGTGACAGCATGCACAGGATAGGGAATACTTGTCAAATCGCTGGGGGGGCCGACTGCAGAGACTCCCAGCAATCAGGAGCCCAAAAGTCCCCCTGCATCCTCCCTGTGAATATAGTGCACTTGCTTCACGGTGCTGTATTCATTGTTGCTGCTGGGACCACAATCACAGTGAATTGGGCACCAGCCACACAAGTGCACAAGCACCCCATTGATAGGGAGGATTCAGGGGACTTTCTGTCCCCACTCTCCTAGTGGTTGGACCCCCAGCGATTTCACATTGTAAGATATGGAATAATTGTATGCATTGGCGCAACCCCTTTAAGGTTTGCTTTGGGCTTTTTAATGGGTTTTCCAGCCCCAAGCAGCTGGAAATGGTAAGAAATGACAAAGAATACAGTACGTTACCAACCTCCTGCCATCCTCAAGCCAATACTTCCCCATCCCCGGCCAGTCTTTGTTTTGTAGGCTCCAGCAATGACAAGGTGACACAGTTGAGGTCACCGCTCCTAGGACAACAACTCTGGAGCCGGGTGAACAGAGACCAGCAAAGAAGCAGATGGGCAGGGGGTAATTGGGGTGACTACTCCGCCCCGTGTTATTTTATCACACTTTCAAGAGGCTGAAAAATCCTTTAAATCTATCTACAAAAAGAGGAATAAGAATGGTGATGTCATGTAAGTGGTCAGGACACGAGTTCCGGTGGTGATGTCAGTGTGTATGATACTAGGCCGCCTCTTCTCATAGCTCTCGCATGTGTAACAAACACGGATCTCCACAAATCTCCTTTTACCCCTTGCACTGTGTGTACAGGTACAAGACAAGAGAGGACAGATTAGATACGTACCCCAAACCTCAACCTCATGAGCTCCAGGATGCGAACCACATGAGGTTTACATTCCTGGTGATTTTCTACCATGTCTGCTGCCGGGGCCACACACGACTCTGTGTCCACTTCAGGAACAAAAGCCCATCTGTACCTGAAATACGGCAGAAAGCAGAGTGAACAAGACAGAATGATCTAAAATACTACAGAACAAGGTCATATTCAGGATCCTACATGTTATCGGGTGTCCCACTAGAATACCGAACATCCATAATCTGCTGGGGTTGTCCTTGACCCACGGGTAATGGATACTGATGACTTATCCACCTAAGTATTAAACTGGTGGGGGTCTGACTCCCGTACCCCACACTGATCTGCTAGTATACGGCCAGGTATACAGCCAGAAGCAGCTCTGCTGCTACTGAAGTAAAGGCACCAGTACAGTGTACAGAGCCAGAAGCTTTATACAGTATATGTGTAAATAACGGACACACAATGGATCCCATTATAGACAATGGCTCCCCCTGAGATCTGTTGTCTGGCATTAGATGGACTGTTTCTCTGTCCAGAAGGGACACAATGATGCAGATGTGAACATGTCCTAAACAACAAAAGGGGATGTGGTACTCACATGAACTAGCCTGTAGGTAGGGGTCTCAGGGGCCACATTGTATAAAGCTTTTTTGTCTTTTTTGTTATAGATCATGGGACTGATCTTGTTAAAGTATAAGTAAACCTTCCTTTATGATGTCATAAATCTATAGTATACAACATACATCACTGAAGAAAAGTGCCCATGACTTTAACTATTACTCCTGTCTTCACCTCCGATCTGAGAGATCCTGTCCTATACTCTGTACACAAGTAGTATCAGTTTACAATGAAGTCTACGAAAAGGTGGAAAATGGAGGAGAAAGAGAGAGACAGAGATATAAGGCTGTCTACAGCTGGATAGTAATCCTTGATAATCCAGCTGTGTTGTATAAGAAAACTGTTTATAGTTCAGATGTCTCTCTGGTTTGAGTAACGCTACTCTTCTTCCTCCCTCCCCTCTCCATAGACTTCTATTGTACAGATTTGATCAGTGGCAGAAGGAGGCAAATAAGTGAAGACAGTCACTTTTCTTTAATAAAGAATATTACAAAGTTTGTTCCCTTCACCTGCTCTATGGATTTATTATTATTTATAAATAATAAAAGTTACTTATAATTGTCAGGCTTACTGTGCGATATTCATGTACTGCTGCTTAGCTATGACTAAGGATGGGCGAACCTTAACAGATTCGATTTGTTTCCGGTTCAGATTGTTTGGCACAATGATTCATGTTGGGCTGAACAAGTTCGGATGTCACTATACAAAGACTTATGGGCTGCAGCCCTGACGTTCTCTTTTATTCCCTGTTGTCATCCCATTTACATACACTAGATGCAGATTGTCATCAGCTTCACCATAGAATCTAAGCCAAAATCCATGTGAAATCTGACATATCTGAATATACCCTAACACCTGGTACATTTTAATAACAGTCTACAAAAGTTCCTAGAAGTGATAGAAAGTATTTGGGGACCTACATCTGAAATAGAGGCATCTTATCCGGAGGGAAGGACAGCGCCGTGTCTAGGAACTTGGATGCAGATAGATACAGGTCGAGGCCGCTCTGCTGGATTTCCACGTACACCGGGCCGTTGCTCTCGCTCGCTGCTGCTTTCTGTTTATTTGCTTTGCTGTTCCTGCACAATGTAATGTAATGTCAATGAATACATGACCAAAGGCTGTAAGTGGTATGTGAGCACTATTCACATTACTACGACATGACAGTGTCAGAGTAGTAACAGACATCAGTGATATCCATCAGATCTTACTTTGCCGTGGTCTCTTCTTCCATCAGATCATCCTGAAGTTGGACGAATGTGTGTATCTAAAGACAAAAGAGATGGCATCAAGACAGACTGGCACCCAAACAGGTTCCCAGGCCCACAGAGCCCGGGTCAGTGTGGCAGTAATGCTAATCTTATTAATGTACTATGTGTCATTCACTATGGTATGGGTACAAGTTTATTGCACAGCAGGGGTAGGGGCTCTGATGGTCACAGTTTGGGTCGGTGGTCTCTAACCTGTGGCTCTCCAGCAGATGCAGAACTACAACTGCAGGGCATGCAGGGAGAAGTCGGTCTGCAACAGCTGGAGAGCCACTGAACTAACATCACTTAATCAAACCATCCAGTCCAGAAATCTGGTGTAAAAAAAGTGGTAAAATAGAGATTTGAGACATCAAAATTTTCCCCACTCATTCCACTTTTGCAAAAATGGGTGTGGTTAGCCTGTGTAGCTGTCTGTCCACCATTTTTGTCAGTACTTAGAAGGGTACTATTGTCTCCTTAAAGGGGTTGTCCAGAAATGATTGTTTTATGGCCTACCTTTGGAATTGGACATATATATGTAATCAGTAGGGGGGGGGGGTAGCAGTAGGCCTCCATATAGATCAGCTGTTACGGGTATGTCTGGTCTGTGTATTATACAGTGCACAGAGCCGGAAGCAGTTGGCTACGGCCCCTGTATAGTGGCTGGTCCCGGCACTGCAGCTCAGCTCTCTTTGAAGTCAATGGTAGCCTAGCTGCTGTACCAGTGACCAGCCACTATACAAGGCATGGAGCCAACTGCTTCCGGCTCTCTGTGCACTGTATAATACACAGACCAGATGTATCCTGAACAGCTGTGTGGGGGCCGACTGTCTATTCCTTTTGGAAAACCAGGTATTGATCTATGGGGAGTTACCTTCCAAAAGGTGGCACTAAAGCAAGTTCTCCTTTCTCCGTTTTCTCAGTTTTATCAAATGCAAATTTTTTTTTAAAGTTGCCAAAACTGTTGCAATCTCACTCCAGTAAGGGAGAAGGGGGTTACTGGTTTCCTAGTTTTGGCTTTTATATATTCCAGAACATTGCCTTATACTCACCAGCTCGGTCACCATAATCGGCCACAATGAGGTCAGATGCTGTGGAGAAATTCTCAGTAACAAGACACGGAAAAACAGGAACATCTGTGCCGCCATAATGGGCGTCTGCCCTAAACGGATATTTTCTGTCAGACGCTCTGAAAAATAAAGCAGGTAAATGGAACTTCCGAATCTGCAACATCAAAGTCTTTATATACCGTAGCAATATCCCATGGAGGGCCCATAGAGGGAGGGGCCCCTCTGAAGTCGAGGTCTCCTTGCACATGGGTGCGTAAACTTGTGCAGGGCTCCTCCTCTCCACAAGCTCCAAGATGGGAACCCAGCACCATGGACAATGATGCTCGCTTCTACAACAGTACAAGTAAGGCTATGTTCACATCTGTCCTTCTGGCGCAGAGTTCGTGCATGTATGACTTTCGTCCGGACCCCCACAGTTCTGATATTGATGTCATATTCTAAGGACAGGTCATCAATACGCAAAAGCTGGACAAACCCATTAAAGGGGTTATCCAGAATTTAGTACAATCTGTGGGGTGACTGGGGGATAGGGGGAAGTGAAAGGGGAAAAAAAAAAAAAGCATACTTGTCTGTACCCAGGGCTTTGTCTGCCACAGGTCCTCTGACTTTCATGTGCTGAGGCAGCAGCGTTAGAAGCCCTGAGGCTCATGTGACCATTGAGAGCAATCACTGGTATGGAAACGGTGATATATGTAAGTGACATCACTGATCCACCCCAGCAACTGCTGAGCCCACTGATCGGACTATTCAAGCACGTGAGCTTCAGGATTTCTGGTGTGTGATGGAAAGGGGAATGGTGGCAGACGATGGTGTGCCAGGGACAGGCGAGTATGCTTTATTTTTTTCTCCTACACCCCCTCACTCTTGGCCATCCCACGGGTTGCACAAAATCCTAGATAACCCCTTTAACTCAACATAACAGAATATCTGAAAAGGGGTTTTCTGGTTTTGTACATGAGAGTCCTTCTATAGTGACCTTGTATCAGTGGCAGGTAGAGGTGGTACTGATCCAGTTCTCCGCTGAATACGGCAAAGCCTTGGCGCTTTAGTAACATTGCCTTCTGCTCGCTGCTGGGGTAAAGCTTCAGAGAGCTGCATGGCATGTCTATAAAAATAAGAAGGTGGTACATGAGAAGAATATAAAGAATATATGTGCACCCGTCTGATCAGGTCAAGTTTCTTCTTGCACAAACAGCGCCACTCTTGTATATAGGTTGTGTCTGGTATTACAAGTCCAGTTAAATTAAACTACCTGAATGTAGTGGACAACTTGCAGTCCTGTTTTAAGCCAGTAGATGTAACCTTCATATCTAGCTCTTTAAATTCTCTTCTCAATGTATTACTACTATGGGCTGGAGTCCATCAAGGGTGATCGCTAGTAGTTGAAAGACCCTTTCTGAGTTGTTCATCAGTTATGCTAAGGCCCCACATAGAGAACCGCAGCTAAAAAAAACGCATCAGAAATGTATTGCTTTTTTTCATGTGCACCGGACCGCTGCAGTCACTCACCGCTGTCAGCCGTATACAGCTCAGATGTCATGTCACCATTGCAGCCGCTCTGTATACAAACAGTGTGGCGGAGGTTACAGCCGGCCCAGAGCAGGAACAGAGAGGAGGATGGAGGTAGAAGTACTTTTTATTTTCTAACCCTCCCCTGCTGTCTTAATTTATTAGAATATAAAATTCTAGACAACCCTTTTAATTAATTTTTTTTTTTCACCACCATTAGGGGGCGCTCACAGCATAGTGTTTTATAATCGTGTTCACTTCCTATTCTAAACCCATGTCCATTAACTCCTGCACTACCCCAATGTACCAGGAATAATAGATGTTACCCTGGGTCACCAATGATCTGATTTCTATAATGGGGAGGGGAGCATTATGAAAAATACTATAAAAAATCCTGAATCTGACCTGGTTAGAGTACAAAATGAAAAGGACTTACTCATTAGATCTTTAAACATGGTCTTCTCATGGGTTAAAAAGTGGTCGATGATAGATTTCCAGCTATGAAACAAGAGCAAGGACAGTAAATACATATTTCTAGGTAAAACACACACATATATAGATAGATAGAGCAGGTAATATATAGATGTAATACATACCGTAGCACTAATAACAAAACCCTATAATCGAGGGCCCCACGATTACTTGACTGCAGGTAACATGTCAGAGGACAGGAGTGTTTTGGGATGACCAGTCAAATACAATAGAGGAAGCCATCCATATAAACAATAGCGCACCAACAGGCCGCAACGCTCCGCTGTGAACAGGATGTCCATAGGCTCACATTGTAAGCAAAGGTATAGGGTGCAGTATATGTTTTCAAGTACAACAGACTGCAAAAGAAAATATATACTGATGTCTATAGGCCCAGTGGAGGCCACCCAGGCTCTCTTATGGCCTGTGTCAGGTGGATCCTATAGAAGGATATGTTTTATATACGTGCCAAGAGCTTTCTCTGTGCATATGGCAAGCGGATACTACAAAGCTCAGCTGTGAGAAGTGTTAGGTCTGCATGGGTTTTATATTCACTGACAGCAGGCAGAAATATTAAAGGAGTTGTCCTTTGTCCTAAGGATAGGACCATAAATATCTGATTGGTGGGGGCTGAGAGCCGGCCCCCGCACAGATCAGCTGTTCAGGGATGTTCCCGGTCTGTGTACTCCATGCCCTGTATAGTGGCCGGGTGCAGTTACTTCAATGGGAGCTGAGCAGCAGTAATGGTGCCCGGTCACTATACAGGGTGCGGAGCCATCTGCTTCTAGCTCCATGCACTGTATAGTACATGGGCCGGAAACCCCTCTGAACAGCTGATCCTCATTGGTGGCTGATACTACAGACCACATCCTCTATTCACTGACATACAGCAAGAAATAACTCAAGAACATGACGATGACAATTCTTACTGAATGCAAGATGTATCCATCTGGAAAAACCCGGGATCCATGTACAAGTCCAGAACCTCCTTCTTCCAAGCCCGTTTGGTGTAGGCATACCCGCTGAGGCTGCTGAGGAGCTGGGCACCGGCACGGAAACTGGGGGCATTGTATGTACTGAAAATAGATGTAACATAGGACAGGTAACTAGTGTATTATCTAGGACTGTACAAGCACCTCTCCATACTGCTCCACTACTATTCTGGCGTACAAGGTGTAATAAATCTGCCCCATTAATACGTACGGTAAGAGTGTTGTGGGCATGCTCTGTGACCTGGGAAGAGGTCAATGTGCAGGGGGGGAGGAGGAGAGCTGTCCGCATTTCCTATTGGATTCTGTGTTCTCTATATATAGATGATACCGGTTAGTGTAATCCTGCCTGTTCTGATAATAAGAGGAGTGCTGAGAAGTGATCTCATCAGAACAGGAAGTGCCTGACTGTTATCTGGCTCTGTGGTATACACAGGACAGTGGATAAGAGTACAATTGCTGGGGGACCTAGCCCCAGTGGTCGGGCCCCCCAGCAATCACGAGAATGGGGTACCAAAAGTCCCCCTACAGCCTCTTTGTGAATGGAGCACCTGTGTGCTTATATGGCCAGCACTCCATTCACTTCTATAGGTCTGCCATGACTGTAATCTCTGGCAGCGCTCACAGCCCCATAGAAGTGAATGGAGCACCAGTCACGCAAGCGCACTGGTTTCCTTCACAAAGAGGTTTTAGGGTATTTTCTGTCCCCCGTTCTCCTGATCGCTGGGGGCCTGACCGCTGCGGGTGCTGTGGATAGGGGATAAGTGTCCTTTTTGGTACAACCCCTTTATGAATGTGTCATTGTCTGATGATACCTTCCTTTTAATACATGTACATATGAGGTATTCTTTACTTTCTGGAGGCAGTCCTGAGCATGCTGACCCCTTCACCTTCTCAGCAGGACAGTAGCATGGAGACATGAGGAGCGGCATGGTGTAACTACTACTACCAGCTCTGCCTTCTCTGCTGTGTGCACACTGTGAACCTGATCTGATCAGTTGAGCTATTTGAGACAAACTGGTTCTTAGATGGCACACGGCCCAGAAGTAGGTCACACTTTGACAAAAATAACAAGTTCTTGTCGTCACATGACCCATTTCTGAATCCTACCACGTTACAATGTCATAGGATCCCAGAAATAAGGCTCGCTAAAAATCCGCCTGCCACTGGGTGGAGAAATCATTTCGCAAAAACTCTATTACATTGTGCTGATGTTTGCAGTCCTATATCTGACTACTCCAGGTAGACATACTTGTGATTTCGCAGATAGGGAAAGACAAAGTAGAGGAGCCTGGATATTAAAGGGACAGCCTTCTCCTTCTCATCACTTCTGTAGACCATGTCCAAGAGGGTGGCCAAGACCTATAACAAAAAAGATGAGTTACCATATTATACATGACGGCCATGTTGTCGATGTCCCCTGTAATCCCTTCTCATGATGTAAGGAGTGCAAAATACAGCAGCACTCACCTCTGCAAGCAGCGACAGCGCATGGACACTATAGACGGATGGGGCGGATGCAGACACCATGGATGACTGAGCAGTAGCGTTATCGTCTATGAAGAGAACATACACAAGTCATAGATCACATGACATATCACTTATAGGCTTAGCAGTGGTCTCATCTTCCTGCTGCCCTGTGCTGTACATGCACCTACAGGGGCACACAGGGGCTTCCTTGCTTCCACCCTGCCCAAATGACAACATTATTTCTGCTACCACTAGGGGGACCTGTATATTGATGTATTATAGAATTCAATGGGAGCTGCATAAATCCAGAAGTAGTGGGCTGCAGGCTACATGCTCACGACCGACCAGGTGTGCACACCGAGGGGGGGGGGACTAATTTCATAGCGGAATGCACATCTGAGTGTCAGCCGTTCCCCATTGACTTGAAATGGGGGTTTCCGTTTCTTTCTATACTGATGCCGTATGAGGATAGGAACTGCTCCATAATCTTCAGAAAAGATTAGAGCATCGGTCTCCCATCAGGAGAGACTTTGTCTGCACACTCGGTTATGTGCATGAGGCTTTATCGTTTAAAGGGGTTTTCTGAACTTTGTGTTTTTTTGATAGATTTGTTTTGGGGGCTGACATCCGTCCCCTGAACTGATCAGCTGTTCAGAACTGCTGCCAGGCCCAGTAATATACAATATACGGAGCTGGAAGCAGATGGCTCTGTACACTGTATAGTGGCCATGTGGTGTTACTGCAGCTCAGTTCCCATTCACTTTAAGGGGAGGAGAGGACAGAAAAAAAAGCCGGGAAAACCCAATTGAAAAGGAGTACCAGTATGTCCTTATACCGCTGGTGCTTAGAGTGCCAAATCTGTCAGTATCAGTCCCAGTCGTTGCTCTGTTTATCATCTTACCGGAGAGGAGTCTGGGACACTGTGCAGTTCTGGCACTGGTGGCTGCTGCTATATACCGGTTGTGGGGGTGCAAGATCTGAGATTGATGACCTATTCTAAGGATAGCTCATCAATATCCTAAGACTGGACAATCCTTTAAATATATTGACTATTTTTTCACTTAGTCTGGACTGGTGACGTTGTATCTGCATCTTACAGTATAATAACCCATTTCTCACCATAAAGTTCCCCATCGGCATCCGCTTCATCCAGAGACACCTGGGGCTGAGCCTTCACCTCCAAATTTCTGCTCAGCCAGCTGGTCTGTTCCAAGGATGACCCTGCCACATTTCCCACCACCTCCAGGATCTTCTGGGTCACCTCCTGTAATGAAAGTAGAGAAGTTTTCTAGAGCGGCTCCATTGTAACATTATGCTATCTCATTTATGTGTGGCATGTGGCCCTATTAACCCAAAGCACACCAAAAGAGTGCCCGACCCTGGACTGACACTGGATATGAACGCAGCTACGGGGATCAGATTTGCTATGACAAACGCTCACAGGTTAGTCAGCAGGGACTGAGCCCCTACAGTACTGCTGGCAATGGCACCTTCTCCAGATCCCGCACCCATTGTTTCATGTTGTCTCTAGTGGTTTAATCTTATTCCTCTATCCAATGGGGGCCCCGAGAGGATCAGGGGTCCAAAGCTAGTGGTCAACAGCAGCACTGATAGTCTAAGGGTATGTTCACATGGCGGAAAATGAAGAAAAATTCCTCTTCCCATTTTCCACCATCATATTCGGTCGCGGTCAGATGAGTGGGCAGGGAGTCTTGAGCTGCGGAATACGCAGCAAGATCGAGCAAAGAAAAAAGGAAGGCAGATTCAGGGTGGACATGCTGTGGATTCGGGGGTGGAATCCAGCCACAAATTAGAAGCAAATTTCTATGTATAAACGTACCCTCACACCCTCATAAATAAGAGACATGACAGACAGACAGCGCTCTTTTACCTGCAGATCCTTTTGGTCTTTCTTGTTGTCCAAGTTTGGGGTTCTGGTCACAAAGTCATTCAGTATACTGTCCGGAAACAAGGACAACGTGAGGAATCATAATAAGCTTATATGCAATGCTATACCAAATATACACCACCCACTGACACTGAGGACTGCTACAGATGGGGCATGCTCATGTACGCCCCCTACTGTCTTTAAACATGCTTTTTGACCCCAGGGTAAGTTTTTATACTGTTGACCTACTGTAGGTCAACTGGTTTTATACTGCTCCTATTCAAGTACTAGGCGTAGAGTGGCAGCTCTGTCCACTATATAGTCGGGGTACTGCGGCTGACATCTATGGGAGTTAGAGAAAGAGCCAAGCCAGCTGCATCCTGCACACCTCCATATGTCTTGCTGTTCTTCTGGTGCATCGGAGGACCAGTAGACTGGAAAAACAGACACCATAGGGTGAATTCTGTGATGGACACAAACGTAGCAACAGGGACCCCATTGACTATAATGGAGTCCGTCCTCTCACCATGGTGTTGTTTTTTTTAACTAAAACAGTCAGACAAAAAAGTGAGACTTGCAGGACTTTTTTTTGTTTGGCGATATCTGATGGACACTAAGACGGAGTCTCCGACGCAGATGCGAACCCAGCCTTAGATCCTTCTATCACGCCCATAGACTTTAGTGGTTTTGTTTCAGCAAACCTGAACCCCTGTCCTCCTGATGAGATCCCCACCTATTTGTTGTGATGGGAAAACCTCTTAAAAATTTTTGAGGAAATCCTTTAAGGAAGGAGCTCAGCTGCCGGCGTAGGGAACATACAGGACATCTGATCTGTCCACATGGTATTTACTCTGAAAGCTCCTACACATATAATATACATACACATATGTTCACGTGTAGCTTAGTCATACAAAACACATAGTAAATACAGGAATTCCTTCAAGGTGACTAACGTGACTTCTTATCTTACATGACAAGATGCTGATAGAATTGGACCCAAGAGACTTGCATACAATATAGGGGAAGACAGAAACCAATGATGTGGGTTCTATTACACAGCGAAGGGTGGGTTCAAACTTGCGCCGGAGTCCGTCCCCCGCGAATCCGACCTAAATGTTGGAAAACTGTATAGGGACAGGATAGGGGAAGGTTTGCGACGCATTGCTTAAAACCCCATTCACTTGAATGGGGTTTTAAAGTAATGCGCGGGTGTGCGCTTACACCCTCTGCGCTGCGAAGCCTTAAGTTTTAAGCAATGCGTCACAAACCTTCCCCTATCCAGTGCCTATCCAGATTTCCAACATTTAGGTCGGATTCACGGCGGACAGAGTGCCGGCGCAAGTGTGAACCCACCCTAAGGGGCAACGCTCATAAACTAACACCAAACTGGAAAGCTGGCTATACACTTTATAGCTATCTCGCCTGACATGCACCTGGCCCACAAGTCTCTCAGCTTCCTTCCTCCTCTCCCTCACTGGCCCTCCACAGATCAGATATTTATGGCCTAAGGATAATGCCACATGCATATGACAGAGTGTGCATCCGAGTTGAGGTCCGAGTTAATCACGGAAGCTCCATAGACATGAATGAATCACAGAATACACTCAGAAGTCACTCCAAGTGTCATTCAACTGCATTCTGTGATAAACTAGGTCCCCAACTCGGATGCATGGGGTCTAAGGAGAGCTGGATGTGGGTGACCTGATAAAACCAGATAAAATAATCTCAGATAACATGGCCGACAATGGGAGCGGTCGGGTCTTTGTGTAAGCTAGAAATGATCACAAAGTGATAATGTAATGTAGAATGACGTTGTTACCTCAAGAGCAGGAAGAATCCTGGAGGAGCCAGATTTAATGGGACACATTCCTTCAATAGGATCAGCAACGACTGGAAGTTTTCCTGCATTTCAGATGGTGAAAGCCTGGAAATATAAGAAGAGACACTGTAAGGCTCTGTTCACATCACATTTTAACCCTATGCTTGGCATATATATTGAGTTTCCTGTTGGCTTCCATTGGGCTGGTACCTTTTTGCTGCGTAGAACACGATTATATACAGAGACATCCCTCTGGGAAACATATACCATATGGGATGTGTTTCTCAACATGGAGCCTATAGTTCATATAAACCACTGTATGAGTACATCAGAGTCTTTCGCTGCAAGTATACAGTACCGTGCAAAGTTTTAGGCAGGTGTGGAAAACAGTAAGAAATGTTAATAGTTTATTTTTGTCAATTAACAAATTGAAGAAAAGAGAAATGTAAATCCCATAAATATTCGGTGTGACCTTTGCCCTTTGGAGGAGGAGTCCTGGAAGTGATGATCCGGCCCCCACAGATATAGCCCTGATCTCATCATCATCCAGTCTGTCTGGGATGACATGAAGAGACAGACGGATTGGAGCAAGCAACATCCACAGAAGATCTGTGCTTAGTTCTCCAAGATGGCGGGAACAACCTCCCTGCCGAGTCCTGCCAAAAACTGTCTGCAAGTACCGAGAAGAACTGATGGAGGGCAAAGGGCAAACCAAACTTTTAACCCTTCTATTTCTGAAAGCATTCTTAGCTCGCAGCATTTTTCCACACCTGCCTAAAACTTTTGCATGGTACTGTATGCTGTGAAATCCTTTGGATATATATAGCATGCCTAAAATATGAAGTAAACATAGTCTATACTGATCAAGTACATGCTGGCCATAAACAGGAGCTGAACAGCTATCCCTTCAGACTGCCCAATAAACATACAACCTTGGTTTGGACAAGATGACCGAGTGACCTCTGCCATGATGAGGAGCCTGGCCTGGGCTCCCACTGATAGGATTCGGACCTGTGCATGTTGCTGGTTTCCTACAATGCTTACCTTTGTATAAACGCAAAGCTGAACTGAAGCATCGGGATATCGACTAGTGATGCCTTCTAAAGAAAGCGGAAGAAAAAACACAATTAATAAAGATGGTGGGGGTTGTCCTACAAATGGGAAGACGCTACAGCGTGTCCAACCAATACCTCATCTCCTTTTATCTGAGGAGGCTTCTTCACCACCTCCTTCACAAGCTGCAAAATAGTGTCGGTCTTCAGTGTCTTCAGAGTGCACACCAGGTCTACCAGGGTCAGCTGAGCCTCGCTGGGCACCGGAATAATCTACAGGGACAAGACAATATCAATGTGTCTGGCTGGCTGGTGGTCAGGGGTATATCATACGCTGCTGCTCTTTTATGTATACTGTTCTTACTTCTTGCACTGCAGCCTATCTGCTTCTAAAAAGACGTCAACTTGATTTTTAGTTTTCCACCACTTTATTTTCCTATGTTTGGATTCCATGATTTTTACAAGGACAGTTAGAGGCAGTACCATCTTTTCCTGCTGGAGTACACCATCATTATCCTCTCCTCTATACTTCGCTCAGGCAGACAAATGGTCATCCCCTTCATTATAACTGTGTGACAGGAGTTGTCTAATCATCAGCAGTGACTGTAATAGGAGTTTATGTGTCCCTACCTCATCCTGGGGAGACCCTGTGCGGGACAGTCCACCATACAGAACGTTCTGGTGGCTGTAATGGCACATAAATCTCCATAGACTCAAGTAACGTAACCAGTCTGTCTCAGATCAATTATGTCTTCAGTTCAAGGCAAAATTGTTACAGAACTGAGCGTAGGGAAGGGTCAAGGAGATTGGCAGAACTCACACCAGGTCTTTCCGACAACCGCATTAAAGGGGTTATCTGGGGAGTAGTAACACTTACCAGTTAAAGAGGACCTTTCACGTCCTCTGGCACCGGCGGTATTATATACCGCTAGAACGCGGACAGTGCGCTGAATTCAGCACACTGTTAGCTTTCCCGGTATGCGCCATGGTGCCGAAGATATCGGTGACATTAGTTTCAGCACTGATACCTCTCCACTGTCAGAAGGGCGGGCCTTACAGCCTAGTGTCATCCCTGGACGGTAAGGAACGCCTCTTGACACTACTCTTGAATAGCCTTTGTCATCGGAACCCAAGCGGTTCCAGTCTCTGATTGTCAGGAGATGTCTGAATGAATTTAATTTATTTGAGCCCGATAAGAATAATCACAAGCACAAGGTGTTCTGTAGGATAATTCTCTTCCCCTTTATTGAGGCTGTGCCCAGGATTATATAGGAAAATAATGGCTGTATGCCAGCTTACACATCACAAGATCATACATACATCATATAAACACTTGGAATACAATTGGTCCAAAATAAGTAGGCGTTCTGCATGGCCAGCACGTGGACATCCGGTTTCCGCCATCTTAGATGCTTAATGAGCATCTGACCCCATAGGCTCATCTTTGTAAGTAAACCTTGAAAAGTATCACAGTACAGAACTCCCTATTCATATATGAAGGGAGCAGACGGATAACCGCACCTAATCTTATCAAAAGACCTTGGCTATGAAGCGTGAAAAGAACAACAGAACATTGTAATGAATCAGCTTCTATAATATACTGAATATATTCTCTTAAAGCGATAGACACAATATTGTTGATTATTGATTCTCAAGCCATTTTCTAATATTTTTCCATAACACCTTGTGCTGTCAGAGGGGGCGCTCCTTATCCCCCAGTGATGACGCTGATCGGTAAGCGCCTCCCTTCTGACATTGAAGGGATACTGATAATGGCACCGGTCTCTCCGGCACCCGGGTGCGTACCCTGAAGGCTGACATTGTGCTGAATTCAGTGCACTGTCAGATTTCTAGCGGTTTTGTGATGTCACTGGTTCCCCTCTACTTGGGCTGCAGGCCCAATGAGTAGAGTCGAGTCGGTCGTGTGACAGAGAGTTGGAATGTCAGCGGCGGAGGCAGAAGAGCGAGAGCTCTGGCCTCCCCAGCAGCCCTCCACACAGGTCATAAACAGGGCTCTGGAGGATCGGGGTGCATATTAGTAATAAAGCTTAACCAGTGGAGGGAATGTACAGGTATATAGAAGTATTATTATTATTCTGCAGATAATCTGGAAAATAAAGCAATCCTTACTGCAGTATCTCCATCATGCACATAATGCAGGGTCTCACCTTGGCTTTGCTCTGGGCCTTGTTGAACCTCTTTCTCCTCCATACAGCAGCAACGGCCGCAATGAGCTGCACCCCCAGATGTCCTGTCAGTGGGTTGAGGAAATCTAAAATTTTTTGCTTCAGTGTCTGCAAGGCAAGAAATAATTCTATCAAGATGCAGCCTCTCGGTGAATATGCGACAGGGGAGAGAAGTCACCAATGGTTGGTTATTCATTTTTTGCATTTTGCAGCCATAGATTTTAGATTTTCATTGGCAGATAATGATTGGAAGGAACCAGCAAACCATCCGGTATGGGACAAGGCCTGATGAAGGCAATGAGAAATGTAAAATATGGATATTAATCTGCTTGATCTTTTGTAGAAGTCATTTTTAATGTTCATTTTATCTCAGTCTATGTAACTATATGTAAGGAATGTGAGCGCTCCCTGCCATACAACGGTCAGTATAAAGATGTAATGGCAAGTGATGACCATATGGCTTTTCCTTGCACAGCGGTGCTGCCAACCATATGGCTGAGCTATGCTGCAGTTCTGTGCATAGTAGGAGGCCAGGGCGCCAGCAGAGAAAAAAGTGAAGGGGGCACATGACTAAAACATCTGTGGCCAACTCATTCTCAAGATTGAAGAGGGTCCCAGAAGTTAGACCCTCACCCAGAGGCGTAGCTAGGGGTTCAGCACAGGGGGGCCAACATGTCCAAGTGGGCCCCCAACTTGGACTTGTTCGTATACCGATACTATCAGTATACGGTGAGCGTATAGTGGTATATAGCAGCTCTACACAGGGCTCTGCAGACAATTTAGGTGAATACAGGACAGTAACATTTAGTGACTTACCGGTGACGTCTCTGACCAATCATTCACATTCTCTGTCTCTTTCATCTGGACGGCCATGACCACTTCTTCCAGTCTCTGTAACTTCTGCAGCACAGACATCTTTGGCTCCTCACTTTTCCAGGCACCCACATTGTCCTCACCTGCACCCCCATCCTGCTGCTACCCCCAATTATAAAATATATAATATAACCCCCCCATAATGAATAATACCCCCAAGTGTATCTTTACGTTAATAACTTCCCTGTGCACCCCCATAAATAGTGCCCCTTATTAATAATGCCACAGGTGTTTCCTAATTAAAAAGGAAAAAAAAAGAGAAAAAAAATGATTGGGGTTCCAATACCCAGGACCCCCAGGATCAGCTGTTTGAATGAACCGCGGTACCTGTGTAAGCGCCGTGAGCCCTTCTCTGTTTACATAGTGTCATTCATCTCATAGCGGCCATGTAATGTAACTACAGCCTCGTCCTGTACACGTCTATGTGACAAGGCTGGAATTGGAAAACTGCGTCTGTTTAGGAAATCGCAGCGTATCCGCTGCACATATTTTACTGCAAAGTGGGGATGGGGGCCACATGTGGCGAAAACCCACAGAAACAAACCCGGTATTTTAAATCTATCAAATCCCATCCACACATTGCGGAAAAATACGTGCAGCAGACACACTGCGATTTCCAAAACCGTTGCGGTTTTGGAAATTGAAGCATTTCAATTATACCTACAGAAACACCGGCGGTTTCCATATAGGTGTATTGAAATCAGAAAGTCCACAGAGGAAACCTCTGCGGACCTTCTGTGAAAAGTGCTGCGAGAAAAACCACAATGTTACCGCTGCGGTTTTCCTGCAGCGCTTTTTTTTCTGTAGCCCACTATGTGGGGCCTTAGTGTTATTAAAACCCAAGTGCCACCTTAATTAAATGAATTGACCCTCATATTATTCCCCTGATTCCCCCTGACATAAATACTGCACCTCTAATGGCTCCTTATATTAATGACCACCCCTTATGTTCATAATGCCTCCTAATATAAATGATGCCCCCTAATGGCCCCTTATATAAATAACCTCCCCCTTGTATTAATAATACCTCCTAATAACCCTTACATAAATTACCCCCCATCGTCATAATGCCCCCTAATGAATCCTCCCCTTATAGTTATATTTTCCCCTCCTAACCACCCCTTATACTATTAATATACCCAAAACTAAGCTAAAAAAACAAAAACAAAAGTCATACTCACCTGCGATGCTGATGAATGGCGCCGCCTCCGCTTCCTCCCTGTCCACGCACAGGACGTCTGTGTCTGAGCGCAGGCAGCGCGTTGTTGTGATGTCATCGCGCCTCCCGTGCTGAGAAGCAGACATCGTCTGTGGTCTCGGCGTCTTGTAAACCGCAGGCCTGTATTGGCTTTCGGTTCACAATACCGTTAAGTTGCAGGTTACGTTTTAACTAGATCGGTGTCTGCAGACACCGATCTAGTTAAAAATAAAGGATGTATTAATGGCGGCCCCGGGGTGGGCCCCCAAAAATTCAGTGGGCCCGGGGCAGCCGCCCCTCCCCCCCCCCCCCCCGCTAGCTACGCCTCTGCCCTCACCAGTTATAAAGTAATGGCATAGCCTAGCGATATGCCATCACTTTAGAAGACAGAATAGATAGTTAGTACGGTTGAAAAAAGACATAAGTCCATCAAGTTCAACCAGGGGATGGGAAAGGGCAGGACATGCTATACATCTCCATAGGCATCAATGCTATTTTACTGTAAAAAAGCATCTAATCCTTTTATGAAGCTATCAGATGTGAGTAGCTCCTGGGTAGGCTACTCCACAGATTCACAGACATTACAGTATAGAACCACTTCCTAGAGTAGGCTATTCCACAGATTCACAGTCCTTACAGTATAGAACCAGCTTCTGGGGTAGGCTATTCCACAGATTCACAGTCCTTAAAGTATAGAACCAGCCCGTGGGGTAGGCTATTCCACAGATTCACAGACCTTACAGTATAGAACCAGCTCCTGGGTAGTCTATTCCACAGATTCACAGTCCTTACAGTATAGAACCAGCCCGTGGGGTAGGCTATTCCACAGATTCACAGACCTTACTTTATAGAACCAGCTCCTGGGTAGTCTATTCCACAGATTCACAGTCCTTACAGTATAGAACCAGCCCCTGGGGTAGGCTATTCCACAGATTCACAGTCCTTACAGTATAGAACCAGCTCCTGGGGTAGGCTATTCCACAGATTCACAGTCCTTACAGTATAGAACCAGCCCCTGGGGTAGGCTATTCCACTAATTTATAGTCCTTACAGTGAAGAAGCCTTGTCAGCTCTTGAGATTTAGGCTAGGCTCACACCTGCGCCCAGTCTCCGCCTGGGGATTCAGTTCCCCATTCCGCTTTAAAAATGTCCTGCAAGCAGTGCTTTTCTCTCCGCATTTTCTGCCCTTTTCGAGCAGAAACCCGGCGGACCCCATTATAGTCTAACCGCTTTTTTAAGCGAATTAGGTTTCCATTCGAGGGGTCCCCAAGCGGACCTCCCAAATGGAAACCCGAACGCAGGTGTGGACCTAGTGTAAGCCTTATTTTCTTGTCTTTTGAAGGGAATTTTACATGGAACAGCTTTTCCCCATATTTCTTGTGTGGACCATTTATATATTTATATAGGTTTATCATATCTCCCCTTACACATCTCTTCTCCAGACTAAACAGATTTAACTCCTTTTGTCTCTCCTCATAACTGAGGTCCTCCATGCCCCTTATCAGTCCCGTGAGTCCATACCCCTCTTAACACATGACAATATCCTGCTGGCCTTAGAAGCAGCTGACTGACATTGTGCTGCTCAGTAGTGCGTTCCTCATATAAGGGCATCCCCTAACAAGGCAGGTTTTTGGCACTATTAAGTAGGTTAGATCTTATTTCTTACTTTTGTGGTTTTGAAATAGACAGAGGACGATCCTTTTATTGTCCCCAATAGATCGGAGGGTCTTTTCTCCCGCTCTTGCCTGGTAATGACGCTCCACAGTAGAGATAAGCTGTTGACAATACGCGGTAGTTCTTCCAGTAGAGCAAGGCGAGCGTTCTTAAGATTAGCTGGATCCAAAGAAGACAACTGAGGCAAGAAAAATAAAAATGGAAGCTTATCATTCCCCTTTCTGTGGTTTGTACAAAGTGACAGCAGCGGGAGAAGAGTGTGCTGAGCTTGTGGGGGACAGTGACCTGTACACAAGGCATGACACCAGTGAGGACAGCGAGAATATTAGGATAGACACAAATAGAAGATCACAGACCAATAGTGGGAGGAACAGCGTCCTCCAGGAACACATAAGAGATGGAGTCACAGGCAGATAATGGGGAGATGTGGGATATTCCAGTAGAGTGTGGTAAACTCATGCGAGCAATAGGAAGAATACCAAAAAAAAAAATCACATACCTTCTTTGTCAGAGCAGGATGATCCAGGAGGCAAAAATGGCCAATAGTGGTGAGTCCCTCCAAAAGGGTGAGTGGATAATCTGGGGAAACGTTCTCTCGTTTGCAAGCCGTGCTGTCGATAAAAATCTACTGTGAGATTTTCTTTGTCAATGCTTTTTACATCTCTTGTACATTTCCATCCATGTATCCACTTACCCATCCATCCTTCTATCTATCTACTCCTCCACCCACCTATACATCCATCTATTAATCCATACATACCTTTTTTTGCATCCATTCACCTAACTACCCACATCTTGGCATCAATATATCCACCCGCTTACCCCTTACCAATACATCATTCATGCCTTTCACCAAAGATGGCTCTGAAAGCAAAGAAGGAAGCTGTCCCTGCCAAGACTGAAGCAAAGTCTAAAGCTCTTAAGGCCAACAAGGTTGTAATGAGAAGAGTACACACTCACAAGAGGAAGAAAATCAGAACTTCCCCTACATTCAGGAGGTCGAATACCCAAGTACCCCCGGAAAAATGCTCCCACAAGGAACAAGCTTGACCATTATTCCATCATTAAGTTCCCTCTGACCACTGAGGCCACCATTAAGCCTGAAGACAAAACTATGGCTTTTATTGTTGATGTCAAAACCAACAAGCTCCAGATCAGGCAGTTCATGAGGAAACGGTATGACATTAAAGTGCCCAAGGTGAACACCTTCATCAGGCATGGAGGAGAAAAGAAGGCATACGTCTGCCTTGCTCCAGATTATGATGTCCTTGATGATGCCAACAAGAGTGGCATCATCGAAACACAACACCATCCAACCAATAACCTATCTATACATGATTTTTCCATCCAACTATACATCTATCCAACCAACAACCCATCTATACATCCATCCCACCAACCACCCATCTAGGCATGATTCTCCCACCCAATTATACATCAATCTGACCAACCACCCATCTATACATGATTCTTCCACCCAACTATACGTCCATCCGACCAACCAACCACCCATCTATACATGATTCTTCCACCCAACTATACGTCCATCCGACCAACCAACCACCCATCTATACATGATTCTTCCACCCAACTATACATCCATCCGACCAACCAACCACCCATCTATACATGATTCTATCACACAATTATTCATCCATCCGACCAACCACTCATCTATACATGATTCTATCACACAACTATTCATCCATCCGACCAACCACCCATCTATACATGATTCTATCACACAACTATTCATCCATCCGACCAACCACTCATCTATACATGGATTCCTCAACCACCCATCTATACATGATTCTTCTACTCAACTATACATCCATCTGACCAACCAACCATGCATCTTTCCATCCATCTAAATCCCTCTGGTCTATAAAAGGGACTGAATCCAATGATTACATTAAGATATGATTTATTATAAACCATCATATTTTTTTTATCTTACCTTATTTTAACGGATTCATTCTCGTACTGCTTCACAAGTTCATCTAAATTCTTACATATTTGGGCAACGAACGGTGCTACAGTCAATCCTAAAGATTTGCCAAAATAAGGCAGAGACGATGTGACCAGAGCCACCCATGGAGGGTGCATCCCATAGCCGTACTCCGGGCGTAACGCCCTCACAACTGCAGACACAAACAATCCTTGTGAAGTTATTGCATGTGATTGCACATATTGCATGGCGTTAATAGACTGCTGGAAGTTCAGTCCCCGGTGCCATTCCTTGGAGAGGTCTACTGGAGAATCCTGATCTTCTTGTAGTTGCCTCAAGTGATGCTCCAAAACAATTAAAACCTGCAGAAGCTTCAGAAGCTCGATCTGAAGAGGATGCTCACTCCAGATCTGGTCTTGACCAAAATTAATGACGTTCTCCTCGAACAAGCCTTCGTCGGCCATGTCTTTGTTGCCACCATGAGAGACCAGTTCATACTTCTTCTGACTGGTATACATGGAAGCTGACAAGGACAAAAGAACAAACTCTTGAACTTTGCATCTGTCTAGTAAGTGGTGTATGAAATCGACGTTCTTCCCTTCCGAGTTTTTTGCTAAAGCGGCCAGTTGTGACATGACTCTAATGAGAACTTCTACGCTCTTCACTTGGACGTCCCGATTGCCAAGGACATCCCTGTGACTTACTTTGAGGTAGCATGGGTAATAAGAACGCAAAAAACTAAGGCATAGGTACGTCAGAAGATCAATCAAAAGAGAATGAGGACACATGGATGGAGACTGCGTCTGGAGCTTTCCATAGAAACTTTGTCCAACCAGGGCTTCTTGGTGGCGTGCAAGAAGGTTGTATATTAAGTTGAGGTGTGCAGTGGAGCTGGTGTCCATATTGGTGCTGGCTACAGCTTCGATAAACTCTTTAGGGTTGGTTTTTAGGACTGCCTCCAACACTGAAAAAGCATATAATACCCTCTTTGAGTCATAAGGCTGCAAGTACAGGAGGATGTGCTTGAAGAGAGCTTCAATCAATTCCTCCTTCTCCTTTTGCTGCTTAAGAAGCTTGGTGGTCCTAATGGCCTGAAGCTCCAGATCTGCTTCGTCGTCACTAGAAAGCGACTCTGAGGTCTGTGTCACATCAGACTCTGTGCGTACCAAATTTAACAGTGCACTGGGTCTGCGAGTGTCCATGCAGGACATATTGGGCTGGCAAAAAGGCCTAGATGACCCTTGGCCATCAATGTTGTCGCTGTTACTCCAACGATGGTCCATATTGGAGTCTACAGAGCTTGGGTTAAAAGAAGAGGTGTTTTCGCTGGCGCTTTGCCCGACGCTGGTGTCAGCAGATTCTGTGTGCTCGCTGTCCTCCTCCTGGTCATCATCCTCGCCAAATGTTGGTTCAGCACTCTCAGGAAAATGGTGATCGGTCAGCTCGTTTTTCATCTTTTCGGGATCCTTTTCCACCTCAGCCCAGATGGCTTCTCGGTCAACTGTGTTAAATTGAGGGAGAATTTCATCTAAACTGTTCTCAGGATATTCAAGACCACCTCCATTGTCTTTCAAGGAAATTCTTTTCCGTCTGCACCAGTAGCTGATTTCTTCTGTATATAAGACAAGAATAAATATTACATTTAAGGAAAATTGCACAGTAAATCGAATTTTCAATGCTCTTTCAATACTTTTAGGGGCAAACTGTTCAATATAATAAATAACTGGCGGTCTCAACCCTACTTTCTTGCCAGGATTCCTTACAGCTGAGCAGAGACTCCTACATAGCAGAGACCAGCCTGACCCCCTCACCCGGCTGCGGGGATTCTCCATCTATTTAACTTTTATTCTCCCTCCTTTATCATTACCCTTGTCCTGGGCCTTGAACCCAGGAGCTGATTTTCTCAGAATAAATGCCTCAATATTTTTTTTTCCTTTTTCACATGCATAGTGTTTTGGTATATATATAAGCTCAGACTGGCCCACCGGGGTACCGGTGAATCCCCCAATGGGTAACGGGCCTTTTTAATAGCACAATAGCCCATGGGCCCCTCATCTGAGCCTTATTTCTGACTGGCTGGCAGAACCATTCCAAGATGCTGGACTAGTCAGATACTGAAATACCATAAGAAGTGTGCTATAGCGTTGCTTCCTTGATAGCACAATCACATAAGGAGGAAGAGTAGAGTGGGGGTCTAGGAGCATTCTTTATTGTATTGTGCTACTCTATGGGAGCGCATACTCACTGTTTTATCCACCCCCTACCATCGAATTCAAGTGAAAGGGGCTGAGCTGCAATTCCAAGCACAGCCCCTATGATATGTACAGCGCTGTGCCTTGTATTAAGAAGCGACAGCACACACCCAAATTCTGTGGCCTCTTCAACCAGCTAACCGTTTGAGGTCCTGGGTGTCGGACCCTACTGATACTAAGGAATCAATGTATAAGTCCTGAAAAAACTATTTATAGGGGTGACCCAGTTTTTATCCACTGTTTATCTGATTTATTTTCAGGTCATGTGACCACAGCTGTGATGTTTCGTTTGCAAGCTTACTACCCCTCCCTGTGAACAGCGCAGCCAGCAAATGAAACATCACAGCAGCATGTGACCTCAGATGTGGGGGTGATTTATTACCTGTGATTTCATTGCAGGGGAGAGTGGAGGTGTACACAGAGAGTTAGAGCAGGCAGATGAATCATGGGAAATGTAGTTTATCCACATATTCACTGAATGTAAATAACAGTGATACAATGAGCTGCAAGTAAAATAAAGCCAAGCAAAAGCTGCACAAGGGAACAGCGAGGATTTAGCACTGCTGTGGTTGTATCTGCAGATCATTTTTTTTTAAGCTGGATAACCCCTTTAAATTGGGTAAAACGATGACTTATCCTAGCGATATGTCAGGACAAGATGTGAATACCCCTTTAAAAGGGTACATAGTGATAAGTGCATGTTGTACCTGAGGAATTTTTCTGTTTAATACACTGGATAGATGTTCTCTGTGTCTTGGGATGGAGCAGAAGTAACAGGACAGGTTCTAGGATCCGGGCGACGTCATTTAAAGAGAGCGCGCGTACCAACCAGCCCTGAGCAGCTGCACCGATGGCACCGTCTGTGCAATTCAGACTGTCCAGGACCACAAAGAGAGACCTGCAAAAAAGCAAGAGCCAAGTAAAGCAGAGGTCATAGCAGAAAACACAGTAATACCTTCCATAAGGTGAAATGTCTCTATTACCTATCGAAGGATCTGTTATGGGATGTCACACGGCTGCCCTGTATCTCCCTTGTGAGGTGCCAAATCACAGAGAACCGGAACAGCGCCTCCAGTCTGATCACCTGCAATGTAAAAGACAAGCTCTCAGATCAGTAGATCATTAACCCTTTAAGGACTCAGGATCAAGGGTTGATGATCAAGGGTCATCAGTATCAGATTGGTCAGTGTTTGAGACCCGGACCCAGCCCTGTGAGTTGTTTCAGCCGCTGGAAGCCATATGCTAGGTCTACGGCCAGAAGTTGACAGAGCTATGTGAGGGCTCTTTTTTGGCGGGGCAAGTTGTAGTTTTTATTGGTACCATGTTCTGTTATGTACAACGTTTTGATATTTTTTTATTGCTTTTTTTTTTGGGAGGGGGAGGCGAGGTGAGCAAAACACCATAATTTGTGTGCTGTGTTATTTATGGCGTTCACCATCGTATGGGATAAATAATATTTTTGGATAGTTTGGTCTTGCACAAACTTTTTTATATTTACATTATTTATTATTGAAATAGGAACTTTTAATTATTAGCATTTTTTTCAAATGTGTTACGCAATTTTTTTTTTTCTTATTATAGTCCCACAAGAGGACTTGAATCTTGGATCGCTTGATCTTCTACCATGTACTGCAATACTCCTGTAGATGGTAGATTACTGTCTGTATTAGGCCAAGGCCTAATGCTGATATTTTTGTATGTCTATGATATGTATAGCTTGCATTGTTGAGCTCATTGTTGTTTTTTTCTTATGTATACGAGTTTTGAGTATAAAAAGTGGAAAATGTACGGTTATGGAATTTGTAATAAAAAAAATAATCCATGCAAAAATCTGTCACAATCTTTGACTGGCGCTTGCATTCGTGTTACAACAGAAGAATAAATTTACCTGCTGGTCTTTGCAAACCACAAACACACAATGTGATATCATGTGGAGTTGTGCCAAATGGCACACTGGGCTCGGCTACACCCACACAGGCCTACCTACCTTATCATTGTCCAGCAATGTCTGGCAGATGATCTCTTCGCAGATATTAGCAGAAGGTGCCAGGCAGTGCAGTCTGTAGAAGAGCTCCACGCAGGTAATATGATGTTCTCTGGTCTCCATGTTCAGCTGGTTCCACAGCACGTGAGCCACTCTCTGGTGAAGCAGAGGGGTCATTACCAGCACCGTACTAACCTTATAACTTCTTTAATATATTATATGCTACTATATGTACCTTTACAGCCAGTTGAATGCTCCAAAGTTAAAATAACAGATTAAGCAACTTTGCAAATAGTTTTGATTAAAAATCTCCAACTGTTTTGTGTCTCCATGGTAACAGACTACAAACAAATCCAGTGTGTAGTCTGATGTGCAGTTAAGTGTTACTTTTTTCATTTAAAGGCTATATGGAGACATATAGGTCTGTATGCACAAAAAAAAAAATTTTCAAACTATTTGAAAAGTTGCTTAATTTTTTTTTTTTTTTGCTTATGTAATAAAATTGTCTGCTAAAATGTTTATAGACATTCATGATTGAGAGGTATATCTTACTTTTTCTAAGCACACTTACGGGGTAGAAGTCAGTCTTTTCTGCAATAAGTTTTAGGACTCCCGGAGAGACAGGAGGAACTGTGACCATCTGCAGCTTGCCGAAGACGGCGCTGTAGCCGGCCACTTTTGAGCGCTTCATTCTGTCTTCCATGACCAGCGAAAGGGACTGGGAATGATTAACAACTTCCAAAAGAGTGGAAATGGCCACGTTCTGAGTGTAACAATCCTTCACACAACAGCACACCGTCATCAGGGACTTGAACCACAGGGGGAAGCCGGCATCACTTGATCCTGGTACAGATGAGGGGGATACAGAGTTAAAGGTTTTGACATGGAAATAATGATTTTTACATGGTGGTTACGTCAAATTAAAAATAAGTTGCACCACGTTTCCAACTGCAAACTTCATTTTAAGACTCCTTGATATGTAGCTTGCAGCCTGTTCCTAGTATCAAATTTTTCTCATGTGGTATCTCTCCTAGAAATACATCCTGGATTCCACATTTGTGTCTCGAGGATGCTACTGCCTTCACGTGTCAGCAGGGCTGCATAAATGGACTGCTTTACCTTCTACAGACCATGAGGAATTTTCTCTCTATTGTGCTGACAGACACTGATGCTGAGTAGAGTGTAATTCTCCCTTTCCCCCCTGAAGTGTTTGTCATGGCTGTGTACATCAGTATACAGACTTTATTATTTAACTGCTCCTCTTGCAGACCTGCCTTGTGCATGCTTCTCTCCCTCTCTACAGACCGTGTGATCTGCCCTCCTTGAAAACTTGGATGCTTCCCAGCTCTCTACATTCTGATCTGCTGTATACAACCTCCTCATTCTCTCTGCTGCTACGTTTACCGCTGACACAGCCAGAAGAATTGAGCTGTCAGGTATGGTGTATGTAAGAAGCAACAGGAAAGCCAGCTATGTGCAGGAGTTGTACACACTCCACAGCATTATAGGAAATTTTTAACGGACTGCTGAAGGGGCTATGAACATATCATAACCTTACTCACCTCTTCCCAGGGATCCATTACCATTAATGGCAGCTGCAGTCTTCTGTATACAGGTCCCCCAGCTAATGCCAGAAGTGCCAGTCTGTCCCAGATACAGCCTGGGAACCTGTAAACTGAAGTCTGGACCTGCCACCACTAGAAACGAAGGCCTGGAGAGAGGTGAGTACAGTTTAACCAATGGGTGTCCAATAGGCTTTAACCCCTCTTACCGGGTACTTGGAACAGAGAAGAGTATAACTGCTCCATCTCTTCTTCTGACAGATAGACAGGGAAGGTGGCACAATCCAGCAGGAAGTGGCAGGCCGCAGCAAAGGCCTCCCTGCAGTCTTCAGACATCTGCCCCATGTTCTGGATGTAATGGTCAATATCCCACTCCTCATCTGTTCCCTTATTAACTCTCTTACTTGGGCTGCGAGATGGAGAATACTCAATCCTATCATTTTTCTGTTTCAATACCGGAGGCCGCGGAGTAAAGAAATCCGTCAGCATCTGCTTGAACTGCGGCACCGTGATTGTTTTGGGCTCCCAGTGTCCCTTCCTCTTTACAAGCCTATCGCCGACTCCATCGCCCTGTGGTTGCAACTGTAAGCCAAACAGATGCTTGCTGGCAAAATTGGCCACCAGGTCCTGTATACAGTGCAGTGTCTTCTGTACGCTACCTCCTTTCTTCCAGACGTCACCCTTTTCTGGGCACACTTTTGGCATACGCAAGTAACCAGCTAACTCTGGGGATGAAGCGCTCAAGCCAATTCCGCTGTCTTCTGACTTTAATGGAGGAAATATTGGTTCTTCTCCCATCTCCACCTCGCTTCCACTGTTGGTTCTTAGTTTTAGGGACTCCTTGGATGGGCTCTACAATAAGAGGGTAATTGTAATTGTTTAATGTGCTAAGAATAAAAACTAAAGAGAACCTGTCACAATCTACATAAAGCATGTTATAGAGTCGGAGGAGCCAAGCAGATTGATATATAGTTTTGTGGGAAAAAAATCAGAATATCTTGTATGAGGGCTTGTTTTTTGTGTGTTGAGTTGTATTTTGCAATGGTGCTGATTTATGGCACATATAATTTATTAATATTTTCACATGCTCTACTGTGCAGTAAAAAAATTACTTACTTCTACAGATCAGTATAAGATATATAGAGTATAAGGTTACCAAATACATATAGGGCTTTAAATATTTTAGAAATTTTGCACAATAAAAACATGTTTTATGAATCTCCAACAATCCCACTGGCACCCTGTGATCCTGTTGTGAGTGGCTGATGGGCAGACAGAAGAGTCAAGCTCTTTAGATGATGTGGACGCTACTGACTATGTCATCTATGAGGTTACAGGGGTTGTCCTGTTATGGACACTTATACTCTGTCCTGTGGATAGTTGCATATGTGTCCAATCACTGGGTGCCCAATCAGCGGGTCCCCTAGTGATCAGGAGGATGGGGGGACCAAAAGTCCCTCGAAGGCCTCCTTATGAACGGAACGCCAGTGCGCTTATGTTACCAGTGTTTCATTCACTTCTATGAGGCTGCATGCCCATTACAGTTTTGGGCAGTCCCAAAGAAGTGAATGGAGCGCTGTTCATGCAAATGCACTGGCGCTCCATTCACATGGAGGCCTCAGGGGGCTTTCGGTCCCCTGTCCTTCTGATCACTGGGGGGACCCAGCGATCGGACACTTATCCTCTGTCCTGTGAATAGGGCATAAGTGTCCATAACTGGACAATCCCTTTAAGTAGTCGGCAATTTCAGCTGGGCTCCTGCACGATCATCACTACACAACCGTACATCATGCAGCCTTTAAGTACGACAATCCATGGTGTACAGTTATATCATGCTGTGTTAAAGGGGTTGTCCACTTCACATTTTTAAAATTTCATAGGGCCGTACAGGGGATATAAACATAGCAAACAAGTACCCACTTCTCACTGTGCCTCTGATTCCAGCGGCCGGCGCTCCGTTGGTTTGTATACACGTCCCTGGGCTGTTTGTGCCACTCAGGCTTCAGTGGTCACCTGGTATAAACAGCCCAGGAACCTGTATACAACCAACGGGGGCACCCACCGCTGGAAACGGAGGCCCGGGGACAGCTGAGTACTTGATTGTTATGTAGCAGCCCTACTAAACAATAAAATGATGGCCTGGACAAACCCTTTAAGGGCCCCATGATAAGTAGTAGTATCTATTTCATTGTACTGGAGGGCTTACACTCTCTGCGCTCACAGATTCCATATCCAGGTAAGCCGGAGGCATCTGCACTTTACTGAGGACTTTGAAGCAAGTTTTCAGGGCCTGGGACAGTTCTGGAAGGCTGAGGGCGTCCATGTTCTCAGACAGAGACTGAGCCATGTAGCTGAGCATCTGAGGTAGGTACTGGGTCTGGACTTCAGAGTAAAGCTCCTAACAAGGGGGGGAAAAAATCATAGATAATAATAACTCATCAACAAATACAATAAAGTAGTATATAAGAAAAAAACACAAGAAATCGGCCTCTTTGTTTTTTTTTTTCAAGTTTCCAAAAACAATATACGATACAGATGTATAAAATATTGTTCATACAGACAGGAAACGGTAAAAATAAAAAACACAGTTAAACCCCCAACTCTCCAGTTACAACGGTCCTGCAGCGATGACATCTTTTACGTTACTGCTACAGTCAATCACTAGCCTCGGCAGTGGCACTTGCATGCACGGCACATGTGACTACCCAGCTCACATGCAGAAATTTTTTTATTGCTTTTATTAAACTTTTTTTTTAAGGCCAATTAATAAATTGCTATTTTACGTGTTTATTTTCCACTTACAATGTATCAGCACGCTCCTTTATACTGTTACATTATGTGTCACCATGACATGGCTTCTGGGATACACATAGACTGGGGTCACATCTGCGACGGAGACTCCATTGTAGTAATCACCAAAAATCGACGGACAAAAAAGTGCTGCAACTCCAAATTTTTAGTCCGGTGGTTTCAGTTTAAAAGGACACCTGATGGAACCCATTATAGTCAATGGGGTCCATTGTTCACCATTGGTGTCCACTGTTTTAGCAGTTCGTTTGTCCATTGTTCTGGTCCATCAGAGGACCAGAACAACGGACACACCGGCGCTGATGTGAACATGGCATAACTAGTATGGATTATTGTACAGACAGCCCTATGGGTTATTACTAGGTCCCAGAGCTCATTGCCCATGGGATCCCCAGCCCTCAGTTGTGTCACAGGGAACTAAGGTTTGTGGGTAGGTGAATCCTCCTTTGATCATGGCACAATCACTTTTGACCGAGGCATTCAAAGGGTTAAAGGACTGGGATTGACGTTTCCTCCTATGTCAGCCAGGGTGCGCTCTCAGCCATGCTCCAGGGCAGCACAAGACACCTATGTAGAACTTAATCTACAATGCCATGAAAACACAATACTGTGGAAAGGCCCTTTAAAGAAGTTTTATGGGACTTAAAGGGGTTATCCACTTTTAAAAAATTGATGTCCCATCATTAATATTTTAGATCAACTGCTTTTATCTGACCGCAGCAACTAATATTGTTTACATGCTGGGAGCTGTAGTGCGCACTTGGTGTCTCTTTCATAGAGGCGGTTATGAGTATTGCAGCAGTGTCCCAGTCACTTGAATGGGAGAGTTGGGCCACCTTTGATCTAAATTGATAGCCCATCTTAGGGATAAAAGTGTATAAACCCCTTAAAAACTGATGACCTATCCTTAGGATAAGTCATGAATATCAGATTGGTGGAGGTCCGACACCTGGTAGCTCCACCAATGACAAGCCCATTAACTCAGACTGAGCTGCAATACCAAGCACAGCCACTATATAGTGTATGGCACTGTGCTTGGTATGCAGTGAAGAGGCAGATGCGATCACCCCAACGATCAGACACTTATACCCTGTCTTGTGGATAAGGGATAAGTGTCCATAATGAGACAACCCCTTTAATGACCACTGGTGGTCAATATTACCCATAATAGTGGACAACCATTTACAGTTTGTGTTTGCCCTTACCAGAGGTATGACGTCCAGAAGGAAGACCAAGAGAGTGCAGACCTCAGAGACACAAGGGGATCGTCCTATATACTTGGGGTCACTGGTGTCCTCTTTTTGTCTGTAAAGAAAGAAAGAAATGTCTGATTCTTTTCCATCTGATGACACATTTGTATTGGGGGAACTACAAGTCCCAGCATGTAGGCTTGGCTCTGATGTGGCGTCCATACCTGAAGCTGTGCTCGAAGCACAATGTCATGTAATCCCACAGGAAATCGGAGCTGAGCGAGGTGATGAGGAGATTCACCGTCTTCACGATTTCCGAGGCGTTCTTATTCTCTTTAATTGCACTGGAAAATGGAAGACGAATCAAAAATGGCGCAAAGGAAAAAAAGGAGCAGTTGCCATGACAACCAATGAAGTCACAGTTTTAAATGGGTTTTCAGATAAAAGTAAGTTATCTCCATCCATAGGATAGGGGATAATTTGCAGATCGGTGGGGGTCCGACCTCTCAGACTCCACTAATCTGGAAAGTGGGATACAAAAATTCACCGCGCCATTAATTTCAATGGGAGTGCTGGGGATAGACAAACGCTGTCATTCCGCTATCGCCAGTACTCCCATGGAATGGGGGCCAAAAGTGCGAGCCGTCCCACTGATCTGCAGGTTATCCCCCATCTCTGTAGGGATGGCCCATGTAATGTTTTTGACGTTTCCCCCTCTGACAGGGACTTCCATAACAGCCTCAGTTACATGGGAACGCAGCCCCCTACAGCGACATTAGTCAGTGGCAGAGCTGATCTGGTATATGCTAAGACATATTGGGGGGGGTCCACCTGCTGATCATGTGATCATTGGGACCAATAAAGGCAGTGACATTGCTTCTATACAGGCAACATATAGGCTGCTGAAGAGTAGAAAGATCCCCTTACAAGCTGCTGCTTCTCCTCAGGCTCCCGGTTTATCTCGATTTCAGGAGTTAAACCTGAGCAGTACATTCACAAAGACAAGAGTGAAGCACGGGACCTTGTAGGGTACTAAAGTGGTATAAGGTGTCCTCTGGGACTTATATAATGAAAGCCTAGTCTTAGAATAGGTCATCTGGGACCCCTACAGATCAGCTGGTTGTGGAAGAGGCTGCAGCGATCGCGTGAACATTGCAGCCTCTTCACTGGATATCAAGCACAGCGCCAGATATAGAAGAGTGGCTGTGTTTGGTATTGCAGCTCAGTCCCATTCTCTTGAATAGGACTGAGCTGCTGCTATACCATGTGACTGATGAATGTGACGTCATTGGCACAGGGAAGAGGCCATGCCGCTCTGACCCCAAAGATCACATATTGATGACCTTTCCTAAGGAAAACCCCTTTAAAGAGATTATCTGGTTTCTAAAGAAGGGTTCACACTACCGTTGGAGTCCGCTATGAAGGTGTCCGTTAAAAAAAAATAAACGGACACCTATCATAACGGACCCTAACTGATGAGCATCAGGTAGTGTCCGTTTTTTAATGTCACATACCGCTAGAAAGCCGACAGCGCGCTGAATTCAGCGCCCTGCCGGCTTTCCCGGTATGTGCCCCGGGGCTGGAGATATCGGCGGTGTGGAGTTACATGTTTTACTTTACTTACTGTTTGAAGGGCGCTGCGAGGAACTCCCTCCCTGCCACTTCTCGTTCGTCCATAGCGCTGTACTGAGGGGGCGTTCCTCACAGCTGAGCGTCATCGCCGGGCAGTAAGGAACGCCCTCTCTGACAGTACAGGGCTATGGGCGAGTACAGAGAGAGGGGGCGTTCCTTACCAGCTAGTGATGACGCTCAGCTGTGAGGAACGCCCCCTCATACAGCGCTATGGACGAACGAGAAGTGTCAGGGAGGGAGTTCCTCTGACAGTACCCGGCTATAGACGAGAACAGAGAGAGGAGGCGTTCCTTACAGCCCAGCGATGATGCTCAAGCTGCGAGGAACGCCCCCTCAGTACAAGTCTCTGAACAAAGAGAAGTGTCAGGGAGTTCCTCGCACCGCCCTTCTAACAGTAAAACATTACACCGCCGATATCTCCAGCCCCGGGGCACATACCGGGAAAGCCGGCAGTGCGCTGAATTCAGCGCGCTGTCGGCTTTCTAGCGGTATGTAAAACCGCATGTGCGTGAGGACACGAAATGTCCTCTAACACTGCTAGTTATTTTTTTTTTTTTGTTTGTTTCTGCTTTCTGAGCATGCGCAGGGAAAGTAAACGGACATAAAATAACGGACAGTCACTGATGGCTTTCAGTTACTATCCGTTATAAGTCCGTTACCCATAGACTTCAATGTTAAAAAAGTAACGGACACTTGCTGTCCGTCAAGAATCCGTTTTTTTTCAAACGGACAAAAAGTCCTGCATGTAGGATTTTTTTGTCCGTGAAAAAATAACGGACTTCTGACGGATTTGGTGTAAACGGACACTAACGGACACAATATAAAAACCCATTGAAATGAATGGAAATTTTAACAGATTTCTGACGGTTCAACTAGTGTCCGTAGCTAAAATCTTGTAACGGACAATAGCAACGGACACTACTGACGGACACCAACGGTAGTGTGAACGCTCCCTAAGACTGATGCCTATCCTTAGATCAGCAGATCGTCGGTACCCAGACGCACGGCTCTTGGTATTGTTTACATACTGCAAGTCGCGCCGCTCACTCACCGGTGGTTTCAATGGGACAGCACTGCAGTTCCTACACTCACCGCTACCGAGAGCCGCACTGTCTGGGTACCGGTGATCTGCGGGGGGTGCCGGGTGTCCAACCCCTGCAGATCTAATACTGATGGCCTGTTTTAAGAATAAGCCATCAATCTTAGAAACCGGATAATCCCTAAATTACAGAGAGAAAAAGGCGCACTATGAGGATCTGGATATATCATACACCATATTAGTAAGTGATATACCATACTATAGTAGATGTGGATAATCTGACCAGGAGTGTAACTTGAGGGGTGCACAAGATGCAGTCACGCCCCGGTCCAGGGGCCTTGGGGGCCCCTAAGGGTTTTCTCCCCACTAGGAGGAGACCAGTACCACAAACATACATTATAGATGGGTGGCCTGGTACCGACTTTGCACCGTGAATCTGCTTGTGCTGAAGTCATACACGAGACATTTGGCGATCCTCTGCATTACTATGAATACCTTACGATCTGGCTGCCAGTCTGGGCATAGCTCAGCTTTATATCTGTCCCCAGGGCGTCTCTGCAGTACACATAAAAAGCTCGGATCACTTCCAGGAACAAATCTCCCACCACTGGCGGACCTGCGGGGATACAACATATTGACTCATCATACATAATGTGCTGGCAATGACTCCGCAGATCACAGGGCAGGAGGCCGGCTGGGGCTAAGCGTCCGGGGCTGGGCGGTTTCCTCGCTTTCCCAATTTTATTTGAATAAGGAGAAGTTCTGCAACTTCTAATATACTTTCTATTTAATTCATCATCTCTGCTTGCTGTCAGTGAATACAACCATTCATAGCGTGCATCTAGAGCAGGGTTCAGCAACCTCCGGCACTCCAGCTGCTGTGAAACTACAACTCCCAACATGCTCCATTCACTTCCACGGGAGTTCCAAGAACAGCAGAGCAAGTATGCATGCTGGGAGTTGTAGTTTTACAACAGCTGGAGTGCCGAAGGTTGCCTACCCCTGATCTACAGGCTGAAAACTGCTTACAACTAACAAATCAGCTCGCTTTTGTCATGGTAGTTTGCTACAATGTATCAGTACAGCTATATATAATTAGGGGGTATTAAAGGGGTTATGTCATGATAACTATTTATCCTCTCTCTGATCGCTGACACCCCCACCGATCTTGAAAACGGGGATATCCCCCCTCCCCCGATGCGAATTCAGCTTAATTTGCAACAGGGTTGGGGGATGAAGAGGTAAATACTCCCCTCCCCCATTCTCAGGATTGATGAGTGTCAGATCATTTATCCTCTATCCACAGCAGGGGCTAGAAGCAGAGGAGGGCAGGCTTGGGACTAAACATAAGGCCTAATGCACATGACTGTAGATTTTGTTACCTGCGCTATCCATTGTTTTAACCCATTCATTTCTATGGCTCCATATACACAACTGTGATGTTATTGGATCTGTGTGGGGGCCGAGAGGCCGGGCCGCGAATACTCAGGACATGGTTCGTTTTGTGGTCCGGCCTGATTCATTCTAGTGTAAGGGTACTATCCGTGTGAGATCCGTTTTGTTTTTTCACGGTCATGTGCATTCAGGCTATATGTTCCCCTAGGAAGGTTATTATTACATGGTCACTCACATTACCTATCTCTGGCTTGTCCAGAAGACTGACCAGGATCCGGAAAGGCTTCAGATAAACCAGGAGACCTTGTTCTGTATCTGAATACAGGATATTCTGGTGCAAAATTTGCATTAGGGCCTGCAGGATAAAATAAGCATATATGGTGTAAGCTTGCTTGTGCGGAGCTCGCTCCTCCTGTCACATCTATCACATCCGGCCTGCTTATTTCTTCTATATATCTCCCATATTATTCTGTTCGGTGTCATCCAAGACCACGGCAATGTATAATTTATGGAAAAAGCAATTACCATAAGGCAATGCTATTCCTTATTTCACCACCAGGGGGAGTCAAACGTTGCAAGAAGCCACTTATGGATTTTATAGAAAAATAAAAGGGGCACCTAAAAAAATTACATTAAAATACTGGAAAAATCTAATAATCTAGAACTCGTCAAGGCCACAATTTACTTTTATAATAGTCATTTAATAAATAAAAGTTGTCCATTTTTGCTAGAAGGGATTTCATACAATGAACAGAGCAACGTACGTTGTATAGTGGCTGTGCTTGGTATCGTAGCTCAGCCCCATTCACTTGAATGGGACTGAGCTACAAACAGGCCATGTGACCAATGAACGTGACTTCACATGGCCTGTTAAGCAGAAGCGGTGCTCAGGAAGTGCTGAAGCTGCTTCAAACAGCTGATCTGCAGGGGTCCCGGATATGTTATCAACTAATAAGTCCTGGAAAACCCCCTTTACCCAAAGGCTCATACCATGACATGGTAGAATTAGTAAGTGATAAACGTTTCTGTAGGTGGAGGATATGGTATGTCCCGCTTACCTGGACTAATAAATCTTTGGAGTATTTTGCAAAAAAGCAGGAGCCATATTCTTCTTCTCCTGATGCAGCTTTCAGCTCTGGAGCAACAAAGCTGCCCTTTATATCAGACCCTGCGGAGACGAAAATAAAAGTTTAAGGCTTGGTCCACAAGAGAAGTGTAAAGGAGTCAACCCTTACCCCCCCCATCACTCCTAAATCTTAGAGATAAACTCCCATACAATATGACATATTTATCTACTTATGTGAAATGAGCTCCCCCTTGTGGTGGGTGTAGGCAGACAGAATTTTACAATTTATCAGACTTTCCCCCTCAGCCCAGATTCTGATTTTAAAACATACTCTGTTTTGTCTAAGAGGCAGCGCCATTCTTTTCCATAGGCTGTGTCTGGTATTGCAGCCTGCAGCTCACCTCATTTAAGTGCAGAGCACTGAGCTGCAATACCAGACACAGTCCATGAACAAAGGTGACGCTGTTTCTGGAATAATGAACAGCTTTAGAGAAAGCAATCCTCTGGCAGCCATATCAGTCTTATAAGACTGCAGAAGGGCGGGGCAGTTTGGAGTGTTTATATTTGGGGAGGGGGCAGTAAAATTTCTAATTTAGTTACAAATAGTTAAAGAGGAGCTTTGTAAGAAATAGAGGAAATGAAACCGTGTTGGTCAGATGTACAGCATTATACCGCACCCAGCAGCAATGTGTACCCTGTACAGAGGCAACATTGGACTTATAGTGCAGCGTCTGTATGATATCCTAAGATGTGTCTGAGATTAGAAGAGCAATGCTGCTCTCTACCAGAAACAGTGCCACTCCAATTCACAGGTTGTTTGTGGTATTTCAGCTTAGTCACATTCACTTCAGTGCAGCTGACCTACAATGTCAGAAATAAACCATGGACAGATGTGGCCTCATTTCTGGTTTTTCTAATTCTGGAAAAACCCATTAATTTACATAAAACCACCAGTATAGTCCAGGAGAATCCACAAAAACCACAATGTGGTAACATGAATAATAATAATAATAATAATAATAATAATAATAATAATAATAATAATAATAATAATAATAGTCCTTTAATAGTCCCACAGTGGGGAAATTCAGTGTGTTACAGCAGCAAAGATAAGATAAGATAAGCAGATACAAATACAAATACAACATGTACAGGAATGTTCCAAGGTGAGAGGCATCACATTGATAGCAGACAGATATATAGGACGTAGCAGATGTCACACTCAGTGCTGCTACCTTGTTACTATGCTTTGTGGAATCTTTAACAGGCCTACCTAATAGCCAGGCAAATAACCTTCTGTTCAGTGACATATCTCGTCTCAGCACAGTCTGGATGGCGCAGGAGAGGATGCGAATGAGATCTCTCCGACTCAGTGACACAAGGCAATCCCCAGAATCCTGTGCAGAAATAGAACAAAACTCACTGTGGTCACAACATAACTGATATTTCACTTGTCCTGTACTGATCCTGAGTTACATCCTGTATTATACTCCAGAGCTGCGCTCACTATTCTGCTGGTACAGTCACTGTCTACATACATTACATTACTTATCCTGTACTGATCCTGAGTTACATCCTGTATTATACTCCAGAGCTGCACTCACTATTCTGCTGGTACAGTCACTGTGTACATACATTACATAACTTATCCTGTACTGATCCTGAGTTACATCCTGTATTATACTCCAGAGCTGCGCTCACTATTCTGCTGGTGCAGTCACTGTGTACATACATTACATTACTTATCCTGTACTGATCCAGAGTTACATCCTGTATTATACTCCAGAGCTGCGCTCACTATTCTGCTGGTACAGTCACTGTCTACATACATTACATTACTTATCCTGTACTGATCCTGAGTTACATCCTGTATTATACTCCAGAGCTGCACTCACTATTCTGCTGGTACAGTCACTGTGTACATACATTACATTACTTATCCTGTACTGATCCAGAGTTACATCCTGTATTATACTCCAGAGCTGCGCTCACTATTCTGCTGGTGCAGTCACTGTGTACATACATTACATTACTTATCCTGTACTGATCCTGAGTTACATCCTGTATTATACTCCAGAGCTGCGCTCACTATTCTGCTGGTACAGTCACTGTGTACATACATTACATTACTTATCCTGTACTGATCCTGAGTTACATCCAGTATTATACTCCAGAGCTGCGCTCACTATTCTGCTGGTACAGTCACTGTCTACATACATTACATTACTTATCCTGTACTGATCCTGAGTTACATCCTGTATTATACTCCAGAGCTGCGCTCACTATTCTGCTGGTGCAGTCACTGTGTACATACATTACATTACTTATCCTGTACTGATCCTGAGTTACATCCTGTATTATACTCCAGAGCTGCGCTCACTATTCTGCTGGTGCAGTCACTGTGTACATACATTACATTACTTATCCTGTACTGATCCTGAGTTACATCCTGTATTATACTCCAGAGCTGTGCTCACTATTCTGCTGGTGCAGTCACTGTGTATATACATTACATTACTTATCCTGTACTGATCCTGAGTCACATCCTGTATTATACTCCAGAGCTGCGCTCACTATATTATATAGTAATACTGTATATTAAATATATATATAGCTTGTTGACATTATTACCCTTCTCTTCACCACATCTACATTGGACACTTCTACTTCTATAATATTTCTATCTCTTCTTACCAAACAAGTGTGGAAGGGGAAGAAGAAAAGCAGAATTTCCAGTGTGTTCCTCTGAACGAGAACATTTGAATCCATCACTGAGACACAGAGAGATTTTATCTGTAGGGAACAGAGAAAATCCACATAAACCAGTCAGCGTATACTGATGCCAACGAGATCACAAATTCCTGACTTTTCAGTAACTTATCTTATGTCAGGTAGATTAGGACATTTAAAAGGTATGTCCAGGATTATACAAACACGGCTGCCTTCTTCTCAGAACAGCGCCTGTCCACTGGTTATATATGGTATGATAGCTCAGGCCCATTCACTTCAACAGAGCTGAGTTGCAATACCTGATACAACCACCAGACAGGTGTGGCACTGTTTCTCATATACAGCAGCCATATTTATCTAATCCTGGACAATCCCTTCTTGTGACCAGAGGATGTGATGCTGACAATACTGAAATATTAAGGGGGGAAGGCGGGGGGATGTCTTGTCACTGGAGATCTAACTCAGCGGTCCGAGTCCCCTGTCATATGACTACTACTTTGGTCTTAGTTTCCTATTCTTGTAGGCGTTATACCATATTTGCAGGTGGTTTTGGTTATCTCAACCGCTAGTCTGTGGTTTAGATACATTTCCTGCACATACAGATAGTGGATATGTCTAGAGCTCACCTATCTGAAGGCCCTGGTTTACGGCTGAGCCGCAATACCAAGCACAACCACTACACAATGTGGCGCAGTGGCCTCTTCCAACAGTTGATTGGTTGGGGGGCGTCAAACCAGCCCTGATCTGATACTGATGACCTATTCTAGGGATAGGGTCAGGGGCGCACCGCTAATGAGGCGAGGTGAGGCAGCCGCCTCGGGCGGCACTGTCCGGGGGGGCGGCATTTTACTATTTAATGTAAACCAGCCCAGGACAGGCCGCTTTAAAAAAAAAAAAAAAAAAAAAAACAGAGCTGAGCGTGGCCTGTCCTGGGCTGGTTTACAAGACGTCGCATCTCAGCGCAGGCGGCGATACAATGACGTCATCACGCCGCCTACGCTGAGACACAGACGTCGCGGACAAGAGGAGGAGGCGGCGGCTGCATCAAGGCATCGCAGGTGAGTATAACTTTTTTTTTATATATATAAATAGGCCGTAACCTGTTGGAGTATCCCCGGCAGGTCAGGGCCTATTTATTTACCTACCCCGCGTCTGCTCGTGGCCGCCCCCCGCTTCCCCTTCTGCTATGGGCCGCAGAAAGGGAAGTGGATGCCGCTGTGAGCGGCCGCGGGGATCAGTAAGTTAGGCCGCGGGCCACAAATACTACTATTATTATACTCCGGGGTCTATTCAGACCCCGGAGTATAATAATCGGAGGCCTAGGGTTGGTGAGGGAACATGAAAAACAGTGTTACTCACCTCCTGCGATCCGATGTAACTCCGAGCAGGCTTGAGGCCTGTGGTGACGTCATCAGGTCGCGTCGCCGGCCTGATCACGTGACGTGTGTGCGCAATTAAACAGGGCCGAAAGCTGCAAGGAGTGCACCGGCGTCCAGGATAGGTAAGTAACTCTGATTTTTATGTTTGTATTCTCCCCTGGGTCTCCAATCATTATACTCTGGGGTCTGAAAAGACCCCAGAGTATAATAATAGTTCATGGGTGGTCCACAATGGGGCATAATACCCTGTGCAGGGACCACTGTAGAGCATAATACCGTGTGCAGGGGCCACTCTGGAGCATAATACCAGTGCAGGGGCCACTATAGAGCATAATACCGAGTGCAGGGGCTACTATAGAGCATAATACAAGTGCAGGGGCCACTATGGAGCATAATACCAGTGCAAGGGCCACTATGGAGGATAATACCAGTGCAGGGGCCACTATGGAGCATAATACCAGTGCAAGGGCCACTATGGAGGATAATACCAGTGCAGGGGCCACTATGGAGCATAATACCCTGTGCAGGGGCCACTCTGGAGCATAATACCAGTGCAGGGGCCACTATGGAGCATAATACCGTGTGCTGGGCCCACTATAGAGCATAATACAAGTGCAGGGGCCACTATGGAGCATAATACCAGTGCAGGGTCCAATATGGGGCATAAAACTGTGTGCAGGAGTTGCTGCGGAACATAATACCGTGTGCAGTGGCCACTATGGGGCATAATACCGTGAGCAGGGGCCACTATGGAGCATAATACCGTGTGCAGGGGCTGCTGCGAGGCATAATACAGTGTGCAGGGGCTGCTGTGGAACTTTATAGTGTATGTAAATGGGGCGCTATAAACATGGGCTATGGCACCTGTTTATATTATACGCTGTCTGTTTATAGTGACCATGTGATGTAATTGTAGCCTTGTCACATACTGTAGACATGTACAGGACGAGGCTGTAGTTACATTACGTGGCCACTATGAGATGAATTACACTATGTAAACAGAGAAGCGGTCACGGCGCTTACACAGGTACCATTCAAACAGCTGATCAGTGGGGGTCCTGGGTTTTTGAACCCCCACTGATTAGTTTATTAATGACCTGGAAAACCTTTTAATGTAGTTAACACCTGGGGCATTATTAATAAGGGGCACTATTTATACAGGGTACACACGGACATTATTAATATAAAGATGCACTTGGGAGTATTATTCATTATGGGGGGTTATATCATATATTATATAATTGGGGTAGCAGCAGGATGGGTGTTCAGGTGAGGACAATGTGGGTTGGATGCCTGGAAAAGTGAGGAGCCAAAGATGTCTGTGTTACAAACTTTACAGAGACAAGTCACAGCTGGAAGAAGTGGCCATGGCGGTCCAGAGGGAAGAGAAGGGAAATGTGAAGGATTAGTCAGAGACGTCACCTGTAAGTCACAGAATGTTACTGCCCTGTATTCACCTAAATGATAGAGGATAAATACCTGAGTGATGGGGGTCTGTCTGCTGAGACCCCACTGAGCCTGAGAATTGGGTTTTTCCCCCACTAGGTGGGAATCCAGCCTGACCGCAGCCATATATATAGGTGTCACTTGGTGGATGGACGAACCCGCGTGGCTCTCATTCACTTCAATGGGAGTGCCAAAGATACCCGAAGTCCACTCCTCAGCTATCTGCGGGGCTCCTATTATAGAGAATGGGGGCCACGTGGGCTCGTCCATCCACCAAGCAGAAGATGTGTGAAGTTACTTTCATTGTTAATGCCGTGTTGTTGATCTGATACTGAAGTAATACAGGAAGAAGAATTCTTAAAAACTGTTTTATAACTTTGTGTATTGTGTATAATGTGCGACGATAACAGTGTGTGAAGCTACTAGCATGGAAACTCTTTTTTTTTTTTTTTTTTTTTGGGGGGGGGGGGGCGTCTTTCTATAGTCCTCCTCAGGCAGCAAAGAGGCTAGGGTCACCACTGGATAGGGTCATCAATATCATCATCCTGGATAACCCCTTTAATTTTGGTATAAAATCAGCCGTGTGTCCTGAATGAATCTTCAGGCTGTCAGCTCTGGTATAAGTAGAGAAAACGCTCAAGTATTTTGTTTTTAGATAAGTTTGATGACAAGCGCCACTCTTGTTCCTGGGCTTTGTCAGTTACTGCAGCTCAGATTTATTCCCTTGAATGCTGCAATACCAGACACAGCCTACAGGCAGGAGTGGCGCTGTTTCCTTGTATCCAGAGTACCCCTATAACACTCTGAAACAAGTTTGCTTGCAGTCATATGTAAAACGGTAACATGACTTTCCAGCTGTTGGGAAACTACAACTTCCAGCATGCCCATGATCAAAATGCCACAAGTTATAGATCCCTGCTGGAGACTGTTCATACTCACAGCCAGCTGCTTGTCATTCCCCAGCATGTAGCTCTGAGCGTTAGCAGACATGTCTCTGTTGATGTGACTGACTACAAACAGGGAGGCAGGTAGTCGGATGGAGCTGCTGACCAGGACGCTGCCCCATAGTGAGCTGTAGAAGACTTCTGGACCAATGACCAAGGACAGCTTCTGAAGTAAAACGTCCGTCCTGAGGAAAAAGCAAAAAACAGGAGCTTGCATATGTCAGACATCTTGCCTGAGCTTCTCCTTGGCTCTGTTGACAGCATTTAGTGATCTGCTTTACAGCACAGTCATGGCCATAGACAGCAATAGTTTGGAGCTGACTCATTGAGGTCTATGGGAGTTTTCTAGACATGCTCTGTGCAGGGAGGGGGAGGAGATAAGCTGTGACATCATCTGTTGTGAGAAGTGGATGTAATGACTGCTCAGTGGTGTTATCTATAGAGGTGTTATCTTCTATTGTAATCCTGTATGTGATGTAAATGAGGCGACTGCTGTAAAGCAAACCCCTACAGAATTGGAACTCGGCAGTCTATTATTAGGCTTAGTGGCTAGAGTAGTAATTGCAGGATATATTTTTTTTAAACATACAGTACAGACCAAAAGTTTGGACACACCTTCTCATTCCAAGAGTTTTCTGTATTTTCATGACTATAAAAATTGTAGATTCACACTGAAGGCATCAAAACTATGAATTAACACATGTGGAATTATATACTTAACAAAAAAGTGTGAAACAACTGAAAATATGTCTTATATTCTAGGTTCTTCAAAGTAGCCACCTTTTGCTTTGATTACTGCTTTGCACACTCTTGGCATTCTCTTGATGAGCTTCAAGAGGTAGTCACCTGAAATGGTCTTCCAACAGTCTTGAAGGAGTTCCCAGAGATGCTTAGCACTTGTTGGCCCTTTTGCCTTCACTCTGCGGTCCAGCTCACCCCAAACCATCTCGATTGGGTTCAGGTCTGGTGACTGTGGAGGCCAGGTCATCTGGCGTAGCACCCCATCACTCTCCTTCTTGGTCAAATAGCCCTTACACAGTCTGGAGGTGTGTTTGGGGTCATTGTCCTGTTGAAAAATAAATGATGGTCCAACTAAACGCAAACCGGATGGAATAGCATGCCGCTGCAAGATGCTGTGGTAACCATGCTGGTTCAGTATTCCTTCAATTTTGAATAAATCCCCAACAGTGTCACCAGCAAAGCCCCCCCACACCATCACACCTCCTCCTCCATGCTTCACGGTGGGAACCAGGCATGTAGAGTCCATTCGTTCACCTTTTCTGCGTCGCACAAAGACACTGTGGTTGGAACCAAAGATCTCAAATTTGGACTCATCAGACCAAAGCACAGATTTCCACAGGTCTAATGTCCATTCCTTGTGTTCTTTAGCCCAAACAAGTCTCTTGTGCTTGTTGCCTGTCCTTAGCAGTGGTTTCCTAGCAGCTATTTTACCATGAAGGCCTGCTGCACACAGTCTCCTCTTACCAGTTGTTGTAGAGATGTGTCTGCTGCTAGAACTCTGTGTGGCATTGACCTGGTCTCTAATCTGAGCTGCTGTTAACCTGCAATTTCTGAGGCTGGTGACTCGGATGAACTTATCCTCCGCAGCAGAGGTGACTCTTGGTCTTCCTTTCCTGGGGCGGTCCTCATGTGAGCCAGTTTCTTTGTAGCGCTTGATGGTTTTGGCCACTGCACTTGGGGACACTTTCAAAGTTTTCCCAATTTTTCGCACTGACTGACCTTCATTTCTTAAAGTAATGATGGCCACTCGTTTTTCTTTACTTAGCTGCTTTTTTCTTGCCATAATACAAATTCTAACACTCCATTCAGTAGGACTATCAGCTGTGTATCCGCCTGACTTCTGAACAACACAACTGATGGTCCCAACCCCATTTATAAGGCAAGAAATCCCACTTATTAAACCTGACAGGGCACACCTGTGAAGTGAAAACCATTTCAGGTGACTACCTCTTGAAGCTCATCAAGAGAATGCCAAGAGTGTGCAAAGCAGTAATCAAAGCAAAAGGTGGCTACTTTGAAGAACCTAGAATATAAGACATATTTTCAGTTGTTTCACACTTTTTTGTTAAGTATATAATTCCACATGTGTTAATTCATAGTTTTGATGCCTTCAGTGTGAATCTACAATTTTTATAGTCATGAAAATACAGAAAACTCTTGGAATGAGAAGGTGTGTCCAAACTTTTGGTCTGTACTGTAAATAGTGACATGGAAATGTTTTTAAAAATTATCAAAAATTTGTAATAATTATATTTAACATGAAAACTTGGTAGGTCATTTTAGGAAACACATTTCCTTTAAGTAAATTTAGAAATTCCTGAAAAAAAGTATTTTATGAGATATAGCAGAAAAATAAAAATCAAGTTCTCGGCTACAGCGTATGTGGCTTTCATTTTGTATTTTTATCTCCATTTTTTATAGCGCCACTACATTGAACATAAAAAATGAAGCAACTTTGTACATCGTTTTGATTAAAAGTTATAGAATTTTATTGTATGTATCTCCTATGTAGATCTATGTATCACCATGGAAACAGACTACAAACAAACCTTCTGTAGTCTGATCCTGCAGTTATACTATCTTCCTTCTGAATGTGCTATAGTAAGACATATTGGACAGAAGTTTAGTGTATAACCCAGAAGACATATAGATTTGCACAGGAGTTGACATACATGAGATGACAGGAATGTAAAAACAGTCCTTGAGGTGTGTTTATATTCTTACCTGTCATAAATCTCAGATCCTTCTTCAAGGCCGGGCAGTAATCCAGTGATAAACGCCTGGAGACTGGGCAGCAGCGACCTCTGTAGAGGTAGGAAGTAGGTTTCATATAGCGCTAGGAGCAGCGGTTTCACAGACATCGCTGCGTGTGACAACAGCGGAAACAGACCTGAACTGTATAGACAAAAACATCCACAAAAATATACATGAGTGGACACAAGTGGGACAATGTACAAGAGCTATTACACCATGGGATATATCCATGTTTATTTCCCTGCGCAACCAACCTGCCTCCACACGATACGAATTCTGGTCGCCTAGCAACTACTTGCTTTACTGCCTGGGTGACCACTATTTGAGTACGCGTAGCTACCGGGCCTATCGTCGTCCCTCCAAAGCAGACTGCACGTCCATGCTATACCTATTTGCTTTTGATCTGTCTTACTTAGGTTTCCATTACTGCTTAGCTCTGTGCAGCACAGTTGTTTTCATGCTGTCTGGGTGACCACCATTTGTGTACATAAAGCTACAAGGCCTGAAGTAGTCCCTGGAATTTATATCTGCAAAAACTACTTCTCCATGCTACACACATTTGTTTTAGATCTTTCTTACCCAGGCTAACTTTATTACTCAGTTCTGTGCAGCACAGTTGTTTTCATGTGGTCAGCCTTACAGTTGGTGAGATTACCTGTATAAAGCGTGCCATGCTATAATACAGGGAATTACGCCATTTTGGATTAAAGAAACAGCCAAGACAAGAGGGGAAGGTGAAAAATAATAATATATTTATATGCAGTAAGCTCCCCCTAGGGGTGACTGCAGGCAGCCAGAATTATATCATATAACTTTACAGGAAGGTGTTTGGAACACTGGCTCAAAACAATCACAAGCCAATAGTCCTGGTGTTTATCCCCTGCTTGTATGACCACGTGTACTCTGAACACATGGTTATCTCCTGTCTCCCCCTCTCTGTAAAACAGGACGCCACATCTCATGTCTCTTATCACCGCTGCTCCCTGGCTCTTTCCTGCCACCTCTGCATGGATTGTGTTTCACATACTGGGCAGCAGTACAATGTCTAGTGAACAGGAGCAATGGACAGTAACAGATCTGTATTGTTTATGAAGACAGACAGATAGAAGCAATGTAGGAGTGACAGAAGAGGAATAATGCAAAGTGAAGCCCTTTACATTGGTAATCCCGTCAATGACAAGGCCTGGTGGCATGAAAACAACTGTACTGCACAGAGTGGTGTAGGAAATTAAAAAAGACAATTATTTGAGGCATCCTATGGTGAGCACTCACAAACATTGAAGTACTTTCTATATATTTTCAATCTTGGAAGAACCCTTTAATGCAGACAGGTTGATCTGTTCACGAAAAAAAGTTTACCTGTATAAGAAAAGGTCTCTGGACAGCCATTTTGTTCCAATGATCTTAAATATGATTTCATAGGTCTCGAGAGCTTTTAAGTGTACCCCACTTGGCAGCGCCGGGTGTAGGCATTGTGCTAGTCTCTTGCTAATGATCAGTCTTCTTGGTAATAGACAGTACTTGAGATTACTCTGCAGGGCCTGAAATACAGAATAATGACAATAACGTAAGTGATACGACAGACTCAGCATGCCCCATATATTCTGGTGATGGTGAGAAGGAAGCGCTGTTATATACAGAGAAGGACAAACATTGATACAGGGATGTGTACTCTGTTCTCTAGTTATTGCAATTACACATGTTTTGTTATACACATTTATTTCCTTTGTGTGTATTGGAACAACTCAAAAAAACAGAGAAAAAAAAGCCAAAAATTATATAATTTCACACAAAACTAAAAAAAATCGTCTCCTCTTCCTGTTCTCCATGCTTAGTGTGGCACACACAGACAAACAATGCAATGATTGAGTCAACTTCTCTCATTTATATCTGGTTTCAGGTGTGATTTTTATATTGCCCACACCTGTTACTTGCCACATGTGAGTTTGAATGAGCATCACATGCTGGAAACAAAATTATTTACCCACAGTTTTGAAAAAGTGCCAACAATTTTGGAGTTTTGTGTGAAATTATGTCCAATTTGCCTTTTTTTCCTCCATTTTTTTGTGTTGCTCCAATACACACAAAGGGAATAATCAAGTGCATAACAAAGCATGTGTAATTGCAATAATTTTCTGTTTCTGGGAGATATACTTCATTTTCTATAGTATACCAATGAAGGACGGAAGCCATTAGGATGTCATCATCTGAGTGCATTCCGCTATGAAATCAGTCTCTTTCGGTGTGCACACTCGGTTGTGGGCATGTAGCCTTAGAAAAAACATGGCTGCTTTCTTCCAAAAACAGCTCCACCCCTATCCACAGGTTGTGTGTGGTATTGCAACCCTTCAATGAACTGATACAACCCATGGTCAAGTGAGGCAGCGTTTCTGAAAGAAAGCAGCCATGAGGTCTACTCCTAGACAACGATTGGATGATTATTTTAAAGGGGTCATTTTACAGAATTTTTTTTAAAGGGGTAATGCTTTTCTCATTAAAATTGAACAACATCAAAACAATTACTAGAGGTCTTTCACATTTTCTACTTACACAAAACCTTTAAATCCAAAAACAGACAGTCAGTTTAAGCCCCGCCCTCAGTATACCCCAACCTCTTAAATGGCCATAACCTTTAAATCCAGACAAACATCTATTCTTTTTGCTTGTGCTAAATGTGTATATGTGTAATTGCTTATACATAACAATGTAGACATTGCACAACTTCCACAAACATCTGTGGCCTTCGCTATCTCTCCGCTCCATCTTAACTACCCCCTATCTTAAATGGCAAACATTACATGGTGTAAAAAGAAGTCATATACACAATACTAATATATGTTATCAGTGGGCACATGTCACCACTATCTATATACAGGTTATATATATACAAAGCAAACACAACAAGCTTCTGCAGTATATGTCTTATATAACCCTCCGCAGGTCATAGCTGGGCAAAGGTGACTGTCCTAAAACCCCCCAGATTTTTTTTTTTTTACCATTTTTTTTTTTTTTTTTGCAATGACCATTTTGTGGTATACACACTCAATACTTATAGCTGTAACCTGGGGAAGCAGGGCAGGACTCCATCTTACGGTGAGTTCACACAGAGTATTTTGCAAAAGCAACGACTGTCTTCAGGCGGATTCTGCCTTGAAAAACCCATTGAAATCAATGGGAGGCGGGAAAAACCCAACATCGCTTTTGCATGCAGTTTTTGCAGAAAATGCATCAAAAACAAATAGCATTTTTTAAGTGAAGTCTCCAGGTCCAATGTGCTGATTTAAAAAAAGCGCATCAAAAAACTGCCACAAAAACTGCGGCAAAAACCGCATCATGTAAAAAAATGCATCAAAAAATACCATCGAATACCTGAAGCAGATTTTTTCAGAATGCAAAAAAGTCAGTGTGAACATACAGTCATGGCCAAAAGTTTTGAGAATGACACAAATATTCTATTTTCACATGATCTGCTGCCCTCTGGTTTTTATGTGTGTTTGTCAGATGTTTTTATCACATACAGAAATAGAATTGCATTCATATTATGAGTAACAGAAGCTTATATTGATAGTTAGAATGAGTTAATGCAGCAAGTCAATATTTGCAGTGTTGACCCTTCTTCTTCAGGACCTCTGCAATTCTCCCTGGCATGCTCTCAATCAACTTCTGGACCAAATCCTGACTGATAGCAGTCCATTCTTGCAGAATCAATGCTTTCATTTTGTCTGAATTTGTTGGTTTTTGTTTGTCCACCCGTCTCTTGATGATTGACCACAAGTTCTCAATGGGATTAAGATCTGGGGAGTTTCCAGGCCATGGACCCAAAATCTCTGTTTTGTTCCCTGAGCCATTTAGTTATCACCTTTGCTTTATGGCAAGGTGCTCCATCATGCTGGAAAAGGCATTGTTGAGCGCCAAACTGCTCTTGGACGGTTGGGAGAAGTTGCTCTTGGAGGACATTCTGGTACCATTCTTTATTCATGGCTGTGTTTTTAGGCAAGACTGTGAGAGAGCCGATTCCCTTGGCTGAGAAGCAACCCCACACATGAATGGTTTCAGGATGCTTTACAGTTGGCATGAGACAAGACTGGTGGTAGCGCTCACCTCTTCTTCTCCGAATAAGCTGTTTTCCAGATGTTCCAAACAATCGAAAAGGGGATTCATCAGAGAAAATGACTTTACCCCAGTCCTCAGCAGTCCACTCCCTGTGCCTTTTGCAGAATATCAGTCTGTCCCTGATGTTTTTTCTGGAGAGAAGTGGCTTCTTTGCTGCCCTCCTTGAGACCAGGCCTTGCTCCAAGAGTCTCCGCCTCACAGTGCGTGCAGATGCACTCACACCTGCCTGCTGCCATTCCTCAGCAAGCTCTGCACTGCTGGTAGCCCGATCCCGCAGCTGAAACACTTTTAAGAGACGGTCCTGCCGCTTGCTGGTCTTTCTTGGGCGCCCTGGAGCCTTTTTGGCACCAATGGAACCTCTCTCCTTGAAGTTCTTGAGGATGCGATAGATTGTTGACTGAGGTGCAATCTTTCTAGCTGCAATACTCTTCCCAGTTAGGCCATTTTTGTGCAGTGCAATGATGACTGCACGTGTTTCTTTAGAGATAACCATGGTTAACAGAAGAGAAACAATGATGGCAAGCACCAGCCTCCTTTTAAAGTGTCCAGTGGTGTCATTCTTACTTAATCATGACAGATTGATCTCCAGCCCTGTCCTCATCAACACCCACACCTGTGTTAATGGAGCAATCACTGAAACGATGTTAGGTGGTCCTTTTAAGGCAGGGCTGCAATGATGTTGAAATGTGTTTTGGGGGATAAAGTTCATTTTCTAGGCAAATATTGACTTTGCAAGTAATTGCTGTTAAGCTGATCACTCTTTATAACATTCTGGAGTATATGCAAATTGCCATTAGAAAAACTGAAGCAGTAGACTTTGTAAATATTAATATTTGTATCATTCTCAAAAGTTTTGGCCATGACTGTACACAGAGATCTGTGTCAGTAATTGGGAAGCACTTTATTGATGCGTTTATTTGGTACAACATTTTTTTGCGTTTTTTGATGTGTTTTTTGGTGCGTTTCTTTTCTCCGCCACTGTTTTCGGATGGACAGTGATTTTTTTTCCCACTTCCCATTAATTTCTATGTGGTTTGCAAGGTGGAATCTGCCTGAAAAAAAACAGCCAGAAGAAAAAATCTGCTACTGACTCCCATAGAAATGAATGAGAGATGTTTTCTGAGGCGGATTCTGCCTCAAAATCTGCCTGCAAAAAACTCAGTGTGAACTTACCTTTATTCTTTGTTTAAAAGCTGCAGCACCCATTACACAACCCAACATCACTGTGTTGCCAGCAACACTGCAAGAAATGTAAGTGAATTGGGACATATTGCAAAACCAAGGTTGCTAGTGTTCTATTCACTAACATTACTGATGTTGCACGGTTGTTGCGGGTAAAATAGCCAGCCTAAGGCTGAGGCCCCACGTTGCAGAAACTTTGCTGCGGTTTTTTGAGCCAAAGCCAGGGGTGGATTTAGCAGCAGGTAGAAGAATAAGAACTTCCTATATACAAGTATTTCCCATTCCTTTTGTAGCCATTCTTGGCTCTGGCTCAAAATACCGCAGCAAAATCTGCAATAAAAAAATATGGGTTTCCGCAACGTGGGGCCGTAGCCTTTAAGAGGTTATCCGGGGAATAATAAAGCTTACCAGTGCATTTTTTTGCACTGGTTAAGCTTCATGACAGAGCCCCATTTACAACTTTTGTGGAGGGCTGCTGGGGAGGCCAGAACTCTCGCTGTCTCCCCTGCAGCCACCCCAACTCTCTCTTAGGACACCAACTTGCGTCTACTTAGGCCGCTGATCCACTGACTAGGGTCGAGTCGGTCATGTGATTGAGAGTTGGAGTGTCAGCAGGGGAGGCAGAGGAGCGAGAGTTCCAGGCCCGCCACGAACCCAACGCACAAGTAATAGATGGGGCCCAAGGACTGAGGTGTATATTAGTAATAAAGCTTATGCAGTGCATTGCTTTACTATTCCCAGGATAAGCCCTTTAATATTAGGATTGAGGACATTCCCAGGTAAGTTATGAGGCAGCGTGCAGGCTACAGCACAATATTAGACAATGGTGGAGGAGGGAGCAGCGTCATACAAGCTCCGGCACATGACTTGGAATGCCAGCGTGTCAGTGTAATGTAAACAAGTCACAAAGGACACACACGGCATGTGACGGTCAGCACTGACACATCCCCGGCTCCTACATGTCCTATAGCAGAGCCCAACAGGGTGACATGAAAGGAGATTTATATCTACAAGTACAACCATCTCTGTTACCAATAGCAACCAACCAGAGCGCAGCTTACATTTCATATTCTGCACTTCAAAAATGAAAGCTGTGCTGTGATTGGTTTCTATGGGCTACAGAGACAGTTTTCATACATCCATGCATAAAACATACTGCTGGGATAACACATAGGGAGTCGTTTCCCATAGCAACCAATCAGGTCACTTCTTTCACTTTCGAAAGCTGGAATCTGATCGGTTGCCATGGGTGACTTCTCAAAATTTTGAAAAGTGCACCCACAAGTATCACCAGAAGTGGGGGGCCCCTCAGCCACCCATCCCACTAATCCAGGGATACGGCTGCGCATGCGCACAGTCCTTTCTATTCAGTTCAATGAGGAGTTTCCATGGCTCCCACAGAAAGGAATATGCACAGCCTCCAATGACAGTCAGTGACTACTGAATATCATGAAGTCCGTTAGGTTTTCATCATGGGGCCCAGTTTCATACGGTCACTAACTTTTCAGACAACTTAGTCTAATTTCATAGAGCATTTGATTCTGGACCAAAATGTAATTCACTTTAATTAAAAATATGGCTTCTTTCTGTGGGTTGGGTTGCCAAGAATGGTACAAATGTCAGTAACGTGTTACAAGAGTCTTCCAAACTTTTCCTGTTGAACACTTAATAACAGTTCACAAGCCACATACGTGTTCATGACGTGTCCCCAGGAATTGTGCATTACTACAATGGAGTTTTACCTTTGTGCCCACAACATACAGAGGAATTTTTCACTGGGTTTACAATGCACATAGAGCACGTGTTAGACCTTCTAGGAATTAGCCGGGTCATACACACACCTATATACAGTGCTGGCCAAAAGTATTGGCACCCCTGCAATTCTGTCAGATAATACTCAATTTCTTCCAGAAAATGATTGCAATCACAAATGCTTTGGTAATAATATCTTCATTTATTTTGCTTGCAATGAAAAAACACAAAAGAGAATGAAAAAAAAAGTCAAATCATTGATCATTTTACACAAAACTCCAAAAATGGGCTGGACAAAAGTATTGGCACCCTCAGCCTAATACTTGGTAGCACAACCTTTAGACAAAATAACTGCGAACAACCGCTTCCGGTAACCATCAATGAGTTTCTTACAATGCTCTGCTGGAATTTCTCCAGGTCCCTGAGATGTGAAGGGTGCCTTCTCCAAACTGCCATTGTGAGATCTCTCCACAGGTGTTCTATGGGATTCAGGTCTGGACTCATTGCTGGCCACTTTAGAAGTCTCCAGTGCTTTCTCTCAAACCATTTTCTAGTGCTTTTTGAAGTGTGTTTTGGGTCATTGTCCTGCTGGAAGACCCATGACCTCTGAGGGAGACCCAGCTTTCTCACACTGGGCCCTACATTATGCTGCAGACTTCATAATGCCATGCACACGGTCAAGCAGTCCAGTGCCAGAGGCAGCAAAGCAACCCCAAAACATCAGGGAACCTCCGCCATGTTTGACTGTAGGGACCGTGTTCTTTTCTTTGAAGGCCTCTTTTTTTTTCCTGTAAACTCTATGTTGATGCCTTTTCCCAAAAAGCTCTACTTTTGTCTCATCTGACCAGAGAACATTCTTCCAAAAAGTTTTTGGCTTTCTCAGGTAAGTTTTGACAAACTCCAGCCTGGCTTTTTTATGTCTCTGGGTCAGAAGTGGGGTCTTCCTGGGTATCCTACCATAGAGTCCCTTTTCATTCAGACGCCGACGGATAGTACGGGTTGACACTGTTGTACCCTCGGACTGCAGGGCAGCTAGAACTTGTTTGGATGTTAGTCGAGGTTCTTTAGCCACCATCCACACAAACTTTCGTTGAAATCTCTCGGCAATTTTTCTTTTCCGTCCACACCTAGGGAGGTTAGCCACAGTGCCATGGGCTTTAAACTTCTTGATGACACTGCGCACGGTAGACACAGGAACATTCAGGTCTTTGGAGACTTGTAGCCTTGAGATTGCTCATGCTTCCTCACAATTTTGCTTCTCAAGTCCTCAGACAGTTCTTTGGTCTTCTTTCTTTTCTCCATGCTCAATGTGGTACACACAAGGACACAGGACAGAGGTTGAGTCAACTTTAATCCATTTCAACTGGCTGCAAGTGTGATTTAGTTATTGCCACCACCTGTTATGTGCCACAGGTAAGTAACAGGTGCTGTTAATTACACAAATTAGAGAAGCATCACATGATTTTTCAAAGGGTGCCAATACTTTTGTCCACCCCCTTTTTTATGTTTGGTGTGGAATTATATCCAATTTCACTTTTTGACAATTCTTTTTGTGGTTTTCCATTGACGACAAATTAAATGATATTATTACCAAAGCATTTGTGATTGCAATCATTTTCTGGAAGAAATTGAGTATTATCTGACAGAATTGCAGGGGTGCCAATACTTTTGGCCAGCACTGTAGGATAGTAAAAAAGACAAACAACCCACTATCTAAGGCACTATCTAAATACACACAGATCACAATGGTGAGGGGGTTAAACTAACACAAAAAGTCAATATAAATTCCTCATGGAGCCTCAAATAACACAAAGGTGCAAAGCAACTACAGCAAGTACCTGCTAGAATAACACGTCACATCCAGGAGGGGGGGAAAAAGAGGCGGACTGGAGGCATCTTCTACTAGGCCCAGACTCCAAAGCACGTCTTTGGCTAATAACTATCAGAAAAGTCAGTTTTTAGTGTTTCCAGCATAAAAAGACACTTTTCACTATTTTTGCTTCCATGTGCACCCAGTGATGGTGAGGTTGGTTCAGGACAGAATCTCCTTCCCTTTTTGGCTGCTGACAATACAGCCGCTTCTTACTTCCACTGTAGGAGGAGTCCTCTCGGATATACTGCCATGTACTGCAGGGGCTCTGCTCCTTCCTGACATTTCTATTGGCTGCCCTGGAGTGAACAGAGGATCACTATGCAGAGACTTGGCTGTGAGAAGAGCGACTGAGCATGTGTGTCCACCAGTACTCAGCACATTAGGTGGACATGCACATTGCTATACATGTTAAACACCAGGTGGCACCATACTTTGCAAGTAAATTCTGCAATTAATAGCATGGCACCATTGTTCATGATCTATAAAACTAATATAATAATATACAATATTGTGCAAAAGTTTCCAGTAGCTGTGGAAAAAATGCTACAAAGTAAGAATTAGGTCTTCTGACTGACGTCAGGGACCGCTGAGGGTTGTAACTGGACATCAGTGCGTCACGCATAGACACAAGCATCACTGCTGTATGATCCATGTGACCACTGAGGTGCCATCACAGGCCTCAGTGGTCCCTGACGTCATTCAGAAGACAGTATGGAGTCGTGCTGGAGCCCAGGACAGGTGAGTAACACTGTTTTTTATGTCTGTCACCTCCCCTGGGCCTCCGATCAGTATACTCCGGGGTCTAAAGAGAACCAAGAGTATAATAATAGCAGGTTTGGTTCTGATGTGTTCCGAGGTTCGCCCAACACATACTCATATTGTAAAAGGGGCGTGGTCAGGATTAAAGGGAACCATTCAGGGCAATTTGGGAAACTAAACCACCCACAAGTCCTTATGGACTGGGGGTTTAGTGCCCCAAATCACCTTGTTATAAAGCCATCCGTGCCCATACTGAAAATAATCAACCTTTATACCCCCCCTGCCATTATACTCCTGGCACCGAAGCTGCTTCAGTGCGCATGCACCAGACCTTGGGCGCAAGTCCTTGACTTCAATGAAAAGCTGTGCAGTTGCCGGGAGAATCAGAGATTAGACTCAAAGTCATCTCTAGGTAAGAATAAAGGTTTGATTTTTTTAAAAGTGGGTACGGATGGCTTTACAACAGGGCAAATTGGGACAATAAACCCCGATTCATAAGGACCTGTGGGTGGTTTAGTGTCCCAAACCAACCTGACAGGTTCCCTTTAATGGTGTCCTCAGTGCTGAGAAGTACAGCCAGATGCTTATCCATCTTTGCAATACCAGCAGAGTGAAAACTGCTGACAGACTCCCTTTCAAGCTCCATCACAAAAGTGCTGCAAACGCTAAATATGTCTTAAGACATTATTCAGATCAGTAGTGAGAACCTCAACAAGGTCATTTATACAGATAAGAGGACAACCCGTCACCCGGCCAGATGCAAGAATAAAGCCAGAACGTGCAGGAGCCAAGGCAAGATACTGCCGAGATAAGAGAATGGAAAATGCAGCACTCACTGCCGCCAAGTACATTTCATGACATTCCCTGGAGGGTTGGGAACTTCTTAAGAGCTGGTTTACACAAGTCTTCATCTCAATATTTCCTGCACAAACAGTAATTGATCGGGAGAATTTCGTGTCTAGGACTTCCGCTAACATGAAAAGAAACAATTATAATGGACGAGAATACGGAGATAAAGTAGGAAACATCTGGCTGCTCCTGGTCAGCTTAGAGGGGTTTTCCAAAGTAAGATATTAAAAGGGTTCTCCAGGACCTGAAGGCAATTGATAGTGATGCATTATCCATGGGATAGGTCATCAGTATCAGATCCGTCGGAGTCTAATACCTGGACCCCATCCCAATAAGATGTTTTGGTCGCCATATACATATAGAGCTGGGGCCTTGTATGTGAAGCACAGCGCCGTACATTTCATAATGCTGGGAGCAACGTGGCTCGGGGGGGTGGGTATGACTTGTCAATGTACCGTCTAACACCATATAAAACTGGAGAGAAAGAATGGGAACAGAAAGGGTAAGGGGGGGAGAAGGGCGTTTTCCCACAGGGTGGTTGGTGTCAACGGTACCAAATGAGGCATATTGGGGCCGATGTTTTGTTTTTTACATAGAAAGCAAGAATCTTTCTAACTCAGACGGGGTACTGTAGTCTATCCATGTGGACCAAACTCTAAATTTTTGGTGTCTATCTGCCATTAGTGTATAAGTTTTTGGTTCATCGGGTCCCCTTTTAGCCTACATTTGACTCCCATGGATTTTTTTCCATGCAGAAGCGATGGTTTGATGGCTAAAAAGAACTATAAAGTGAAACTTCTCCAAAAGACCTCCACTTTGGGGAAACCACCTTACCCAGACCACATTTTCCGAGTCGGATTTTCAGTTTTCCATACCAGCCATCACTTTATCATGCAATTTTGGGTGGTCGTCTCAAAGAGGTTTCACTGTATTCATTTCTCCGAGTTTGGGGGACATTATTGATCTGACTATTCAGCAGAACCTCCTAGGGATCCTTCCGAATATTGTGGCCGGTATCTGACTGTATAAGACCCCATGCTCAACAATCGAGTGTGAATCTGATGTGGGGCCGAGTTTGCAGCAGAATGCACTTGGAAGACACTTGAAGTAACATCCGAGTGTATTCTGTTATGTATTCACATCTATGGGGGCTTCAGGACCATTCCGATGACACGGAGCAGAATAGGACCTGCTCTATAATCAGCCGAAATGGAATGGTTACGAAGCCACCATAGACGTGAATGCAATACAGTCACTCCGAGTGTCATCCGAACGCATTCTGCTGCAAACTCGGCCCTGCCTCGGATGCACACTTGGGCGTGTGTATGGGGTTTAAGGCAGAAGATTTGTATCTAAAGCCTTTTGGTTCGGAGATAGGACCACCAAGTAAGAAGAATGTCCCCGGGCGATGGGCATCTTTTGTAACAGTTGTCTGGGTACCTCAGAATAGGCAATTCTAGCTTTCTTGGCACTCTTTGGACCCCATGCACTCGGGAAAATATGGCTCTATAGGAGGGTAGAGTCAGAGGTGAGGCAGGGACACCTTACATCATAGATCATTAGGATTCAAGGAGTCCGGGTCTTCTGACTGGGTTCAGACTGCAAAATTTGGCCGATGGACGGATTTTCTGGTTCATATTCACTCATGTGCACAAGGCCCTGCAGTGTGCTGGCGCATCCTTTGTGATTGTTTCCTTTTGCACTGCATGGACGCATGCACCTGTATACATGTATTTCACTTCGATATGCTGTCAGGCTTTGATTTTTTTTCACACCCAGTGCCAAAGTGTTCAGATTTTTTGCAAAGAAACAAATAAATAATAGCTCTAAGAATTTGCATTTAATCTATTTTCTAAGAACACGATTTGCACTGGGAGAGAGAACGTGTCCTGAAGGCTACACAGAAAGTCTATTGTGTAAGAGATTATTCTAAACAGCAAAAAGCTTAGGCTAGGTTCACACTTGCGCCGTGCTCTCCGTCGTTTGGGTCTGCTGGGGACATCACATGACCAGGACAGATCGCCGTGCACCTGTGTGTCCATCACATGACCAGGACAGATCACCGTGCACCTATGTGTCATCACATGACCAGGACAGATCGCCGTGCACCTGTGTGTCATCACATGACCAGGACAGATCGCCGTGCACCTGTGTGTCATCACATGACCAGGACAGATCGCCGTGCACCTATGTGTCATCACATGACCAGGACAGATCGCCGTGCACCTCTGTGTCATCACATGACCAGGACAGATCGCCGTGCACCTGTGTGTCCATCACATGAGCAGGACAGATCGCCGTGCACCTGCGTGTCCATCACATGAGCAGGACAGATCGCCGTGCACCTATGTGTCATCACATGACCAGGACAGATCGCCGTGCACCTATGTGTCATCACATGACCAGGACAGATCGCCGTGCACCTGTGTGTCATCACATGACCAGGACAGATCGCCGTGCACCTCTGTGTCATCACATGACCAGGACAGATCGCCGTGCACCTGTGTGTCATCACATGACCAGGACAGATCGCCGTGCACCTCTGTGTCATCACATGACCAGGACAGATCGCCGTGCACCTGTGTGTCCATCACATGACCAGGACAGATCGCCGTGCACCTGTGTGTCCATCACATGACCAGGACAGATCGCCGTGCACCTGTGTGTCATCACATGACCAGGACAGATCGCCGTGCACCTGTGTGTCATCACATGACCAGGACAGATCGCCGTGCACCTCTGTGTCCATCACATGACCAGGACAGATCGCCGTGCACCTGTGTGTCCATCACATGACCAGGACAGATCGCCGTGCACCTGTGTGTCATCACATGACCAGGACAGATCGCCGTGCACCTGTGTGTCATCACATGACCAGGACAGATCGCCGTGCACCTGTGTGTCATCACATGACCAGGACAGATCGCAGTGCACCTGTGTGTCATCACATGACCAGGACAGATCGCCGTGCACCTGCGTGTCATCACATGACCAGAAGATCAGAGCTCACAATCAAAGATCTTAAAAATAGTGACTAATTTTATTGTGCAAAGAATAGCATTTGTTTGCTGTAAGCGGAATACCCCTTTACTAGGAATAACCGGCTGTAGTATCGATAGATGGTCATTCACATCTAGAGGGCGCCACTATGTATGGACTGGGCAGAAAACAATGATCACACCACCGGCGACAGCTGCTCCATTAGTTCTTCCACCGTCCTTGCACATCCTGGTGAGCCGTGTTTACTCTCACTGACTCTGACACACCCGATTATTGTGCACATGAAATCCTGCAGCCAAGATCCAAACAATGAGGAGCCCCTGTCCTACCCACAGCACTGCAGGAGAGCCGCAGAAAACTACAAGCACAAGGTCTACATCTAGCGCAGAAAGCTGGCACATTTTGGGTTAACGGTTTATACCAAGCAGTGATAAGACAATAGATCTATTGTTAGGGTAAGGTCACCTATGGCGCCTCCGGAGGGAGAAACGCATTTTATTACAGTTTAGAAATTGTCTCTTACAGGGATTGTCCAGTATGTGAAAAACATGGGTAATTATTTTCCCCAAAAACAATTATTTCTTCCTAAAACAGCGCCACACCTGTCCACAGGTGATGTGTGGTATTGCAGCTCAGTCCCATTCAATTCAATGGAGCGGAGTTGCAATATCATATACAACCTGTAGACAGTTGTGGCACTGTTTTTCAGGGATTAACCCTTAAAAGGCATTTCCAGGATTGTAATATCCGTGATAGGTCATCAATATCAGATCGATGGTGGCAACAGCGTTCGGGTAAACGTTCTCCACGGGGTCCTGACCCCCCTCTCTACCATCTCAGGAGTCACTAATACAGTACATGAAAATTAATTTTCTAACCCAAAACCTCTTTAATAACTCCGGCGCCTCCGCGGGTACACAGGAACTGTCACTCCAAAAACAATGGAATGGAACAATGATGTAGCAGGGTCAAAAAAATAAAAGAATTCCCCTCTTTATATAGGTTAAGCATTTAGAAAAATGTCAAAATGTTTATGTGCTTCAGACCTAAAAAAACATATTACTAAATATCTATGACTAAAGAGCCTTCTGGTGTGAACACGTGTAAATATCTGCTACAAATACTTCACATTGTATCACTGCTGAACTTTAATAAAGAATTCATAATTTTATATTTAGATGAGTGATGGACATGAAGTGCACAGAGTTATCTGGCCTGAATACATCTTCAAAGGGTGCATATGCCTTTAATTTATCCACTGATTAATGAGTTACATCCTGTATTATACTCCAGAGCTGCGCTCACTATTCTGCTGGTACAGTCACTGTGTACATACATTACATTACTTATCCTGTACTGATCCTGAGTTACATCCTGTATTATACTCCAGAGCTGCACTCACTATTCTGCTGGTACAGTCACTGAGTACATACATTACATTACTTATCCTGTACTGATCCGGAGTTATATCCTGTATTATACTCCAGAGCTGCGCTCACTATTCTGCTGGTACAGTCACTGTGTACATACATTACATTACTTATCCTGTACTGATCCTGAGTTACATCCTGTATTATACTCCAGAGCTGCGCTCACTATTCTGCTGGTGCAGTCACTGTGTACATACATTACATTACTTATCCTGTACTGATCCTGAGTAACATTTTGTATTATACTCCAGAGCTGCGCTCACTATTCTGCTGGTACAGTCACTGTGTACATACATTACATTACTTATCCTGTACTGATCCTGAGTAACATTTTGTATTATACTCCAGAGCTGCGCTCACTATTCTGCTGGTACAATTACTGTGTACATACATTACATTACTTATCCTGTACTGATCCTGAGTTACATCCTGTATTATACTCCAGAGCTGCGCTCACTATTCTGCTGGTACAATTACTGTGTACATACATTACATTACTTATCCTGTACTGATCCTGAGTTACATCCTGTATTATACTCCAGAGCTGCGCTCACTATTCTGCTGGTACAGTCACTGTGTACATACATTACATTACTTATCCTGTACTGATCCTGAGTTACATCCTGTATTATACTCCAGAGCTGCGCTCACTATTCTGCTGGTGCAGTCAGTGTGAAGTAGCTGACTTCTTCTCTGGATAAAATGTAACTAGACCTTGCCCAGAAGCCTTCATGTTTATCTTGTAGACATATGGCCCCTTCATGTGTATGTAGAATAAGCCTCTGCTGGACTCTGTGCCCCATTTTACCACTATATACAGCCTATAGTCAGCCCGTGACATCCTGTAAGTACATGACACTGGAGGTATAACCTGGGATTCCTAACAAACATACACGATAAGGCGGACATATTTTGGTCACGCTAGCTCTGTCACTACGCTAGCAAAGTCACTGCTTGGACCGGTGATTCCTATTACATAACTTTTCCATAATCCGTGTTTACTTTTCTTCTAACCTTGGTATGTTTTGTAAGACTATGTTCACATCTTATTGGTTAGAAGACTGCATAGTAACATGTACTGTACAGACATACAGCGGGATGAATCTCCCTTACAGCCCCCCACTCCTTCCTCACAGCAGTGGCCAGCACAGTCACTCATCCTGATCCTCCTTCAGGCCCCGCCTCCTCCTTCAGGCCCCGCCTCCTCATTGTATATTGACCTTCTGTCTCAGTGGTTCTCTGGGCAATTTTATGTTCCTGCACTGACGCCAGCGCTCTGTATGGAACCCCCACAGAGTCAGGAGAAAACACTATGGCAAATCACCAAGGTGAAATATAGTGCCGCGTTGGCCCACATATGGAACTCCGCCCACTAAGGAGGCCCCAGTGAGATAACTGTCTAATGTATAACATTTCTGTAATATACTTTATTAACCTATCTAAATTCCTTTTTATTATAAAACAGGCTGTAACATTCTCCTTGCACTAACCTAGCTGAGCTGTTACTAAGGAAATTCCGTACACAGTTATATTATAAATATGCAGAGCTGAAGCATTTACTAAAGGGGGTTGGTCACTCCAAATGGCTGTATCTCCAGTTTTCTACCACCTAGAAAAATCATTCTGCTATCATAAAAAAGATGAGATTCTCAGCTATCATATGATGCCAAGCTTTAAGAACTATTTATAACAGAATCTGAGATATCACTAGTTAAAACACAATCAGGAATGTGATTTTACATCAGCATGAGCTGCTACATATTAACTTGAAATTTCTGACTGGGTTTGTAACTAGTGATATCTCAGATTTTACAATTTACAATAGTTTATGTAAAAATAAATATAAAAATAATTATAATAAAAAATATATAGATGGAGAAATGCCAAGTGTGAGGCAGAGGACGTCATATTGTAGATGACAGTCCACTACGTTAGGACTACATGTACCAGGTCACACACCGGGGCGGCCTGCCACATCCAGGATGTACAGGGCATCCATCAGCCATGTAGTGTGTACTGGCAGCCGTAGCCTGAGCCTCTCCCTGCCCCGTCACTGATGCATTCACGCAGAACCGGCAGCATCAATCTCTTTCTAGAACTGAGAACAAATGTGCAGTGAATCCGCGTGTGAAAAAGTCCTTGAGGCCATGTCTAGTTATTCCTGTCACTGGATCTAGGCAGACGGGGCTGACATCTCCGATGGTGCCTGCTGGCGTCACGTGTGGCCCACTTACACCGCATCGAATGGAATCTTATTATCTAAACTACGCAGAGTATACATAGTCCTGGACAAACAGTGCACAATTGTAGTACAGAATTTCATAAAAATTGTAAATTTATATTCACAAAAATTTTATCAAAGTGGCTGCAACACCGACTGACCATCATGGAGGGAGTAAAAAGATTTCTATTGGTTTGAATGGAAAGCAGAGGGACCTGTCAACTGGGAGGCCTAGTTTAGAGGAATTGTACATGATTACTGCAATACCAGACACAACCTGTGGATAGATGTGGTGCTGTTCTTCACAGAAAGCTGCAATGTTTTTCTAATCCTGTACAACCCCTTTAAGCCTCTGTTCACATGCAAATATTCTTTTTTTGTCAAGTTTCTGTTGCTTTTTTAAGGACCAGAATATCTTTAATGTTCTGAATAAACTCAATAACATTGAACTAAATGAGTCAATGAGTTACACAACAACAGTGTGAACAGAACCTTAGACCTGTGATGTCTCCTTGCTAGTTCTGCCTTGAGCGAAGTCCTGAGTAATGTGAGACAAACTGGTTGCTAGGAATGTACTGTCTGATAACTGCAATATAATGGGCTGTAATTATGGGTTAAAGCCTTAAAGTGAAGCCTCTTAGTGGTGAATATTAATCTCAGCAATGACCTGTACTGATCCTGAGTTACATCCTGTATTATACTCCAGAGCTGCACTCACTATTCTGCTGGTGCAGTCACTGTGTACATACATTACATTACTTATCCTGTACTGATCCTGAGTTACATCCTGTATTATACTCCAGAGCTGCACTCACTATTCTGCTGGTGCAGTCACTGTGTACATACATTACATTACTTATCCTGTACTGATCCTGAGTTACATCCTGTATTATACTCCAGAGCTGCACTCACTATTCTGCTGGTGCAGTCACTGTGTACATACATTACATTACTGATCCTGTACTGATCCTGAGTTACATCCTGTATTATACTGCAGAGCTGCACTCACTATTCTGCTGGTGCAGTCACTGTGTACATACATTACATTACTGATCCTGTACTGATCCTGAGTTACATCCTGTATTATACTCCAGAGCTGCACTCACTATTCTGCTGGTGCAGTCACTGTGTACATACATTACATTACTTATCCTGCACTGATCCTGAGTTACATCCTGTATTATACTCCAGAGCTGCACTCACTATTCTGCTGGTGCAGTCACTGTGTACATACATTACATTACTTATCCTGTACTGATCCTGAGTTATATCCTGTATTATACTCCAGAGCTGCAGTCACTATTCTGCTGGTGCAGTCACTGTGTACATACATTACATTACTTATCCTGTACTGATCCTGAGTTATATCCTGTATTATACTCCAGAGCTGCGCTCACTATTCTGCTGGTACAGTCACTGTGTACATACATTACATTACTTATCCTGTACTGATCCTGAGTTACATCCTGTATTATACTCCAGAGCTGCACTCACTATTCTGCTGGTACAGTCACTGTGTACATACATTACATTACTTATCCTGTACTGATCCTGAGTTACATCCTGTATTATACTCCAGAGCTGTGCTCACTATTCTGCTGGTACAGTCACTGTACATACATTACATTACTTATCCTGTACTGATCCTGCGTTACATCCTGTATTATACTCCAGAGCTGCGCTCACTATTCTGCTGGTACAGTCACTGTGTACATACATTACATTACTTATCCTGTACTGATCCCGAGTTACATCCTGTATTATACTCCAGAGCTGCGCTCACTATTCTGCTGGTAGAGTCACTGTTTACATACAATACATTACATCCTGTACTTTTAGGGCCCCCGGTATTCAATATAGGGTACTGTGGGGCATTTAGTGGGTGCAGTAGCCAATGGCTTACTCTTATTATGGTACTAGTTGTTAGATGACACATTCAGCTCTGCTACATTGATCTCCTCTTCTACCTCTGTGTTCACACAATGCAGATACATTACTCCTCTATAGTCCCCTAAACCAGTCTGTCCAGAAATGCCGGCTGGTCGGAGGGGGTCAGCGGCTTCTCTAGACACTGCATAAAGATATCCAGGACAGGAGGCTGGAAACACAAACAGCATGAACCAGGAAGTGACCGCGCTCAAACAGGATCCTGAAGCAGAGCAATGTCTCCATCCATTACTAGTGTAAGACGTCTTCAGGAGCACTACAACCGCCAAGACTTATTACTATACAGTCTGTACACTAGACAACGGCAGGAGGCGCCGCGCCAAAAGTGTGTCCTGGGGGCAGGAAGTGGCTTTAAGTAAACAAAGCTTAATGTGTACAATGAGCAATTCTGTAACACTGATGTCCTTGTCATCCAATTCCATCCAAAGATCTCTGCTTGCTGTCAGTGGATGGGAACACATCTGGATGACGAGGACTTCTAACAGCGCAGGGTTTGACACTCCAGACAGATACATTTTACATGCACAGATTAAAAGTAGCGAAGAGGTCTAAGACCTCATACACACGAACGAGTGTGCATCCAATGTGGGGCCGAGTTTGCAGCAGACACTCGGATTTCATTCCTTTATGCATTCACGTATATGGGGCTTCTGATTCATTCCGTTCCGATGACACGGATGATTATAGAGGAGGTCCTATACTGCACCGTGTCACTGGAATGGATCGGAAGCCCCCATAAACATGAATGCATAATGGAATGTACTCAGAACTCTCATCCCCACATGCACACTTGGCCCCACATCGGATGCATACTCGGTTGTGTGTATGGGGTCTGAAGCTCTATTCACACTACAGATGGGAAAATGTTGCCCCTAGAGAATACTCTACTTTTTGACAGATCAGAAACATTCCCACTAAAAGTCAACGGGGTCGTGAATAAAAGGGATGTCACTAGTGCTAACTGGGCCATGACAGGGCTGTGTGAATATAGCCTAAGTTTTCTCAGTCTAAATAATAAAGGGGTTCTTCAGGCTTAATGATTGATGACCTATCTTGAGGTCATTAATTGAAGATCAGCGAGGGCTCGACACCCGGGCCCCCTGGCCGATCAGCTGTTTGAAGAGGCTGCAGCGTTTAGGCAAGCACAGCGCCACACATTGTCTACTGGCTATGCGTGGTATCGCAGCTCAGTCCATTCACTTGTATGGAACTGAGATGTGAACAGGCCATGAGACCAATGAACGTAACGTCACTTGGGCTAAGAAGCGGAAGCAACACTCAGGGATCCCCACTGCTACTTCAAATAGCTGATCCATTGGGGCGCCGGGTGTCAGACTACGCTGATCTTCAATTGATGGAAAGCCCCTTTAACAGGATTAGTGAATCTGCTCCAAAGTTGCAAAACTTTTTACACAAAACCCTCCCCCTCAGAAAACCCAAGACTCCACACAAGAGGACAAGGCTGCGTATCTGACCTTCAGATCTGCCCAGGTAAGATCCATGCTGGATTACAGCAGCAGGGACATAATCTGCAGCAAATCTGTCACGTGTGAATATATCCTAACCCTTACAACCTACCATGTAAAGCCCTTTTAGGATGATAACATCGCAGGTCGCTGGTGGTCCTACAAAATGTACCAATGTGTGCTTGGGTAGGACCCCCATCATCATGGTGATGACTTACATATAGGCTGGACTGTCTATAGGGTCTTCTGCCAAACACATCAACCGGATGAACAGAACTGGACGATGAGGTCACATGACTATATACGTGGAGTCTACATAGTGCGATGAGGTTGTAAGAACCCACCATGGCCGATCTTCTACTGTCCTCAGCCCAGTGGGATTACTGACGCCCATAGTCATTAGAAAACACCGCAGTCATGCAGGTGCGTCCACAGGCCAGGTATACATGTAGGGTGTCCTATATACACACACACACAGTATACAGCACCATTTCTTACCTTATTGAGCTTCCCAAGCGACGAGATAAGATCTGCCCATTCGGTGGACGACTCAAAATTTCTCAGCGCCTTCTCAATGACCGAGGAATAATTCCGGTATCTGTAGTCACTCAGCAAGTCCTGCTCTTCGGGGTCCATGTTTCATCGTTTCCGGAGGATATCCTACGAGACAGAGACCAGGTGAGGCAGGCCTATAGGAAAATGGCGGCAAAAACTGCGACCATTGCAATGTCAACTCATTTTGAGGCACTAGTAGCTTTATCAGTATAAAACATCTCTATATCAAAGCAGGTATTATTTTCTAGATAGATTAATGTGTCTCCATGGTAACAGACTACGAACAAACTCTGTGTAGTCTGATCCGGTAGTCATACCCCTTGTATCTGTCCTCTACTGCTGGCTGACCTACCAAGTATACGTTGGCACAAAGTAGGCGACAAATGGAAAAAAAGTTATGAGATTGCAGGACTGCAAGACCACATCTAATTTGTTTGGGGCTGAGCTGCAATACCAAGCTTAGTCACTATATAGTGTACGGCGCTGTGCTTGATAAACAGCAAAGGAGCTGCAGCGCTCTTGCGAACACTGTGATCTCTTCAAACATCTGACTGGTGGGGGCGTTGGTTGAAGACCCCTACCAATCTGATATTGTACGATAGGTCATCAATATCATAATCCTAAAAAACCCTTTAAGGGGGTTTTCTGGCCTGCTTCCTGTTTTTAATGACCTATCCCCAGAATTGGTCATAATTATCACATTGTTGGGGTCTTACACCCGGCCCCGACACCGATCAGCTGTTCCGTGGGGCGCTATACCAGGAACGGAGCCAAAAGAAGAAGGCTCCATCCACTCTATACACCCATGTCGGGTTACTGCAGCTGAACTCCGATTCAAGCGGGATTTAGATGATAGATCACATGTATGACAACATGCTGGAACTCAACTGTTGCCTGTTTCCAAGGAAACCAATTGACTTTTGAAACCTTTGTATGTGAGTAGAGAAAACAACACAAAATAACTGAAAATCTGTTCACATTCAAACCTAGTTTCAAAATTCAATCGGTTTCCTTGGAAACAGACCACAGTTGAGTTCCAGCATGTTGTCAGACATGTGATCTGTCATCTCACCTCCCACAATGCACTGCTCACTAGAATCTAGCATAATTGTGGATTTAGCATAGGGACTCCCGCTATGGTCACATGATCATCGCAGCATAGGGACTGGTGGTCGGTGACCAAAGTAATACTTCAAATGGTCAATATTACAAAGTTTCCTAACTTCGAAAAATCTGAGAAAAAGTATTTGATGGAAGACGCCACAAACTACAAGTCCCAGGATGCCTGAGGCCCTGCCCTATAGGACAAAGCTTTCACATATATAGTAATTACAGGAAGCTAATTATTACTTGTACAGCAGGATGTAAGATCCTGGACAGATAAAAGGGACTTTGACATTTACAGTATCGGTAATTACAGAGACGCCGTCTCAAGCCCCGCCTACTTTTACTGACACAGGGAATTTCCTAATATGACATTCGGCATTAACACCCTAATTGTAATGTTTTTACATCACAAACCTGGTAGAAATCCATTGGTCAATCTGTCTTACTGTACGTAGGACAACACTGAACTGCCAGAAGAGTTGTCATAGGGACACAGAAGCATTGCAACTGTATAGAGTGTGAATTTACACCAACATCGTTCCGGTGCCATTGATCCGCCCTCGCTAGTGCAGGAATGTTGGCCTGGATGATTTACATTCTCCAGGTGATACAATATGGAAGCTCAAACAGAGGAGGGACAGGACGCAAATATTTACAGATATGGAGACTTCCTACCCGACGGTGTGAAAAAGACACAGCAGCAGAACCGCAGCTCTACTAGGATGGGGAGTGCAGATAATCTGGATTCAGGATGTTCTATGTATGAGGACAATGTAGACCGTTCTTCAGCGGGAGGCGCTACAGATCAATTATATGTGGGGAATTCCAACATATACAATGGCGCAGTGTCCAAAATAGTGGCAGTACCTCGTCTGCTAACATTATACTCCAATGTTTATTAGTTCTATACCTGGGAAAGCTGGGTGACAACCACAGAGAGGTGAACAGTGGTAAATCAAGGGGGTGTCACCCAGCTTTCCCAGAACTTGGGAACGTGAAGCTTATAGGCTTGAAGGCTATAGCTATCCATGTAATAGCTATGGGCACCAAGTCCCGTATTTATTTAAGGGGCAGTGGGCACACCCTGGGCATGGACCTGGTAAATATTAGCTGTGCCCCTCCTGTAACAAACTATTGTCATCTGCTTCCAGACTGGGAGCATTGCTGTGAGGATATACTTCTCACAGCTGAGGGTTTGGTAAAGTTGTACCCAGATAGGAAATCCTTGATGAACATATTATAGGTTCATATAATAGAAAACCGCAACATGGAGCCCATGGACGCCACAGGTGCAAGAGCACGGACCCTATCAGACTCAGAATCTGGACCGAAACATTGTAACAAACTATTAGGATGGGGAAAGATTTGTGTTGAGGAGTGTTTGAACTGGACACAACTGAAGCAAACCATCAGCTGTGACAAGTACTAAGTAAGTACACCACGTGAGTTAAAGTTACAAGGGTCATGGTGTCACGTCACCCTAAAACAAACTGATGAGTCACGTCATGTCACAACATCCCACTGGCATCATGTTACACTGCGACGAAAAGACAGCAAGAAGTAAGGAATGTACAAAGTGTCAACATATCCTGAAGGCAACACAGGATAGGCTAAAAGTAACCGAAACCTCGCCCAAAAACCAAAACCGCACAGAAAAAATAAGCAAACAGAACAAGGCAAATAAAAATAAAACATGGCCACCTAGTGGTACCAAATATACAAAAAACACAATACAAGATGCACTGGGGTGATGTAGTGATCACTACAGAGGGGGATAGTGCACCAGGTGTAGTGATCACTATAGAGGGGGATAGTGCACCAGGTGTAGTAATCACTATAGAGGGGGATAGTGCACCAGGTGTAGTGATCACTATAGAGGGGGATAGTGCACCAGATGTAGTGATCACTATAGAGGGGGATAGTGCACCAGGTGTAGTAATCACTATAGAGGGGGATAGTGCACCAGGTGTAGTGATCACTATAGAGGGGGATAGTGCACCAGATGTAGTGATCACTATAGAGGGGGATAGTGCACCAGGTGTAGTGATCACTATAGAGGGGGATAGTGCACCAGATGTAGTGATCACTATAGAGGGGGATAGTGCACCAGATGTAGTGATCACTATAGAGGGGGATAGTGCACCAGATGTAGTGATCACTATAGAGGGGGATAGTGCACCAGATGTAGTGATCACTATAGAGGGGGATAGTGCACCAGATGTAGTGATCACTATAGAGGGGGATAGTGCACCAGATGTAGTGATCACTATAGAGGGTGATAGTGCACCAGGTGTAGTGATCACTATAGAGGGGGATAGTGCACCAGATGTAGTGATCACTATAGAGGGGGATAGTCCACCAGATGTAGTGATCACTATTGGGGGTGATAGTGCACCAGATGTAGTGATCACTATAGAGGGGGATAGTGCACCAGGTGTAGTGATCACTATAGAGGGGTATAGTGCACCAGGTGTAGTGATCACTATAGAGGGGGATAGTGCACCAGATGTAGTGATCACTATAGAGGGGGATAGTGCACCAGGTGTAGTGATCACTATAAAGGGGGATAGTGCACCAGGTGTAGTGATCACTATAGAGGGGGATAGTGCACCAGATGTAGTGATCACTATAGAGGGGGATAGTCCACCAGATGTAGTGATCACTATAGAGGGGGATAGTGCACCAGATGTAGTGATCACTATAGAGGGGGATAGTGCACCAGATGTAGTGATCACTATAGAGGGGGATAGTGCACCAGATGTAGTCAACACTATAGAGGGGGATAGTCCACCAGATGTAGTGATCACTATAGAGGGGGATAGTGCACCAGATGTAGCGATCACTATAGAGGGGGATAGTCCACCAGGTGCAGTGATCACTATAGAGGGGAATAGTGCACCAGATCTAGTGATCACTATAGAGGGGAATAGTGCACCAGATCTAGTGATCACTATAGAGGGGAATAGTGCACCAGATCTAGTGATCACTATAGAGGGAGATAGTCCACCAGGTGTAGTGATCACTATAGAGGGGAATAGTGCACCAGATCTAGTGATCACTATAGAGGGAGATAGTCCACCAGGTGTAGTGATCACTATAGAGGGTAATAGTGCACCAGATCTAGTGATCACTATAGAGGGGGATAGTGCACCATACCTAGTGATCACTATAGAGGGTGATAGTGCACCAGATGTAGTGATCACTATAGAGAGGGATAGTGCACCAGGTGTAGTGATCACTATTGGGGGTGATAGTGCACCATATCTAGTGATCACTATAGAGGGGGATAGTCCACCAGATGTAGTGATCACTATAGAGGGGGATAGTGCACCAGATGTAGTCATCACTATAGAGGGGGATAGTCCACCAGGTGTAGTGATCACTATAGAGGGGGATAGTCCGCCAGATCTAGTGATCACTATAGAGGGGAATAGTGCACCAGATCTAGTGATCACTATAGAGGGAGATAGTCCACCAGGTGTAGTGATCACTATAGAGGGGAATAGTGCACCAGATCTAGTGATCACTATAGAGGGAGATAGTCCACCAGGTGTAGTGATCACTATAGAGGGTAATAGTGCACCAGATCTAGTGATCACTATAGAGGGGGATAGTGCACCATACCTAGTGATCACTATAGAGGGTGATAGTGTACCAGATGTAGTGATCACTATAGAGGGGGATAGTGCACCAGGTGTAGTGATCACTATTGGGGGTGATAGTGCACCAGATGTAGTGATCACTATTGGGGGCGATAGTGCACCAGATCTAGTGATCACTATAGAGGGTGATAGTGCACCAGATCTAGTGATCACTATAAAGGGTGATAGTGCACCAGATGTAGTGATCACTATAGAGGGTGATAGTGCACCAGATGTAGTCATCACTATAGAGGGTGATAGCGCACCAGATGTAGTCATCACTATAGAGGGGGATAGTGCACCAGATGTAGTGATCACTATAGAGGGTGATAGCGCACCAGATGTAGTCATCACTATAGAGGGGGATAGTGCACCAGATGTAGTGATCACTATAGAGGGTGATAGTGCACCAGATGTAGTGATCACTATAGAGGGTGATAGTGCACCAGATGTAGTGATCACTATAGAGGGGGATAGTGCACCAGATGTAGTGATCACTATAGAGGGTGATAGTGCACCAGATGTAGTGATCACTATAGAGGGGGATAGTGCACCAGATGTAGTGATCACTATTGGGGGTGATAGTGCACCATATCTAGTGATCACTATAGAGGGGGATATCCACCAGGTGTAGTGATCACTATTGGGGGTGATAGTGCACCAGATGTAGTGATCACTATTGGGGGTGATAGTCCACCAGATGTAGTGATCACTATAGAGTAGTGATAGTGCACCAGATGTAGTGATCAGTATATGGGGTGGTCACTGGTGAGTTGTGTATTACACTGGGATGTACCATGGTGCAAGTGCAGGTGGATCCTTGTAGTGATTCTAGGTATAACATATGGGGTCCCCTCAGTTCCCCCCTAATATTCTCTTCCCCCAGGACTACACCCACCTGGCTCCGCCGTGTCCTGCCGCTCCTCCCTTCCCGGCATCCACCTTCTCTCCCGGTACGAGCTGTTGGAGATGTGGACACTACTGATCTGACAGACAGTACAACACAGCCAGCCAGCGGACCCGACCACTCCCTGGAATGGGGGCGCCGTTTCTTACAAACCCTGCTCTAGCTCTCACTAGTCCACTCCACTTCACTATAGGACTATTATCCTGATGTATATAATATACCATTATACCAAAGCAGTGAAAAATGTTCTACAATACTGAACAAACTACTTATTGTGTTAAAAATAGGCAGGTTCTGTGTGTCCCCCCCGTGCAGCACATGGTTCCGCCCCACAGCCAGTCTAGTTGTTTAGATTCTGAGGCTGGTGGTGACGTCAGACAGGCTTGATTAACCCCTTCGTGGCCGGTGTGCAGTAAATTGCTACTGTATTTCACTTCAGCACAGTCCTGCATGTAATTGGTGGATTCTGCCACATATTACCCTACAGATTAAATGTAGCCAAACCACAGGCTCTCATCTGTGGTACTACAAGTCCCAGCATGGAGCTATAATTTTTCTTGAGTCACCATATAAATATGTATTAAATTACAAAAAAGTGAGAAATAATCACCGGAAAATTCAATTTATCACAATTAAAATGGATTACAAGCCAGGGGGCCACCAAACCAAGCTTAGAGTGGATCCCATACTACACTGAGGTATGTCAATTGTAATTCACCTTTATTAATTAATTAATTAGATTCATAAAACCTGTATGTCTAGGGGGGACAGTCTTTTTCTGATTTGCAACCACCACTAGGTGGAGCTCACTGCATAAGGGTTTATATAGCTAGTAATGAAGTCAATGGGAGCTGTACTAATCTGTATGCAGAGAGCTCCCTCTGGTGGTGGCTGCAAGGGGTGACTATGACAGTCTCATAGCAAAGGGGAAGCAGATCAGTGATGCACCACCTACCTCCATGGGTACCACAGTAGTCATGTGTCCTGTCTCTATGGTAGAAATACCACTGCTAGAAATAGCGGGGGCTTTATTAATCTTAGCCTATATTCACACAACTGTGTCTGTAGTCTGTATTTGGCCATAAAACACAAACAAATCAGTAAGCTTTTAAAATGTACTTGAGTTTTAACGAAAAGTTGAAATATGAGCAGGGTCTTGACGTGCAGTCTGTTCTATGACTGTATAAACCTTCATACATGATGTCCTATCAGTTTTTCTGCTGCTAATAATCACATTATGGCTGCAGAACATTTTCTATTTGTCTCTGAGGCAGGGGGCGTGTACAGTCATGGCCAAAAGTTTTGAGAATTATACAAATATTAATTTTTACAAAGTCTACTGCTTCAGTTTTTCTAATGGCAATTTGCATATACTCCAGAATGTTATAAAGAGTGATCAGCTTAACAGCAATTACTTGCAAAGTCAATATTTGACTAGAAAATGAACTTTATCCCCCAAAACACATTTCAACATCATTGCAGCCCTGCCTTAAAAGGACCACCTAACATCGTTTCAGTGATTGCTCCATTAACACAGGTGTGGGTGTTGATGAGGACAGGGCTGGAGATCAATCTGTCATGATTAAGTAAGAATGACACCACTGGACACTTTAAAAGGAGGCTGGTGCTTGCCATCATTGTTTCTCTTCTGTTAACCATGGTTATCTCTAAAGAAACACGTGCAGTCATCATTGCACTGCACAAAAATGGCCTAACTGGGAAGAGTATTGCAGCTAGAAAGATTGCACCTCAGTCAACAATCTATCGCATCATCAAGAACTTCAAGGAGAGAGGTTCCATTGGTGCCAAAAAGGCTCCAGGGCGCCCAAGAAAGACCAGCAAGCGGCAGGACCGTCTCTTAAAAGTGTTTCAGCTGCGGGATCGGGCTACCAGCAGTGCAGAGCTTGCTGAGGAATGGCAGCAGGCAGGTGTGAGTGCATCTGCACGCACTGTGAGGCGGAGACTCTTGGAGCAAGGCCTGGTCTCAAGGAGGGCAGCAAAGAAGCCACTTCTCTCCAGAAAAAACATCAGGGACAGACTGATATTCTGCAAAAGGTACAGGGAGTGGACTGCTGAGGACTGGGGTAAAGTCATTTTCTCTGATGAATCCCCTTTTCGATTGTTTGGAACATCTGGAAAACAGCTTATTCGGAGAAGAAGAGGTGAGCGCTACCACCAGTCTTGTCTCATGCCAACTGTAAAGCATCCTGAAACCATTCATGTGTGGGGTTGCTTCTCATCCAAGGGAATCGGCTCTCTCACAGTCTTGCCTAAAAACACAGCCATGAATAAAGAATGGTACCAGAATGTCCTCCAAGAGCAACTTCTCCCAACCGTCCAAGAGCAGTTTGGCACTCAACAATGCCTTTTCCAGCATGATGGAGCACCTTGCCATAAAGCAAAGGTGATAACTAAATGGCACAGGGAACAAAACATAGAGATTTTGGGTCCATGGCCTGGAAACTCCCCAGATCTTAATCCCATTGAGAACTTGTGGTCAATCATCAAGAGACAGGTGGACAAACAAAAACCAACAAATTCAGACAAAATTAAAGCATTGATTCTGCAAGAATGGACTGCTATCAGTCAGGATTTGGTCCAGAAGTTGATTGAGAGCATGCCAGGGAGAATTGCAGAGGTCCTGAAGAAGAAGGGTCAACACTGCAAATATTGACTTGCTGCATTAACTCATTCTAACTGTCAATATAAGCTTCTGTTACTCATAATATGAATGCAATTCTATTTCTGTATGTGATAAAAACATCTGACAAACACACATAAAAACCAGAGGGCAGCAGATCATGTGAAAATATAATATTTGTGTCATTCTCAAAACTTTTGGCCATGACTGTACAATACAGAGCAGTCTGCCCCTCCCCTATCCCTCACTGTTAGTACTGGGTTTTTTTTTTAACATGTAATTCTGCCAGGAGTAACTGTACAAGAGCAAACAAATAGCTGAGAAAAGTCCAAATGAGCATAATATAGGAGATCCAGGAACAATGAACTGCAAATACAGGACAAATACAAGAAGGCATGAGACAGCTAAAGAGATTCCTGACACAGGAAAAGACCAATCTGTGAGCACAGTCAGTAAAGCTGCTGCTGTCTGTGAATAATATCCCATCTGTAACCACGAACGCAGCCAGAAGTAGATACAAGCACAGAGAAGACTTTTCATACATTGTAACCTATGAGATTTATAAAATGTTTAGTCCTTTGCAGAGAGCAACAGTTTGCAGAGGTCTGGAGTAAGACGCGCCAAATTTATTAAGCAGCATGTGCTAATAGAAATCTAGGCCAGTTTATAGATTGTTGTCAATTATAGCAAATCTGTAGGACTTTGGGAGCCTCCCTATTAAGCCCCGCCCACTTTTATCCTTGCACATTTCGAAATTGGCGACTTTTTTTGTGCCAGCAAACTGGCTTCATAGCCCTTAATAATTTTTTCTCTGTAAAGTATAAAACCAGACATACAGTACTATCGTTGGTGATTGTCTATGAGATCTGGTGGACAAGCTACTTATATTGGGTGTGATATCAGGCGATGACATCATTATAGTTGTACAGTGATGTCATCATGCTCTACAGAGCCATCTCACTATGATTATCCCTATGAATACATTACCATCATCATATATGGGGTAATGTATGATATCCAAAAACATTTAAGGCAACTGAGGACAAATTTGACATGAAGGCTTCCTGCAATGCTTAATACAATGCTGCCACCTGCAGTTCATAAGTCGGAAGTGTAAGTTTATATTTCATTCATATTATAAGTCAGATGTGCAGTACCACAGTTAGGCTATGTTCACATTTGTGTTGGAGTCTCTGCCTTTTCGTCTGTCGCTTTCTGCTAAAGAACGACAGACCCCATTATAGTCAGTGAGGACTGTCAGGCTCCGTATATGTCTGCTGTTTTAGTGGTCCATTTGTCTGTTGTTCTGATCCTCCGACGGATGTGTACCTAGTCTGTGTCCTCTGATATGTCATGGGAAATAGAAATGGGAGAACCTCCCAAGATTTGTTTCGGGGTCGGATGACTCCGGTCCCTGATTCGTTTTGGGTCAAACAAGTTTGGATAGAACTGGAAGTAAAATTATTAAACTGTGAGGTCTCTTTAGACCCCCGCAGAGAATTATAGGTGGAGGTCTAAAAAATGTAAAAACAATTATGTTTACCTTCCCTCACTTCTTTTGGGCCTCCTCATGGTGTCCGGCGCTTTCTCTTGGTCTCCTCAGTGATATCATGACGCTCGCATGCCCATATCTCCAATTATCATACTCTTCAGACCCTAGAGTATAATAATTTACCGCAGTGCATGTCGCGGCGGCCATTTTAGTTTGTCCAAGTCGAAAACTCCAATTGTAAAAAAACGAACAATTTGAGATATTCAGGTCGAATCTAGTCAGTGGTGGTGTTATCTTGTCATGGTATGGAAGTATAATTTGATTACAGTCACTGTATTGCGGTAATATCTAGTCACATGATGGTGGTATAATCTAATTACTGTATGGTGGTGTTAGCCAGGCAGGGTAAAGTATTTTGTCACAGTATGGTGTAGTTATTTAGTCACTGTATAATTGTGTTATCAAGTCACAGTATGGTGGTATTATCCAGTCACAGTATGGTGGTGTTATCCAGTCACAGTATGGTGGTATTATCCAGCCACAGTATGGTGGTATTATCCAGCCACAGTATGGTGGTATTATCCAGTCACAGTATGGTGGTGTTATCCAGTCACAGTATGGTGGTATTATCCAGTCACAGTATGGTGGTGTTATCCAGTCACAGTATGGTGGTATTATCCAGCCACAGTATGGTGGTATTATCCAGCCACAGTATGGTGGTATTATCCAGCCACAGTATGGTGGTATTATCCAGTCACAGTATGGTGGTATTATTAAGTCATAGTATGGTGGTATTATCCAGTCACAGTATGATGGTATTATCCAGTCACAGTATGGTGGTATAATCCAGTCACAGTATGTTGGTGCTATCCAGCCACAGTATGGTGGTATTATCCAGCCACAGTATGGTAGTATTATTCAGCCACAGTATGATGGTATTATTCAGCCACATTATGGTGGTATTATCCAGTCACAGTATGGTGGTATTATCCAGTCACAGCATGGTGGTATTATTCAGTCACAGTATGGTGGTGCTATCCAGCCACAGTATGGTGGTGTTATCCAGTCACAGTATGGTGGTATTATCCAGCCACAGTATGGTGGTATTATTCAGCCACAGTATGGTGGTATTATTCAGCCACATTATGGTGGTATTATCCAGTCACAGTATGGTGGTATTATCCAGTCACAGTATGGTGGTATTATCCAGTCACAGCATGGTGGTATAATCCAGTCACAGTATGTTGGTATTATTCAGTCACAGTATGGTGGTGCTATCCAGCCACAGTATGGTGGTATTATCCAGCCACAGTATGGTAGTATTATTCAGCCACAGTATGATGGCATTATTCAGCCACATTATGGTGATATTATCCAGTCACAGTATGGTGGTATTATCCAGTCACAGCATGGTGGTATTATTCAGTCACAGTATGGTGGTGCTATCCAGCCACAGTATGGTGGTGTTATCCAGTCACAGTATGGTGGTATTATCCAGCCACAGTATGGTGGTATTATTCAGCCACAGTATGGTGGTATTATTCAGCCACATTATGGTGGTATTATCCAGTCACAGTATGGTGGTATTATCCAGTCACAGTATGGTGGTATTATCCAGTCACAGCATGGTGGTATAATCCAGTCACAGTATGTTGGTATTATTCAGTCACAGTATGGTGGTGCTATCCAGCCACAGTATGGTGGTGTTATCCAGTCACAGTATGGTGGTATTATCCAGCCACAGTATGGTGGTATTATTCAGCCACAGTATGGTGGTATTATTCAGCCACATTATGGTGGTATTATCCAGTCACAGTATGGTGGTATTATCCAGTCACAGTATGGTGGTATTATCCAGTCACAGCATGGTGGTATAATCCAGTCACAGTATGTTGGTATTATTCAGTCACAGTATGGTGGTGCTATCCAGCCACAGTATGGTGGTGTTATCCAGTCACAGTATGGTGGTATTATCCAGTCACAGTATGGTGGTATTATCCAGTCACAGTATGGTGGTATTATCCAGTCACAGTATGGTGGTGTTATCCAGCCACAGTATGGTGGTATTATCCAGTCACAGTATGGTGATGTTATCCAGTCACAGTATGGTGGTATAATCCAGTCACAGCATGGTGGTATAATCCAGTCACAGTATGTTGGTATTATCCAGTCACAGCATGGTGGTATAATCCAGTCACAGTATGTTGGTATTATTCAGTCACAGTATGGTGGTGCTATCCAGCCACAGTATGGTGGTGTTATCCAGTCACAGCATGGTGGTATAATCCAGTCACAGTATGTTGGTATTATTCAGTCACAGTATGGTGGTGCTATCCAGCCACAGTATGGTGGTGTTATCCAGTCACAGTATGGTGGTATTATCCAGCCACAGTATGGTAGTATTATTCAGCCACAGTATGATGGTATTATCCAGTCACAGTATGGTGGTATTATCCAGTCACAGTATGGTGGTATTATCCAGTCACCAGGGGCGCATCGCTAATGAGGCGAAGTGAGGCGGCCGCCTCAGGCAGCACTGTCCGTCACTGTATGGGGGGGCGGCATTTTTACTATTCAATGTAAACCAGCCCAGGACAGGCCGCTTTAAAAAAAACAAAAAACAAAGCTGAGCGGGGCCTGTCCTAGGCTGGTTTACGAGACGTCGCATCTCAGCGCAGGCCGCGATACAATGACGTCATCGCGCCGCCTACTCTAAGACACAGACGTCGCGGACAAGAAGAAGAGCGGCGGCTCCATCAAGGCATCGCAGGTGAGTATAACTTTTTTTTTAATATATAACTAGGACGTGACCTGCTGGAGTATCCCCAGCAGGTAACAGCCTATTTATTTACCTACCCCGCGTCTGCTCGTGGCCGTCTCCGCTTCCCCTTCTGCTATGGGACGCAGAAAGGGGAAGTGGATGCCGCTGTGAGCAGCCGCGGGCATCGGTAAGTGAGGCCGCGGGCCTCAAATACTACTATTATTATACTCCTGGGTCTTTTCAGACCCCGGAGTATAATATTCGGAGGCCCAGGGGAGATGAGAGAACATAAAAACATATCCTACTTACCTTTCCTGCGATCAGGTTGCGTCTCCGGCCTGATCACGTGATGTGTGTGCGCAATTAAACAGGGCCGAAAGCTGCAAGGAGTGCACCGGTGTCCAGGATAGGTAAGTAACTCTGGTTTTTATGTTTGTCCCCTCCCCTGGGTCTCCAATCATTATACTCTGGGATCTGAAAAGACCCCAGAGTATAATAATAGTTCATGGGTTCACTATGGGGCATAATACCGTGTGCAGGGGCCACTATGGGGCATAATACCCTGTGCAGGGGCCACTATGGAGCATAATACCCTGTGCAGGGGCCACTATGGAGCATAATACCCTGTGCCGGGGCCACTATGGAGCATAATACCAGTGCAGGATCCACTATGGAGCATAATACCAGTGCAGGGGCCACTATGGAGCATAATACCAGTGCAGGGGCCAATGTGGAGCATAATACCATGTGCAGGGGCCAATATGGAGCATAATACCGTGTGCAGGGGCCAATATGGGGCATAATACCGTGTGCAGGGGCCATTAGTGTGCATAAAACTGTGTGCAGGGGTTGCTGTGGAACATAATACCGTGTGCAGTGGCCACTTCGGGGCATAATACAGTGTGCAGGGGCCACTATGGACCATAATATCGTGTGCAGGGGCCGCTGTGAGGCATAGTACAGTGTAATACTGTGTGCAGGGGCTGCTGTGGAACATTATAGTGTGTGTAAATGGGGCGCTTTAAACAGGGGTATGGTGTCTGTTTATATTATACGCTGTCTGTTTATAGTGACCGTGTGATGTAATTGTAGCCTTGTAGACATGTACAGGACGAGGCTGTAGTTACATTACATGGCCACTATGAGATGAATGACACTATGTAAACAGAGAAGCTTACACGGCGCTTACACAGGTACCATCAGTGATCAGTGGGGGTCCTGGGTTTTTGAGCCCCACTGATTAGTTTATTAATGACCTGGAAAACCTTTTACTTAGTTAACACCTGGGGCATTATTAATAAGGGGCACTATTTATACAGGGTACACACGGACATTATTAATATAAAGATGCACTTGGGGGTATTATTCATTATGGGGGGTTATATCATATATTATATAATTGGGGTAGCAGCAGGATGGGTGTGCAGGTGAGGACAATGTGGGTGCCTGGAAAAGTGAGGAGCTAAAGATGTCTGTGTTGCAACCTTTACAGAGACAAGTCACAGCTGGAAGAAGTGGTCATGGCGGTCCAGAGGGAAGAGAAGGGAAATGTGAAGGATTAGTCAGAGACGTCACCTGTAAGTCACAGAATGTTACTGCCCTGTATTCACCTAAATGATAGAGGATAAATACCTGAGTGATGGGGGTCTGTCTGCTGAGACCCTCACTGAGCCTGAGAATTGGGTTTTTCCCCCCACTAGGTGGGAATTCAGCCTGACCGCAGCCATATATATAGGTGTCACTTGGTGGATGGACGAACCCGCGTGGCTCTCATTCACTTCAATGGGAGTGCCAAAGATAGCCGAAGTCCAGTACTCAGCTATCTGCGGGGCTCCTATTATAGAGAATGGGGGCCACGTGGGCTCGTCCATCCACCAAGCAGAAGATGTGTGAAGTTACTTTCATTGTTAATGCCGTGTTGTTGATCTGATACTGAAGTAATACAGGAAGAAGAATTCTTAAAAACTGTTTTATAACTTTGTGTATTGTGTATAATGTGCGACGATAACAGTGTGTTAAACTAGTAGCATAGAATTTTTTTTTGGGGGGGGAGGGCGTCTTTCTATAGTTCGCCTCAGGCAGCAAAGGGGCTAGGTTCACCATTGCCAGTCACAGTATGGTGGTATTATCCAGTCACAGTATGGTGGTATTATTCAGTCACAGTATGGTGGTATTATCCAGTCACAGTATGGTGGTATTATCCAGTCACAGTATGGTGGTATTATCCAGTCAGAGTATGGTGATATTATCCAGTCACAGTATGATGGTATTATTCAGTCACAGTATGGTGGTATTATCCAGTCACAGTATGGTGGTATTATCCAGTCACAGTATGATGGTATTATTCAGTCACAGTATGATGGTATTATTCAGTCACAGTATGGTGGTATTATCACAAGGCATTATGGGAAAGGAGCTGGGGAGCTCATGCGCCCTCTATTGGATGTAACAGATCCTCAATTTGCTTTTGACTCACTGAGCCTTGAGACAGCAAAAGGGATCTTAGCCAAGCCAATTTCACTTATCTGCATACGGCTTGGCTAAGATCCCTTTTGCTGTCTCAAGGCTCAGTGAGTCAAAAGCAAATTGAGGATCTATTACATCCAATAGAGGGCGCATGAGCTCCCCAGCTCCTTTCCCATAATGCCTTGTGATATGTAGATGCTAAGTAGAGGGCAAAAGGCAATTAAAATCTCTACACACCTTCACTGGTGCTCTCCTCAATGTGAGAGATTCTTGTCCCTATGATGGTATTATTCAGTCACAGTATGATGGTATTATTCAGTCACAGTATGGTGGTATTATTCAGTCACAGTATGGTGGTATTATCCAGTCACAGTATGATGGTATTATTCAGTCACAGTATGATGGTATTATTCAGTCACAGTATGGTGGTATTATCCAGTCACAGTATGATGGTATTATTCAGTCACAGTATGGTGGTGTTATCCAGTTATGTCATGGTGGAAATATTTATTCAGTGGAGTAAATACTTCTGTAAATACATCTAAGGCCGGGGTCTGACGTGGCATAAACGCCACAGTGGAAATTCTGCGGAAAAAATCGTGGCTTTTACAGTCTCAGAAAAGTAGATGGGATTCTAGCAAATCCTATTCCCACTTTGCAGAAAAATACACTCAGTGGACACGTGGCAATTTCCAAAACCATTGCAGTTTTGGAAGTCGCAGCATGTCAATTATACCTACGAAAATGCCGGCGGTTTCCCCATAGGTATAATGGAAGAAGAAGGTCCGCAGAGGTTCTGTGGAAAGTGCTGTGGAAAAAACCACAATCCATTACTGCCATGGTTTTTCCCGCAGCACTTTTTTGATGCAGGACACTATGTGGGGCCTTAGCCTATCTCGGGTATATAGTAAATGACAAGCTCGGTGGTGAGGGCAGAGACCAGGCCCAGATTCTGCGTCTTGATGCAGCAGATAAGTCACCGTCTCCTTGAGTATATCTAACTGCAGAATGTCTAGTAAATGTCACATCTGTTTGTGTGAACAGACCAAGAATTGAATGTACCTCCTATGCAACATCTACCTCTTCAAACAGCTGACCCGTGGGGGTCCTGGGTGTTGGACCACTACCGATCACAAACTAATAACTAAGTACTATGGGAGGAATTTATCAACACTTCTTTGCCAGTTTTCTGATGTCTAACTAACCCCAGACCCTGTGATCCTTCTCCACTAGGCTCTCCTATCTAATGTTAAATCTGGAAGCGGCCATTTTATAACTTCTTCCAAGAAACCAAAACTTTTGAAAAATGGGGGTTGAAACAGGTTTTGTCCAATCCGCCTTCCAAAAGACATAACTTTTTTATTTTCCCATTCACAGTGCCGAATGAAGGTTTAATTGTTGCGGGACAAATTGTACTTCGTAATGGGGCCATTTAATATTCCATACGATGTAATGGGGAGCTGGAAAAAAATTCTGAATGGGGTGGAATTAGAGAAAAACTGCATTTGTGCGACTTTCTTAAGGATTTTGTTTACTGTGCAGCCAAACTGACATGTCACCTGTATTCAGTATTCAGGTATTTATGTAATTTTTTTTATGTTGAAACCCCTTAAAAAATTCCAAAACTTTGCAAAAAATTAAATTTCTTGGAGTCGCCATATTCTAACACCCATAACTTTTTTTTATATTTCTGTGTCCAGGGATGCCTAAGGCGTCATTTTTTGCCGGGCCAGATGTACTTTTTAGTTATACTATTTTGGAAAATGTCTGATGTTTTGATCGCTTTTTATTCAAAAGTTTATGGGAGGTGAAACGCCGAAAAAAATGGCGGTTTGTCTCTTTTGATTTTTTTTTTCCTGCTACGCCGTTCGCATATGGAAAAAATATTTTTACATGTTTGTAGACCGGGCGTTTTCGTACATGGTGATGTATAATTGGTTTATGTTAGTTTTTTCTTATTTATTTTTATTTCAAATCTAGGGAAAGGGGGGGGTGATTTGAATTTTTAGTTTTTTTTTTATTAGTTTTTTTTTTTTTTAATTTTTAAAACTTTTTTTAAACTGTTTTATTAGCTCCCCCTAGGGAGCTTGAACCTGCAATCTGCATTGCAGTCTATGGCACGTTTGTTACATAGCTATTGAGGTTGGTCATAGACCTGGGAAGGGGTTAAAATCCAACAAGTATTTGTTTGGCGAATATTCGGGGGGTCCGCCTGCCGGTTTCATTTGGACCCCATCATTTCTCTTCAGACCCCATAGTATAATAAGCGGAGGCCCAGGGGAGGTGAGCAAACATAAAAAACAGTATTACTGTTACTGTGCAGGTCCCGTCCTCTTTGGACCTCTTCCAATTTTATGATTGGGCCTCAGCAGTCACGTGGGTTAAGGCAGTGTCATGGTACATAGATGGTGCATGACCCTTGTGAGCACTGAGGCCATTATACTACATGGAGGACCGCTGTGGGACATTATACTGTCACAGGGATCTTTGGTGTCCATCGGGGCCCTGTTCTTTCTGAACAGCCTAGGGCACATGGTACCCTTAACTGGCCCCGATCTCAACTCTATACCCTCTGTGTCCTAGTGGAGTCTTTTCTTAGTAAATGGTACTATTGTCAGTCTGTGGGAAGCTTTGGGGTCGTCCACAGTTTCCTGTGGGTAACCATGACTGTAGTGTTATAGACTTTTACATAAATATCTGCATGTGGTTATTCTTGAGGTCGCCCTCGATGAGGTATGGATGACAAGTGTGGTACCAGTGCCATGTTGTTTTTTCATAGCCTTCAGAGGTAAACTGCACATAAGGGATTTCTGAGGAGGGATCTCACAGTCTCTTTGTTACTACAACCTTACAAGACTATAAAAGAAGTGATAAACCATACATTTTAGTTAACCTCAGTTTATTTCTACATAAAAAACATTTTACACAAAAATGAATGGCATCACGTCATTGGATCTTCTACAGATTCACAGGGATCTACCAGGGGAGAACTTTCTTTTCGCTGACCAGCTCCCCATACGGTGATTCTGCTCCAGTTGGGAGAGGACCCATATATACCGGGGTCACAGCGCCTTCATCTGGGGACTTGGTGGCATTTGGACCTGTCATATCAGTCCTCACCCACCCTGGACAGCAGGCATTGAGAATAATGCCTTCTCCTTTCCTTGAGCTGATGTGCTTGAATTCTGGACAACACTGTTACCCCAATTTTGGACACCAATTTAGGCAGTGTTTGGCCACCCTTCTCCTGATGGTCTCCATTCTTGGCATCTTCCGTAAACTTCTCCCTCAGCTTCGTCAGCTCGTCCACGGCGATCGTATCACTGCAGAATTTTTCCATATGTCCCCCTCCAGCTTCCTCCACAGTATAAATTCCCCCTGCAGTTGCCCCCACAGTATTATTACCCTCTCCTGGTGCCCCCACAGTATCAAACAAACATAAAAACACTAATACTCACCTCTCCCCGTTCCCTGCTGTTCTCCTCTTCTGTCTCTGGTCCCGGAGGTTTCAGGGAGATTCAGGCGCGGGGTAAGTGACGTTACTATATCACGTCTACTGCGCCAGACAGGGGCCGAATGGTGAAGCAGGGAGCGGAAACCATTGTATTCAAATCATTTGCGTCCTCCACTGAATCCAGGACACTTGGGAGGTATGCTTACTGTATGGTATTATTATTCCTGCACTATATGGTGGTATTATTTGGCCATTTTAACACATTGGTGGGCCAAGTACACAGGTTTCACGCTTGGACCTCCCCCATCACCACCATCACATACCTTATATTAAGAGGTCCCCCTATTTGCCCATCCATCTCTCATGAAGATGACCTCTCAGTGGCCCATAAGACTTTAAGATGCCCCCCCCCCACAATGTTATACATTAAACACACAAACACAAAACCATACTACCGCCATCTCTAGCGCTGTCTATGGCTCTGTGCTCATTGCGCCTCCCTGGCACAGACAACATTAGTGAAGTCCTGTATAACGGAGCGATGATCCCGAGGACGCAGATAGAGGTAAAATCGGGACCCACCAACACTGTCCCACTGAGAGGGGGCCCCCCTGCCATAGGGCACAATGCAAGTGCACCGTTTGCCCTATTGTTAAAGCAGCCATGATAAAGGGGTCATCACTGAACTTCTACTGTTCCTGACCTGGGCCCTGGCATTATTCCTGCAGCCACCACTAGATAAGTGAGAAATAATACGAGGTCTGGAGCTGTCAGTGGGGAATGAGGCTCATTGACAATTTTTTATGCATCTGTGCACATCCTGGACTGTAACCCTGTCACACAACATACAAAGAGTAGTGGCACCAGGCCCAGTAGGGGGCAGTATTACCTTATGTTATACTGGTTTCATTGGTACTATTTAGCACATTTGAAACATATCATAATGCACTCCCTACATATATCTATATATTATAATATACATATAGATCTATCTATAGATATAGGAAAAACTGGTGCAATTGGAAAAAAAAATCTATTTGTCTTCTATCTATCTATTTATATATTTATTTGTCTCGTATCTTATCAATGTGTCTCATCTGTATCTATCTACAGTATCTATATGTCTAGTATCTAATCTTCTATCTATATCTCTATCTACAACAACAAAACATTAGACTGCAGCGGTACAAGGAATGGGTGCTTACCCCTGGGAATAGGCTCTGTCCCAATGTAGAAATCCAAATAGAAAAAACAGGCAGCACTCCAATATAATGTGCACATAGTGAGGGAAGTTTATTGCCCCATGCGATGCTTCAGCTCAGACATAAGGCTATCTCAAGCAATATATCTCTATCTATCTATCTATCTATCTATCTATCTATCTCATATCTATCTATCTATCTATCTCATATTTATTTATCTATCTCATATCTATCTATCTCATATCTATCTATCTATCTATCTATCTATCCAATGGCGTAACTAGGAATGGCTGGGCCCCAAGGTGAACATTTGACATAGGACCGCCCCCTCCAACCCCCCCCTGCACAAACCATATTCATGCGCACACTATTATGCCCCATAGTGGCCCCTGCACACAGTATTATGCCCCATAGTGGCCCTTGCACACAGCATTATGCCCCATAGTTGCCCCTGCACACAGTATTATGCCCCATAATGGCCCCTGCACACAGTACTATGCCCTATAGTGGCCCCTGCACACAGTATTATGCAGCATATCGGCCCCTGCACACAGTATTATGCCCCATAGTGGCCCCTGCACACAGTATTATGCCCCATAGTGGTCCCTGCACACAGTATTATGCCCCATAGTGGCCCCTGCACACAGTATTATACAGCATAGTGGCCCCTGCACACAGTATTATGCCCCATAGTGGCCCCTGCACACAGTATTATGCTCCATAGTGGCCCCTGCACACAGTATTATACAGCATAGTGGCCCCTGCACACAGCATTATACCCCATAGTGGCCTCTGCACACAGTATTATGCCCCATAGTGGCCCCTGTACACAGTACTATGCCCTATAGTGGCCCCTGCACACAGTATTATGCAGCATATCGGCCCCTGCACACAGTATTATGCCCCATAGTGGCCCCTGCACACGGTTTTATGCTCCATAGTGGCCCCTGCACACAGTATTATGCCCCATAGTAGTCCCTGCACACAGTATTATGCCCCATAGTGGCCCCTGCACACAGTATTATACAGCATAGTGGCCCCTGCACACAGTATTATGCCCCATAGTGGCCCCTGCACACAGTATTATGCCCCATAGTGGCCCCTGCACACAGTATTATACAGCATAGTGGCCCCTGCACACAGTATTATGCACCATAGTGGCCCCTGCACACAGTATTATGCCTCCATAGTGGCCCCTGCACACAGTATTATGCCCCATTGTGGACCACCCATGAACAATTATTATACTCTGGGGTCTTTTCAGACCCCAGAGTATAATGATCGAAGACCCAGGGGGAGGATATAAACAAAAAAAACAATGTTACTTACCTCTCCCTGGTTCCGGTACACTCCCCACTACTTCGGCCATCTTCAATGTTGGACCAGATCTCGCGTGAGCCGGTGCGGCGTTGCGATGTATAGTGTTTTTTCTGTTCCCTCGCCTCCCCTGGAGCTCCGTTCATTATACTCCGGGGTCTGAAAAGACCCCGGAGACTCCACCTACGCAGAATGGGAAGCACAGGCGGCCGTGAGCAGGATTGGTAAATAAATAGGGCCCATTTACTGCTGGTGTTACTTCAGCAGGTAACGGCCTATTAAAAAAAAAAAAAAAAAAAAAAAGCATCGGGGGCCCTCCGGGCCCCTTAACCACTTCCATACCAGGCATATTTTCAAGTTTTTTGTATGTGCGGATTTGGAGGACTATAACATTTTTATCATTTGCGTTATTCAACTAATTTCTGCATCTTTTTTCGGTGACACATAGGGCTTTATTTTTATGTTGTTTTTATTTTTGCATGTTTGTTAATTTTTTTTATATCCGGGAAAATATAAGCAAAAGAGGAGGGAAAACGGGTCTGTTTTTCACTTTTCATTTTTTTTTTTTTTTTAGTACAAAGTGCTACTAAAAAACTTTATAAAATAGTTTTTCCTCTCCGTTACGGTAATTTTTATTTTTTATGGTGTCGTCGGGGGTGGGGCTATTACCTGTAATAAGGGCGTTTTATTGGCGTATTATTTTATTTATTTTTTCAATTATTTACTTTTTTTTTTTTTTTACTTTTCTATACTTAATAAACCTTCCCTGCCTTCTCTACGGGAGCTCCGGCTGAAGTTACAGCCGGCTCCCCGTTTCAGCAGCTGCACGATGTTGTGCAGTTGCTGAATTCCTTCTGGACGTATATAGTCTATGGGCGGTACGGAAGCGGTTAATGTCCCGGGCCCTGTGGCAGCCGCTACCGCAGCTACCCTGGTATTTACGCCCCTGTATCTATCTAAAGTATCTCTCTATCTGTCCATCTGTCTATCTATCTCATATCTATCTATCTATCTATCTATCCATCTATCTCATATCTATCTCATATCTATCTATCTATCTATCTCATATCTATCTATCTCATATCTATCTATCTATCCATCTATCTCATATCTATCTATCCATCTCATATCTATCTATCTATCTATCTCCTATCTATCTATCTATCTATCTCATATCTATCTATCTATCTATCTATCTATTTATCTATCATATGAATCTGCTTGTATCTATTTATCTACAGTGTCTCTCTATCTGTCCATCTGTCTATCTACAGGTGCATCTCAATAAATTAGAATATCTTTGAAACGTTTATTTCTTTCAGTAATTAAATTAATAAAGTGACCTCCTATATTTTCTAGATTCTTTACACACAGAGTCTTCTATTTCAAGTGTTTTATTTCTGTAAATGTTGATTATGGATTACAGGGAATGAAAATGAGAATATTGTAAGTTCAGTTCAGTATTGTAAATTCAGTGTCACCTGCCAAGGTTTCCTAAGCCTATAAATGGTCCCTCAGTCTGGTTCAGTAGGACACACAATCATGGAAGACGCTGATTATGGATTGTATTACTGAGTTACTGAAATGAATGAATGTTTCACAGATATTCTAATTTATTGAGATGCACCTGTATCTATCTATCTCTATCTAAATTTCACCTTCTATTGAACCTTAAGTATTTTTTTTTAAGTATGAGACTATATCTTATTAATAACAATAGCGAGTAATATGATGGCCATTTTTATCATTTATCTGTGTGACGTATAGACATGTGTTCACACTTACAGTATATGTGGCCATCTTGTGGTTTTTTGGGATCCTATATACTGCTATATATAATATTGACATATTGTCATTGGTGTAGTATATCTTCTACATCAAGATTTCCATAATAAGGGGTATTCTAATCAGTTTGGAGCGCTATAAGAGTTTATCTGTTTAGTAACTTTCTATTTCATCTAGCGCTGAGTTGAGGTATTTTAGCTTTTCCAAGATGGCGCCCGCTACTTTTAGCGGCTATTGCGCATGATTTGGCATGGTGATCATGTTACACATGTCTCTGGATGGTATCAGGTATTTACATATTATATATTTGTGCACCTTTTATTTATTGCTTATTAGGTTAGATTTTTTTTTGGGATTATGGATTGAATGGGATACTACCTTTTCCCAGTGGTGAGCACCCACATATATGTCTTTTACTGGTGCTGTCATCTATAGAGTTGCTTATCTATCTACCTATTTATCTATCATATGAATCTGCTTGTATCTATCTATCTATCTATCTATCTCCAATTCAGATGTGAACCTAACCTATACCCATGGTATTTCTTTATACTTTTGTCCTCCAAATAAAACTTAAACAAGAAAGTTCTAAACGTCTAAAATACTATGTAAAATGTATTTGGATTGCCAAACATCCGTGTAATCTCTCCATATAAGAATATGCCGTCTCCTAGGATCTCTGTAGTAATAGAGAAATGATAATACTGTTTGCTTTCCCAGTAAGCTTTCACTTATGTTCTAGAATTATAGTTGTATTCTGTTTCTTGGCTGGGTCGGATTCATTGTGGCACAATCTGTCAGCATGACTAAGCTTTTTCCCCCCTAAATTGCTCCTTGAAAACAAGGCATCCATATTTACCATCAAGGACAATGAAAATGTCAGAGTTTCGACACCATCTGAATTCATTTGAGTGCAATGTATAATGTTGTATACAACATGGAACTTAGAGAGGAATCCTAGCAGTGTTGTCATAGGGACACTGGAGGCTGCAGACAGATATAGCCCAGGAATAAGTCCCTATAAAGCATACTAAACTAATACATATAATATACAGACTATACTAATACAGATCTTCTGAGAAGTCAGTTTTGTAAGGAATCTCCAATATTCCTCTAAGGAATATTCCTTGCAAGCAGACTAGCACCCGATGGCTCCTTAAAGAGGACCTGTCACCAGATCTGACATCCATCATCTGATCGGCGCTGTCACCCTGAGCATTTTGGTGTTTTATTTATCCAAATCCGTTCAGCCATTCCAAAGATATAAGCCCTGTTAGTGTTATAGCAAATTAAGGCCTATTAGCCAAGTAGGTGGTAACACTGTGGTTTCTCTGGGGGCGGGGTCTATGTGTCATGCAGTGTTACCGCCCACTTGGCTAGTAGACCCTAATCTACATCAACACTAAAAGGGCTTATATCTTTGGAATGGCTGAACGGATTTGGATAAACAAAACACCAAAATGCTCAGGGTGACAGCGCCGATCAGATGATGTATGTCATTGGGGTTTTCATGTTATGGTCACCTCCACAGCCGCTGTTGAATTATAACGTGCATATGGAAAAATCCTGAAGATGGTGTATTTTGTATACACAGAGGTGTAACTTGAAGATCCTGGGTATAACATGTAGCAATGGGGGCTCATAACAAAGCATGAAAATTAGTCCCACTCCACTATGACTGATGCTTCAGGGTACCAATCTGTAAAAATCTGTAACAGGGCCCCCTTCTACCATAGATACTGGTATATTCTTATGTGTCCTATGGCCCCCTTTGCTCCACCTTGCTCTCGCAGGCCCTGCTCATCCACTAGCTATACAGTCAGAAATTTGCAGTTTACTTGAAAAATGTTTTATTCTTTTGCAAAAAAAAAAAACAACTAATATTTATTAAAGCAATGTCCGATATTGGAGACATACTGTAACTACAATAGTAAATGTTCCCACTGTCTGGGCAGCCAAACCGATGAATTATTTTTCTAAAAGCTCAAATTTTTATTGGTTACAAAGTGACAGATTTTAATACCACTAATTTTCTCTGCCATTACCAAGTCAGAACTTCCTTATCACTGACCAGCTCTCCATACGGTGAATCCACTCCAGGTGGGAGAAGAGCCAAATATACCGGGGTCACGGCGCCTTCATCTGGGGACTTGGTGGCATTAGGACCTGCCATATCAGTCCTCACCCACCCTGGGCAGCAGGCATTGAGAATAATGCCTTCTCCTTTCCTGGTCTTCTTTAGTTGACGCGCTTGAATTCTGGACAACACTGTTACCCCAATTTTGGAAACCCCGTAAGCAAAGTTAGGCCAACCATTTTCTTGGTGGACTCCCTTCTTGGCATCTTCGACAAATGTCTTCATCAGCTTCACCAGCTCATCCTCGGTGATCGTGTCGCTGCGGAATCTCTCCTGAAGCTCAGGGCTGCATTTTGAAAGGGTCGTGTGGCTGAAAATACTGGACACGTTAACAACTCTACCTATGAGGAATGAAATGGAGATATAATAATAAGCTCCCACCATCCCTGACACTATATATGAACGACTATGAATATAATGACTGGCGGCCCAGGGGAAGTGCGGCTCAGTGGTTAGCGCTGGAGTCCTGGGTTTGAATCCTGCCAAGGACAACATCTGCAAGGAGTTTGTATATTCTCCCTGTGTTTGTGTGGGTTTCCTCCCACACTCCAAAGACATACTGAGAGGTAATTTAGATTGTGAGCCCTATATGGGACAGTGACTGACAACGTCTGTAAAGCGCGAAATATGATGGCGCTATAAAAGTAAGCATAAAGTAAAAAAAATATATGTAACAAACAGCCATAGTCACCTTTCCAGGGCTCTCTCGCAGTATCCAGTGATAGTTCCCTGGTATTTTTGGGCATCTTCCAGTCTCCTGGGTGACGTTAGCGGCCCGTGATTGGGCCTCGGTGGTCATGATGTTGACACTCCCCATGTGACTTCTCAGGCTTAACCACAGGACTCCAATGGTCACCCAGGAGGCCAAAAGATGCCCAGAAACAAGCTTGTTCCCTGGACATCCTATTATTATAAGAAACCCCAGTGTATAACAATAATTCATGGGTGGCAGAAAACTTTTGGAAAATTTGTAATAAACCCAGCTCACTATGATCCAGTTTGCTCATCTTTAGCAGTATTACTATAACTCAGAGGCTGTACACTTTCTATTATGGGGTTATATTTGATGCAAATCTTTCCTTTTCTCCCTATATTTAACCACCTGCCTGCTCATGACCCCTGCATCTCAAAAACATCTCCAGAATAAGTCATTTTCTTACTATGGAAATTGTGAGATCTTGTCCTTATTACTGTAACTTACTTGGTCTTCTCCACACTCAAATGTCTATCCTACATGCAGCAGCCAGGATCATATTCTGTCCATCCACTACACTGTTTTTTCCACCCTTTGCCAATGACCACCTTGTTGGCTGTCCACTTATGAATACCATTTAAACTTATCACATTGCCCCCAAAGCCCCCCACAGGGCTGCACCTCTCTAACATTCTCTGTCATCTGAACCTTCCATTCCTATCGCAAAGACTTTTCTTGAGCTGCACCAGTTCTCTGGAATGCACTACCCTGTTTAATTTCCAACATCCAACCTTAAATACCACTACTTAGACACGCCTATCACATTACCTAATCTGACCCCTTTACTTTTACCTTTCTTCTATGTTATCCCTAACAACCTGATCCTTTCATTCAATACTATCTGCACACATAACTTAAAGAGGACCTTTCGCCGCCTCCACCAACTCCATCTCTTTGCCTCCTTCAATAGGCATCGCTCTACTGATTCCGGCCAGTTGGAATTTTTTCTCTAGCCCCCACCATTGTATAGCAATGACTGCTGTTACTTTCAGCACCATCTCATTAGGCTCTCTATGGTCAGGTGGGTGGTCCTGGGCCAAAATAGATAGTCTAGGACCTCCCATCTGACAGTAGAGAGCCTTATAGGCATATCTGGTGCTGAAACTAATAGCAATGATTGTTAAGGGATGGTGGGGCTAGAGAAAAAAATTCCAACTGCACCGGAATCAGCAGAGCAGTAACTATTGAAATATGCAAAAGGTGGGAATTGAGGGAGGTGGTGACAGGTCCCCTATAAACCCTAATGCACTGTATAATTGTACATACACTGACTGGTGACCGGCTCATGAAGATTTGCATCTATTACTTTGTTTTCTATTGTTTGAATTTTTGACTAGTTTATTACTTTGCAATAACTAAATTTTCTGTACGCATGCACCCTCTAAATTGTAAACTGCTACTGTATATGTTGATGCTATATAAAGAAATATTATTATTAGGAGGTTTTTCCAGACTGCCATTGTTCCTCATTCCACAAGATAAGTCATCAGTATCTGAATGGTGCTGGTCCGACAACCAGACCCCGCACTGATCAGCTGCTCTGGCTGTCTCCAGGTCATATCAGCTGACACCTGAACCTCCAGATACTGATTCTCTATCATGTGTATAGGTCATCAGTATGACAAATTCTCTTAATAATAAACCTGGTTCTTAAGATGTTGCCTTTCATTTAACATAAGTGTAAATACAGATGCCCCAGTTATTATTCTGGTCCCCCACAAACCCTCCAAATACACAGTACGGACCTGAGAGGTTGCATAAACGTCCTGAATTGTGATCTTACCCTCCTCCTCCTTGCTGGCATTAACCCTGGTGGTTTAAGTCTTCATTACAAAGTCAGCTCTGCTACATTACCTGCTTTGCCTCAGCTATACTCAGGTGCATTACACAACCGCATCTGGCAACAACCATTAACTCCTCGTGTTCTCAACTTTGCCTGCTAATAATCTCTGCTACTTAAATCTCTGCCTGCGCAGCAACCTTTGCCTGAGGATTGTGTATTTTTTCTGGATCTGTTCAGCCATGTTTTCCTGTGAAGTATGTGTCTCGCCACCAAGTTCCAGTTCAGTGTCAGTCAGTGACCTGCTATGAACCTGTAACCTGTCCACCTGCCTGTAGTAATCATCTACTACTCTGGTATCTGCCACGTCCTGCTCTGCCAAGTCCTGCTCTGCCATGCCCTGCTCTGCTATGTCCTGCTCTGCCATGCCCTGCTCTGCTATGTCCTGCTCTGCCAGTCTGGTGTCTGCTAAATCCTGCTCTTTCACTCTGGTAACTGCCACATCCTGCTCTGCCATGTCCTGCACTGCAATGCCCTGCTCTGCCATGTCCTGCTCTGCAATGCCCTGCTCTGCCACTCTGGTGTCTGCCAGAAACACTACATGAATGACTAAATGGAAGATGTAACCCATGACCACCCTAAACTTACCATTCGGCTTAATAAGTGGTAATAGGTCATTGCAAACATCCCTTGCAGCAAAAAAGTTAGTTTTCAGAGTTATTTCAGCTTGGGTTCCAAATGGGGTTGTGTCTGCGGCTGATGGTGATAAAGAAAAAAGTTTAGGAATATCACTGGTCTTACTAAAATGCATGCATAGGACTATAAACAGTGTCAGGCTGGGGTTCCTTGGGCCAACCAGATAAAAATAACCTAGGGACCCACCTCCCACAACCACTAAGAAATACACCATAGACCATAGTACCCTTTGGGTGCTTTCAACTGGACCATTATTGTGTTAGAGCCTGGGCACACCGGAGGATCCTCTGGTACATCTGGTAGATGTAGGGCATCACAAGAACATGACATATTTGTGATGTTATTTATAGGGTTAACTCTTTTATTTCATTGTGTTATGCTGCGCTTTGTGTTTTCTAGTCTGGGAGCTGTAGGGGAGGAGGACCTTAGGACTCGGGAGACTGTAGGGTAAGACATCCACAGCGCCAATCCAGGCTTGACTTTAATGGTGGCAATGCCTGATATGGGTTGGTGGAGTGACATCAGATGTAAATGGCCATATCCGTAAATGGCCATATGTAGTGCCCATGGCCAAGTCAAGTTGTAGTCCCTTTAGCAAGGGGGTTTATTCCATGTTACCGTTGGTTTGTGACCGTTTCCTAGATATGTTGTGCAACTGTTTGTACTGTAAAGTGATGTGTGTTGTGTTACCTATGCAGATACAATGTGTGTGGTTGCGCCTAGGAGTTGTACCAAGGGAGGACTAGGTGCGACAAAGAGTTGGTATGTGGAGTCTGCGTCATTCCGGGAAGCAACTACTGCGTCACAAAAAGTTGTAGGCCTAGTCCGTGAGCCTGGCAGCGAGGGTTGCCTGCCCGCACAGGAGTGATAGCCTTGGCCTCATGCGAGTGTGTCTAGAGTGTTCTGTGATGTTGACTACGTGTGACTTATCCTTGCTGTTTTATTATCTGCAATGAAGAAAAGTAAAGTCTCGTTTCCAGTATTAACGAGCATTTGGACATTTCCTTTGCGGCACGATGGCCTTACACAACTACACACTAACATTACTGCGTGGGGGCGCGACATCTTCACTTTATATTTGTTTCTGCAATCCTGGTAATGTAGATTGGGAGACTTTGCCCTAAGAAGTGAACTTCTTAGTAGCAGTGACAGCAGTAAACATAGGATTCTGCCAAGTTTACAACTATTACCCCATTGACTGTGTCCAGGAAGAAACTCAGTATAACATTCAGCAAGTTAAATGGTTTTACCACGAACATCACAATATATAAATATGTAGACAATTAATAGACATTTTTGAAAATATAAATAATTAAACATTTTACAAAGTTTTAATGATTTCCTCTAACCATCTTAGTGGTGACATCTGTTGTCTTGGTCAGTTGCCAATGGATATGACCATGAATGCAGGAACTTTCTATGATCTGGGACTTGTCAGAAACCCAGCCATGAAGTCCCTATTGTGGTCAGGTTATCAGGAGGGGACACTACATGTATGAGAAGATAACCTGACCACAATAAGGACATCATGGCTGGTTATCAGGAGGGACACTGCATGTATGAGAAGATAACCCGACCACAATAAGGACATCATGGCTGGTTATCAGGAGGGGACACTACATGTATGAGAAGATAACCCGACCACAATAAGGACATCATGGCTGGTTATCAGGAGGACACTACATGTATGAGAAGATAACCCGGACACAATAAGGACATCATGGCTGGTTATCAGGAGGACACTACATGTATGAGAAGATAACCTGACCACAATAAGGACATTATGGCTGGTTATCAGGAGGACACTACATGTATGAGAAGATAACCCGACCACAATAAGGACATCATGGCTGGTTATCAGGAGGACACTACATGTATGAGAAGATAACCTGACCACAATAAGGACATTATGGCTGGTTATCAGGAGGACACTACATGTATGAGAAGATAACCTGACCACAATAAGGACATCATGGCTGGTTAGCAGGAGGGGCACTACATGTATGAGAAGATAACCCGGACACAATAAGGACATCATGGCTGGTTATCAGGAGGACACTACATGTATGAGAAGATAACCCGGACACAATAAGGACATCATGGCTGGTTATCAGGAGGACACTACATGTATGAGAAGATAACCCGGACACAATAAGGACATCATGGCTGGTTATCAGGAGGACACTACATGTATGAGAAGATAACCCGGACACAATAAGGACATCATGGCTGGTTATCAGGAGGTACACTACATGTATGAGAAGATAACCCGGACACAATAAGGACATCATGGCTGGTTATCAGGAGGACACTACATGTATGAGAAGATAACCCGACCACAATAAGGACATCATGGCTGGTTATCAGGAGGACACTACATGTATGAGAAGATAACCCGACCACAAAATGGACATCATGGCTGGTTATCAGGACACTACATGTATGAGAAGATAACCTGACCACAATAAGGACATCATGGCTGGTTATCAGGAGGACACTACATGTATGAGAAGATAACCTGACCACAATAAGGACATTATGGCTGGTTATCAGGAGGACACTACATGTATGAGAAGATAACCTGACCACAATAAGGACATCATGGCTGGTTAGCAGGAGGGGCACTACATGTATGAGAAGATAACCCGACCACAATAAGGACATCATGGCTGGTTATCAGGAGGACACTACATGTATGAGAAGATAACCCGGACACAATAAGGACATCATGGCTGGTTATCAGGAGGACACTACATGTATGAGAAGATAACCCGACCACAATAAGGACATCATGGCTGGTTATCAGGAGGACACTACATGTATGAGAAGATAACCCGACCACAAAATGGACATCATGGCTGGTTATCAGGACACTACATGTATGAGAAGATAACCTGACCACAATAAGGACATCATGGCTGGTTATCAGGAGGACACTACATGTATGAGAAGATAACCTGACCACAATAAGGACATAATGGCTGGTTATCAGGAGGACACTACATGTATGAGAAGATAACCCGACCACAAAATGGACATCATGGCTGGTTATCAGGACACTACATGTATGAGAAGATAACCTGACCACAATAAGGACATCATGGCTGGTTATCAGGAGGACACTACATGTATGAGAAGATAACCTGACCACAATAAGGACATCATGGCTGGTTATCAGGAGAACACTACATGTATGAGAAGATAACCCGACCACAAAATGGACATCATGGCTGGTTATCAGGAGGACACTACATGTATGAGAAGATAACCTGACCACAATAAGGACATCATGGCTGGTTATCAGGAGGACACTACATGTATGAGAAGATAACCCGACCACAATAAGGACATCATGGCTGGTTATCAGGAGGACACTACATGTATGAGAAGATAACCCGACCACAATAAGGACATCATGGCTGGTTATCAGGAGGACACTACATGTATGAGAAGATAACCTGGACACAATAAGGACATCATGGCTGGGTTCAGACCATAGAAAGTTCCTGCATTCATGGTTGTATCCATTCAAAACCAATCAAGACAACAGATGTCACCACTAAGATATTTAGAGAAAATTTTTAAAACTCCACAAAATTTTTAATTACTTATATTTGTAAAAATGTTTAACTTTTAATTGTCTACAAATTTATATATAGTTATGTTCATGGGAATCCCCTTTAAGTTCCTATTTGAGTGTGAAAGGTGTGGCTCCGCTGCCCTCTGCCTTACACCAACAATGATAATGTTATGTCTGGTACAGGGGATGAGAACGACCCACTTACATGCAGGTTCTCTTACCATGAAAATGGTGGAAAAACCAAAATGAAATGGGCCCCCATTTATCCGATGGAGGCCGAAATACAGTGTGAATGACTTTGGAGCAGATCACTTTCCTGTAGGGTTTTTTTTTTTTTTTTTTGGGTTGATTCCCACATATATCCCATTAGTCCTCACAGATGATATGCCGGGTGTGTGGTGGTAACAGGTTTTCTACATGCAGTACAGCAATAAACCTCATTTATGACACAAAATAGGACTTACCCTTAAAACAAATTCCAGCATTATTCATAAGCACATCCAGTCCACCATACTTTTCCTTCAAGAAATTCCGCAGAGTCTGAATACTGGTCAAATTAGTAACATCTAGCTGATGGAATAGCGGGGAAAACCCCTCCTATTCAGGGCCTGGACAGCTTCTTCTCCTAGTTTGGGGTTCCTGGCTGTCAGATACACGTCTCCCTGAAATTGCTTGCACAGAGACCTGACCACAGCCAGCCCAACTCCCTTATTACCCCCTGTGACTACTGCAACCTTTGCCCCGGCCATGCTGACAGCACTTACTACGTACGTACAAGACCTGGCTATTGGTTTCGAATTTGGTTGGCAGCTCTTCTATTTATTACACAAGCTCCACCTATACAAGATAAAGTTACAGACAGCAGGTAACCGAACCGGACTCATGATTTACTCCATATTATGACCCGTAGAATCTATTGACATCTGGTGGTGAGAGATGGAAATGCACCAAGCTACTACTTCACCTAAATGCCACTGTGAAGCTTATTAAAGAGGATCTTTCACCACCTCCAGCATGTCCAACTCTTTACATCATTTAATAGCTGCTGCTCCACTGATTCCGGCACATTTGGAATTTTTTTCTCTAGCCCCCACCATTCCCGAGCTATTAGTGCTGTTAGTTTTGGTGCCTGATATGTCATTTAGACTCAATACTGTCAGGCGGCGGTGTCAGGCAGAATAAGACAAGGGGTGTGACTCTGTCCTCTGACTGGAGCTCTGAGTCACACCCCCCTGCCTGACACTGTCCACCTGACATTACAGACCCTAAATAACACATAAGGCATCAAAACTAACTGCAATTGTTGCTCAGGAATGGTGGGGGCTAGAGAGAAAATTCCAACTATGCTGGAATCAGTGGAACAGAGACTATTAAAGAGATGCTAAGAACTAGAATTGGTGAAGGTGGTGAAATATTCATCACTGGTTTTATTAAAATATCATGCATGGGATCATAAATGCTAAGCTGTGGAGAATCCAGGATACACAGGATAGAATATGATAGAAGAGTGCAGGATGGTCATACTTAACAGGAAACTGGAAAAACAGAAGGAAATGGAGCACTGGAACAGACTAAGCAGAAGAAACCTTAAGATTACTGAAGGTCACAGGACATGTATCCTAGAAGGAGATAACATACTGCAGAAGGTAGAAGACGACTTGCAGGAGAATGATCAAGAAAGCAGAGACAGATACAAAATAAGTAAGATAAGGAATATGACAACTAGACATGAAAGGGGCGTATAATGAATTACCAAGCGAGTAGACCATGCGGCTGCTATGGGGTCCGCGGTCCTATTCTCCTTCACTTGATGAGGCATGAGCCAGTAAACGTAGGGGGCCCTATTTAGATTTTTGCTAGGGACCCCTCTACTCTTTTTATTCTCTAAATATGGGTTTCCAGCTCAATAGGGCAAACCTTTAGGAATGATCCACTGTGTCACCACAAACCAGGTTTTATTTTGAGCCACTCCTAAGAGCGTCATCTCCCTAGTCTTAACCCTTTAAACCCATTCAGGCTTCACTTCACTGCATAAAACCATCCTTATTGAGCAGTCTCAGTGTTTGTGACAGCTGGTCAGTCAGCTCAGTTACTAGGGTGAAGAGCAGCAAGGGATCAGGCAGAAACAGAGTCTGAATATTGGCTGAGATCAGGGTTGGCAGTGTATGTGTAAGGTCAGAAGACAGGCGTATAGTCAGGGCCGGCAGAGTTTGTGCAGTGAGAGTAAACAGGCTAGAGGTCAGAGTTGGCGGCACAGGTTCAGTGGTCAGGAACAGGCCAGAGTCAGAAACATGTAGTCAGAAGATAGTGGCAACAGGTAAGGACAGAATCAAGGAACAAGGCAAGGTCAGAAACACCTTAGCTGGATTCTAGCAAGCTATGAACCTAATTGTTCAGGCAGGGTGTGCCCATGGAAGCAGACTTTTATACCTACAGACTGACAGAGGTAGGGAAAGTTTACTTGCACAAGCACAGGAAGACAGGACATGCCCACCCTAAGGGCAAACTGAGCAGTGGCCTTAGAAAGGGCATGTACATATCAGGGTGGAAAGCAGGAAACAGCATGTAGAGAAGGTAAGTGAACAGTCATTCCTGCTGGGAGAAGTAGTACGCCAGTGGGTGGAGACCACTGGCATTACACCTTTAAACACAATTCTAGCATTATTTATGAGGAACATCCAGTCTGTCATATTTTACCTTCAAAAAATCCAGCAGAGTCTAAATACTGGAAGAACAGGGACAACCCCTCATTACTCAGGGCCTTCACAGCTTCTTCTCCAACGTTTGCATTTCTGGCTGTCAGATACATGTCTCCCTGAAACAGGGTCGGACTGGCCCACCGGGGAACCGGTGAATCCCCCGGTGGGCCCCGAGCCCCGACTATTAGTCCACATTTTACCAATGTAAATGCATTGCTCAGGGGCCCGATCTGGATGGTCAGGGGCCTGATCGGGCCCCTGACCATCCAGATCGGGCCCCTGACCAATGCATTTACATTGACAAAATGTGGATTAGTAATGGTCAGGGGCCGGACTTTACTACCATAAAGATGGCCGCTGCCGGCGGAGCGCAGCGGCGGAAGACTGTCCCTACCTTGTCATAGGCCCGCCTCCTGAAGCCTGCATTCTGATTGACAGCTGCTGGAGCCAATCAAATTGCAGCGCATTGCTGCACGCGTCAATGACGTCATGACGCTGTGCGCGGCGGCGGGATTCAGCAGAGGAGCCCAGAAGGTAAGTACTATTTACCCACACACAAAACACCTTTTCCCCTTATTTTGCCCCCAAATCTTTCAGCTTCACTGACCCCTCTGAGAACTACAACCCCCAGCAGCTCCAGATGCTCTGGAACTGTTGAGAGTTGTAGTTCCCCCCCCCCCCCCCCCAAAAAAAAAAAAAACGAATATCCCACTGTATTGTTATGCTGGTGCCTGCTCTAGGGCTCCAGCATGACAATACCTAAGTTACAGAAACCGCTGAGGACTTTTCTGTCCGTTACTTTCAGTTTGAATATGGCGGACACCGGCGGACCTCATTATAATGGGGTCTGCCGGTGTCTGTGTGTAACCGCCATGTTAACAGTCCGCCTCTCAGTCATTCGGGTCCCATGGCCGCAGATGTGAACCTAGCATAAGGCTATGGCTACACTACAACTTCCGTCATGGAACCAAAGATCGCCGTGTCGCCTTGGGACTCTTTCACACATTAGTGAATGGAGTCGCGTTGGGACCCTCAGGTTGCAATGTGACTCCATTCACTAACATAAGTGAAGGAGTTACAAGGCGACACGGTGATCCACATGACGGGAGTCACGGCTTATTCATCAAAAACAATGTTTTCCACCTGCCGGAGTTTTGCACCTAATTTATAATGAGGTGCGCACATAAATTAGTCGCGTCTTCCGGAGTCCGTGCACCTAAACAGAACTCCACACCAGCTCCTTGCTGATGTAGATCTCTGGGATCATTAACACTAGAAAACTGAAGTAAATGATGATAAAATGACAGGGCCAGAAAAGTGGTGAAAAACTCAAAAAGTCTCTTTTTTTTGCAAAAATTTTCACTTGCGCAAAATAATTGTTACTTTTTTAATGGCTTGTACATCACTTTTTTTTTTAGCACACAAGCTGTGTTATATCAGCTCCATTTATTTAGTTATTTAATATGCTTACTTGTATAGCGCCATCATATTCCGCAGCGCTTTACAGACATTGTCAGTCATATGTAGATTGTGAGCCCTATATGGGACAGTGACTGACAATGTCTGTAAAGCGCTGCGGAATATGATGGCGCTATATAAGTAAGAAAAATAAATAAATAGTATTTACACTGTACAAATAGGATGCATGATGTTAAAAAAAAAAATGTCATGCATCCTATACATACAGTGTATATACTATGGGGCTGATTTATTTATATGGCAGATATAACCTTTTTAACCAACCCCCAATACAATATAATTTTGTCAATATGTTGTTAAAAAAAATAAATAAATAAAATATTTATGCCGGGGGAGGTGAAAAACAACAACAAAAAATACCCTACTCACCTGTCCCCGATGCTGCAGTGTCCTCCCAGTGCAGTCCGATCCTGCTACTTGGCTGTCTTCTGGCGGTGACGTCCCGGCTCCCTTCCGCTGAGGCCGTCACGTGACTACTTAGGTCAATCAGCGGCCTACAGAAGGGACCCAGGGATGTCACAGATAGTGACGTCCCTTCGCCGTGGCTGCGGATTGGCCTTAGCAGTCATGTGTGGTGGGGACATGCGCCAACAGAGCTGCAGGACTGGGGAACACACGAGCATCGGGGACAGGTGAATGTGTTTGGTTTTTTTTTTTTTTTTTTTTCACCTCCTACTCTAATTAAAAAATACATTTTTGCCTGGACAACCCCTTTAAAGGGATTATCAACATTCTAATATTGTTATACCACCTGCAGGGTACCAACACGCAGGACCCCCTGAAGATCAGCTGCATTGGAATAGCATGGCTCTCAGTAATGTTACCATACCAGGAGCCACGCTGCTCACTAGCCATATAAAGTGTAGTGGTGGCTTTAGGTACTGCAGCTCTGTCCCATTGAAGTCTATGAGGCAGCACTACACTACCAAAAGCCGCAGCTGCACTTTGTACAGTGAGTGAGCAGTGTGGCTCCTGGTATGTAATCATTACTGGGAGTCGCGCTGTCCTGGTGCAGCTGATCTGCAGGGATCCAGGTTGTCAGACTTCCACAGATCTAAGGGCTCATTCACACAACAGGATTCCAAGACCGTGTGCTAGCTGTTGTATTAGCAGCACACGGTCCGATAGATTTTAGTGGATCTATTCACACGTCCATTGTTTTAACGGTCTGTGTGAATGATCCAAGAAAGAAATAGAACCGGCTATTTTTGGTGATTTTATGGATCTCTCAATAGACTCATGTCAATGAGGGATCCTTGAAAACAGATTTTCTTAGGGTGTGCACTGTGCTGGGCACTGTCATGTGAGTGTAGCCTAGAATATTAGAAGGTGGATAACCTTTTTAAAGGGGTTATGCCATGAAGAATAGTTATCTGTTATCCATAGGATCGAGCCCTCAGAATCGGGGTGTTTTTCTTCTAACTGAATCCAGGCTGAATGTAGCCGTGCCCAGCTGGACGGGGAGGCGACCGTGCACCCATTAACTTGAATGGAAGTGCCTGAGATAGTAAAGTACAGGACTGCGGCTATCTCAGTTACTCCCATTAAAGTAAAAGAGGGCATGGATGCTTCCTATCCAGCAGGGCATGGTTACATTCACCCTGGATTCAGTCAGACTAAATTCACTGTGGTGAGAAAAACAACCCCATTCTCAGGACCGGTGTGAAAGATCCTCAGTGCGCCAAACCGCTTTGGCTCCCACCTGAGTCCTCTATCATATAAAAACCACACTCACCGCCAGTGAGTGTCGGGTTCACCAGATAAATACAAGACAAGCCTTCTAAATTTTATATATTTATTAACCCCTAAATGGGTCGGTATTAACATCTAACACATACAGTTCAGAACAGATATGCAGATACAGTATATGCAAGCATTAACAGTTACTAGTTACAAGATACAGTACAAATAAAATAAAAGGGATTAAAGGTGAAATTATTACTTTACCACACATGTCCTTGATGTGGTTCTGTAGTCCAGCACTCACACATGCTCTGGTATGTGTGAGATCACCAGTGGAGGCTTCTTGGCATGTGGCATTAACTCCTAGTATGTGGCATCACAGTCTCTCAGCATTAGTCCAATAGTCTCATCACAAAAATCTCCTCATGGTGTTCGCTTGTAATCCCAAAACAAATATCTTCTCAGGGTTAGTCTGTGATGGTCTGTCTCAACTCCGTAGCATAATCTCCTCCCACAGACCTTTTACCTCATCTTTTATACCCTTTATGCCACCTCCCAGAATGAGGTCACCGGCAACAGCAAGTCTGATGAGTTAATGCAATCAAGTCCAGATCTTTTGTATAGAGCTGAGACCAAGTAGAATGATACAATGTTCTCAGCCAGGTCTGATCAACAGCCCAGGCTTGAACAATGCACTAGTGTTTCTTTGATCACTCAGGCTGTATAGGAATACAGTGGAGCCCTATTGTTACAGTGTGGCCACATTATGACAACATACACCTAGGAGTATAGCTGCGCACCTTATGAGTAAAGAGATACGCTACCCAGAGACCAAAATACATCCCTGAGCCACAGCCACACTTAAGCAGAATCATCACAACCGGGAACCGGGATTCATTATGGTCTGTCCTATGGATAAAGTAGTAGTAGTTCGGTGACTCTGGCCTCATAATAATCCTGGAGCATGTAAGGGATTCAGGTGCAGGAAGTGTAGGTCAGTGGGGACTTGTGTCACCACATTTCAAGGGCCATAGTCAGGACACTTCTCTGTCCTTAAGGCTGGGGCCCCACGTGGTGTAAACGCCGCGGTTCACCTGCGGCGTAAACGCCGTGGAAAAAAAAGCGGCGTTTTACAGTCACAGCAAAGTGGATGGGATTCTAGTAATTCCTATCCCCACTTTGCGTTAATATACGTGTTGTAGACATGCGGCGATTTTCAAAACCTTTGCGGTTTTGGAAATCGCTGCATGTTAATTATATCTACGGAAATGCCGGCGGTTTCCCTATAGGTATAATGGAAGTAGAAATTTCACAGAGGAAACCTCTGTGAACTTTCTATCAAAAGCGCTGCAGGAAGAACTGCAATGCGTTGCTGTCGTGGTTTTTCCAGCAGAGCTTTTTTGCTGCGGGACGTCATGTGGGGCTTAGCTTAAAGGGGTTTTCCAGGGCTTTCCTTTTTTTTTTTTTAATTGCTGACCTATCCTTAGAAATGTCATCAATTGGAGATCTGTTGGGGGTCTGACACCTTATCCCCCTGTGGTTCAGCTGGTTAAAGAGGCAGTGGCCCTCTGAGTGCTGCTTCTACTTCACAGGACATGTGAAATTATGTTCATTGATCACATGGCCTGATCACAGCTCAGTCCCATTCAAGTGAATGGGCTGAGCTGTGATACCAAGCACAGTCACTATGGAGCTGTGCTTGGTAGGTACTGAAGAGGCTGCAGCACACACATCATGTGAACAGGTGCTGATCCCTTTCCAATTTTTAATTGATGATTGCATAGGTCATCAATTAATCAGCCTTGGAAAACCCCTTTAAAGCTCCAATTAGACTGTCCTACTGATATAAAATAAGATAATATAGCACCCAAGTCTGTTTCCTCTCTGTAGTGAATGAAATGATAGCATTAAGCATTCTTCTATCTACAGTAGGCTTAACGTGAAAACTGTGGAATCCACCAGAACATATGCCCTTGTGCAGATCTGAGACTACTGCACAGACGGTTGGTCTGGAAGCACAGACAGTGATTCAGGGTAGGTGCTTCTCAACATCTATTATTGACTGATAGTCATCTGTTTTTGTTTTTTAAGGGATTGTCCAGGATGTTAATACAATAGATACTGATGATCTATCCACAGGAAAGGCCATCAGCATCTGATCGGTGTGGGGGCTGACTCCCAGATCCTGCACCAATCAGTTGATTCAGCTCCCGCCTCTCAACCCTACCACATTGAAGTGTTTAAAATATTGATCCAGTGTTGAGGTGTGTCAGTATCTTGGAAAGCTGGGTAGTACCCTTGTACTACCCTGATTTCCAAGGTACTAAGACAGCATTTAGCTTGTCAGCTGCCGCCACTCTGGATCAATATTATGACACTTCATTGTGATTGGTTTACTCCCAGGCACATTGACAGTATTTCACTTCAATAGCTTACTTTAAATGTGAGCAGGAGTAACTCAGGTCACATAGCTAGTGCAGGGACTCTTATGTAACTTAGGAGTCCCTTCACTAGCTCATTCTGGCACACCTACCTTTAGGATGAGACAGAATTCTGTCTCACATATGAGTCAAGATTCTGTCTCAACTACAGGTCCCCTGCGCCAGAATAGAAGCCAGTGTTCATTAAATTTACCAAATAAGAAGGAAGACAGCTGAAGGTCACTATAGTTTTTTAAAAAATTTTCATACTGCTGGGATCTTTTGTGCTTTTTTTATCTTTCAGGTTGTGATGGATCGCTTGGATTACGTCGGATTCATTGGACTCCATCGATGATCATCGTTTTTGTTTAATTTTTTAATAAAATGGTCAAAGAGGGTTGTCTGGGGGAGTTTTTATTTCAATAAAAATAATTTCTCTCATGTCTCTTGATTATTTTAACTACTTTCTTACCCCCTTAGTAATGGCGACTGTCTGTTAGACAGCATCCATTACTAAGGTGTGGCTTAGTGTTAGATGGTGAATATTCTAGCACTAACCCTCCAATTATTACCCCGGTACCCAACACCATCAGGGGTGCCGGGAAGAACTGGGTATCGTCCAATACCCAGCTGTCTAAAGAGACTGCTGGGGATTGGGGTGGTTGCAGTCTGGTATTATTAGGCTGGGAAGGCCGAAAAACAGTGGCCCTTCCCACCCTTGTAATGTCAGGCTGCTGCTGCTTGTTATATCCGGCTGGTTATGAGAAATTGGGGGGGACACTATGTCGTTTTTTTTCCAATTATAAAGCAGCATAGGGTCCCCCCAATATTTCTGGACCAGACAGATATAACAAGCAGTAGCCTGACATTACAAGGATGGGAAGGGCCACGGTGTTTGCCCCTTCCCAGCCTAATAATACCAACCTGCGATGGCCCCAATCTCTGGCTGTCTCTTTAGACAGCTGGGTATTGGACAATACTCAACTCTTTTTGGTGTTAGGTACCGGGGTAATAATTGGAGGGTTAGTGCTAGCCTTCACCAGCTGACACAAAGCCACACCTTAGTAATGGATGCTGTCTATCAGACAGTTGCCATTACTAAAGGGGTAAGAAAGTATTTAAAAAAAACTCGAGACATGAGAGAAATTTTTTTTATTGAAATAAAAACTCCCCCAGACAACCCTCTTTGACAATTTTATTAAATAATTAAAAAAAAACCTGTAAAGCGCTGCGGAATATGATGGCGCTATATAAGTAAGCATAATAAATAATAATAATAAATTAAAGAAACAAAAATGATGATCATCGATGGAGTCCAACGAATCCGACATAATCCAATGGATCATCGTAACCTGAAAGAGAAAAACACAGCGTAATAAAAAAAAAAATTATACTCACCTAGAGCTGTCTTCTTTCATCTGTCTTCTGTGGTAAAATAGAAACTGGCTTCTATTCTGGTGCAGGGGATCTGGAGATGAGAAAGAATTCTGTCTCATCTCAAAGGTTTGTGCCCCAGAATGAGCTAATGAAGGGACTCCTAAGCTACAGAAGAGTCCCTGGCATGGCTGTGTGATTGTTGTTACTCCTATCAATGTGACCAGGAGTAACACAATCACATTGGGGGTCAGGAGAAGCAGGAGCTGACAAGCTATTCATATGAATTGACAGGCGTCTCATGCATTCACAGCAGGCACTGCCCGGTAATTCATTTGCATTTACAAGCAGCTCCTGCAAGGGGGGGGGGACAATGCAGGCGCAAAATATCACTCCTGCATCGCTCCACATCTGTAGCAATATAAGTGAAAAATGGACAGCACAAGAATGATGTTTTTTTTTTACAGATAGTACATGGACAGAAAAATTGTTAGTGTTAAAGGGGTTCTCCAGAATACCCTGTTTTTGGCAAGGAGGCTGGGGAAGGTGAAAAAAAAAAAAAACAGACTCTCACCTGTCCCCGGTGCTCCGGTGTCTCCCACCACAGTCCGGTCCTGCTGCTCCCAGGTGACGTCCCAGTTACTTTACTTAGGCCGCTGATTGGCCTCAGGAGTCACATGAGGCGAGGACTTCCTCCTAAACAAGACCCGGGAGGAGCAGGACCAGACCGTGGTGGGAGACACCGGAGCATTGGGGACAGGTTAGTATGGGGTTTTTTTTCTTCACCTTCCCGGCCTCCTTGCCAAAAATGGCTTCCAAGAGAACTACGCCACTTTGAAAAAACCATTCCCTTCTGCAATAGATATTATGGAAGCTGATGTTGATAGTGATGGTGAGGATGACATGAATGATGGAAAACATGGAGCTTGTGAAAACTGCCTGACCTGCTGCTATAGACTTTTATATGATCACAACTTGCATTCTGCTGCATATACAAATCTTTTTGTGGCATATAAGGCGCTCCTTACTATGGCCTGCACCTTTCCTGTGAAAGAATGTTTTAAAAAAAAAAAAATTGGTTGAGGTCATTGATTGGACAAGAACTTTTAGAATCTCTCATTTTAATGAACATTGAGAGGGAGATTTCCAGGTCTTTAGATTATGATGACATTGTTGATCGATTTGCAAACTCATCTTCTGTTCTTCAGAAACTGCTGCTGTAACCTGGATGTGTAAAATGTTTTTTTTTTTGTGTGTCTTATTATATTAATACTGCTCTATTTAAGGTTAGTTATTTGTATCTTGTGTCTGATACATTAAAACTACGTTTATAGAAAAAGAAAATGGAAATCCTGACAGGGACAGGAACCCCTTTGACTGTAATGGGGTCCATCAGTTTTCTACTTTGATGTCTGTCACTTTGCCTGGCAAAACAGGCCGACTATCTGCACTATTGTGTCTGTAATGTTGAACTCTATCTGTGATGGAGGAGAAGTTAATGTCTGTGATCGAGGATAACTTAATGTTTAATTTTATATTATTTATTTAAATATTATTTATTTGGTTGTGCAATAAAATAATTTTGGTTTGCTTTTCCGTGTATGTGTGTAGAACGTAATATAGTTTGTGCGCTAGGTCTCAAGCCTGAATGTATTTAAGATCTGCATCACACAGATCTCAGATATGCACCATGCAGACCCATATATACAATAAAATACATTTTTCTATTCAAAGACAGTAAACTAAGGCTCAGCTAAAAGTGATACTTGCATTGATTAAGAGAACACTCACTTTGATGTAGTGCAAAGGACAATACAGTTCTGTTTTGCACACTGTATTGTGCGCGAAAATGCACGTTAAATGTGCATGATGCCAAAAACTGGATGGGCGATATTTCATATGGCAGCAAGGTGGGCCCCTAGAATCAATCCCACTGGTGGGCCCTAGGCACCCCAGTCCGACCCTGCCCTGAAAGTGCTTGCACAGGGCCCTGACCACAGCCAGCCTGGAGCCTTTATTGCCCCCTGTGACTACCGCAACCTACACTCTAGTTATGCTGACAACATTTACTATGTACAGTATGTACAAGACCTGGCTTGGTAAAGCTCCTGGCATGTATTACATGAGCTCCACCCATATAAGATGAAGCCAAGTTATGTGCAAGATACACAAAAATTCAATGAATGTCATTCAAGTCCATGCTTGCGGCTTCAATAACAAACCTGCAAACACCATCCCTATAATGATAAGACCCTTTATGGAGTCTCACTGGTTTACATAGGACTGCTCAAATCACCCCGACTCCAGTTGATGCCCCAGACCTCTTAAGGACCATTCCCTCATATACCTCTGCCTAAGCAATAAGGACCATTTGGTCATTGAATCTGCAAAGGGTTCTTTGTTCTACTCACGACCAAACTCTGCCTGCCTTGGCTCATACACTATCTGACTACGACTACTGTCTGCTGTTTTGGCAATGCAATATGGTGACTTCTATCTCCAGGGGAAGCAACCTGGGGAATCCCTGTGGTAAAGTCTTTATACACCTGGGGGTTAAAGGGGGTTACTGGTCTAAAATTATTGATGACCTATCCTAAGGATATGTTATCAATATCAGTTCAAGTGAGGTATGATACCCGGCACACCCACCTATCACCTGTTCTCAGCAGCATATACACAGACAATGGAGCAGGAAGCAGTCAGCTCTGTTCTTTGTGTAGTTGCTACACTTGGTCATTGTAGCTTCAAAGTTGATCTGCAATACCCTGGCCTGGCCACTACACATAGAACAGCGCTGTCTGCTTCCTGTTCCATTCTCTGTATATATGCTGCTGAGAACATGTGATTGGTGGGGGGTGCCGGGTGTCAGATCTCACTTATCCGATATTGATGACCTATCTTTCCCTACACTGTTGGCGACTGGGGATCTGCTGTGTAGGGAAAGCCTAGGAGGGGATGCAGTGCATTGGCCACTTCAATCTCAGGATGGTGAGGGTCCCAAAGATTAGAGAGATAACTAGAGAGATGAATCTGACTTGAAGTTTGGGCTTCTTAAAGGGGCTTCCATAGAATAGAGGATAACTTGCAAATCGGTGGGGGTCAGATTTCTCAGACTTCCACTGATAAGGAGCAGGGCTGTGGAGTCGGAGTCGTGGAGTCGGAGTCGGTGCCTATTTTGGTGGAGTCGGAGTCGGTATAAAATGGACCGACTCCGACTCCCAAAATATATAATAAATTGGTACAGTTAGTAGTACAATGCAGTATGTGCTGAATATATTTTCATAAGAATTTGGGAAAATGATGAAATGTCCTGTAAAGGTCTGTTCTATTCCTCATATAATGATGAGACTGAGTTCTGAGTGAACCTATAAGGTTTAGCAGTGCCAGGGCTGTGGAGTCGGAGTCGTGGAGTCGGAGTCGGTGCCTATTTTGGTGGAGTCGGAGTTGGAGTCGGAGTCAGGGGAAATTGAGGAGTCGGAGTCGGGGCTTTGGCGTACCGACTCCACAGCCCTGATAAGGAGAATGGTTCTCTGTTCTGAATGGAGCAGTGGTCAGGATGGCATCCACACCGCTCCATTCATTTCAATGAGAGCACCAAATACAGCTGAGTGCGGTACACAGCTGAGGGGGGTCCAACAGAGAGGCAACAGGCTTCATGGTTACAGTACAACATGTATTGGCAGAGGCACTTAGCTTGATGGTTTCTCTTCTTGGCAGAGGCTCTATACTTGTAGGCAGTCTCTTAACAAACATCTCCAACCAGCAACCAACTGTTGGCTCTCCAACAAATTGGTGGCCATGAGTATAGTGATGCAGAATTTTATATAAACATCTACATGTGGTTATTCACTATGAACAAGACTAAAAGAAATAGAGAAGTGGTACTGCCCATCGTGGCACCAGTGCCATGTTGACTTTTTGGATCCTTTAGGGTATTATTGCACGGGGGGATCTCACAATCTCCTCTGCATCACAATTCTACATGACCACACAAGATCAGGAAAGTAGATCACACATTTTAGGTAAGCTTGGTTTATTTTTACAGAAAAAACTATACCTTACAGAAAAAAAACATGATTATACCAATATTGTAAATGCATGAATGTAGGGGCATCAAGGCTTAAGATTTTACATAGATCCATAGAGATCTTACATCTACCAGGGGACAACTTTCTTATCGCTGACCAGCTCTCCATAAGGTGAATCCACTCCAGTTGGGAGAAGAGCCAAATATACCGGGGTCACGGCGCCTTCATCTGGGGACTTGGTGGCATTTGGACCTGCCAGATCAGTCCTCACCCACCCTGGGCAGCAGGCATTGAGTATAATACCTTCTCCTTTCCTGGTCTTCTTTAGTTGACGCGCTTGGATTCTGGACAACACTGTTACCCCGATTTTGGACACCCCATAGGCAGTGTTTGGCCAGCCCTTTTCTTGATGGACACCCTTCTTGGCATCTTCCACAAACTTTTCCATCAGCTTCGCCAGCTCGTTCTCGGTGATCACGTCACTGCAGAATTTTTTCCTGAAGTTCAGGGCTGCACTTGGCAAGAGCGGAGGGGCTGGCCATGCTGGACACATTGACAACTCTTCCTGTAAGAGCACAATACATGGAGATAAGCAGCGCCACAAAGAACGAGACCTACGTCTAAGCTGATAATATGATGTCCATGAGGTCTGCCAATCTCTCACTCATGGCCTACAATTGGAGGGTTCCTTTTGCTTGATGCTATTGATTCCCTCAGTACTAGAGGTATATGGAAGCCATAATCTCTCATTCTGACTAATATATAACCAACTTTACATGGCAAAATTGGGGGGATTTCTCTTGAAATTTTAACTCCTGGTGGTGGGGGCAGTTTTATGTTCCTTATCCATCACTGTGTACTTACCATTTGGTTTGATAATCGGCAGTAGCTCATTGGACACATCCAGTGTGCCAAAGAAGTTGGTCTTCAGAGTAACTTCAGCTTGGCTACCAAATGGAGTTGTGTCAGCAACTGAAAGAATGGAAATGACATGAAATTTAGACCCTGTTTATGCCATAGTAGCAACAGATTGTCAGTAAAATTCAATAAACTTTACTATAGTAAAATACTCTAGTGTCCAAAATACATCGTAAAAGGAACATGTGAATGCACCCTTAGCATAATCTGCAGGTTTCACACGTTTGGTTATTTAGCAACTGTGTGACGACCAGGTGGGTGACTACCAATTCACTACATGTATAAAAGTGCTCATAAAATGTGCTGTACAGTTGGCCGCTCCAGTACACACACAGACTTGTTTCAGGACTGTTCCACTTGGGCAGAAGGAAACTGAAGATACATGGCCTAAGGCTAGGTTCACACTTGAGCTGGGTTCTCCATCTTTCGGGTCCACTGGGGGACCCGAACGACGGAGAGCCCATACGCTAAAAGCCATGGACCCCATAGACTATAATGGGGTCTGCTGGGTGTCTGTCGTGTTTCCACTGTTTTTATACTGGAACTGGCGGAGAAAAAAGTCCTGCATTCAAGACTTTTTTTCTCTGCCGCGGAGTCTCCTACACAGATGTGAACCTAGCCTAGGGAGGCTTTTCATACATGTGGCCCACTGGGCGGTAAAGGGCGATTGCCTATTACATGTACAGTTTGGGATGGCTTTGTACTTGCAGCCTTGCAGATTGTAATTCGCAAAGGTCAAAGAACGTTTTTATTGGGCCAGTTCCAAAAATGAAAATGTGAGAACACTAAATCATCCGGACAATGCGCAAAACTGAACATAGTACAAAATAATCTGGTGCTTGTGCTTGGCCCCTTCATCAAGCACAAAGATAAAATAATATATACTGTAAATACTGGTAATGCCCATGAAATCAATAGTCTAAAGCATCTTTTCCTAAAAATTATGTATTGTGTCGTTCCTCTGTTATTCCTCCCGGAAATCAATTAATACATTGATAATCTGTACCATTTGTCTTACACAGTCAGCACAGACTAGACTGTAGAGACATGTCCCATTTACAAGGTAATAACCAGCTGTTATTTCCAGGAAGAGGGATATTAGGTTCACACTGTGTCGCTTCTCTGTTGTTCGGGTCTGTCAGGGCACCGGGATAATGGAGAGGCGGACGGCTAAAACAGCGGTTACACACGGAGCCCGGTGGATACAATTGACTATAATGGGGTCTGTCGGGTGTCCGTCGTTTTTAAACTGAAACTTTTTCAGAAACTGCAATGGAGTCTCCAGTGGAGATTGTGGCCACATGTGAACGTAACCTAACACAGAAATATTATGGTGTATGGTACAGGAGATCGAGGAATTACAGGGGCGAGTCACCTTGTGAGACAGTAACATTTTTAAAAAAATGTAAGTTTCATAAAAAATAAATAATAAAAAGTTCATTGCGCAAATGACTGTGTTTTGGTCACCTCACATAGAAGCAATAAAAAGTGATCAAAAACTTGCACATACCAGAAAATGTTACCAGTAAAAACTACACAAAAAAAATGATAGAATTGTACGTTTTTTTCAGACAGAACCACCAAAAAGGTTAATCAAAACATTATTTGTACCCCAAAATGGTGGCAACTAAAAATACAACTCGAAACCCTCATATGAGAAAAATATAAAAATGATGATTTTGGAAGGCAGAGATGGAAAATATGAAAAAAGTAGCTGAACTTTAATGACCAAAAATACACCGTGTCCTTAAAGGGGTTGTCCAGGATATACAGTTTTTCGCAAGGAGGCCAGGGAAGGTGAAACGTAAAGAAAAAACCCATACTCACCCATCCCCGATGCTCTGGTGTCCCCCCGCCACTGTCTGGTCCTCGCGATGCCTTGGGGCTTTTATTGGTGGAAGTCCTCACCTCACCTGACCACTGAAGCCAATCAGTGGCATCAAAGGCCGAAGGAAAGGAACTGGGATGTCACTCGCGTACGTCACTAGTGATTTCCCGTGTCCTTTCTTTAGGCCGCTGAATGGCCCCAGCGGTCACCTTTGGCGAGGACTTCTGCCGGAACAAGACCCCCGGAGCAGCAGAACCGGACTGCGGTGGGAGACACCAGAGCACCAGGGACAGGTGAGTAGGGGTTTTATTGTTTATTTTTCACCTTCCCGGCGAAAAACTGTAAATCCTTGACAACCCCTTTAAAGCTAGGCAAGTTCGAGGTGGCTAACCCACTGCTATTACTGCCTGTGTGGCCCCCAGTCTTAAGCCGGCCATACACATTAGATTTTTGTCGGCCATATTGGTTGATTTTGGCTAATGATGTAAATGCTGCAAATGAATGGCAAAACTTAGAGTGCCAAAAGAAGATTGGCCATGCAGGACATTTTTTACGGCCGGCCAAAAATATCAATGTTTGGCATGCAGGATCCTAAACTGAACAATCCCATCGGTCATTGACTGTGCGGTCACATGTTGGCCATCTGAAATCTATCGTACATGGCCAGCTTTAGGCTTTCCTGGAACTGGTCTTATCATAGTCACTGTACAACAATCCGTTTTAAAAAAGCATTCTCGTGTTAAAGGGGTTGTCTACTATGGAAAATCCCTGCAGTGCCACCATAGGTGACATGAAGCATTGCACTGTTCTAATTAAAACCAATGACCAGTCCATGTCATATAGAGTCTTGGTGGGTCCATCGGAGCAACAGATATTTTTTGCATCCTTTCTGGCTAATAGATGAGGGTCCTGAATGTACGACCTGCCCTCACTAAAAATTCCCTAATTTTTAAACCTGACAACCCCTTTAAGTGTTCCCACATTTTGTATGCAGTCGTTCAGCCTCTAAGAGAAAATTACCAGATAAGGATTTGCCTGAGGTCACCCGAGATGCTCCAAAATTATTAAGAGGTGCATCTGATACCAGCAGGGAAGCCTAAGAATCGCCAGTCTTAAAAAATCCCCCCCCCCCCAAAATGAGTTTTTAGGAGATTACAAGTGTAGAATTTGCAGCCTCAATACATAGGACGTACCTGGAAATGCCATTCCTGCATTATTGATGAGCACATCCAGACCGCCATACTTTTCCTTTAAGAAATCCCGCAGTGCCCGGATACTGGTCGGGTCATTAATGTCCAGCTGATGGAATAGCGGGGACAGCCCCTCATTATTCAGGGCCTGGACAGCTTCTTCTCCTAGTTTGGGGTTCCTGGCTGTCAGGTACACTTCTCCCTGGAATTGCTTGCACAGAGCCCTGACCACGGCCAGCCCAACACCCTTATTACCCCCTGTGACTACTGCAACCCGCATTGCGGCCATACTGACAGCACTTGGTATGTACAAGGCCTGGATTTTGTGTTAGCATTTGACAAAGTTAGTGCCTCCTGGTATTTATTAGAAGAGCTCCACCCATACAAGAGAATGCCAAGTCTTGTACGTAGAGCAAGATACAGGGCAGGACTTATGATGAATGCTACAACCCTGAGAATCTATTGACATCTAGGGGTGAGCGAGGGAAACAGAGTTATGTTGTCTGTGGTTTACATAGGACTGCAGATTACAAAGATGTAAATGAGATAACAAAGTCAGCCCTGCTACATCTCAGCGTACACAATACCTTGTTATGTTGCCATGTTAGCTGAATTACATTTGGTGCTGGTAAGAGCGACGTCAGCAGAGAACTGGGAACCTCAGGGAATTGTAATCCTCCAGGGTTGCCCTTAGGGCCTGCCTTCTGTCTACAGAGCTCTGCAAAAGCTTGTTGATGAGTTAGGCCCGGTTCACATCTGTGTTTGGGTGTCCGTTCGGGGAGTCCGCTTGGGGACCCCCCCGAACGGAAACCTATACACATAAAAAGCGGTTTACCTAGGAAACCACACGGACCCCATAGACTATAATGGGGTCCATGTGGTTTCCGCACGAAGCAAGCGGAGAGGAAAGTGCCGCATGTTTCGTGCAGAAACTGAGTGGAAATCACACGGACCCCATTATAGTCTATGGGGTCTTCGGGTTTCCCAAGTAAACCACTTTTTTATGCGTATAGGTTTCCGTTCAGGGGGTTCCCAAGCGGACTCCCCAAACAGAAACCCGAACGCAGATGTGAACCCACCCTTACAGGCAAGGTTTTGGCTCAAAAGAACGCAACAAAAAAAAAAAACGGCGTTTCTAAGCCTAAGGGTGGATTCACATGCAGAAGATTTTGCTGCACAAATAGTGTTGTGTGGCCGATGAAACCTCTTCAAGGCTTCCACGTACTGTATGTGAAGTATCCGGGTTCCCTTGTTTGTTAAATGTTGCGGTTAGGTATCATGTACATGACTGTAGTTGTGTGGGGGTCGGTGGAAAATGGAATTGCAGATAATATGTGGAAACTATGCTTGTGTGCATAGGGCCATAGAGAAGAGGGTCTTCCATCATTAGGTCTCCAAGATACAAGTAATGACTTTGGAAATACCTGAAGGGTCCAAGAAGTTCTCTTTCAAAGATGTGACAATCCTCTGTGCTGTCCATACCTGATGTCAAAGAAGACCATCTATGCCTGATATTATATTTCCACTACAGGATCTCATCTAAAGAACTTCCATTCCTAAAAAGTGAGGCTTCTCATTGAAATTTGTAAATGATAAGGTGCGGGGCTCCTCTAGTACTTCCACAATATCTATACATGTCTCTACCTTCTCAAATAAGACGTTCATTCTGTATTCAGCCGTGTTGTCTTGGGTCTTGATAGGTATAAAGTGTAGTTAGCCACCCCCCTAAAGACCAAGCAGGCACTTCTCTACCCAGCGGTCCCCAACTCTACGGTTACTGCTAAACGTCTTGCTTCTCTGCGCTGACTTGGTGGTGGATGTTGTCTGTAAGTGGGGATTGAAGTCCACGGGTCCTGGTGAATGGAAACCCTCAGTGGGGGTCACATGCGAGACAGAGCAATAGAGGCAGGTGTTGTGGTAGAATTTGGTTATGATCGCCAAACTAGGGATCTCACCTTATTGTCTGTGAGCTTTCAAAGTACCTTTCTGGGGAAGGAGGGAAAACTCAGTCTGGGAAGACGACAAACACAAGACTGTAGTATGTGTGAAGTCAAGTCTTCTAAACAACCTCCCAACAATCTGTTTATTTGATAGCAACAGCTCTGAGATTTGTTCTTACATATTTCATACAATGAGAATGGTGCCTTTAGGGTGTCGCTTCCAATCAGAACCACCAGCACTATATGACACATGCATACATTAATAGAACTTTTAAGACAAAGAACTATCTTAATATATGTACACACAGGACATCTGTTTTAGACCATGCCCAATTGCACCATCTGGAAAAGATCAGGAGTTACCAAAGTGAAATTAAGTTTAACTCTATACACACTGAACAGATTACTAATTCACTGATGAGTATAAAAGAATGTTGAGGGAGCCAGCGGTTGTACAGGGTGTCTGGAGCATCATACTAGCCCATACAAAAAGTCCTACACGCGCAGTTATGTGTGGACAGGAGCAATTCCTGGAAAAGGTATTGGCCTAGGCCCTAGGGCATCAATATACAAGAGGCTGGTAGAACCCCATGAACAATCCCTAGATGGGACTTGCTATGATATATGATAACCTACCTTAGACCCACAGTGGCATATAAGTTTAGGAAAAGATCAGTTTCACATCTTGGTCATGACCTGACCTCCGGGAGGACAAGTGTGGTGCACAGTTCCACACATATACAAATCAATTCATACAAGACTATAAATCCTACATTTTAGCAAATCTTTATTTTTACATAAAAACTACATTTTCAAAAAAGAAAAAAAAATCATTTATTCAGTAAATGTGTTTGTTAAGGCCAACAGCTGATGTAAAGGCATCTCGGCATTGGTTTTCTACAGATTCACAGGGATCTACCAGGGGACAACTTTCTTTTCGCTGACCAGCTCCCCATACGGTGATTCCACTCCAGTTGGTAGAAGAGCCAAATATACCGGGGTTACGGCGCCTTCATCTGGAGATTTGGTGGCACTTGGGCCTGCCATATCAGTCCTCACCCACCCTGGGCAGCAGGCATTGAGAATAATACCTTCTCCTTTCCTGCACTCCTTGAGCTGACATGCTTGAATTCTGGACAACACTGTTACCCCGATTTTGGACACCCCATAGGCAGCGTTTGGCCAGCCCTTCTCCTGATGGTCTCCATTCTTGGCATCTTCCACAAACTTCTCCATCAGCTTTGTCAATTCCTCTTCGGTGATTGTGTCACTGCGGAATTTTTCCTTAAGTTCACTGCTGCATTTGGCAAGAGCGGAGGAACTGACCATGCTGGACACATTGACAACTCTTCCTGTAAGAACACGATACATGGTATTTAGCAGCACCATAGAGAAATGGTCCTAAGTCGATAATATGAGGTCCATGGGGACTACCAAACCCTCACCCATAGCCTAAAACCAAGGGGTTTCTCTACTGTTAAGCAGCAGAACCCTATTGGAAATTCATCCAAAAGATCTATCGATAATCTGATGTCAATGGGGGCTCCCATAGTCTCACCTGTAGTCTAATGTTGGGTGGAATTTCTTCTGGATTTCTACTGGAGCAACATAGGTACATGTTAGATGCTCAAGTCCCTTGGAGCTTATTTGGGGGAACAGACTATTGTAATAGTTTTCATTTACTAACCATTTATGATGACTCTATAACTAGCTGGCCCGTTCTTACAAATATGGGACAATCGGTTTCTGAGAAGATTCTAACCAATATGGCCGCCCATCCTATTGTTATTTATGCAAAAACAAAATAGCTACACCCAATAAAAAAGGTGGGGAAATGGTAGGATTTCTCAAATTTAACCCCTAGTGGTTGTGGTGTGTCACATTACGTCGCCCATAATCATCACCGTGTTCTTACCATTTGGTTTAATAAGAGGCAACAGCTCATTGGAAACATCTCGTGTGCCAAAGTAGTTGGTCTTCAGAGTAACTTCAGCTTGGGTACTGAATGGGGTTGTGTCAGCACCTGAAAGAATGGAAGTTACATGAAATTTACACCCTATTTATGTCATAATAGCGACAGATTGTCAGTAAAATTTAATATACGTCACTATAATGAAATTACATTAGAGTCTGGTCAAAAAAGTTGCAAATTTGCATATGGATTCAATCGATGGCAGTGGAGAGTGACCGTACATGTCTGACCAACTTCCTGCCTGGATAAAAATACATGTCTGTAGTAGTAAGCTACTAAGTGACGTGTAGTCAGGGGTGGCCAATACTGTGCTACATGTATAGATGTCAGGGCTGTGGCATCACTAGACTAAACGACTGACTCTGACTTCTCTATTTTTCCACAGTCCAACTTCTTCATAAATAGCTGACAGCCAAGGTCAGACATCCTCAGAAGAATAGAGGAGTCGGTGGTTTGGCCTAGCGACTCCCCAGCCCTTGGTAGAAGTTCTGCTTCCATATACTACACAGACGTTTTAGGTCCCTCAGTCATAAGAGGCCATGTACATGATCACAAGGACCATACTGAAATACATTGCCCCTGGCCTAAGTAATAAAAGCAGTAAGTGAGGCCTACAGACACCTCGCGAGAATAACATTTTCTCAAGAAGGGCATCAGATTATTTCAATACGTAAAAATCACAGTGTCTATGGGAGACGCCCTTCACCGGCCGTAGCCTATCCTCGAAGATCCCGATATCACAGAAAACGAAGACAGGAAGTTACCAAAGGTGAAATACATCGGCGTACCACCCGAACGCAACCAAGTAAAATGCGCAGAAACCCACCAGGCCCAACTCCAGTTTTGACCTTACAACTTTTTTCGGGAACACATGCTGCTTTCTTTCTTGATATACCTATTTACTTGGATGCTACATGGGTTCTGCTGCAATATTTCACCACTGGAAGATTTAGGCCTCATTTATCAAAAATGTCTGGCAGAACACACTAGCGCTGTTGCCCATAGCAACCAATCCAGCACAGCTTTCACTTTTCTATAGTAATTTTGGAGATAAGAGCTAGTTACTATTGGCAACAAGATCTGGTTTTTGATTAGTTTTGATACATTTTCTTTAATATGGGGCCTTGGAGGAAGGAGAATGTCCGCTGAGGTGTCATCTCCAGTAGGTAGGTCTATCACTAGGAAGCGCGTGTGAGGCCATCTCTCCACTTACAATGGTGACAATAGGGGTTAAAATAGCTGTTGTAAGAAATATGCAAATAAAGCTCAAGTGCAATGGGGGCACGGATACAGAACACCTGGTGGCTCTGGCACACCCTTATTGCACTTGAGCCTCATTTACATATTCTAGAAACAGCTTTTTCAGGGAAATGGAGAATCTGATGGACTATCTAAAGGTATGGTGCTCTGTGGCTAGTGAGATATGTTTAAAGGAATATTCCCTGGGACATTTATGGTATATCCAAAAATCGAACCATAAATGTTCAATAGCTAAAGGTCCTAGAGAGGGGACCCTCACAATACTGAAAATGAAGATGACTCTGCATGTGTAGCTCTCTTCATTCACTTCTATGGGAGCTCTGAGTCCTTCTCCTCTCATAGACAGGGGCGGAATATGGGTACCATGGGCCCAGGGCTGATCAAAAAGTGGTGCCTCTTCCCTAATTCATGCCAAAGATCCCTGTGACAGGATAATACCCCATAGTGGCCCCCAAATAGTACAATGTCCCATAACGACCCCTGAACACAGTATAATGTCCCATAGTGGCCCCTCCACATAGTATAATGTCCTGTAGTGGCCCTTCCACACAGTATAATGTACCATAGTGGCCCCTGCACACAGTATAATGTCCCATAGTGTCCCTTCCACACAGTATAATGTCCCATAGTGTCCCTTCCACACAGTATAATGTGTCATAGTGGCCCCCTGCACACAGTATAATGTCCCATAGCGGCCCCCAAACTGTATAAAGTCCCATAACGGCCCCCGCACACAGTATAATGTCACGTATTAGCCCCTATGCTAATAAAAACAAAAACACACACTGCTAATTTTCCAAAAATACTACTATACTCTGGAGTCACTTCATAACCCAGAGTACACTAACTGGAGACCCAGAGGAAGTGATAAAACATAGCAAACTATCTTACTCACTTTCCCTGGGCTCCGGCGTGTGTCCCCATCCTCTTCAGACCTCCTGAGCGACATCAGGGACCACTAAAGACCTGTGGTTGGGCCTCAGCAATTATGAGGGTCACTTTGGAATCATTACCTAAAGAATCACGTGTAATAATGTTGGTGTGGCCCACATGACCACTGAGACCCGATCACAGGTCTCAGCAGGCCCAGACATCATTCAGGAAGCCGGATTATAATAGGGAAAAAAGTGCAATTACTTGCTGCTGGGCCACCTTGCAGAGTTGGGCTCGGTCATCTACACATTTGGTCCTTATAATCTTCCCCTGCTCATAGCAATAGAAAGTGTGGAAAGTCCGGCAACCCCTGTTCTCGAGATGGAAATACCACTTTAATTCTCTGATGTGGAGCAGTGGAACGTCTTGGAATAATCTGATGACCTTTGTGATAACATTGGACTTCTCAAGGTGGCCATAGGTTGTCTGCATTGCATTCATGACACGGATGGTTAAAGAAGCTTTCATCTGCTTCTGCGCTGCGGCTGCACCTTGGACTTTGTTGGCACAGAACCCACTATGGGCCTGTTCGATAACTTTTGGAGCTGCAATGGTGACTAAAGTGAGAATAACACAGCACTTATCTGACCTGCAAAAAATCTTAACATAACAGAACGTGTCTTAATAAAACCAGACATACAGGTTGTGGAGAAGACACAGCTCAGCATGACTATGCAGTTCTACAGCCTCACAGCCACATGTAACAGGCACATACACAAGGGTACCAATGTAACCAACATGCCAGACATCTCCAGTCTGTGGAATTACAACTCCCAGCATGCCCTGGAGCTGCAGACAACAAGGGTCTTTCCATCTGCTCTGGGCCTGAATGGGGGACCTCATATATTGCCCAGTATTCCCTAGTAGGGTATTTTCTAAACAAGACAGTCCCTTTAAGTGGATTCATTTAGCAAAGTGTGGGCAGTCACTGGGGGAGGTTTTTCTTACAATTTACCCCAGTTTTTGCTATAAAACGTATTGCGATTTTTGCAACTTTTTACACCACTTTTACAAAAAGTCTCGTTATTTACTTAAAAAATCTGGGGCAAATAATGGCTGAAATCTACCCTAGCTGGTGTAAATTTCAGCTTCTGGTGCATGGGTCACTCAAGATGCATAAAAATTATCAAGAGGCGCATCTGATGCCAGTGGGGAATAGATTATGGATGGCGTAACAAGCACCAGTTTTAATAAATCCCCCCAACATGGGAGTCATTTACCTGCAGGACTTACCTTTAAATGCAATTCCTGCATTATTGATGAGCACATCCAGACCGCCATACTTTTCCTTTAAGAAATCCCGCAGTGCCCGGATACTGGTCGGGTCATTAATGTCCAGCTGATGGAATAGCGGGGACAACCCCTCATTATTTAGGGCCTGGACAGCTTCTTCTCCTAGTTTAGGGTTCCTGGCTGTCAGATACACGTCTCCCTGGAATTGCTTGCACAAAGCCCTGACCACGGCCAGCCCAACACCCTTATTACCCCCTGTGACTACTGCAACCCGCACCCCGGCCATGCTGACAGCACTTACTATGTGCACAAGGAGAGAAGCAGAAATACACAGTGCAGGTGCAGACAGGGCTGGAGGTAATAATACAAGGAAGCTCACACAGCTCCTCCCCACAAGGCCTGGACCAAGTGCTGCCCCCTGCTGCCTCCATCTAGTGGTCAGATAGGAGAACTGTCATAATAAATTACATAAAGCTTACATTTGGCATATACACTAGGAAATGGTTGTGACATACTGTATATGTCAGATTTATCAGTAAATCTCTATAGACACAATTGGTGCAGAAAGTATATTGGAAAATTGTAGAACTTTTCATTATATAACCAATGACATTTGTCTCTCAATATTTGTCTTTAACTGGACAAACCCTTTAACAGGAAACCCTCTGGTAGTCCCCAAAGGTCTCTGCTTACTTTCTGTAGTGACTATGTGCCGCCATACATGCACACGTGACCACTACAGCTAATGATTTTGCCTTACCTATGATGTCACCATACGTGGCACATGACCATTGAGTGAAAATATCATTCAGGGGCAAATGGCATAGAAGGGCTTTCTGAGGAGGGATCTCACAGTTTCTTTGCTACCGCAGCTGTACATGTTCATACAAGACTATAAAATAATAATAATAATAATCTTACATTTTAGCTAATCTTTATTTTTACATAAAAACTACATTTTAAAGAATAAAAGAACAAATCATTTATTAAATAAGTGTGTTAAGGCCAACAGTTGACGTAATAAGGGCATTGCGGCTTTGGTTTTCCACAGATTCACAGGGATCTACCAGGGGACAACTTTCTTTTCGCTGACCAGCTCCCCATACGGTGATTCCACTCCAGTTGGTAGAAGAGCCAAATATACCGGGGTCACGGCACCTTCATCTGGGGACTTGGTGGCATTTGGACCTGCCATATCAGTCCTCACCCACCCTGGGCAGCAGGCATTGAGAATAATACCTTCTCCTTTCCTGCACTCCTTGAGCTGACACGCTTGAATTCTGGACAACACTGTTACCCCGATTTTGGACACCCCATAGGCAGTGTTTGGCCAGCCCTTCTCCTGATGGTCTCCATTCTTGGCATCTTCCACAAACTTCTCCATCAGCTTTGTCAATTCCTCTTCGGTGATTGTGTCACTGCGGAATTTTTCCTTAAGTTCACTGCTGCATTTGGCGAGAGCGGAGGAACTGACCATGCTGGACACATTGACAACTCTTCCTGTAAGAACACGATACATGGTATTTAGTAGCACTATATGGAAATGGTCCTATGGCTAAACTGATAATATGATGTCCATGGGGACTACCAAACCCTCACCCATACCTAAAACCAAGGGGTTTCTCTACTGTTAAGCTGCATATTGGAAATTCATCCAAAAGATCTGTCTATAATCTGATGCCTATGGGGGCTCCCATAGTCTCACCCGTAGCCTAATGTTGGGTGGAATTTCTTCTGGATTTCTACAGGAGTAACATGTTAGGTGCTAAAGGCCCTAGGAGCTTATCTGGGGCTTACCATTTGGTTTAATAAGTGGTAGCAGCTCATTGGAAACATCTCGTGTGCCAAAGTAGTTGGTCTTCAGAGTAACTTCAGCTTGGGTACCGAATGGGGTTGTGTCAGCAACTGCAGAAAATAGAATTTAAAGTGATGGTCTGGTCAAATAAGTTGTATATGGATTCAATCGATGGCAGTGGAGAGTGACCGTACATTTGTGACCAACTTTATGCCTGGATAAAAATACATGTCTGTAATAGTGAGCTACCAAGTGACGTCTAGTCAGGGGTGACCAATACTGTGCTGCATGTATAGATGTCAGTCACCGGCTCCTCTATTTTTCCAAAGTCCAACTCCTTTATAAAAGGCTGACAGTCATGGTCAGACAGACTCAGAAGAATAGAGGAGTCAGGGGTTTGGCCTTGCGACTCCACAGCCTTGGGTAGAAGTAGCTGGTAGAAGTCCCGCTTCCTTTACACTACACAGATTTTTTAGGTCCTTCAGTGATAACAGGCCATGTACATGGTCATAAGGATCTATGCTGAAATACATTGCTCCTGGCCTAAGTAATAAAAGCAATAAGTGAGGCCTATGTTCAAAAGCTAAAGGTCCTAGACGGGGGACACTCACCAATCCTGAGAATGAAGGTCTCTCAACCTGTCTTGCCACCATTGTAAGTGGAGAGGTGTCCCTGCATGTGCAGTTCTCTCCATTCACTCCTATGGGAGTTCTGAGTTCTTCTCATCTCACAACCAGGGCAGAATAAAGGTACCATAGGCTCCAGGCTGATCAGTAAGCAGTTTCTCTTCCCTAATTCATGCCAAAGATCCCTGTGACAGAATAATGTCCCACAGTGGCCCCTCCACACAGTATAATGTCCCACAGCGGACCCTCCACACGGTATAATGTCCCACAGCGGCCCCTCCACACGGTATAATGTCCCACAGCGGCCCCTCCACACAGTATAATGTCCCACAGCGGACCCTCCACACAGTATAATGTCCCATAGTGGCCCCTCCACACAGTATAATGTCCCACAGCGGCCCTTCCACACAGTGTGATGTCCCATAGCGGTCCCTCCATACAGTATCATGTCCCATAGTGGCCCCTCCATACAGTATAATGTCCCATAGTGGCCCCTCCACACAGTATAATGTCCCATAGCGGTCACTCCACACAGTATAATGTCTCATTGTGGCCCCTCCATACAGTATAATATTCCACAGTTGCCCCTAAACAGTATAACATACTGCTAATTTTCCAAAAATACTATTATACTCTGGAGTCACTTCATAGCCCAGAGTATAATAATTGGAGACCCAGGGGAAGCGATAAACCATAGCAAACTATCTTACTCACTTCCCCTGGACTCCAGTGTGGGTCCTCGTCCTCTTTGGGCCTCCTGAGTGACATCAGAGACCACTGAGACCTGTGGTTGGGTCTCAATGGTTATGTGGGTCACTCTGGCGTCATTATATAAAGACGCATGTGTAATAATGTTGTTGTGACCCACATGAGCGCTGAGACCCGATCACAGGTCTCAGCAGTCCCAGACATCATTCAGGAGGCCGGACTATAATAGGGACACCTATTTGGTACATCTATGGTCGACTGCAGATCTACAGGATCATTAGACCTACAGTTGGGCAGGAATTTAAGGATAGAGTAATTTACACAATATTACAGAGAAGATGCATACGTTCATGTAGAGGTATTATAACAGGAGATAGATATGATTAGGCATATATGCCTTTCAGGATTTCGGGAAAGCTGGATGACAGTTCCTTTGGAAGCTGCAATGGTAACCAAAGAGGGAATAATCCAGAATTTACCTGAGGTGCAAAACAACTTCATAACAATGTGTTTCATAATAAAACCAGACATACAGGTTGTGGAGAAGACACAGCTCAGCATGACTATGCAGTTCTACAGCCTCACAGCCACATGTAACGGGCACAGACAATGGTACCAACATGCCAGCCATCTCCGACCTGTGGAATTACAACTCCCAGCATGCCCTGGAGCTGCAGACAACAGGGATTATTTCCATCTGCTCTGGGCCTGAATGGGAGACCGCATATATTGCCCAGTATTCCCTAGTAGGGTATTTTCTAAATAAGACAGTCCCTTTATGTGGATGCATTTAGCAAAGTGTGGGCAGTCACCGGGGGAGGTTTTTCTTACAATTTACCCCAGTTTTTGCTATAAAACGTATTGCGATTTTTGCAACTTTTTACACCACTTTTACAAAAAGTCACGTTATTTACTTCAGAAATCTGGGGCAAATAACAGCTGAAACCTATCCTAGCTGGTGTAAATTTCAGCTTCTGGTGCATGGGTCACTCAAGATGCATAAAAATTATCAAGAGGCGCATCTGATGCCAGTGGGGAATAGATTACAGATGGCGTAACAAGCACCAGTTTTAATAAATCCCCCCAACATGGGAGTCATTTACCTGCAGGACTTACCTTTAAATGCAATTCCTGCATTATTGATGAGCACATCCAGACCGCCATACTTTTCCTTTAAGAAATCCCACAGTGCCCGGATACTGGTCGGGTCATTAATGTCCAGCTGATGGAATAGCGGGGACAACCCCTCATTATTCAGGGCCTGGACAGCTTCTTCTCCTAGTTTGGGGTTCCTGGCTGTCAGATACACATCTCCCTGGAACTGCTTGCACAGAGCCCTGACCACGGCCAGCCCAACACCCTTATTACCCCCTGTGACTACTGCAACCCGCACCCCGGCCATGCTGACAGCACTTACTATGTGCAGAAGAAGAGAAGCAGAAATGCACAGTGCAAGACACAGACAGGGCTGGAGGTAATAATACAAGGAAGCTCACACAGCTCCTCCCCACAAGGCCTGGACCAAGTGCTGCCCCCTGCTCATACAACTGTGTGGTGCTGCTGACATCTAGTGGTCAGATAGGAGAATTGGCATTTACACTAGGACAGGGGTAGGCAACCTTTTTGTGTATGGTGTGCCGATTTAAATAAAAAAAAAAAAATCACAGATGAGGTGCTCGGAGTGCCATGTAATAATTGTAAGGCTGACGCCCCCTATACTTAAGACATATACATGTGGACAAAATTGTTGGTACTCCTCGTTTAATGAAAGAAAAACCCACAATGGTCAGAGAAATAACTTGACAAAAGTAATAATATATAAAAATTCTATGAAAATGAACAAATGAAAGTCAGACATTGCTTTCCAACCAGGCTTCAACAGAATTTTTAAAAAAAGAAAACGCATGAAACAGGCCTGGACAGAAATGATGGCTCCCCTGAAAATAATGTGACCAGAGGGACATGTTAAATCCAGGTGTCCCCACTAGTTATCATCCCAGGTGTCTACAATCTTGTAATCAGTCCGTGGCCTGTATATAGGGCTACTGATACTCACTGTGCTGTTTGGTGACATGGTGAGTACCACACTCAACATGGCCCAGAGGAAGCAAAGGAAAGAGTTGTCTCAGGAGCTTAGAAAGAAAATTATAGACAAGCATATTAAAAGTAAAGGTTATAAGACCATCTCCAAGCAGCTTGATGTTCCTGTGACTACAGTTGCACATATTATTCAGAAATTTAAGATCCATGGGACTGTAGCCAACCTCCCTGGACGTGGCCGCAGGAGGAACATTGATGACAAATCAAAGAGAAGGATAATACGAATGGTAACAAAAGAGCCCAGAAAAACTTCTAAAGAGATTAAAGGTGAACTTTAAGCTCAAGGAACATCAATGTCAGATCGCACCATCCGTCGTTTGAGCCAAAGTGGACTTCATGGGAGACGAACAAGGAGGACACCATTGTGGAAAACAAATCATAAAAAAGTCAGACTGGAATTTGCACTGTATGGCAGCACCCATATGGTGGTAACACACTATGTATCTGGATGCAGCTATAGTCATAGGCCATTGGTACTTTCACTTCGATGTAAAGCTGCATTCACATGGTGCATTTTTGCACAAAAAAAAAAAAAAAAAAAACTGCCTGCGTTTTTTTGTGCAAAAGCACACTGTTATACAGAATAATGTCCTATAGTGGCCCCTCCACACAGTATATTATCCCACAGTGGTCCCTCCACACAGTATAATGTCCCATAGTGGCCCCGGCACACAGTATAATGTCCCATAGTGGTCCCTCCACACAGTATAAAGATCCATACTGGCCCCCTCCACACAGTATAACTATCCATAGTGGCCCCTCCACACAGTATAATGTCCCATAGTGGCCCCTCCACACAGTATAATGTCCCGTAGTCCCCTGTATACAGTATAAAGTCCCATAGTGGCCCCTCCACACAGTATAATGTCCCATAGTGGCCCCTCCACACAGTATAATGTCCCATAGTGGCCCCTCCACATAGTATAATGTCCTATAGTAGCCCCTCCAAACAGTATAACGATCCATAGTGGCCTCTTCACACAGTATAATGTCCCATGTTGGCCCCTCCCCGCAGTATAATAATAATAATAATAATAATAATAGTCCTTTAATAGTCCCACAGTGGGGAAATTCAGTGTGTTACAGCAGCAAAGATAAGATAAGCAGATACAAATACAAATACAACATGTACAGGAATGTTCCAAGGTGAGAGGCATTACATTGATAGCAGACAGACAGATAGGACGTAGCAGGGGGGGGGGGGGATTTAACAGGCAGAGAGATATTTCAGTTCTCTGCGTGTAATGATCTCCGCTTAGGTCGGTGTTGGTTGTACAGCCTAACCGCGGTGGGGAGGAAAGACTTCCGATAGCGCTCCTTCTCACACCTAGGGTGGAGCAGTCGGTCACTGACAGTACTGCTCAGCGCGATCACAGTCTCATGCATGGGATGGGACTTCTTCTTCTGCATGGAGCTCACCACGGACAGTATCCTTCTGTCACCCACCACCTGCACTGGGTCCAGTGGGCTCCCCAGGACAGAGCTGGCCTTTCTAATCAGCTTGTCAAGTTTATTTCTGTCCCTGGTTGATATACTGCTCCCCCAGCAGGCCACTCCAAAGAAGATGGCTGATGCCACTACCGAGTTGAAGAAAGTCCTAAGAAGTGCCCCCCGGATTCCAAAGGCTCTCAGCTTCCTAAGCAGGTAGAGCCTGCTGTGGCCCTTCCTGTACAGGGCCTCCATATGCTCTGCCCAGTCCAGCTTATTATTAAGGAGCAAACCCAGGTACTTATAAGTGTTCACAATCTCGATGCCCGTCCCCAGGATGTCCACTGGTTTTGGAGGGCATCTGCCTTTACGGAAGTCCACCACCATCTCCTTGGTCTTCCCCGCGTTAATCTTCAGGTGGTTCCGCACGCACCAGTCCACAAAATCCCGGTTCAGTTCTCTGTACTCCCTGTCATCATCGTCTGTGATGAGGCCTACTATTGCAGAGTCGTCAGAATACTTCTGTAGGTAGCAGCTGGATGAGTTGCACCTAAAATCAGCAGTGTACAGTGTGAAGAGGAAAGGGGCGAGAACTGTACCCTGAGGTGCCCCCGTATTACAGATCACGGTACCTGACACACAGTCTTGGGCTCTCACGTATTGAGGTCGATTTGTGAGGTAGTCTAGGATCCAGTTGGAGAGGTGGTGGTCCACTCCAGCAAGGCCCAGCTTGTCCCTCAGTAACCTGGGCTGTATGGTGTTAAAAGCACTGGAGAAATCAAAGAACATTATTCTCACCGTGTTCCCTGGTTTTTCCAGGTGAGACAGAGCCCTGTGCAGAAGGTGGATGATGGCATCATCTACCCCAATGCCCGGACGATAAGCAAACTGGAGAGGGTCCATAGCGGGGCTCACTAGAGGGCGAAGATGTGTGAGAACCAATCTCTCTAAGATCTTCATCAAGTGGGATGTCAGTGCTACAGGTCTGCTACAGTCGTTGAGGTCCATAGGGTGAGGTTTCTTTGGAACTGGTACCACACAAGAAGATTTCCATAATTCAGGGACTATTTCCTGCCTCAGGCTCATATTATACATATATGTAATTATACCACACAGCTGGTCCCCGCAAGTCTTAATTAGCCTTGCACTGATGTCATCTGGCCCTGCGGCTTTCCTCGCCTTGATCTTTTTCATCTCCTTCCTCACCTGGGCCCGTGTGAAGGTCAGACTGTGGTCAGATAAAGACAGATTTCTGGATTTACTGGTCTGTTGGGAAGTGGCCGCATGGGGTGAAGTCATTGTGGTGGGGGAAGCTGAAGGACATGCTGGGGTGGGAGGAGCTGGTGTGTGATCAAATCTGTTGAAGAATAGGTTTAGTTCATTAAGCCAGTTAACATCTGCCTCAATCTGGCAGACCGACTGTTTATGACCCGAAATTGACTTAAGCCCCTCCCAGACCCCCCTTATGTCTTTTCTTTCCATTTGCTTTTCCATTTTTTCCTTATAACTGGATTTTCCTTGCCTGATTAGATGCCTCAGCTCCTTTTGTACTTCCCTCAACCCCTCCTTATCTCTTGTCCTGAATGAATGGTTTGTTGTTGGAGAAGCACCTCACCACTTTTGTGGGTACTGTGTTGTCCACACAAAAATTAATGTAGTCCGTTATGCAGTGTGTGAGTCCTTCTATATCTTCTCCATACGAATCCTGCAAAACCTCCCATGCGGTTGTGTCAAAACAATCCCTCAGAGCCTCATCACTCTCCTCGGACCATATCCTCACTGTGCGGGTGACAGCTGGTTCTCTACGTACAAGTGGCTTGTACACAGGTCGGAGATGTATTAGGTTGTGATCCGATCTTCCCAGGGGCGGTAGGGCTGATGAGTTATATGCCTCCCTCACGTTGGCAAAGAACAAGTCCAGTGTTTTGTTGTCTCTTGTGTGGCAGGTTACATTTACTGTGTGAAACTGGGAAGTGTGGATGATGGAGAGGCATGGTTGAAATCGCCAGACACAAGAAGGAGGGCCTGGGGGTGCTGAGACTGTAACTGGCTCAGCGTGGCTTGTAGGACCTCGCAGGCAGCGTCAGCTTTCGCAGAGGGGGGGACATATGCAGCTATCACGATGACATGTGATAGTTCCCTTGGTAGATAGAAAGGTCTCATGCTCACAGCTAATAGTTCAATGTCCTTACAGCAAGTTTGCTCCTTAATCACAATGTGCCTAGGATTGCACCATCTATTATTCACAAACATTGCCAGCCCCCCTCCTTTCCTCTTACCGATCTCCCTTGTCCTGTCTGCCCGAAGGAGTTTAAAACCATCCAAGGACACCAGAGGGTCAGGAGTAACTTCAGTGAGCCAAGTCTCTGTAAGTAGCATCATGCTGCACACCCGAAACTCCTGGTGATGCCTGGTGAGCGCTGTTAGTTCATCCATCTTGTTTGCAAGAGATCTCACATTGCCCATAATGATGGAGGGAACAGTTGGTCGGTAACGCCTCTTTTTAATCCTCTGAAGAGTTCCTGCTCTGCAGCCCCTCCCCCCGCTTTTTCTTTCTCCAGAGTTCTTGGGGGATGGGTGGGCAAATGGTATGCAGCCCTGTTGTTGTGACTCTAAGCTGCAGTAATTTCTCTCTTGTGTAGACAAAAGAAATGCCTGCAGACACAAGAGTCTCCATTTCAGCAGGACAAAAAGACAGATAAAAACAAAAAAAAAAAAGTATCACAAAGGTCCAATTCCAGGTCTTTGTTTCTTCATTTCTTCATAGTGTATAAAGTCCATTAAGTAGAGAGATAAAAAACAGACAGAGAAAGAAAAAAATAAGAGAGAGAGAGTCTCAGAGCTGCCTAACAGGCAGCCACTTCAGCGGCGCCATCTTGGGATATCCCATAGTGGCCCCTCCACACAGTATAAAGATCCATAGTGGCTCCTTCACACAGTATAATGTCCCATAGTGGCCCTTCCACACAGTATAATGTCCCATAGTGGCCCCTCCACACAGTATAATGTCCCATAGTGGCCCCTCCACATAGTATAATGTCCCATAGTGGCCCCTGTACACATTATAATAATATCCCATAGTGGTCCCTCCACACAGTATAATGTCCCATAGTGGCCCCTCCACACAGTATAATGTCCCATAGTGGCCCCTGTACACATTATAATAATATCCCATAGTGGTCCCTCCACACAGTATAATGTCCCATAGTGGCCCCTCCACACAGTATAATGTCCCATAGTGGCCCCTGTACACATTATAATAATATCCCATAGTGGTCCCTCCATACAGTATAATGTCTCATAGTGGCCCTTCCACACAGTATAATGTCCCATAGTGGCCCCTGTACACATTATAATAATATCCCATAGTGGTCCCTCCACACAGTATAATGTCCCATAGTGGCCCCTCCACACAGTATAATGTCCTGTAGTCTCAGACACTGCGGGTTCCGCGGCACAATCCTTCAGAAGATCAAGCAGAACATTTCTTTTTTCAGCATCTTGAAATAAAGAATTATCCGTCACTGCCTTCCGCTGAAAACAATGGGAGGAAGATTCTGGCCAGAATTTGGAGCTGAAATTTTTTGGTGGAATGTGCCTCAAAATCACCTGCAAATTCCTCAGTGTGAATGGCCCTCTAAACTTTCTAAAGTAAAAATTTAGCTACTTTCCTGACAGCTCCTTTAAAACTCAGACACTCATTAAAATCATAGTTGCCTGATGGCGCTGTCCCTGGAGGCTGTTCCAAAAAAAAGTTTTTGAAAAATTCCGTTTTTAAGAATTCTTTAACCATATAAATTTTTGGTTAAATTACCACATAGGACAAGAAAGGTTTTTAGTTCACATTTCATGATCCTGCCCTTATCATATAAATCAGGCATTTTTTGTAACTTCAAAGTTTATTCTTACATAAAAAACTACATCTCCGAGGAAAAATAATAGGTACATATATTAAAGGGGTTATCCAGGATTGGAAAACATGGCTGCTTTCTTCTACTCAGGAAGTGACGTCACATCACATTCAAATGGATGGGACTTAGCTGAAGCATGGCCATATGAACTCTGGACGTGATGTCACTTCCTGAGAAGAATTAGAAAGCAGCCATGTTTTCCAATCCTGGATAACCGCTTTAAGGCCAACAGCTGACGTTAGGGGTTCATAGGGATTTTACATCTACCAAGGGACAACTTTCTTTTCGCTGACCAGCTCCCCATAGGGTGAATCCACTCCACTTGGGAGGACAGCCAAATATACCGGGGTCACGGCGCCTTCATCTGGGGACTTGGGGGCATTTGGGCCTGCCATATCAGTCCTCACCCACCCTGGGCAGCAGGCATTGAGAATAATGCCTTCTCCTTTCCTGGTCTCCTTTAGTTGACGCGCTTGGATTCTTGACAACACTATTATCCCGATTTCGGACACCCCATAGGCAGTGTTTGGCCAGCCCTTCTCCTGATGGACTCCATTCTTGGCATCTTCCACAAACTTCTCCATCAGCTTCACCAGCTCATCCTCGGTGATCACGTCACTGCGAAACCTCTCCTGAAGTTCAGGGCTGCACTTGGCGAGAGCGGAGCAGGCGAGCATGGTGGATATATTGATGACTCTTCCTGTAAGAACATGATACATGGCGTGAAGAAGCAGAACATGAGAACAACCTGATATCTAGAGGGACTCCCCAACCCTTAAAGGGGTTTTGTCATTAAAGACACTTACCTACTATACACAGGATAGGGGTCAGATCGCTGGGGATCCAACCACTGGGACCCCCAGCGAGTAGGAGAACAAGGGCCAAAAGTCCCCCATGCATGTCTTCTATATGTAAATGGAATGCATGCATTACTATGGGGCTTCTTTACAAGAAGGGGTCAGAAGCCCCATAGCAATGAATGGAGCACAAGTCATAGAACTGATCACTTTCTCCTGATCACTGGGGGTTTTAGTGGTTGGATCCTGCAGGATCTGACATATATTACCTTATCCTGTGCATAGGGAAAAAGTGATTTTAATGGCAAAACCCCTTTAACTTAAAGATGCAATTTCTCCTGCTTCCCACAACAGTAATAGAGGTACAGTACACGGCGGCCACCACTCTTCCCTGGGCCTCCCTGGCAATAATTGGGGGGGACCTCATAATTTTTAATAACTACTAAAGGGGATGTCCAGGCACCCAACTAAATGGAAAATGTCACTATCTCTGTGAGTAAATAAAACAATCAACTGCCCTTCCTTAATTTACTACTAGATGACCAGGGTGATAGGTTACTGTCACCAGAACCAGCATATCTATCTGCAGGGCTGGGGTGATATGCTGGTTCTGGTGACACTAACCTATCTATCTGCAGGGCTGGGGTGATATGCTGGTTCTGGTGACACTAACCTATCTATCTGCAGGGCTGGGGTGATATGCTGGGGGTCTGGTGACACTAACCTATCTATCTGCAGGGCTGGGGTGATATGCTAGTTCTGGTGACACTAACCTATCTATCTGCAGGGCTGGGGTGATATGCTTGGTGCTGGTGACACTAACCTATCTATCTGCAGGGCTGGGGTGATATGCTGGTTCTGGTAACATTAACCTATCTATCTGCAGGGCTGGGGTAATATGCTAGTTCTGGTGACACTAACCTATCTATCTGCAGGGCTGGGGTGATATGCTGGTTCTGGTGACACTAACCTATCTATCTGCAGGGCTGGGGTGATATGCTGGTTCTGGTGACACTAACCTATCTATCTGCAGGGCTGGGGTGATATGCTGGTTCTGGTGACACTAACCTATCTATCTGCAGGGCTGGGGTGATATGCTGGGTCTAGTGACACTCCCTTTAAATTTAACCCCTGGTAAGGGGAACATGAAATAAATTATAATCCATAATCATCACCGTGTTCTTACCATTTGGTTTAATAAGTGGTAGCAGCTCATTGGAAACATTTCGGGTGCCAAAGTAGTTGGTCTTCAGAGTAACTTCAGCTTGGGTACCGAATGGGGTTGTGTCAGCAACTGGGAAAATAGAAGATGGAAATGACATGAAGTTTCAGCCATGGTTAGATCAAATATACAGTATTTTCTGATGGAGAGTGACCACATGTGGGAGCAATGGTGGAAATGTGTGGGGGGGAGGGGGGTGATCGCCTTCTTAAACTTCTTAAGACTGCCATAACTGTACTTGCTTTGCGTAGCAGAGCTGGTCTTAAAGGGGCAGTAACCAACAGCAGATTGGTTTTAAAATTATTTGTAAAGCCTGCATTCACCAGCTGTGATAACAGAGTAGCATGGAACACTATTAGAGTATAATACAAGTCATAACTCAAGACAAGATAAGGAATATGCAATGTATGTACACAGTGACTGCACCAGCAGAATAGTGAGCGCAGCTCTGGAGTATAATACAGGATATAACTCAGGATCAGTACAGGATAAGTAATGTAATGTATGTACACAGTGACTGTACCAGCAGAATAGTGAGTGCAGCTCTGGAGTATAATACAGGATGTAACTCAGGATCAGTACAGGATAAGTAATGTAATGTATGTACACAGTGACTGCACCAGCAGAATAGTGACTGCAGCTCTGGAGTATAATACAGGATGTAACTCAGGATCAGTACCGGATAAGTAATGTAATGTATGTACACAGTGACTGCACCAGCAGAATAGTGAGCGCAGCTCTGGAGTATAATACAGGATGTAACTCAGGATCAGTACAGGATAAGTAATGTAATGTATGTACACAGTGACTGTACCAGCAGAATAGTGAGCGCAGCTCTGGAGTATAATACAGGATGTAACTCAGGATCAGTACAGGATAAGTAATGTAATGTATGTACACAGTGACTGCACCAGCAGAATAGTGAGTGCAGCTCTGGAGTATAATAAAGGATGTAACTCAGGATCAGTACAGGATAAGTAATGTAATATATGTACACAGTGACTGTACCAGCAGAATAGTGAGTGCAGCTCTGGAGTATAATACAGGATGTAACTCAGGATCAGTAATATAAGTCACCATTTTTTGTCCAAAAACCTAATTTCTGATTTAAAAACTGGCGTACAAGGCATAATAAATCTGCCCCAGTGACTTCACCAGCAGAATAGTGAGTGCAGCTCTGGACTTTTATGCATACAGTGAGGGTTCTGAATGCGGGACCCCTTAATTACTCAGGAAACCCTTTTAAGTGCACAAGCTGTTTATTTACTGGCAAATTACCAGGTAAGGATTTGCAACTTCAATAGGACTTACCTTTAAATGCAATTCCTGCATTATTGATGAGCACATCCAGACCGCCATACTTTTCCTTTAAGAAATCCCGCAGTGCCCGGATACTGGTCGGGTCATTAATGTCCAGCTGATGGAATAGCGGGGACAAACCCTCATTATTTAGGGCCTTGACAGCTTCTTCTCCTAGTTTAGGGTTCCTGGCTGTCAGGTACACGTCTCCTTGGAACTGCTTGCACAGGCCCCTGACCACGGCCAGCCCAATTCCTTTATTACTCCCTGTGACTACTGTAACCCGCACCCCGGCCATGCTGACAGCACTTACTATACACAGGAGAAGAGCTGCAGAAATGCACAGTGCAGGTGCAGACGGGGCTTATAGTCACTGGAGGTTATAATGTAGGAAAGCACTGAATCTCCCTGCAAGGCTTATGCTATAGTCTGCCTCCTTCTCATAGCACTGTTTGGTGATGCTGCCATCTACTGGTCATAAAGGACAACTGCCCTGCTAAGTTACATAAGGCTATGTGGAAGAGTGAAGAAATCAGGCGATACCTTTTAGGGGTTAACTGAGTATATTTGATGGTAAGCTTTCAAGAGTACTAGCTCCCTTTATCAGACATGGTGTTAACCATGTGTTACCACACTGAACTATGGCATCTAATGACAATGGTGCCTGCAAAATGGTGTGGTATATTAGGCAGCACGTTCCCAAAATGCAGAATTTTTAGCCCAGCTGGACCACTGTTGATATGTTACTGATTCTGCAAATGAGACTTGTGAGGCCAGTGGTAGCCTGCAGGGTTCACTGCCAAAAGTGCACGTGATGTGGTTGGCAGGGGTTAATTCACTCCACTCGCTCAGTCTTCCTTCAATCTGGCTGCAAATTGAGAGTAAATCACACCCAACACAGCCCATGCACCCCAGATACACGCTAACACCTAGTGATTTGGGATAATATGAATCCCCCTCACATATGCACAAGTTTAACATAAAAAACACTGATACTTACCTCTCCTCGCTCCCCTGCTGCTCTGTCTGCAGTCTCAGTCACAAAGTATTCTGGGAGCTGCAGGCTCGATGTGAGTGACGTCATCACATCGCGCCTACAGCTCCCGGGCTGGAGCACAGGGGTGAGGCGGAAGCTGTCTGCGGACGGCTCCTGCTTCATTCACCATTGTATTCAACTCATCTGCGTCCGGAGGAAACCGAAACATGCCGACTGGGACCGAAAGACAGGACCCACAATCCGCGACTGTCCTGTTGAATCCAGGACGGTTGGGAGGTATGCCAAAGGGTTCAGTGCTTATATATAAAAAGAGACAAACAAAAGTGACAAAGACAAGCAAAACAGTTGTAAAATAAAAGGGAGAAAAAACAATTCTCTTGGTATCGACAGTTTTTGTAATGATGGGCCCCAGCTCATGTTCAGGCACACACTCTCTATTCATGAGTCTCATCTACTTCAGATGCTTCTTTGTCAGGGCACTTTATGAATGGTGGGTTGAAATCTTTCTTCCTAGCCAGGGAAAGCTGGGTTGCTCAGACCTCTCCCCCACCTTCTCTGATGTCCAGTAAGAAGTTCCTGTGGCAGTTTTATATCCCCCTTATTTTTCTTGTGCTACTTCAAAGGGGAGCACCAGTCACAGACTTAAGGACAGAAGTGATAAAACCAGATAACAATGTCTGATTCCTGACCATATCATCACATACGTACACACATAAACCATATAGTACATATATACAAGTAACGTTTTCATCACATATGTTTTAGTCATACTTGTCAACATGTGCAGATGCAGATCCGGGAGAAGGGTGTGGGAAACTTTTCAAGTATGGGCGTGCCCCTATTGGTGAGCCCACACCCCTATTAGACATGATGTGCCCATTTATTTATGTACCATCAGTATTTGTAGCTGGAGACCCCCTTTAATAGACTCTTCTATAGTCACCAGGGCAGATATGGAGGGTCTATGCAGTACACTATTGGATAATGGTGTACAATTTGTCTGGAAAATTCCGAAGTTTGGCTCCTTTAAAACTAAAGAACATGGAAATCAAAGTTGTCAGACGCCGCCATCATTGAAAGTGTTTAACAACGTGACCTCCCTGCAAAAAAATAGGAAGTTATTTCTTACGTTTCTCTTTAATCTCACCTATTTTGATTAGTTTATGACATATATGAATTTAGTTCCCATTTTTGAGGATTTTTTTGCACCAGACTACAACTGTGATAACTTTCCTAAACCACTATCACCATTATGTGACTACAAGTCCCAGCATACCTTATTATTTATGGTCTATGTTAGCACACAGTGGAGAAGCGCTGAGAATGTAAAATTTCTATACAATTTATGTGTTATATCTGTGAGAGTGAAGCTTAGACAAGATGGCGGCTTACAGGCAGCGGAGACATTGAGGAGAATGATCTGAGTAGGCTGAGCAACTCTTGCGCCGCGTAGTTCGTGACGTCACACAATGCTATCCAATGAGACGTCTCGCCGGAAGCAGAAGTGCCGGAAGTAAAGTTCTGTCTCCCACATGGACGCCGCTGCATCCAGATCAGGTTTATTGTAAGCATGCTTCCTGAACTCTCCACATCAACATGCTGTTCCCGTCATATTACTGGATGGGATCGTTAATTGGTTCATGAAAATGGCCAATAATACCATGCCGACAACAGCTGAAGACGTGTTACAATGTGCCAGTGTAGATAATCAGCCTGGAATCCAGGGAAACAGAGACATTTGAGATGCTGCTGTATCTAACTGATAGTGTGTAGACTGGATACATTGTAACAGACTGCAGCTGTGTGAGCAGGACTAAGCCAGGCATGGACTTAAAGGGGGTGTCCATTTTTTTCTCTATAAGGGTATATTCAAAATTTCCATTTATTAAAGGGGTATTGCCCTTTAAGCCCATTTCAGTGTGCCAGTTGTTGGGATACATTTGTATGAGAATAACTAAGGCTATGTTCACATTTGCGTTGGAGTCTCCGTCGCAGTCTGCGTCCAAAATCGCCTGACGAAAAAGTTCAGCAAATCCAACTTTTTCATCCAGTGATTTCAGTTTTATTGGGGTCCATCGGACTCTGTATGTGGTCACTGTTGTGGTGATCCGCCTATCCGTTGTTCTGGTCCTCTGACGGTCTAGAACAATGGAAAGCCCAATGTTAGTGTGAACCTAGAGTATGGAGGGGCCAAGGTCTGGTGGCCATAATGGGGCCATATAAGCGTGAACTCAGCCTGAGGGCTTATGTGTAATCCATCTGTGTTGTATGGACTGTATTACGCCCACAATTTCCATCCTGACCGTGGGTAGCAAGATCATAGGAATCTGGTGCAGCTAATTCAGGTCATTGGGCTCGCCATCAAAATAATGAAATACCAGAATATTCTGAGTTTAGGAGTCCAGTGGGCAGTCCTACTTGACTCACTCCACCCACTGGACTCTTATTCTTAGAGATCTAATTCAAGTACAAAACGTTTATTATGCCTTTAGACACCATCAACAGTTAAAGGGGTTCTCCAGACTTATCAGTTGATGACCTTTCCTTGATTGAAGATCGGCAGAGGTCCTCTTCACACAAAACCAAGCATAGTGCCGTACATTTGCATAGTGGCTGTGCTTGGTACTGCAACTCATCCCTATTCACTGAGCACGGCACCGCATAGCCTGTGAAGCTCTGTGAGCGCCATTTTAGAAAGCTGATTCGCTAGCGTCTCGAATATCGAACCCTCTGCTGATCCTCAATTGATGACCTATCCCAAAGGATCACTTATCAATTGATAAGCCTAGAAAACCCCTTTAAAGAAAAATTGTCTAGAAAAGGTGAAATAAATAAGAGGAGTCATAAACTGGGCCAGATCTGTAGAAAACAGCCTTGAGATGGTGAAAGGAAAAAGATTCCCACATCCCAAATCTCCTTTGTCTTTTACATTTATTTTAAAGCTAAAACAAATATGAAGAGTAAAAATGACTCCTAAGCGAGGACGGACAGGAAGACGTAGGAAGAAGAAAGTTCTAGAAACATCTACAGGTAACACCGGGCCAAGACTGATTCTTAGCTTCATGTTCATAGTTGCCTATTTGTGGGTTTTGGAAAATGGGGCATTCAAGCCCTGCTCTGGGAATGACCCATCCTGGCTAAGACAGACTTCTTTTGGGCCTACTCTTCTAAAGCCCTGCCTCTTTAACAGCCCCCAAAGAGATTAAAGGGGTTTTTCAGCTTCCAAAAATTATCTGGTAATATATCCACAGCAGTGTTGAATCCTCACTGTTCCCTTGTGCACCCTTTGCTTGGCTTTATTTTACTTGCTGTTATTTACATGCAGTAAATCTGTGAACAAACTACATGTCTCACGATTCATCTGCCTGCTCTCACTCTCTGTGTACCCCTACCTTCTCCACTCTCCCCTGTAAATCACTCCCACATCCAGGTCACGTGCTGCAGTGACGTTTCGTTTGCTGGCTGCCTTGCTCACAGGGAGGGGTAGTGATCTTGGAAATGAAACGTCACAGCTGAAGTCAATGACCTGAATATAAATCGGATAAAGAGTGCTAAATTTAAATAAAATATATAAGTTAGGAAATGTTTTGTATTGAGGCATCCTGTTATTTGGCCCATATTTTCTTAAAAAAAAAATTGGATAACCCCTTTAATTTGCCAAAATTGTCTCTTGGAACAATCCTGGCAAATTTGGGACTGTTGGCAAGTGTGCATGCCAAAGTGGTACTTGGGAAATACTGATTCTTATTGTCATTCACATGTAGTCACAATTCACGTTATTCCCTGCCTCGGTGGGCCTCACAATCTGATCTCCATATCACAGGCATACACTGACAATAATCATACAGGAAGTCAATTACCATAAAATATATGACCTTGTCATGGCAGGCTGTGTCTACCTTTGTCGCCAACCTGGCCACTGTTTGGAGAACTGTGAGATGCAAAAGTAGAAAATTTTGGCCCAGAAACATCCAAAATTTAGATTATTGTGCAGAGAGGGGGAGGAGGGAGGTGGAACTGATCTGGATCCTGTGTTCTCCGCCTCCGGCTTTATAATAGACATGTTACCTGTCATTGTAATCCTGCCTGTTGTTGTCTGTAGTAAATCAGAGCCAAGAATGGCCGTACATCCAGCTGATGAAGTGGCTGAAGGAGAGAGGTTTTCGGGACAAACGACTGAGGACGGCACATTTTCCAGGTTAAAAAAAAAAAAAAGTCTTTCTTAGGAAAATATACAGTATATTGGTTGTGTATACTTTTGCAACATTTTTTTGACCAGTGCAGCTAAAATAAAAAATGCAACAACTTTGCAAATGTTGTGTGTCTCCATGGTTACAGACTACAAACAAACCCTGTGTAGTCTGATCCGCCTTTTCATCTGATTTTTTTTTTTTTTTTTTTTAGAACACATCCCTTCCTCTGCATTTTGTCTGCCTTACCCATACACTGTCTAACGCTCAATTCTAATTATTTTCTAGATACTGGGAGGGGGCTGATGACCACTGAGCCTCTGCAGGTAGGTGGTCATACATGTCTAGTAGCATAGCGCTTGCTAATAGGTGTATAAGTTGTTAAAAGTCACATGTTCATAGTTCTTGTTGCGTCTCGGGTCAGATTGAGGGTCTGTTCCCTGTTATCAGCCATTACAGGGTGGGGAGAAACTTACTGAATTCACCTTCAAGGAGATGGCATCCCCCTGGAGAATCTGCTGCTGTATCAAACCCTCACTGGTTTTTATAACCTCTGCCTGCAGTCAGTGAATAGAAACATGACTGGTTGCATTCGCCCTACCATATGGCGACACATAGAACGTTCACCTGGCTTGGTAGTGTGAATGAGGTCTTAGATTTTTCCAGTGATTCTTCAAGCAGTGGCAAAGGCGTTCAGATGCTATCTCCTGATATACAGTCATGGCCAAAAGTTTTGAGAATGACACATATATTCTATTTTCACATGATCTGCTGCCCTCTGGTTTTTATGTGTGTTTGTCAGATGTTTTTATCACATACAGAAATAGAATTGCATTCATATTATGAGTAACAGAAGCTTATATTGACAGTTAGAATGAGTTAATGCAGCAAGTCAATATTTGCAGTGTTGACCCTTCTTCTTCAGGACCTCTGCAATTCTCCCTGGCATGCTCTCAATCAACTTCTGGACCAAATCCTGACTGATAGCAGTCCATTCTTGCAGAATCAATGCTTTCATTTTGTCTGAATTTGTTGGTTTTTGTTTGTCCACCCGTCTCTTTTTTTTATATAACTGTAATTTTATTGAAAAATTTTTCATTAACAAGGAATAAAGAAAAAACAAAAAAACAATAATAATCAAACAAACAGGAAGCATTGAGGTAAATAGAGGCTATCTGCCTCCTCCCCCTTAAGCAATATGCATTTAAATTAAGCAGTGAACAAGGGAGGGGGGAATGGAGGGGTTAAGAAGACAAGGGTAGGACCAAAGGGAAGGGGGGGGAGGGAAGGAGAGGACTAGAGATCAGAGACCCTGTAATGTACAATACATGTCCCAGGGTGCCCAAATAGCCCCAAAGGCTTCCCGTGAATTATGTAGGCCAGCAGTCAGGTATTCAAGACTCCTCACATCCTTCATTCTAGCCACAAGCTCAAGACTAGATGGGGGACTCACCTTCTTCCAGTTTCTAGCTATGAGAGTTTTAGCTGCAGTACAAAGATGCAAGAAAAGCCTGGATGACTTATTGCTCAGGTGTCTGGGGGGAAGGTTCAGGAGATAAAGAAGAGGGTCAAGAGGAACCTCTTGCAAAAAGAGAGCAGTCGTCAGAGTCCTGACCCCCCCTCCAAAAACCGAGGATGAGAGGGCACGTCCAAAAGATATGGTGCAGGGTACCCACCGCAGCTCCACAGCGCCAGCACCATGGGGGAACTAATGGGTTTAAAGTATGAAGGAGAGCCGGAGTATGATACCAATGCATCAACAGCTTATACTGCGTTTCCCTAAACGTAATGCACTGAGATGATTTCTGGGCCCGAGACCATACAATCCGCCACTGTTCCTGGGAGATGGGTTTACCCACCGCCTCCTCCCATTTAAGCATATAGCGATGATTAACAGGAGAGCCTGTAGTTTGTGAGGTAAGAAGTTGGTAAATAGAGGATATAAAGCCCCTAGTGGACGTGCCTGCACGGCAAATCTTTTCAAAAGCGGTGGGGAGTGACACCTTAAGAGACCCATGGAGGGAGCGGACAAAGTGAACCACCTGCAAGTAATGGAACCATTCAGTACTTGGCAGGTTTTGATTAGCTGTAAGATAAGCAAAGGACCTGAGTTCCAAGGTTCCAGGGTCAACCATGTCAGCAATCCGGTAAAGGCCAGCTTCAGACCACACTTTAGTCATGGCAGAAGTCAGGCTCTCTGGGAGAAGGGGGTTGTATAGTATGGAGACCATAGATGAGCGCGGGGACATCAGGGAGAATCTAGCACAACAGGTAGACCAGATAGATCTAGTAAACCGAATGGGGCCCAACAGGTACGAGGCAGGGGGGGGTGGGGGGGAGGCTGACCCACAGAAGCGCGTTAGGATGCATGGGTGCCAGCCATAGCTTCTCTATCTGCACCCATCTGGTGTATGCTGGCATAGCCGCCCAGAATGGGATATGGCGTAAGTGGGCCGCCCAGTAATAATGTAACAGATGTGGGACAGCCATACCCCCAGACCCCCTATCCGCCAGCATAACAGATCTAGGTATTCGGTGTCGTTTTGCTTTCCAGATAAACTGGAAGATAGCTTTCTGTAGGTTCCGTAATTCTCCCCCGAGGTATCGCGACTGGGAGCGTCTCGAAAAAATACAGTAGCTTCGGGAGGAGAGTCATCTTGACCGCAGCAATTCTCCCCAAAAGGGAGATAGGCAAGGGTTGCCATTTGTCCAATAGGGCTCTTAGCTCACAAAACAACCGCGGGTAGTTTGCCGAGTAGAGGGTTGCATAGGAGGTGGATATATGGACTCCCAGGTAGCGGATAGAGGACTCCCGCCACTGGAAATCGTAATTACTGCGGAGGAGAAGGAGAAGGTCCCATGGGATGTTAAGTGGGAGTGCCTCAGTCTTCGCAGGGTTCACCTTATACCCTGAGAGATCACCATAGGTCTCTAGCGAGCGCAGCAAGTTTGGAAGGGTAGTATGAGGGGAGGTGAGAGTGAGGAGTACATCGTCCGCAAAGAGAGATATCTTAAATTCCTTATCTTGGACCATGATGCCCTTGATATTAGGGTCTCGCCTAATCTTGGCCGCTAGCGGTTCAATGCAGAGGGCAAATATGATGGGTGACAGGGGGCAACCCTGCCTAGTGCCATTTCGAATAGGGAAGAAGGGCGAAGATGCATGGGGAAGCTTAATTGCTGCTGAGGGTAAGGAGTAAAGGGCCTGGATAGCTGTGAGAAACGGTCCCGTAAGCCCGAACGCCTTAAGCGTAGTATGCATAAACGACCAATTTATGCGGTCAAAAGCCTTTTCAGCGTCCAGGCTCAAGAGAAGGGCCGGGGTAGAATAATGATTGGCCACCTCCACCAAATCCACAGTCCTCCTGGTGTTGTCACCACCCTGACGACAGGGGATGAATCCCACCTGGTCCTTATGGACAAGCAGAGGGAGCCAAGCATTCAGTCTATTGGCTAAGAGTTTGGTGAAAAGTTTCAGGTCCGTGTTCAGCAAAGCAATCGGTCGGTAGTTAGCACAATCCTGCAAGTCCTTACCCGGTTTAGGGACCAATGTGAGTAGTGAAGAGAGCATAGTCGGGGGTATAGGGGAACCTGAAAGGAAGGAATTGAAGAGGGACAATAGATGAGCAGAGAGTTCACCCTGGAAAACCTTATAATAATTGTAAGTGAACCCATCTGGGCCTGGGGCTTTCCCATTTGGGAGGTCCCTCAGGACCCCTTCTAGTTCCTCCCTGGTGATGGGGGTATTCAGGGAGGTTAGGGCCTCAGGAGGAAGGCGTGGGAGACAACAATCCTTTAAATAGTCTTCCAGTAGTGTTGAGTCATCCCCAGGGAGTAGTGCTCGTGGGGGGGGTAAGTCATACAGCTTAGAGTAGTAAGAGTGGAACGCCAGCGCCACAGCATCAGGGTGATGTTGAAGAGTACCCGCGGGGTCACGGACAGAGTGTGGTGTGGAAGAGGCCCGATGATCCCTGAGGGTTCCTGCCAGGAGGGTATGAGATTTATTACCTCGTTCAAAAAACCTCTGACGGGTATAAAGGAGAAGTCGTTCCACATGGCGGGTCTCCAAATCACGGAGGTCCGCCCGGGCCAGGACCAAACGGCGAAGAACCCCCAGGGATGGATGCGCTGCCAAAGTCGTCGTAAGGGACCGAATACGGGCTTGGAGGAGCTGTTCCTGGGCCTGTCTGTCCCTTTTAAGCCTAGAAGCCAATGCGATACAGCATCCTCTCATGACCGCCTTATGGGCTTCCCAGAGAATGGCAAGAGAGTCTACCGAGCCTAAGTTGTCCCTAAAATAATCTATCAAGTGTGTGCGCAGGGTCTCGAGGGAGGTCGGCGAATTGAGCAGTGTTTCGTTAAGACGCCAATGACATTGGCGAGTAGGCACTGGAGTCGTAGATAAGGTAACCACGACTGGGGCATGATCAGACCAGGTGAGAGGGCCAATGTTCGTGTCCCTAAGCAAACGAAGAGCGGGAGCATTTCCAAAGAAGTAGTCAATGCGGGTGTGAGTGTTATGAGGGTGAGAAAAGAAGGTGTAGGAGCGCGCCGTAGGATTGTCCACTCGCCAAAGGTCATACAAAGAGTGGGCGTGGATCAGCCTGCGGAACTCCCTTGCAAGTTGGGCCAACCTATGGGGGGTTGGGCCCTGGGGTAACGCCAGACGATCCGCCCGTTCAGAGAAGACCATGTTAAAGTCTCCCCCCACCAGCCAAGCTGATGGTGGGAGAGCGCGCAGACGGGAGAATACCCGGCGCAAAAACGGGATCTGTGCTGAATTGGGGGCATAGACATTGCATAAAACAATCGGGGCACCATAAAGGAGCCCCTCCAAGATAACAAACCGGCCACCTGGGTCTATGTGGGAAGTCGTCACTGTAATTGGGCAGGATCGAGAAAGAAGGATAGCCACCCCAGCTCTGCGTCGATTGTGGAAGGCTGAAAAAGCTACGGGAAAATAATGCTTAGCGAAGGCAAAAGTACCAGCGCGGTCAAAATGAGTCTCCTGAAGAAACGCCACATCCGCTCGTAAGGAGCGGAGTTCTCTAAGGACATGGCGCCTTTTAATGTTGGAACCCAGGCCCTTGACATTAATTGTCACGCACCTAACCATTGGGACCCAGGATTGGAGGACAGTGGCGGATTGCAATAAGCTCACCCATCTCACATGACGCTGGCAAGTTTCCCTCGGAGAGGCAAAAGGGCAATCCACAAACAGGAACCCAAAGTCGAGGCAGGGTCTCTAGATCAGGGAGGGGGGGGGAAAGAGAGGGAGGGAGGGAGGCAAAAGACATCATAAATGACAAAGTAAAAATAAAAACAGTTAAACAATACTTTGTGGGCGAGGCTAAGTCACTCGCCTGGGGACCAATGAGGGCAGCCAGAGGTCCAATCAGGATCAATGGCCGCACAGTCCAAGTATCCCCTTAGGGGGGAGAGCGTGGACAGGAGGTCGGAGGGGAGGCGGTGGATCCCCAACCACCAGTAAAAAGAAGGAAGGAAGGGGAGTCACCGGAACCCCACCCCGCCCCACTCCGCTAAAACAATCCAATAATAAGCATAATAGATGAGACCCGTAGACCTAAAAAAAGAAAAAAAGAGAAGCAAACATAACATTAAGGCATGCAGATTCCAAAGCACCACCGAGAAAAGGGAGAACGTCTCAAGGGGGGGGCAGCCTCCTCAGGGATCAGTCTCCAGCCGGGGCCTCCGAGTGGTCACCACCGCGGAGGATGCATGACGTCGTCTGGGCTCCAATCGTTGCCAAACCGGTGGTGGGGGAGGGGGTGGAGAGAATAGCTCCCAGTCTGTTAAATCCGGCAGGGGAACATCCAATAGGTCACAGAAGAGAGGCAAATCCGCAAAGGAGCGAAGCGTAGCGGAGCGACCATCCCTACGAGCAATGAGAGCAAACGGAAATCCCCACCGGTAAGGAATTTGGTGCTCCTGAAGAATCTGGAGGAGGGGTCGGAGATGGCGGCGTTTCTGGAGGGTGATTAGCGACAGATCCTGATAGAATTGTAGTGGAGCTCCCTGAAACTCGAAGTCTTTGAGTTTGCGCACTTTGCTCATTATAGCCTCTTTAAGGGTGAAGTCGTGGAGGCAGCAGATGACATCACGGGGTGTGGCAGAAGATCCTCTGGGTCGAAGGGCTCGATGTGCCCTATCAAACTTAATTTTGTGGGACGGGGGCTCCTGCAGTATAGTGTTGAAGACAGCCTCCAGCAGAACAGGCAGATCCTCAGATTGGTCAGCCTCTGGGAGTCCCTTGATGCGTATATTGTTGCGCCGGCCCCTGTTGTCAAGATCCTCCAAGTGGCGTTGCATGTCCCGTATAGCTGAACCCTGTTCAGTGGTAGTATCATGCAGCGAGGCAACATAGTCCCTGGTAGTGTCATGGTCATTCTCCAGCGTGTCCATTCGGTTAGCAATGGAGTGTAAATCAGTGCGGAGGGTAGCAATTTCAGATCGGAAGGATGCTGTGATTTCCGCAACCATACTTTTAAGGTCTTGTTTAGTAGTAAGTTGAGGAAGAAGGTCCGCCATGGATGATGGTGCTGAAGATGGGCCTGGAATGCAGCTCTGGGGTAACAGGACTGGAGGGGGGGAGCCATAATCCTTGGGAGTGTGGGGGCGGAGGAGCCCCTACGCCAGCGCCTTCCACCGCGCCATCCCCCCCCCTGAGCTATGGAGGGGAGGGGCGATGGGGGAAGATAGTAGCTGGGGGGCCACAGAGACCAGCTCTGTGGCCACAGGCTGCAACTCATCAGCGGTGTAGGAGGGAGCAGAGCCACTGACCTCAGAACTCCTTGAGAAGCTGGAAACATCCGGGGTCCTCTCATGCCGCTCTGCCAGGAGTGCTGGTGAAGCAGAATGTAGTTGCTGGGACATCCCAGGGTGAGGAGACTGTGGGAGTACTCGTGCTGGGGAAACTCTGGGTTGCCCAGGCGCCGACAGGGATCTCTGTTGAAGCGGCGCTCCGCTGGCTGACAGGGGGAGCGCGGGAGGAGAGAAGCTGCGCTGCGACCCCTGTGCCTGGAGAGCGGAGGAAATCCAAGATGGCCGCCCCGCAGCAGCCTGGCCCGGTAGAGAAGGCCGCTGGGCCAGAAAGGCGTCCAGGGTGGCCCCCCCAGACCTCTCCACGGGCGCTGGGGTGCCCGGGGCCACCTTCCTCGGTAAGCGCTTGCCCATACTGCGCCTGCTGAGGGGTCCACGGGTCTCAGTAGCGAGCGGAGAAGGACCAGGCCAGGCCACGCCCCCCGTCCACCCGTCTCTTGATGATTGACCACAAGTTCTCAATGGGATTAAGATCTGGGGAGTTTCCAGGCCATGGACCCAAAATCTCTATGTTTTGTTCCCTGAGCCATTTAGTTATCACCTTTGCTTTATGGCAAGGTGCTCCATCATGCTGGAAAAGGCATTGTTGAGCGCCAAACTGCTCTTGGACGGTTGGGAGAAGTTGCTCTTGGAGGACATTCTGGTACCATTCTTTATTCATGGCTGTGTTTTTAGGCAAGACTGTGAGAGAGCCGATTCCCTTGGCTGAGAAGCAACCCCACACATGAATGGTTTCAGGATGCTTTACAGTTGGCATGAGACAAGACTGGTGGGAGCGCTCACCTCTTCTTCTCCGAATAAGCTGTTTTCCAGATGTTCCAAACAATCGAAAAGGGGATTCATCAGAGAAAATGACTTTACCCCAGTCCTCAGCAGTCCACTCCCTGTACCTTTTGCAGAATATCAGTCTGTCCCTGATGTTTTTTCTGGAGAGAAGTGGCTTCTTTGCTGCCCTCCTTGAGACCAGGCCTTGCTCCAAGATGATGCGATAGATTGTTGACTGAGGTGCAATCTTTCTATCTGCAATACTCTTCCCAGTTAGGCCATTTTTGTGCAGTGCAATGATGACTGCACGTGTTTCTTTAGAGATAACCATGGTTAACAGAAGAGAAACAATGATGGCAAGCACCAGCCTCCTTTTAAAGTGTCCAGTGGTGTCATTCTTACTTAATCATGACAGATTGATCTCCAGCCCTGTCCTCATCAACACCCACACCTGTGTTAATGGAGCAATCACTGAAACGATGTTAGGTGGTCCTTTTAAGGCAGGGCTGCAATGATGTTGAAATGTGTTTTGGGGGATAAAGTTCATTTTCTAGGCAAATATTGATTTTGCAAGTAATTGCTGTTAAGCTGATCACTCTTTATAACATTCTGGAGTATATGCAAATTGCCATTAAAAAAACTGAAGCAGTAGACTTTGTAAAAATTAATATTTGTATCATTCTCAAAACTTTTGGCCATGACTGTAGAGATTTGTCTTCAGTGTGTTTCTCCAAGACAGAGGAATCTTAACCTTAATCTCCATTCTTTCCCTAGCCAGGAGATCTGATCATTTCCCTACCAGAGTCTTGTCTGCTCACCACCAGCACTGTCCTCACCAGTTACCTTGGCAGATATATCCACGGGTAAGCTATTCATGTCCCCTCTTGGGCCAGCGGGGGGCTGTACTTACTGTTGTTTCTGTTTTTTTTTTTTTTTTTCTTTCAATGCATCCTAAATGAAAAATGAAGCTACTTTGTAATAGGTTTTTATTAAAAATCTCTTATCGTTTTGTTTCTACAGCTCTTATGTAGACCTATGTGTTTCCTTGGTAACAGACTACAAACACATTCGGTGTAGTCTGATTCTGCAGTTACAATGCCTTCTGTCTGTGGCCACCGACATACATTCGATTGGTTGGCAAGAAATAGCGGACAGATAGAAGAGGGCTTGACTGCAGGATCAGACTACACTGTGTTTAGTTGTAGTCTGTTACCATGGAAACACATAGAAACTGTATAAAGAAAACTAGGAAATTTTTCAAGATTATTTGCAAAGTTGCTTCATTTTCAATTTGGATATTGAGACATGAGAAAATAGCAGGGACTTTACAACTACTTAACTAGGCAGATGAGCCATTTAGTATACTAGGAAAGCTGGGTGATCACCCATGGGGGAGCTGTAAAAGCAGCCATGATGCTCGGCACTCACTGAGAAAAGGTTACATAGAATAACTATATCGTAGCTGGACAGCTCACTAGGTTTATCTGCAGTCCTATGTAAATTCTAATCATGAGTACCAATACAGACTCCCCATTACACCATTGCCTGTAATGGAGTCATTTTATGTATCTGTCCAGGTGGCGCCCCCTGTGTCCCCTTTGCTGGCTCTGTGTACGTTCTTGGTCTTGGAGAGGTACGCTGGAGATCAGTCACCATGGAAGCCATATCTGGACGTATTACCTGGTGCCTACGACTGTCCGGTGTACTGGGAGGCAGAGACGGTGAATTATTTGCCGGATCCTGTTAAGCAGAAAGCCATGGAGCAGCGGAGCGCCGTTCAGGAGTTCTACTCTTCCGCATTGCCGTTCTTCAAGTCCCTGAATCCCTTGTTTCCCGAAATCCTGGAGAATGTACTAACCTATGACGCAGTGCGGTGGGCCTGGTGCACGGTGAATACCAGGACGGTGTACATGAAGCACGCACACAGGGAATGCTTTTCTGCTGAGCAGGATGTGTACGCCATGGCGCCATATTTAGATCTTCTGAACCACAATGCAGGGGTGCAGGTAACCTACGGATTTATTAGAAGAATTATGCCCCCTTGGGTTCAGGGAGGTTGTTCCCGCCATCTTGGAGAACTAAGCACAGATCTTCTGTGGATGTAGGCTTGCTCCAATCCGTATTCTTTGTCTAATATGTTCTGACTTTTTCAGGTAGAAGCTGCCTTCAATGAGAAGAATCGGTGTTATGAGATAAGGACTATGGACCCTTATAAGAAATATGATCAGGTGTTTATTTGCTATGGACATCACGATAACCAGCGCCTCCTTCTGGAGTATGGCTTTATTGCAGCCAACAATCCTCATCGAAGTGTGTATGTGACCAGAGGTTCGTACAGTCTTCAGTGGTTGTTTGTAATATCTATCTATCTATCTATCTATCTATCTATCTATCTATCTATCTTCTCATATCTATCACATCATCTATCTATCACATCATCAATCAATGAATTAATTATCTATCTATCTATCTATCTCATATCTATCTATCTATCTATCTATCTATCTATCTATCTATCTGTCACATTTTCTGATTGTAGATATCATTCTCCAGCATGTGTCCAGGAAAGATAAACAGTTACAGAAGAAATGGTCGCTGCTTAAAGAGCATGGTTTTTTAGAGTAAGTTCCTACCCAAATCGTATTGATCATTCATTGATGTCAGGAGAACAGGACCCAAAATTATCTTTGAATCCTCTCTGTGAATAAAACGCCAGTGCACTTGTGTGATCGGCACTCTATTCCCTTTTATGGGGCTGTCGGAGACTGCGGTCCCAGAAGCCCCATAGAAATGAATGGCGCTCAGGTCTCGCCATCGCACTGACGCTTCATTCACAGGGAGGACGAAAGGGCTTTCAGGCCCCCATTCTCCAGCATTCAGACCCCAATGATCTGACACTGATCCCCTGTCCCGTGGATAAGGTATAAGTGTCTGTAATAGTGCAACCCCTTTAAGTATCTGTTGTGACTGTGTCAGTATTCTTCGGCCTCTTCCCTAGACCATGTTTAATGGATGTGTTGCTGATGTTTTTGTTCCTCTGGCCTCGTGCGGACATGTTTTTTGTCTTCCGTCATCCATAAGTGACTCTCAGGGTTTTGTCTTCTTTCAGGAACCTGACCCTTGGACAGGACGGTCCCTCCTGGAGGCTCCTTACAGCGTGTAGACTGCTGTGCCTAGCAACTGATGAATTGTATGTCTTGTTTCACTTAGTTTCTTAGTTTATTATTAGTTTTATTGTATATATTGTATCTGTATACATTACATGTATATCCTCCTCTGTGCCCAAAGACGAATATATTACGATATTATCATATTTTATATCTATATATATATATATATATATATATATATATATATTACATTTTTATTATTATTATATTTTATATCTATATACGTTATGTGATGCGATCCAGACCAATATGAGTGAGCGCACCATCAGGCCTATTATATCTATATGGGATGACATACAGTATCCTCTCCTTTGCCCAAAGTTTCTGCTATGAAAATGTTCTTTCTAATGCACTCTTGAGCTGCTGCAGAACCTCTTAGAGCCATGATGAACGACCATAATGGTCATTGACTAACACAGTTTTCCTTTCAAAGAGGTTCTGCTGCAGCTAAAGTGTATATTGCCAGGTGGGGTAATGAACTTTCTATTACCGATGCCAGTTATTCAGATATGTATTAGAAAGTACAGAAGATAATTGACGTGAAGCTACTCTTTTCCTGTCAAAAAGAGGTTCTGCAGCATCTGGTGTGTGTATTATTGGGAGCTTCATGTTAATTGCTTGACTTAAAGGAGTTGTCCAAGACCCACATGTATGGGATAATGGTGACCTATCCGCAGGATCAGGTTGGCGGTCTGACACCCGGAGCCCGCACAGATCAGCTGATCCGGCTGCCAGAAGCGGTATACAGGACTTGTAGCAATGATGCCGGGGGAACTGCAACTCTGTTTCCATTCACTTAGGTAGAGCTGCTTCCTGCTGTATACCCTGTATACAGTTTGTGGCAGCTGGATCAGCTGATCGGTGCAAGTCAGATCTCGGACCCCACTGATCAGACACTGATGACCTATCTTGTGTATGCAGTACTTATTGGGTCTTGGACAACCCCTTTAAGATGCCTGTTCACAGTAGTGTTGGATCAAACATTTTGGATTTCAACATGCCCAATCCTCTTTCTCACTGGAAATGACTATTGGAGGTGTCTGATAGCATCTTACTTCCCTCTCACCATTGAGAACACATGCATGCTCAGTCAAGCCCATTGTGTATGTTTTGTCAGGGTAGGGCAGAATAGCCATTGGTTAAACTGACATTTAGCCCACTGCTGTTTAAGGTGTGTGGACACCTTAACATTTCTCTTAGGGTGCATGGTCACGTAGTGGTAGCCGCATGCAGCCAATGCGGGTCCTCATTGTGCGATCATTGGCAGCCACATACAGCTATTGCACTGTGAGCAATACAGGATGGAGCGACCCTAAGAATGATCAGGGGGCTGCAAGTAAAAGCAAAGGGAATGTATCACCAAAAATGACCGACTTTTAAAACCATGTTTTTATGTTAACAATATTTTTTTTATTTTTTTACATTTTCCATGTTACTATCTATATTTAAAAAAATTTCATTCCGGCCACTAAGCCTAAATATAGACTGACACTTGCTAATTCTGTAGTTTTTTTGCAGTCACCTCATTTACATCACAAACAGGGTTACAATAGTAGATAACAACTCTCAAGAGAACACCACTGAGCTATCATGACATCACTACTGACAATAGATGATGTCACAGCTTATCTCCTCCCCCTCCTTGCACAGAGCATGTCTAGAAAATTCTCCCATAGACCTCAATGAGTCGGCTCCAGTCTGTTGCTGCCTATGGCCATGAGACTGTCGTAAAGTATATCACTAAATGCTGTTAACAGAGCTCAGGCAAGATGGCCGCCCCCATAATTATGAACAGAAAATAGAATAAAAAATCTACAATCAGAAAATAAAAGCAGATTATCAACGTGTCCGGATTATTGGATGCCGGATTACAGGATTGTCAGATCTGTCACATATAATCCAGTTTATTCTGGCCCGGTCTCCTCTTTACCTTCCTGCCTCATTACAGGCGATTATTACTGGCTCATATAACGTTTTCTGTAAAGGAGATTAAAAAAGAATGAAATAAAAATAAATTCAGTAAATTTTTCCTTTTTTGCACTTTTTTCTCTTCTCTCACTGTTTTTATTTCAGCACATACTGGAAAAAAAGTGTTTCTGGGAAGTTTTGTGTCCGAGTCCAATGAGCGGGCTTCTGGGGAACTTGTAATGAAAATCTGCCTCCATTTACTAGAAGAGACCTCCCAGGCGGTGGACGCGGTGAGTCAGGGCAGTGTGGAAATACATCTTCAGAAATTGGAGCCAAGTGGTTGTTCAATTTTTGTCCCAAATTAAGGGGATATTGTCCCTAAAAATGTAGCTCCGTAACCTGTAAATGGTTATATGTCATAAACATGGCTGCGCTCTTTTTGAAACAGCGCCACATTTGTTTTATGGCTGCGTCTGGTATTGCAGGTCTTCCTTATTCAAGTGTCCAAGAGCGACTCTGTTTCTGCTACTCATTAGGGGGGATTTATCAAGACTGGCCTATTGTGTTGTGCTTGCTCTGGGGTTGCCATGGTTAGGTCAACAGACTAGATCTGCATATCATCTCAGCAAGCGTGTTCAAGTACTCCGATTGTGGCCACTACATCCTGCTTCTACTGTTAAAGGGTTGTCCAAGGCTAGAAAAAACATGGCTTCTTTCTTTCATAAACAGCAGCCCATCTGAGTTTATCTCCATTGAAGTGAATGAAGCTGAGCTGCAGTACCACCCGTGGACAGGTTTGGCGCTGTTTTTGAAATAAAGCAGCATGTTTTTTCTAATCCTGGACACCCTCTTTAAATACGGTCAGAGGACCCTCGCGATAGTTGGTGGTTTTGGAGGGGCCCCACATTTATGACATCCTATGAATTGTGCGTTTTCAACACAATATTCTCTTTTCAGATCTCTTCTTGGAAATGTGAGAAAACGGCAGATCCTCACCTGGTTTTAGTGGAAACTTTAAGACAAGAGGAAATGAAGATCCTTACCTATTCAGTCAATATCCTAGAGAATGGAGGCACGGGCACAATATAACTCGGAGGAGGGCGTTAAGATGTATACATCTGCCTGCATTGTGTGCGCTCCCCCTCCCCTGCCTGGTCCGTCCTGGAAAATGTATTGGGGGATAACTCCATTAACTCTTTGCATGTAACAAGTTATGTGTTATAAAAGTTTGTGGGCAAACCACAGGCCGGACGTGAGCCCGCAAGGAGGCGGCAGGTGTGGAGATCCTATGGATCTCACAATCTATAGGAATCCTGTAAGTGGATCTCACAATCTATAGGAATCCTGTAAGTGGATCTCACAATCTATAGGAATCCTGTAAGTGGATCTCACAATCTATAGGAATCCTGTAAGTGGATCTCACAATCTATAGGAATCCTGTAAGTGGATCTCACAATCTATAGGAATCCTGTAAGTGGATCTCACAATCTATAGGAATCCTGTAAGTGGATCTCACAATCTATAGGAATCCTGTAAGTGGATCTCACAATCTATAGGAATCCTGTAAGTGGATCTCACAATCTATAGGAATCCTGTAAGTGGATCTCACAATCTATAGGAATCCTGTAAGTGGATCTAACAGTCTATAGGAATCCTGTAAGAGGATCTCACAATTTATAGGAATAATGTAAGAGGATCTCACAATCTATAGGAATACTGTAAGAGGATCTCACAATCTATAGGAATCCTGTAAGTGGATCTAACAATTATAGGAATCCTGTAGGTGGATCTCATAATCTATAGGAATCCTGTAGGTGGATCTCACAATCTATAGGAATCCTGTAGGTGGATCTCACAATCTATAGGAATCCTGTAGGTGGATCTCACAATCTATAGGAATACTGTAAGAGGATCTCACAATTTATAGGAATACTGTAAGAGGATCTCACAATCTATAGGAATCCTGTAAGTGGATCTAACAGTCTATAGGAATCCTGTAGGTGGATCTCATAATCTATAGGAATACTGTAAGAGGATCTCACAATCTATAGGAATCCTGTAAGTGGATCTCATAATCTATAGGAATCCTGTAGGTGGATCTCATAATCTATAGGAATCCTGTAGGTGGATCTCACAATATATAGGAATCCTGTAAGTGGATCTGACAATCTATAGGAATCCTGTAGGTGGATCTCACAATCTGGAGGAATCCTGTAGGTGGATCTCACAATCTATAGGAATCCTGTAAGTGGATCTGACAATCTATAGGAATCCTGTAGGTGGATCTCACAATCTATAGGAATCCTGTAGGTGGATCTCACAATCTGGAGGAATCCTGTAGGTGGATCTCACAATCTATAGGAATCCTGTAAGTGGATCTCACAATCTATAGGAATCCTGTAAGTGGATCTCACAATCTATAGGAATCCTGTAAGTGGATCTCACAATCTATAGGAATCTTATAAGTGTCACCTTGAAACTGGGTGTCTCCACTCCAGACTAGATTTTCAGCCTTTACCCCTTCAGCCACATGGCATACATATACCTCATGGACTCCTCGTGGACGCTAACCAATATATTGTCGTATATGGTAGTCACTTAGCTGTATATACAGACTATGTAAACCTATATGATATGGTATGATATCTGCTCCAGAGGTTGCAAGGAATGTTGGGTACGGCCAAGTAAAAAAAAAAAATGTACATACAAAAATAACATCTTTGTCTTAAATAAAAATATAAAATGAGATTTAAAAAAAATCTAGAAAAAAATGACAAACTGACTTCAATTTCTGTTTGTTTTATTCTGCACATGCTCAGAAAGCAGATCAATTCCCCGCCCCCCCCAAAAAAAAACGGACTGTGTAATAACGGATGAATTTTTATCTGTTTTTACTATATTTTTAAATGTATTTTTTATTTTTATTGTGTTTGCTCCATAACTTTATTACCATCATGAGTGGGTATATGTAATACATGTGTTTTATATATTTTTATGAAATAAAATGAATTTGCTTAAAAAATTTTTATTTGTATTTTTATACCCCAAGGTTGGACTTTTTTTTATTTATTTTTTTATAAATTATTTATTTTTATTTTGTTTACTATTTAATTCTTTTTTTTTTCTTTTTTTTTTAGTTTTAATTTGTTTTTTAGGAGCTTTTATTTGCAACATAATGTGCTTATTATATATGTATTTTATTTATTCTAACCACAAAAAAACCCCCACGTTTGAGCCAATCTTAAAGGAATCTTCCAAGAGCTAAATATTGTTGGCCTATCCTGATTTCTGATCCGTGGGGGCCCACCACCCAGGACCCTCACAGATCAGCTGAATAAGTGCTGCTTCAGCTTCGAAGGCAAGTGATGTCATGTTCATTCGTTACGTGGCCCGTGTGCAGCCCAGTCCCATTCAAGTGAATGGGGCTGTGCTGCATTACCATGCACAGCCACTGCGCACTGTACGGCGCTGTGTCTATTATTCAGTGACGAGGCCGCAGCACTCACCTTAATCTGATATTGATGACCTGTATTAAGGATCGGTCATCATATCTTAGTCTCAGGAATACCCTTTTGAGGCTTTGTTCACACTGGAAACAAAAGTGTAATCTTCTGCGTTCTGACAGATCCATTATAAGTCACAGGCTGTATTATAAGCAGATCCTTTATATCTATCGGGGCTCTCCTGGCGACCGTTTAACAGGCTCCACGACTGATCAATGTTGTAGCGGATCCTGTTGACCTGTAATGGGATCCATTAGGTTTCTGTCTATTTTAGCATTGCAAACCACACTTATAATGGCCATTGTGTGCAATGAAAGTCTAACGTATTGGAACCATGACACCAGTGTGAACAGAGTCTTAGACGGTAACCCCCTTACGGACAGGATCCCATGTACTATAAAGCGTATAGGGTAAAGAAAGTCGCGCTGGACATCACAAACTGCCAGAGCTCCGAGATATAGATTTAATGCTGAAGTCTGTCAGTGAAAGGGTTAAATGGGCTGTAAATCTTGCCTGCAGTTTGCACACTGTCCTGAAGAGGGTGCCGTTGGCTTTAAGATTTTCCAACCCTTTGCACAACCTTCTAAGGATGGCAATTTACGAGGAAAGGAAATGGCTCTTACTTTATAAAGTGTATAGTAGCCCTTCAAGGACTTCTCATGATGTCAGACTGAAAATAAACGGCGCTGAATATTCCCGTACTTCACAGAAGGATTTGGCAGCTGTAAACTTTTACTTGGCAGGAAGCAGTAGCCGAACTGCGGCCTGCGGGGAGGTGAGAGGTGGAGGTTACAAGTGCGGTAGCGAGTGCTGAAATAATGGAGTCACAGCCCGGCAGGGGGATACTCGCTGGGTAAATGCCCTTCAGTCTGGTAAATCCCAAATGTCAGAAGCACCGTCATCATCGTTGGCAGTGCGAACGCTCACTTTCTACACTTTTGGGGGACATTCCAGCCAAAAAGCACCTTAGAAGAGAAAATCACAAAAACAGGACCGTCAAAAAAAATGGACATGTGAATAGTTCAATTGAATTCAATGGGGCAGATTTTTCTGTAAAATGACATAGGAGCTGCGTCAGCATTGACTGCAGCATATAAGTATAAATGGCAAGTCTGCTTCTGACTGATAATGAGGGGTGATATCATGAACAAAAGTCCACGGTACCCCCTCCCATAGGGCTAACTGAAGTGACAGGGGCAGGAGAATAAGAAAAATCCTCCTCTCCCTGCAGTGTCAGCTGCTCGTCAGCTCCTGGACACTGGTTAAAGTGAAGCTGTGAGTATTCGCACCTCCACTTTAACCAGTGAGATCTCTAAATCTACAGGGGCTCTAAATCGTTAAGTTACATGTCCTACTCGGAGTGAATTGTAATGCATTTAGCTCAAGCCCAGAGTCCTGCTCGCTTAAAATTGTAGGGGGGTTTAATCTGAAAAACCTACGTTTTGTTATGGTCCTCTGAAATATAATGTACTAGTACAATTTGAGAATGTGGCCCAAAAAATTGCGACAGTTGAGTTTTTGCATGTAATTGCTATATGCAACCATTGGGTGGTGATATTGTCCTTCAATAGACCAATGGAAGCTGCACTGTGGTCATATATCTGCCGTGAGACATCTGCCCCACTGATCTGAGTATGGGGTCATGTACAAGACATGTGCATGAAGCCTATATTGCTTCTTGACACGCTGTATGAGATCCATGTCCACACTAAAAATAAAAAAAAGCTTAATACTCCCCTCATCTCACCTGTACGTCCCGCTTCGACAGTTTTTCACTGAAGCCAGAGGAGTACACCTCCACTTCGGTGCGCATGCGCCAGACCCCACTGAAGAAATGTACAGGCGTCGGGAGCACCAGAGATGAGTCCAATGAGACTCCTCAGACTCATCTCTAGGTAAGAAAAGATGTTTATTTTTTTTAATGCAGAGGGAAAATGGCTTTACAGGGGGCGATAAGGACCTTTGTTTGGTTTAGTGACCCAAATCACCCCGTTGTGTAGCCATTTGTGCCGGTACTAAAAAATAATAAACCTTTATACTAACCCTGCCACTGTACTCCTGGCGCTGGTGCAGTTTTTCAGTGAAGCCGGAGGAGTACACCTCTGCTTCAGTGCGCATGCTCCATACTTGGGCGCATGCGCAGTGAAGTTGCGATATACGTCCCCAACTTCACTGAAGAACTGCACAGGTGCACTAGAGATAAGTCGTCGCTAGGTAGGGCGCAAATGACTTTACAACATGGCGATTTGGGACACTAAACTCCTAGTCCATAAGGACCTGTGGGTGGTTTAGTGTACCAAATCGACCTGACAAGTTCCCTTTAAAGGGGCTTCCTGGGACTGAAATGTTGATGATCTATCCCTAGGTCAGATCGGTGAGGGTGCAACACCTGGCATCCCCATCAATCAGCTGTTAGAAGAGACAACAGTGTTTGAACTAGTGCTGCAGCCTCTTCACTTCTTACCAGGCACATCATGTGGCTGTGCTTGGTATTGCAGCTCAGCCCCATTCACTTGAATTGGACTGAGCTGCAACAGACCATTTGATCGATGAACTTGACATTATTGGCCTATGAAGCAGAAGCAGTGCTCACTGACACACCACTGCCCTGTGTTTTGAACCCTTGCAATGTAATATTGATGATCTATTCTAAGGACAGGTAATTAATATATTAGTTCCGGTAAACCCTTTATAGGTGCAAGATGTATTAGGTCGGTCAACAAGAAAGTTGTCCTTCACTGACAGAAAGCAGAGATCTTGTTCCCATAAGAAACTGAAACACAAACATTTACGTACGGGTCCATGAAAAACAGAATAAACGGCACGTGAGTGGTATATACTCATACTCACCTCTCCTCGTTCCCCTGCTGCTCTGTCTGAAGTTTCTGCTCCTGGAGGCTTCATGTGAGTGATGTCATCACATCACATCTGCAGCTTCTGGAGCTTTAGCAATGTATTCAAAGTATCCTCTGGACACAGACGAGTTGCAGCCGGGACAGCGGGACAGGACTCACAATCCGGGATTCTCCTGCTGAATCTGGGATGGTTGGAAGGTATGAAAGGGGACAGGGCACACTGCTAAAATGGGTATGACATCACAGGTAGAGCGTGTGGCCATCTGACGTACAGTCCATTGCAGAGAACCGAAAGAAAATGTGACTGGTATGTTGTGTGTCCACGTCACAAAAAAAGGCACATTGCACCCGAAAAGGGTGGGGCGCTGCTAGAAGAGGGTGTGACCACTCAAAAATTTTCACACCCTGTCAGGGCTCCAAGATTTCACTCTGCAAAAATTGGCAAGTACACTTATTATCACACGAAACGTTCGGGAGACTCCTGCAGAAAGGGGTGAACTCTCAAAGTTGTGTAAGCATGGGACATCTCGGTCATATCATATGTGACATGGGCACAACATGATGCCCCAACGTGTGATGCCCCAAAAGGGGTGAGGCATTACTAAAGGCGTTACTAAGGGGTGCAATGACATGAAACTTTTTGCAGCGCATCAGGGCCTAGATGTTGCTCTCTGCAACAGTTGGCAAGCATACTTATTATAGGTCTTATGTGGCCTCATATGAGGGCAATAGGGGCACATTTTTGTGCCCAATTTACAGCCTGAAATCCCAACCCTGGCCCTTATGACCCAAACTAAGATCATCACAGATGTGAAGTAAGTCTTACTTCTAAATATCACACCAGTTTTTTGTGACTGGCCCCCTCCCAATGTGTGCGTGTACATATAACCTCTTGATAAAAGGCTGAAGGGGCCATCCAGGGACTTGTTATAACCAGTGATGTCATCGCTATGCGTTACATCTCCTTCGTCTTGTCTGAGGTCGGCAGGGGGGCGGGGTGAATGGCTCCTTTTGATCTATCATTATCACACCTCACTATTGTTTTAGCCGCTCTTTTCATCTTTAAACAAAATGGCTGCTATTTATAGAAGGCCGCCAAGGAAAAGTTTTGCTAAGAAAATGGGAGGATTTATTTATTAAACCTAAAATTGTGAGCCAGGGCCGGAGCTTATGGATTGACTGAAGCCAGATAAACAGATTTATAGTCTACTAGCTGAAGGACCCGGCTTTGCATGGGTATATTTCATTTTTTGTTTGTGTAGTGACCCCATAAGAATTGGCCAGTTTTGCACTTCACATCCAGTATGGCAGTCCTGTATAGGTACAGTCTATTTATGGCTGTGTTGCTATATGTGAACTTATATTGGCTGATACACGTCATATGACTGAATATTTAAAGACCTGCGAACTGCTATTGACTCATACAGGTCATAAATAGCTTGGTTGCTATGGAAACCTGGTGTAAAGCTGTGTGTATGTCAAGACTGAAGAACCTGTGATTTTCCATTGGTCCATAAGCGTCATGTGATCATGTGTATCTCAGTTTGGATATCAGTGAAAGACCTGCGATAGGTTGTTATGGAAAACCTGGAGTAAAGCTGTGTGTATGTGACCTTGTGTAACAGTGTCATCCACAGCGTCCTGTGCCTTTAAAGCTGACCTACAGCAGTGAAGAAAAATGGCTGGGTTGTTATGGAAACATGGAGTGCAGCTGTGTGCATGTGGCTGACAATGCCTTGTCAGATTGGAGACGGGCTTGGGTTTGCTGGGTTGTTTCATTAGCTCGCTGTTGTCTGTGACATATTTTGTCAGATTAGAGATAGGCTTGGGTCTGCTGAGAGTTTTCATTAGCTTGAGCAGCAGCCATGCGTTTTGCTGCAGGGGGCATGAGTAGTTTAAAAACATTTCAATTTATAAGAATGCTGACATCCAGTATGGCAGTCCAGTCAGTGGCGGCTGTCACAGGGCCTGGGACATTAGGGGTCCCGGCGTGCACTTGATGTTTTTTTTTTTTTTTTTTTTAGGCCGTTACCTGCTGGTGTTACACCAGCAGGTAACGGGCCCTATTTACTCACCGATCCCCGCTCCTGCTCATGGCTGCCTGCGCTTCACCTTCTACATAGGCGGCTTTGAGCAGGAGCCAGGATCAGTAAGTAAGGCCTGCGGGCCGTGAACCCTACAAACACTGCTATCATTATATTCTGGGATCTTTTCAGCAGGCTTCGGGCATCCTTGGTGACGTCCCAGACGTCGGTGGGCCAATCCGACGTCATTATGCGTTGCGATGCATGCCTGGCTCACGTGACATCTGGTCCAACATTGAAGAGGTAGCGGGGAGTGCGCATAATACTATATGAAGGAGCCACTATGATACTGTGTGCAGGAGCCACTATGGGGCAGAATACTGTGCGGGAATGCAGTTTGTTGGGTGGGGGGATGGTTCCCGAGGGTGGTCCCATGTCAAATGTTCGCCTTGGGGCCCAGCCATTCCTAGTTACGCCACTGAGTCCAGTATAGGTACAGTCTATTTATGGCTGTGTTGTTATGGAAACCTGGTAAATTAAATGTGAACTTATATTGGCTGATACACGTGATATGACTGAATACTTAAGGACCTGCAAACTGCTATTGACTAATACAGGTCATAAATAGCTTGGTTGCTATGGAAACCTGTGCGCCTGAGGAGACTAAGCGCCTGCTAGCTCTTATTGGCTGATAAGGGACATGTGACCGTGGGTATGGCAGTTGGAATATGAGTGAAAGACTTGCAGGCTTGTATTAGCTAATGTTGGTAATTTTTTGGGAATACTGTATCTCAGGAACGGTACGTCCAAGAGAGCTGAGACCCAGTCTATAATATTCCCGGACACCTGATGTACATGTGTGCCAAATTTGGTGAGGATCGGTCCAGTCGTTTGGTCGCGCATAGAGAACAGACAGACAGACAGACAGAAACTCATTTTTATATATGTAAGAGATTAGAGGGGGATTTATCAAAACTGTCTGACAAAAGAACTGACCTTGTTGCCCATAGCAACCAATCAGATTGGTTGCTATGGACAACAAGGATTTTTTTCTGTAGGGAATATGGTAATAGAATCACAAATGGCATTAGTAATGGAGGCCCAATAGGTTTGATGATGGGGTGTGGTCTGTACATGTGGGAGGGGTTTAATTGTAGGCGAATATGCTTAGACAGGGATTCTTTACAGTAAGAGCAGTAAGTCTATGAAACTGTATAATGAAAAGTTAGGAAACTATTATCATTTATTTTTCAACTTATCTTCTTGATATCGGTGAATGGAAACATTCTCATTTATATTCTGAGGCTTAAAACGTATACTATATGTGATTTCTTTAGGGTTTCTGGGCTTTTTACAAGTATCAGGGATATTGCTAGGAATGAATCATGTTGCTGAGACATAGTGAAAATAAATGAAGCATGAAGTCAATTAAAACTTTCCTTAACGGGAGTGTGCCACCAGAACCCAGCATATCACCCCAGCCCTGCAGATAGATAGGTTAGTGCCACCAGAACCCAGCATATCACCCCAGCCCTGCAGATAGATAGGTTAGTGTCACCAGACCCAGCATATCACCCCAGCCCTGCAGATAGTTAGGTTAGTGTCACCAGAACCAGCATATCACCCCAGCCCTGCAGATAGATAGGTTAGTATCACCAGAACCAGCATATCACCCCAGCCCTGCAGATAGATAGGTTAGTGTCACCAGAGCCAGCATATCACCCCAGTCCTGCAGATAGATAGGTTAGTGTCACCAGAACCAGCATATCACCCCAGTCCTGCAGATAGATAGGTTAGTGTCAACAGAACCAGCATATCACCCCAGCCCTGCAGATAGATAGGTTAGTGTCACCAGACCCAGCATATCACCCCAGCCCTGCAGATAGATAGGTTAGTGTCACCAGACCCCAGCATATCACCCCAGCCCTGCAGATAGATAGGTTAGTGTCACAAGAACCAGCATATCACCCCAGCCCTGCAGATAGATAGGTTAGTGTCACCAGAACCAGCATCTCACCCCAGCCCTGCAGATAGATAGGTTAGTGTCACCAGAACCAGGATCTCACCCCAGCCCTGCAGATAGATAGGTTAGTGTCACTAGAACCAGCATATCACCCCAGCCTTGCAGATAGATAAGTTAGTGTCACCAGAACCAGCATATCACCCCAGCCCTGCAGATAGATAGGTTAGTGTCACCAGAACCAGCATATCACCCCAGCCCTACAGATAGATAGGTTAGTGTCACCAGAACCAGCATATCACCCCAGCCCTGCAGATAGATAGGTTAGGGTCACCAGAACCAGCATCTCACCCCAGCCCTGCAGATAGATAGGTTAGTGTCCCCAGAACCAGCATATCACCCCAGCCCTGCAGATAGATAGGTTAGTGTCACCAGAACCAGCATATCACCCCAGCCCTGCAGATAGATAGGTTAGTGTCACCAGAACCAGCATATCACCCCAGCCTTGCAGATAGATAAGTTAGTGTCACCAGAACCAGCATATCACCCCAGCCCTGCAGATAGATAGGTTAGTGTCACCAGAACCAGCATATCACCCCAGCCCTGCAGATAGCTAGGTTAGTGTCACCAGACCCAGCATATCACCTCGGCCCTGCAGATAGATAGGTTAGTGTCACCAGAACCAGCATCTCACCCCAGCCCTGCAGATAGATAGGTTAGTGTCCCCAGAACCAGCATATCACCCCAGCCCTGCAGATAGATAGGTTAGTGTCACCAGAACCGGCATATCACCCCAGCCCTGCAGATAGATAGGTTAGTGTCACCAGAACCAGCATATCACCCCAGCCCTGCAGATAGATAGGTTAGTGTCACCAGAACCAGCATATCACCCCAGCCTTGCAGATAGATAAGTTAGTGTCACCAGAACCAGCATATCACCCCAGCCCTGCAGATAGATAGGTTAGTGTCACCAGAACCAGCATATCATCCCAGCCCTGCAGATAGATAGGTTAGTGTCACCAGAACCAGCATATCATCCCAGCCCTGCAGATAGATAGGTTAGTGTCACCAGAACCAGCATATCACCCCAGCCCTGCAGATAGATAGGTTAGTGTCACCAGACCCAGCATATCTCCCCAGCCATGCAGATAGATAGGTTAGTGTCACCAGAACCCAGCATATCACCCCAGCCCTGCAGATAGATAGGTTACTGTCACCAGAACCAGCATATCACCCCAGCCCTGCAGATAGATAGGTTAGTGTCACCAGAACCAGCATATCACCCCAGCCCTGCAGATAGGTTAGTGTCACCAGAACCAGCATATCATCCCAGCCATGCAGATAGATAGGTTAGTGTCACCAGAACCAGCATATCACCCCAGCCTTGCAGATAGATAAGTTAGTGTCACCAGAACCAGCATATCACCCCAGCCCTGCAGATAGATAGGTTAGTGTCACCAGAACTAGCATATCACCCCAGCCCTGCAGATAGATAGGTTAGTGTCACCAGAACCAGCATATCACCCCAGCCCTGCAGATAGATAAGTTAGTGTTACCAGAACCAGCATATCACCCCAGCCCTGCAGATAGATAGGTTAGGCCCACCAGAACCAGCATATCACCCCAGCCCTGCAGATAAATAGGTTAGTGTCACCTGAATCATACAATGTTTTCCCCTTGTGAATGGTTGCCTGCGTTGCTGAGATATCGCAGTTTTTAGCAATATGCAAATAAGCTCTTTGGAGCAATAAGGGCGTTGCCATTACTCCAGCAGCAACAAAATGGAGGCAGTTATTCACAACTGGAAATACAGTTTGATTCAGGTGACCTTAACCTATCTATCTAAACTGCAATACTAACCTTAATGACAAGACCTCTATATTCTTGTATAGATGATAAGGTTGGACAAACATACAAGTCCAACCAGTATCAGACTGAGATGTCTATGGCCCACCAGTGGAATTGTTTCTAGGTGCCCACTGCCAGGACCCCTGCAGACCAGCGGTACCGATACAGGTCAGCTAAAGGTAATAAAATGTCGGGAGCCATGCTGCACACCCGCCATATGATGTGCACCACTGCACTACCTAAACCCACTGGTACAACCTGTATGGCAAGTGAACAGCATGGCTCCTAGAATTGTTACCATTACCTGTAACCACACTGTCCTGGAAAAGCTGATCTGAAGAGGTCCTGGCTCTTTTATCATCTCACATGTAATATTGATGGCCTATCCTAAGGACAATCAATATTAGAAAGATGGATAAATCCTTTAAAGAGGTTGTCCAGGAATTGGAGTAAACCATTTGCCGGGCGGGAGGTGTAAAATAAAAAATAAATAAATAAAAAAGCATACTCACCTGTCCCCGGTGCTCCGTTGTCCACCGCCAGTGTCCATTCAGTCTCGTGCCAGCGCCTCCTTGCTGGGAATCCTGCACCTCATATGACCGCAAAGACCAATTATGTACAGGATTTCCAGAAATGAGGCTCCGCCATGAGACCGAACAGACACAGAGGGGGGACAACGGGGTACTGGGGACAAGTCCTGGCGGCCGCCACAGTGGTCGCTCTAGTTTATGGACAACCTCTTTTAAGGTCCAAATTTTTTTTATGGCCACTTCACTGGTCCACCCATACTGTATAGGGAACAGAGATGGAGCCGCTATATTGTGTGGGGGCAGTGACGGGGGCTAACATCCTGTGCGGGGGACATTAAACTGTGTGGGGCATATTAAAGGGGTTGTCCAGGTTTAATCTTTTTTATGGTGTATGCTCAGGGTAGGGGGCTGACACACGGCCCCATCAGCTGTACGGAGCCACTTCCGGCGCCCGTTCTGTACACAACACAAGGCTGGAAGTTGAAAGCTCCATCTGTTATACAACAGCCCGGCACCACCCATCTCAATTAATAACCCAGCTTTGGGGTTCCAGTGGGCACAGGAACCTAAGGGACACCTGCTACATGGGAGAATACCAGTAAAATAAATGGCACATGCTAGGTAGGGGCCCTGCATTGGGGCCCAGAAGTTTTTTAGTACTTTGAAGGGCTAACGCTTCTATGGCGGTCAATATATGTCAAGGAGGATCTAATATAAACATAAACCTCTTAGTAACTGTAAAGTACTGTACCTCATACTTCAGATTACAATAGTGGTGTCTTAATGGATGCCTTGAGGTGACAGGACTAATTCCTGTGAGTGATACTACACGCTGGGCTACGATGGGTGGTCTACCGTAGACAATTGTGGTTAAGGGGAAAAGGAGTTTATGCGGTAAATAAATCACACTTGGCCTGGCAGCGATGAAACATGTTAGGACGGAGCGCTCGCCATACAGCTGTATATACACAGTAAGTGTGAGGAAGTCAGAAGTATATTACTAGCAGATGTAATGAGGTGACAGCGCCCAGATCCACAGGTGGTAGATCCCCTGAGGTCCTGCCAAGTACCAGGACTGATGAGGTGACGGGATGAGGGCTGTCATGTGGACGACCAGTGAAACAATGAAAATATGAAGTGACCTCGATTTGGGGGAAGAAAAAAAAATCTTTTGATAAACTTTACACATTACTTTGACAAAACCTCTGAGATCAGTGGTGCAGATGAAGTACGTGTTGGCTCGGAATTCGAGTCGTGATCTATAGAGTCGGGGTTTACAGCAGAAATAAACACTGAGCTCACATTTATTAAGATGTGCGATGAAAAAATTCCACCATTACATTTATGAACCTCTTATATTGAACCTTGTTGAACCTCACCAGGTACATATCTAAATTTTTTTTGAACCTACCCTTCATAGATGAGAACTGGAAAGGCCCTTTAGTGTAAAACAAAAATCTGAAAACCGTTTTTGAATATCTTTCTTATAGGCTGAGATATGAGTGCTTGAAATTGCAGGCCCAAAGCCTGAGGCTGCACTACTGGGAGATTCTGATGACATTTACTGGCCCCCACCTGGTATAATTTCCTCTTTACTGGGGCCCACACGGTATAAAGACCCCCTTACTTTTCCTCCCACACGGTATATTGCCTCCTATTGCTACTATAACTTTTAACAGGATGCAATTCCCAGCACAACCACTAGGCGTCTTCTGACACAATATTGCAAGATCATGTTGTTTTGAAAAGCTAGTTATTTTGTGATACACGTATCTGGATGTGTTCAGCCAAGATAAAAGGTAATGAAAGACACGTCTGAATCATTTGGTGCTCATTGACGTGTAGTTCACAAATGGATTGCATCCTCCTACGCAGGAATAGAACCTAAAAGGAAACATATACTAAAAGCTTGAAAAGGACACATCAGCTTTCCTGACATGTCTAATGTAGTAAATACTTGCATTTCCCATAATTATTTATTATAAATTTGTGTTGCGCTGTCCCTCTGTTACTCCTCCTGGGCGTTACCAGTTGGGGTTGTGTCCCTCCACAGACTAACACTGTTCATTCAATGCCAACAATGGCAAGGTGAAGGGACACACCTCTTTGACAAGGGGAATGGTAACACCCAGTTGTAATTTTATTAATACATTTCCAGGAGGAATAACAGAGGAATGTAACAATGCAGATTATTATAAAAAAAATAAAATGCTCCAGAATAGTTTTTTCTATGACCTCTCTCTCAGCCACCCAGTACCCACCGATGATCTGTTTGAAGGGGTGTGGCATTCGGGCAATTTGTGCCATATAATGTATAATGGCTATGCATGGTACTATAGGTCATTTGAATGGGACTGAACTGCTGCATGGTCATATGACCAATGGATGTGATGTCACTAGCCTGAGAAAAGGATGTGGTGAATGCCCGAGCTCTGTGGTCTCTTCAAACCACTGATTGTTGGGGGTTTCGGGAGTTGGACCCCCACTGATCACATACTCATGACCCATCTGAAGGATAGTCCTGAAAAACCCCATTAAAGGGGTTGTGCCCTTATGGATACTTATTCACTATCTACAGGACAGGGGATAAGTGTCCGATTTACAGGGAGGCTTTGAGGGGACTTTCGGTTCCCCGTCTTCCTGATTCCCGGCGATCGGACACTTATCCCTTGTCCTGTCCATAACAGCACAAACCCTTTAAGGAGTCATAGTATCATAGTACCCTCCTGCCCCAGTAAGTATCAGTCATAGGTTTCCTTCTTGTACCATACAGCAATATCCCATTTCTCCTTACATTTCCACTTCCCATATCCAGTCCTACAAATCCCTCTGCATATTACTAGGGGGGCGTTCCACATATCACCATGGGATTACTGCGGTTTAGGACAATGTTTTGTCCTAATGCTTTTCTCCGACGCTGTGCAGGGGGCACTAGGAAGCTGACCTCTTAATTTGTGGTTTATAGAAATGGCTGCCAGGTCACAAGTCATCCTAATCTGACACCCGCTCTGTGGTCTGTAGTAACAGCAGCCGCCTCATCTCCAGGATCCCAAAACCAAACATCACATAAACCTAATTACATCCCAGGAAGAAATGTGCGAGCCACGGCCGGGACGCACATTAACCCTTCACCGTCTCTGCTTATGATGGGTACTCAGGAAGGAAAAAAAAATACATGAATTTTTTTATTTATTTTTTTTTAAAACAGCGCAGTCCGGGATGGAAATAGTTAAAACGGCCAAAGGTTTTGGAAACTATTTCATATTGTAGGATTTTGCTGATCTTGCATGTTTTTTTTTCTAAAACAATCTGTAGATTGAGACAGGACCGGCTTCAGATCAGCCATACAACACCCTGCATAGGCCGCTAAAGTAGAAATGTAATACATGGACGGGATAGGTCCGCTAGAGCGAGAGCCATTTGGACTAACAGAGGGGAATCCTGAGCGGAGCACCGATCCCTGTGACACCCATGTACGCTACGTGGACATATAGAAAGGGATAGACTCTGGTATGTAAAAGCACCGCCACAAGAGGGCCTCATTCTGAGTTTTGCCCAAGATGCGGCCCTCTTGGTACATACTCAAGGAAAACAGGGAACTCCTGTCAGGCCCCTTTATTTGATATGGGCAAGCAATATACTGGTCACCAGAACCAGAGTTCAACTGATGTTCTTGGGCCCACCTGATAAAACAAATCTGGGGGCCCAACCTTCAACAACCCTCTAAGAAATAGACCGTAGTACCCTTCAATTTTGAGTGCCTTCTACGGGCCCACCAACACAGACTGGAACATAAAGTACCCACATCATATGTAAAGTGTGCCCAGTGAGATTCTTTCCACTCTTCCTGGAGGTTCCCCCTCTTTTTGGGAGGTTCCTGCACTCGGCGAGTCTTGGCAAGTATATGGGGGGTGGGGGGGTGTTTCACTAATCTAGGCTCTGTATTTTTTTTGAGGCCAGTGGCGTCTGTATTCATTTAGTGGGTCTGGTCTTGTGTCTATAATTGTTTAGGAGGTCTGGTCTGGGTGTGTATTTATTTAGGGTTCTGGTCTGGGGTCTGTATTTGGGGCATCTAGTCCAGAGTCTGTATTTGGTCAGGAGGTTTGGTCTGGGTATACATCTATTTAGGTGTCTAGTCTGGGGTCTATGATTGTTTGGGGCAGGGCTGCTTTAACCATAGTGCCAATGGTGCACTTGCACTATGGTAGTGGGGGTTCTCTTGGGACAGCGGGACAATGCTGTCCTGCTTTCCTGGCCCGATACTTCACAGCTCCAGCTCATCTGATGAGTGGAGTACAATGACGATGCAGGAAGCTCCCGACTGCTCCCTGCATCATCATTCGACCGCTCCACTGTCTCGTCACTTACATTGCGCCTGTTGCTTTCTGAAGCTGCCGGCAATAGAGACAGAAGACAACAGGGGAACGGGGAAAGGTGAGTATTAGGATTTTTTTTTTTTCTTTATTTGATTGATACTGGGGATAACCTGGAATGGGGACATTATACAGTGGGGGGAACCTGGAAAGGGGATATTATACTGTGGGGGGAACCTGGAAAGGGGACATTATAATGTGCGACAACCTGGAAAGGGGACATTATACTGTGGGGGGAACCTGGAAAAGGGACATTATACTGTGGGGCAACCTGGAATGGGGACATTATAATGTGGGGCAACCTGGAAAGGGGACATTATACCGTGGGGGCAAAGTGGAGGAGGACATTATAATATAATGTCTAAGGGGCCACTGGGGGGACCCTGGTAATTTCTGATGCCTCTGCAGGGGCACTTGATAGTGTGATGGGCCACTGAGGGGCATTATATTGTATGGGACCACTAAGGAGGCATTATACTGTCTGAGGGCTACTAAGGGGCATTATACCATGTGGGAGCCACTGACGGGGAATTATAATTTGTGTGGGTGAGGTATTTCTAAGGGGTGGTGATGGGGGGACCCATTTATGAAACCTTTGCACTGGGCCCACCAGTGTGTTAAAATGGCCTAGGTTTGAGGTATCTAGTCTCAGGTCTGTATTTGTTCAGGAGGTTTGGTCTGGGTGTGCATTTATTTAGGGGTCTGGTCTGGGGTCTATTGGGCGTCTAGTCCAGAGTCTGTATTTGTTCAGGAGGTTTGGTTTGGGAGTGTATTTATTTAGGGGGCCAATTCTAGGTCCGTATTTGTTTAGGGGTCTGGAGTCCTGTATTACTTTTGGGGTGTGATGAAAGAGGTCCCCATAGGAAGTGCTTTTGATTCAGACACCTTCGGATGGGGTAATTTCCCATATTTGAATGGTTGGGTCATATGGTGAATCTCCTTAATGTCGCTTCTTAAGAGTTGAACATTCTATAGGACTCTCTCACGTAAGAATTTCAGGATTATCAGATGCAGAAATAAAGGAATTATACTAAATACTGAATTAGGATGTATTTGGGAATTAGCGTTTTCTTGTGCTGTCTCGGGTACCCTTTTGGAGTCACTTGGAATCAGTGACAAGGGCATAAATCCAGCCTTGTGAACTTACAAGTTACAGTAATTTCTTGTCGGAGGAGCAGAATTCCTTTCATCCAGCTATCTCCGCTCACACTGCCTTTTTCAACTCACTACCAAATGGTATTTGTCAGAAGTAATTGGCAAGTGCCTGAGGCGGTCTTCAAGGCTGTCTGAATGGAAAATCTCAAAGTAGTTTGTCTGTGTTGAAAGAAAATATTACATTTGATCTTTTTTTATTGTATTCGCAGACATGATGTATGTCTGCATTCTTTAGCGTGAAGACACTTATCCCCCTTCAACCCCTCCCCCCCCCCCCCCCAAAAAAAGAGACTTACAATTCATTTACAGCAAGTAACCGCGGCCTGAGCTGATACAAATCCTTGTAAAGCTCCTTAAATAATTGTTCAATTACATTCGGAGGCCGTGGTTCATTTTAGTAGGTTGCAGATCTACTGATCGAGCGTGGAGGGGAGCGGCTGCTGTCACTCCATGGAAATCCAAGGGATCCTACTATATTTGAGTGGATCTGGGACACCCTAATAGATCGTTGTCCAATCCTGCTGAAGTCAATATGTTTGGCCAACATTTATGTAATGTGTATGGTAGGGGCGTATCCTGGGGGGCAACTTTGCCCCGGATGCTGTTGTCAGGGGTTGACCTACAAACCACTTTTATGTATTTAGATGCAGGGAAAGGGTAGTGAACTGAGCCTATGCCCCAGGTGAAGGAAATCCTAGCTACAGCTCTAGTGTATGGCCACCCATAAAGGGAACCTGTAAGGTCTATATGGGACAGAAAACCACCCACCGGACCCCATCTTTGCCCACAGTTAAAAAACCAAAACCTATATACTCATCTAGCACCTGGACTCCCAACGCCTAGACAGTTCTTCGCTAAAGCTAAAGTAATACACCCTGGCTTCAGTGCGCATGCGCTGGCCCTTGGGTGAAGCTAAGGTGTTCTTAATCACTATACAACAGCTTCTGGCTCCGTGCTGTGTATAGTACAGGTGTCAAAAGCTGCGCCTTAGAGTTGATCTGCAATTGTAGATAAGAACTACAGTCGTGTGCATGAGGCCTTCCACGAAACAAGCATACTGACTGTGACCGAACAATTGTGGGTACGATGGATCGTTCACATGGAGTTTGTGTTTCTCAGAAGCATCTCCCTGTTCACATGCCCACAAAAGAACATTTTATAGTCAGCATAAAAGATGCGATCACTCGGCGATCAGCTGATCGTGGATGGTTTACATAGGGAAACGATCAGGAACGACTATTCCTAAGAACACTTCTTCGCCCACTCATCGGCCTATTAGTCTTCCATTTTTTTTAGCTGTTGGGTGAGCTTCTTTAGGATCGTATCCTACTACAACATAAAATTGAAAAAAAAATTATAAAAAATATATTGCAGCATAAAAAACCACCCAGACTACACAGCATTCCTAAAGTAAGTCATCCATTTTCCCTTGTAGGATGAGATCCTTGGGGTCTGTAACCTATTTCCAGGTGATGTGTTGAAGCCTGTAGCAGACAGTTTCTGTCATATTGTTATCTGTGTGTGCACATCAGCGTTCAGGTGAGTGATCACATGACAACGGATGGGTTTTCACGCACCTCTTCAACTCGTGTAGACCCCCCGGGCATTACAGGATGCTTCCAGCCTGCTGTCATGATTAAATACTGGCAGGTCTTGTAGTGCAGAGTAATAACGCTTTTCCTACGTCTTTATCATGATAGATTGAGACATTTTGGCCCCGTTAACTGGTATTTTTTGTTCTACCTGTGATAAAATTTTCAAAGGGATAATGGATGAAATGGAAGAGAAGGCTGGATGATGAATGTACGTAGCAGCACAGCGAGCTCAAGTGTCTTCTGTGTGTTAACGGATCGCACCGTGATGGTTTATTTCATATAGTGAGTCCCAATGGGAAATTGTTGATTAAGACGTCTTTAATGGATGTTTAGGGTATTCTCGGGGGTCTTACAAGTCTTTTAATAAGAATAAAACTTTCTTAATGACTCGTAAACTAATACTAATAGTCTGAAAGGGCACCCGTCATCTTTTGGGTTTTTTCTGAGTATACTGTAAAAGTAATAGTTGAAATAATAAAAGATTTTGGTTCTTTTTAGATATGAACGAAGCTTGTAAGATTAATTTTGTGAATAGTCGTGAAGTTCGACCACTTATTTAGTTTCGTATAGTGCTATTATTATACTCGGACCCCAAAGTATAATAAGTGGAGGACTAGAGGAGGTGAGGAAACATGATGAACACTTAGAAGGCTGTTCACACATAGAAAATTGATGTTGAATTTTTCAAGCAGGAATTTGAAGTAGATTTTTTTCTGCTTGACAAAAACCAACAAGGATTTTGACACTGAATTTGAAGCAGAATATAGAGAAGAGTCCACTGTATCTTGCCTATTTTGCCTTCATTGGGCAATGCCAAATTTCAAATTCCACAAGTGGATTTTGAGAAATTCCGCCCTGACAGAAAAGGTGTATTTTCCATCTCCCAGTCATTTCAACAGGACACTTAGTTTTTATGCTAGCAGAAAAAATCAGCTTGCAGAAAAAAAAAATCACATTTCAGGCAGAATTTGTGGAGGATTCACTGTCAAATTCCTACGTGGGAACACCCCGTTATACTGACCTTCCCGCATCTCTCCAGCGCTACCTCAGGGTCCACTTTGGTCATCTTCTGAGCTCTTCCGTCCTCCTGAGTGATGTAACAGGCCTCATGGCCATTGAGGCCTGTGACTGGGTCTCAGTGTTCATGTGGGGCCTGTGACTGCACCCAGGAGGCTGAAAAACAACGGAGTAGGACCACAAAGGAGCCCAGGAGAGGTAAAGGGAGGTGAATCTAGGCCAGACCCTCGAACACAGAGGCCTTACTTGTATTCAGTTTACATCATACTTGATGCAGTTTTATGTCTTTGTAGCCCATAGCAACCAATATGATGACCTATCATCTTAGCTATACCTGCAGTACAAAGTCCCTGCACCTCGGTGTGCTGCCATATGATGTGTATAGTGGAGAATACCTCCATAATATGATGGCTTATGAAGTTAAAGACAGTCAATGGGAGCTGAAATGCCTTAACTCAACAGGGCCACTATACAGTGTATAGAGCTGTTTGCTTCTGGCTCTGTGCACTGTATAGTACCTGTATAGTTTAGGGGATTGAACACAGCCCCGAACAGCTGATCTGTGACGCAGCCGACTGTCTGCCCGCCATCAAATATTTATCCTGATGATAGGCGGATAGGCTATAACAAAAAATTATGGACAACCCCTTTAACAGGCCCCAAATTTCCTATATGGTGTAATGTAAAGACTATATTATAGTACGGGAAATCAAGAGATTCATAGTAAAATATCTGTCCATACTTGCCAACATTGGGACAGGGATTTTATGGAGACTGACGCACAAATTTTTGGAAGTGGCTATGCCCAGTCGGCGAGACCATGCCTTTTCTGGGGGCAGGCCATAACCTCTTTTTGTAACATGAGCACATCATGTGGTACCACGTCACATATAAAAGTCTGTCGACTGCAAGAACATTCCGTTGGGCCTGGGAGATTTGCCAGCTCTTCCAGGAATCCATGAGGTCGCCCCTTTTTTTTTTGGGAGATATTTGGGAGAGTTGGCAAGTAGGGGTTAGGCTTTCTTTCACCCAAGGCAAGGATTCAGTTCAATGTATTAGATATGAATATAATTACCCCTTCATTGGTTGATGCCCCCTGATACTCAGAGAGGGCTACATGTAGATTTAGACACTTTCCATATTTAAGACTTAGCTTGAACATGGCACCATTTGACCGCCCCAGTTTACGTAAGACGTCAACGTCACCTGCTAGATATTGCTCTGATAGGAACAGAATCCCTAAGAGGTTTTTTGACAAACCAAACTCCTCCCTGAAAGACAAATTAATCAAAGTCAGAATCTGCTTTTTTAGCCAGAAGAGCTGTTGTGAATCACTTTGTTTCTTCTTAGATAATTTTACATGTAGTCACCTTTGAAGCGGAAACCCGACCTGACTTCTTGGCGTATTACAGTAGCTCTGAAGAAGTCTCGGTGTCTGAAAGCCTCTCGGAGATGCAGACAGGTGTTTGGTTTCAGGATGATCAAAACCTTCTTTTATTAACTTCTGCAGCTTTTGTATCTGGACTTTTCATGTAGGGGAAATGTAGTCAGCAGTGAGATGTCAGGTCATGGGAAAGATGATGTGTATGACGTGAACTCATCGGGAAAGATGACGTCAGTGAAGGGGATCTTCAAAACTTCATAAGAGTTGTATAGCTAAAATCTCTCTATGTAAAAGCTATACTTGTACTCATCAAGATATCTGATGACATCATAACGCCTATGTGCATTGTATTCTGCTTGTTCTCTTGTAACACATAGGGCCTATGGGTCCCGCATTCGCCAAGGACAGTGGCCTACAGACAATAGCTGTCTTTGTAACCCCCATAGCTACATTATTGTGACACATTCTGATATTTGTTGTTGTGGGGACATTAGATTGTAGATTATTTAGTAGTCTGTCTGTCTTCTGTGTGGTTCCTTATTATCAGGTGCTATCTTTTATGGGTGCACTGTGGCTGTCTGTTCTGGGATCTCTAGGGTTGCCATTTATGGGTCACTTTGGCTGTCTGTTGCGGGGCCTCTAAGGATGCCATTTATTGGGTCACTGTGGCTGTCCATTGGGGACCACTGTGGTTGCCATTTATGGGGCACTGTGGCTGTTTGCTAGGGTAGACCTGTTGCTGCTATTTATGGGGTACTGTGGCTATGTGTTGGGAGACCCCTGTGGTTGTAATTCATGGAGGTACTGTAGCTTAATTTTAGGGGACCATTGCTGCTCTGTTTTATGGGTCACTGTGACTGTCTATTGTGGGACACCTATGGTTAACATTTAAGGAGCACTGTGCTTGTCTCTTAGGAGACCATTGTTGCACTCTTTTATACATGCGCTGTGAAAGTCTGTTGAGGGAACATTGTGATTGTATGTTATCAGGGCACTGTGGCTGCCCTTTAGGAAGGTATCGTATCTGTATTCCTTTTAGCAGGACAATATTGCTTTCTGTTATGTGGGCACAGTGGCTATCTGTTATGGGGAATTATGGCTTTGCCATAGGTGCATTGTGACTATTTGTTAGGGGGCTCTATGTCTGTCAGCCTGCTAGGAGTGCACTGTTGCTCTCTTATAGGAGCACCATTGCTGAGTGCTAGATTGGCTCTTTGGGCTGTCTCTTGTGGGAAACTATGGCTGTCTCTTATGTGTGTACTGAGGTTCTATGTTTTGGGACCACTGTGATCTTGTGGGGGCACTGTGGTTGCCTCCCTGCCTCTTAATTAGCCACTCTTGCTTCCTGTTGTGGGGGTACTGTGGCTGTTTTGTAAGGGGCACTGTATTTGTCTACTTCTTGGTGGTACAGTTCTTGCTTTCTGTCATAGGGGCATTGTGGCTCAGCCTCTCTGGTATGGGGGCATTGTGGCCATCTTTTATTTGACATTGTGGCTGTCTGCTATGCGGGTATCGTGGCTGTCTGTCATGGGGGCATTGTGGCCATCTGCTATGGGGGCATTGTGGATGTCAGTTATTGGGCTATTGTGGCTTTTTGCTATGGAGGCATTTTGGCTGTCTGCTGTGGGGGGCATTGTGGCTGACTGCAATGGCTGCATCATGGCTATCCTTTATGGGCTTTCTTGGCTGTGTGTTATGGGGGCATTGTGGATGCCTGCTATGGGGGCATTGTGGATGTCTGTTCTGGGATCTCTAGGGTTGCCATTTATGGGGCACTGTGGCTGTCTGTTGCGGGACCTCTAAGGATGCCATTTATTGGGTCACTGTGGCTGTCCATTGGGGACCACTGTGGTTGCCATTTATGGGGCACTGTGGCTGTTTGCTAGGGTAGACCTGTTGCTGCTATTCGTGGGGCACTGTGTCTGTGTGTTGGGGGACCCCTGTGGTTGTAATTCATGGAGGTACTGTAGCTTAATCTTAGGGGACCATTGCTGCTCTGTTTTATGGGTCACTGTGGCTGTCTATTGTGGGACACCTATGGTTAACATTTAAGGAGCACTGTGCCTGTCTCTTAAGAGACCATTGTTGCACTCTTTTATGCATGCACTGTGAAAGTCTGTTGAGGGAACATTGTGATTGTATGTTATCAGGGCACTGTGGCTGCCCTTTAGGAAGGTATCGTATCTGTATCCCTTTTAGCAGGACAATATTGCTTTCTGTTATGTGGGCACAGTGGCTATCTGTTATGGGGAATTATGGCTCTGCCATAGGTGCATTGTGACTATTTGTTAGGGGGCTCTATGTCTGTCAGCCTGCTAGGAGTGCACTGTTGCTCTCTTATAGGAGCACCATTGCTGAGTGCTAGATTGGCTCTTTGGGCTGTCTCTTGTGGGAAACTATGTCTGTCTCTTATGCGTGTACTGTTGTTCTATGTTTTGGGACCACTGTGATCTTGTGGGGGCACTGTGGTTGCCTCCCTGCCTCTTAATTAGCCACTCTTGCTTCCTGTTGTGGGGGTACTGTGGCTGTTTTGTAATGGGCACTGTATTTGTCTACTTCTTGGTGGTACAGTTCTTGCTTTCTGTCATAGGGGCATTGTGGCTCAGCCTCTCTGGTATGGGGGCATTGTGGCCATCTTTTATTTGACATTGTGGCTGTCTGCTATGCGGGTATCGTGGCTGTCTGTCATGGGGGCATTGTGGCCATCTGCTATGGGGGCATTGTGGATGTCAGTTATGGTGCTATTGTGGCTGTTTGCTATGGAGGCATTGTGTCTGTCTGCTGTGGGGGGCATTGTGGCTGACTGCAATGGCTGCATCATGGCTATCCTTTATGAGTTATCTTGGCTGTCTGTTATGGGGGCATTGTGGATGTCTGTTATGGGGCTATTGTGGCTGTTTGCTATGGAGGCACTGTGGATTTTTGCTATAGGGGTATCATGACTGTCTGGTATGGGAGCATGATGGGTGTGTGCTATAAAGGCAGTGTGGCTGTCTGCTGTGGGGGCATCATGGCTGTCCTCTATGGGGTATCATGGCTGTCTGTATGGGAGCATTGTGGGTGTCTGTTATGGAGGCATTGTGGACGTCTGCTGTGGAGGCATCATGGCTGTCCTCTATGGGTGTATCTTGGCTGTCTGCTGTGGGGTATATTGGGACTGTCTATTATGGGGGATCCATGGCAGTCTCTGTTATGGGGGTTCTGTAGCTTTCATTATCATGATCATAGCTGCATTTTCCATATGATATAGTGATCTCAGGACATAAATTTGTCTCTTTTCCTCATCTTCAGAATTTGGAAGGTCTCCAATAGTTCCTTTTTGATAGGGCATTGTACAGACATCACCAGTATACAGTACATTCCTTATAGAGTAGTGATTATATAACCGGTCCCTCATAGTATATACTTTACAGACAGGTGCCTGATGTACTCGGAGATCTGCTGGTAGCTGGATATTTGCTTATCTTGGGGATTGTTTGGAGACCAAAACCACAAGCACGTTGTGTAAAACAACTGAGGTCAGGCAGTGATAGCACACTCTAAAAACACACAATTCTGGCTTACCACAAAAACCTCAGCCTCACAGATCCTTCCACCTATACAAATGAGCGCAGGTTGTGAATCCTTCCTTGTGATACGTCAGGAGATAGTCCACAAACCCTTCTCGAGCAAGTTTCAGCACATTGCTGGAGGAGAGTTCACGTCTAGTGTATCATGAGTGAAGAATTTGTATTGTGTCCAAAGATCTGTCTTTTAGTTTTCGTCACTTATAGTGTGAACGTGTGTGTAATTGTATTATACATGGACACTGTTACCTTCTTCTCCATACTTAGCAGTTAACCCCAAATATCTCACAAATTATCCCAGTTGTGTGGCCAGAGAACCCTGGACAAAGTACTGTAAAATTATACCGCCATATCCTATTAATAGTACCATACAGTGCCCAAGTCATATATAGCCCTAATAATAGTGTTAGAAATCAAACTCAATATCACTACATTACCTCCTTCTACAATCTCTTTCCAGTCCCCATTACCCCCTCCTACAATCTCCGGCCAATTTTCATTACCACCTCCTACAATCTCCAATCTTCATTACTCCCTCCTACAATCTTAATCCAAATTCCTTTACTCCCTCATGAAATCTTCATCCTATCTCATTACGCCTCCTACAATCTCCATGCTATCTAAATTACTCCCCCTAAAATCTTAATCCAATCCCAACTGCCCCCTCCTACAATCTTCATGCAATTTCCTTTACCCACTCTGACAATTTTCATCCAATCTGCATTACCCCTCCTACAATTTTCATCTAATCTCCATTACTCCTTCCTACAATCTCTATCCAACCTCCATTACCCTCTCGTACAACCCTCATCCAATCTCCATTATCGCATCTTACAATCTCCATCCAATCTCCAATACCACCTCCTACAGTCTTCATAAAATTTCTATTGCCCCATCTACAATCTCAGGCATTCTCTATACTTTCTACATTGATCTCCATGATCTATTAAAGGCCATCTATACACATATATATTATATATTCTCTGACCTCACCATAAACATGCATGCTCTGCTCAGTTGGGCATGCATGTTTATTCATTGTCAGACACTTCTAATCATCAACATGTCCAATACTCATTTTCCACAACGTCTGCCTTCAGGGAACATTTGGGAGATCTCCATACATGACCCTGGAACACGACAGGTAGAGAGCCAAGGGAACATGGTAGAGTCTTTAAACAGTTCACTGTCCTAGACCAAGAGATCCTAAAAAGTACACCCCTTCACTATTCTAGACCATCAAGGATTCTGACGTTAACCCCTTCATTTCTCTAGACCACCAGGAGTCATAAAACAAACCCCTTCACTGTCTTTGACAGTGAAGATCCTAACAGTAACCCCCTTACTGCCCTAGACTACTAGTGATTCTGACATTAACCCTTTCACTACCCTAGACCACCATGGATTCTAACATTAAACCCTTCCACTGCCATAGACTACTTCACTGCCTATGAGTGCCAGAGATCCTGACAGTAACCCACCTTACTGCTCTTGACCACCAGTAATTCTAACATTATCTTGGCCATTATAAAACCTAGAATAGGTGTTCTGGTGTTATATAAAAGATTAGATTCTTAGCTTATTATTATGCCCAAGATATAACTGTTTGAAGTGCCCTTCTCCCCAGCTTCAGCTTCCCTCCATTATACATGAGCCTGCCAATCCAGTGAGATGCAGTCTACAGATTTCAGCAGACAAAAGAGGAACAAGGGGAAGAATAAAGAAATGCAGGATTTCACAAAAAGGAGACAAAATTTGTTAATAAAGTATATCACAACATTTATTAATGTCACAAATGCTGGCAAAAAATGTAAAGTTTTAGAAATTTTAAGTACACTTTAACGTTTGCTACAACTGTACACCCCATTGTATGGCTTAGTAAATATAGAGGGAGGGAGAGGTGTATCCCCATATAACATCTTTACATCAGAAGATTATTTTCGAGTATTCTATTAGAAAACAAAAGCTTCCTCCGGGTCCAGCAGTGATACCGGCAGACAATGCCATGTTGACACAGCGCTCTGAAGTTGCATTCTTTAGATACAGGAGTAGGGGAGAGGCCGACATTATGCAAAGTCGACATAATCTCCACCGATAGGAAACTTAAACTCTCTAAACACCACTACATACATACACTAGATCCCTGGGCTGGATGAAAGGCCTCTGCAAAAACAGGCTATTTTACTTTCAGAAAGTCATCCTTGTTTTCTTTGAGTCTCCAATTATGACAGAGAGAAAAAAAGTCTTTACAAAAACATATAGAGAGCAGTCATTGGGGATTACAATGTATCAATGGATGGATCTGCTCATGTCACAGCAACATCTACAGTGCAACAATACACTGTACTCTGTATCCTGTAATACTGCATGTAGATATGGATACATCAAATATCTGGACCAACAGGAAATCTCTATATCAGAGGACCTCAGAGCAAAACTCAGAATGGAGCCCTCTTCCAGATATACTATCTATCTATCTCTCTCTCTCTCTCTCTCTCTCTCTCGTATCTATCTATCTATCTATCTATCTATCTATCTATCTATAATCTATCTCTCTTCTCTCTCTCTCTCTCTCTCTCTCTCTCTCTCGTATCTATCTATCTATCTATCTATCTATCTATCTATCTATAATCTATCTCTCTCTCTCTCTCTCTCTCTCTCTCTCTCTCTCTCTCTCCGTATCTATCTATCTATCTATCTATCTATCTATCTATCTATAATCTATCTCTCTTTCTCTCTCTCTCTCTCTCTCTCCGTATCTATCTATCTATCTATCTATCTATCTATCTATCTATCTACTGTATCTATCCCTTAGTGTAATGTATGTGTGTGGTCAGGGGAATCCTTGGCCAGCCATACATTGCAATAGGAATGTAGTATTACATCTCAGCCTCTCATCAGATGGTAGCTATTCATTTAACATATGGAGTTGAGATAGGGAATTGGGGATCCCCCCTCTATGATTTCCATATACCCTCCCATGTGAAAACTCCTTGCAGCCCTGCCTCTGCCCCGTACCTACACGCAGCCCCCCCAGCCTTCTTTATTAGCCTACATACACACAAGAATCCACAGGCTGCAGTTCACATTTGCTTTTCTGTTAGGACTTTTGCATAGTATTCAAAGCATGTGAAAACTTCTATTATCTCCACCAGCCACAGCAAAATATCATTTCCCCAGTCAGCTCTGACAAAGAGAAATAATACTCATAAAAGAGCATTAAAATCATTACCCAAATATTACTATATGGAAGATCTACCCTTGGGCTTCTTCTAATACAGCTGCATCTCAATAAATTAGAATATCTTTGAAACGTTCCTTCATTTCAGTAATTCAGTAATACAATCCATAATCAGCATCTTCCATGATTGTGTGTCATACTGAACCAGACTGAGGGACCATTTAAAGGCTTAGGAAACCTTGGCAGGTGACAGTGAATTTACAATACTGAACTGAACTTACAATATTCTAAATTTCTTAGATTTTGGTTTTCATTACCTGTAATCCATAATCAACATTTACAGGAATAAAACACTTGAAATAGAACACACTTTGTGTAAAGAATCTAGAAACTATAGAAAGAAATGTTTCAAAGATATTCTAATTTATTGAGATGCCCCTGTTTATGGTAGGTCTATCTTGGGGCTTCTTCTACTATATGGTAGGTGGCTTAGCAAATTCTTAGCAAATTGCAGTGCAGTTGACTGTAATCGATTGTTCCCTGTTATCAGGTACATCGGGATTGGGGTTTTGTCTGGCCATATATTTCCTGATTTGCTGACCATTGAGCAGAGATGGATGGTCGGGGTCTACCCGAGAAGAAGCCTCTTTTACTTAGCAGCCTTTGCTTTGGCTAATAATGGGGGTTCCCAGCATAGGAGTCCCCATTATTGGGTACAAACACCTGGCCTAATAAGTTATATGAAAAAAGTTTTCTTGATGGGAAACCCCATTTCAGCCCTAAGGCTGAAACTTTCTTACTCCTTAAAGGGGATGGCCTTTTTAACATTGCCTTTTCAAGTGTGTGGTAAGTAAGCCACCTCTGCTTCCAGCTCTGTACACTGTGTATTGGCCATGCCAGAGAACTGCATAGTGTACAGAGCTGTCTGCTTCCTTCTCTGTACACTGTGTAGTAGCTATGCCAGAGAACTGCATAGTGTACGGAGCTGTCTGCTTCCTGCTCTGTACACTGTGTAGTAGCCATGCCAGAGAACTGCATAGTGTACGGAGCTGTCTGCTTCCTGCTCTGTACACTGTGTAGTAGCCATGCCAGAGCACTGCATAGTGTACGGAGCTGTCTGCTTCCTGCTCTGTACACTGTGTAGTAGCTATGCCAGGGTACTGCACAGTGTACGGAGCTGTCTGCTTCCTGCTCTGTACACTGTGTAGTAGCTATGCCAGGGTACTGCACAGTGTACGGAGCTGTCTGCTTCCTGCTCTGTACACTGTGTAGTAGCCATGCCAGGGTACTGCACAGTGTATGGAGCTGTCTGCTTCCTGCTCTGTACACTGTGTAGTAGCCATGCCAGAGCACTGCATAGTGTACGGAGCTGTCTGCTTCCTGCTCTGTACACTGTGTAGTAGCCATGCCAGAGAACTGCATAGTGTACGGAGCTGTCTGCTTCCTGCTCTGTACACTGTGTAGTAGCTATGCCAGGGTACTGCACAGTGTACGGAGCTGTCTGCTTCCTGCTCTGTACACTGTGTAGTAGCTATGCGCAGGGTACTGCACAGTGTACGGAGCTGTCTGCTTCCTGCTCTGTACACTGTGTAGTAGCCAAGCCAGGGTACTGCACAGTGTATGGAGCTGTCTGCTTCCTGCTCTGTACACTGTGTAGTAGCTATGCCAGGGTACTGCACAGTGTACGGAGCTGTCTGCTTCCTGCTCTGTACACTGTGTAGTAGCCAAGCCAGGGTACTGCACAGTGTATGGAGCTGGCTGCTTCCTGCTCTGTACACTGTGTAGTAGCTATGGCGCAGGGTACTGCACAGTGTACAGAGCGGGGTGTCTGCTTCCTGCTCTGTACACTGTGTAGTAGCCAAGCCAGGGTACTGCACAGTGTATGGAGCTGTCTGCTCCTCCTGCTCTGTACACTGTGTAGTAGCCATGCCAGGGTACTGCACAGTGTATGAAGCTGTCTGCTTCCTGCTCTGTACACTGTGTATTGGCCATGCCAGAGCACTGCATAGTGTACAGAGCTGTCGGCTCCCCGCCTCTGTACACTGTGTAGTAGCCATGCCAGGGTACTGCACAGTGTATGGAGCTGTCTGCTTCCTGCTCTGTACACTGTGTAGTAGCCATGCCAGGGTACTGCACAGTGTATGGAGCTGTCTGCTTCCTGCTCTGTACACTGTGTAGTAGCCATGCCAGGGTACTGCACAGTGTACGGAGCTGTCTGCTTCCTGCTCTGTACACTGTGTAGTAGCCATGCCAGGGCACTGCATAGTGTACAGAGCTGTCGGCTTCCTGCTCTGTACACTGTGTAGTAGCCATGCCAGGGTACTGCACAGTGTACGGAGCTTTCTGCTTCCTGCTCTGTACACTGTGTAGTAGCCATGCCAGGGTACTGCACAGTGTACGGAGCTGTCTGCTTCCTGCTCCATACACTGTATTGCAGCTCAGCTCCCATTCCAATGATAGCTCATAAGGGGGTACTTATTTTCTTACTCTGCACTCTGCAGTCCTTCTACTAACCACATAAAGAGCAGGACGGCCTGAAGTTTATGCGATTGTTCAGACATATGATCCAAATCCTGGTATTGAGCTGGAAGAAAGGAAACCATTAGGCAGATCCTTCATGTTGAATGCGGCTCCCGGTATCTCGGCAACATTACGACTTGAAAGTACGAGGACTTTTGGAAGATTACACGCCCTCTTTGTCAACGTGGCGCAGGTGGCCGGCCATAATACCTGAATAAATATCAGCAGTCACTTATGAAACTTTCTTTGTATCAACATTTGTTGGCTTTTATTGAGCAAACAGATTGATTTAGTAGAAGGAGAATGGAATGATTTAGGGGAGAGGGGCAGCGGGTAAGTGGCTGATAGCGTTATCTCGCCTACTGTTTTCATCATATTAATTCTATTATTTACCTCGGTTCGGGAGGCAGTCGACGCTGTGTCAACAGTCTGCATTGTGTGCTATGGACTGGATGGCAAGTGCTCACCACAATCTTGTAGATGTCACAATTTATTAATGATTCTCATGTCCGTAAGGTCCATATCAGACAGCTGTCATGGATGTAAAGCCAAAATCCCAATGGATCTGCCCTGAGCTTTGTGGCCATAATACAGAGGATAAAATGAAGCCAAGTTTCAGACATCTGAAACCAGGTTTGTGCACAGGAAAGTCAAGAACTAGAGCAGTGTCCTCCAGTCTGCAGCTCCTAGAGTTAGCTCATGCCCCACAGATTAGAGACCTCGGCTTACATGGACATATCAGTCACAATCCACTGGCCCACCTCTCCAGGTGTCCATCATCTTCTTTCTCATCTTCTTCCCTGCTTGTCTTCTTGACCACATCTTTTTGTCTGCAGCCGGTCTACCGTTCATGACCAATCTCTGCCTGACTTGACCTGTGCACTGTGTGACTATGATTTCTGCCTACTTCTTGGTACTGCAGCTTGGTGACGTGTGGCTTTCAACATGGCAGGCATTGCTAAGAAAGACTACTCTGGGGATAGTGACCTAAGGATTGCTCATGGGAAAGATAGTTCCCCTGGCTGGATCACCAGAATCCAGCGTATCAAACCAACCCTGCAGATAGGTTAGTGTCACCACAACTAGCATATCACCCCAGCCCTGCAGATAGATAGGTTAGTGTCACCAGAACCAGCATATCACCCCAGCCCTGCAGATAGATAGGTTAGTGTCACCAGAACCTGCATATCACCCCAGCACTGCAGATAGATAGGTTAGTGTCACCAGAACCAGCATATCACCCCAGCCCTGCAGATAGATAGGTTAGTGTCACCAGAACCAGCATATCACCCCAGCCCTGCAGATAGATAGGTTAGTGTCACCAGAACCAGCATATCACCCCAGCCCTGCAGATAGATAGGTTAGTGTCACCAGAGCCAGCATATCACCCCAGCCCTGCAGATAGATAGGTTAGTGTCACCAGAACCAGCATATCACCCCAGCCCTGCAGATAGATAGGTTAGTGTCACCAGAACCAGCATATCACCCCAGCCCAGCAGATAGGTTAGTGTCACCGGAATCAGTATATCACCCCAGCCCTGCAGATAGATAGGTTAGTGTCACCAGAATCAGCATATCACCCCAGCCCTGCAGATAGGTTAGTGTCACCGGAATCAGTATATCACCCCAGCCCTGCAGATAGATAGGTTAGTGTCACCAGACCCAGCATATCACCCCAGACCTGCAGATAGATAGGTTAGTGTCACCAGAACCAGCATATCACGCCAGCCCTGCAGATAGATAGGTTAGTGTCACCAGAACCAGCATATCACCCCAGACCTGCAGATAGATAGGTTAGTGTCACCAGAACCAGCATATCACCCCAGCCCTGCATATAGATAGGTTAGTGTCACCAGAACCAGCATATCACCCCAGCCCTGCGGATAGATAGGTTAGTGTCACCAGAACCAGCATATCACCCCAGCCCTGCAGATAGATAGGTTAGTGTCACCAGAGCCAGCATATCACCCCAGCCTTGCAGATATATAGGTTAGTGTCACCAGACCCCAGCATATCACCCCAGACCTGCAGATAGATAGGTTAGTGTCACCAGAACCAGCATATCACCCCAGCCCTGCAGATAGATAGGTTAGTGTCACCAGAACCAGCATATCACCCCAGCCCAGCAGATAGGTTAGTGTCACCGGAATCAGTATATCACCCCAGCCCTGCAGATAGATAGGTTAGTGTCACCAGAACCAGCATATCACCCCAGCCCTGCAGATAGGTTAGTGTCACCGGAATCAGTATATCACCCCAGCCCTGCAGATAGATAGGTTAGTGTCACCAGACCCAGCATATCACCCCAGACCTGCAGATAGATAGGTTAGTGTCACCAGAACCAGCATATCACGCCAGCCCTGCAGATAGATAGGTTAGTGTCACCAGAACCAGCATATCACCCCAGACCTGCAGATAGATAGGTTAGTGTCACCAGAACCAGCATATCACCCCAGCCCTGCATATAGATAGGTTAGTGTCACCAGAACCAGCATATCACCCCAGCCCTGCGGATAGATAGGTTAGTGTCACCAGAACCAGCATATCACCCCAGCCCTGCAGATAGATAGGTTAGTGTCACCAGAGCCAGCATATCACCCCAGCCCTGCAGATAGATAGGTTAGTGTCACCAGAACCAGCATATCACCCCAGCCCTGCAGATAGATAGGTTAGGGTCACCAGAACCAGCATATCACCCCAGCCCTGCAGATAGATAGGTTAGTGTCACCAGAACCAGCATATCACCCCAGCCCTTGGGCCAAGTTCTCACCCCTTGTTTTCCTTAGTTTTCCTTGGGAGGAGAATACTGTACAGTTTCTCATAACCTAATAGTGAAGGGGCAGAACTAGGTCCCCCTCTCTAAGACCCCCATACCACCCAAATGGTCTACCTCTATGAAGCCTAGATTTCAAATATTTTTCTAACATTCTATATTTTTGTGTAATGCGTCTGCATTAGAAAACAAACAAACTTTGCAAATAACTGAAAATATTCTATTTTTTATGTATACAGATCCAATGCAGATCTATGTGTCTCCATGGTAACAGACTACAAACAAACCCTTTGTAGTCTGATTCTGCAGTCATACTCCTTTGCATCTGTCCTCTTTTTATTACTAACCTATATAACGTACATTTAATAGGGGACAGGCAGGAGGGAGATGAAATATAAGTAATAAGTATATCTTCACCAAAGCAAGAAAAGAAAAAAAAAATTGCATTTCTTCACATAATAAAGCGAGTATCAATTTCCCATACAATCTGCCCTTTGATTTTCAGACTGTTTTTGTTCCGTGTATCCAGTCACATCCTCCTCAGCTGGACTGAGAAAACATTTATTCACGGAATAAACTCTGCAGACGCCCAGGGGAGTCAGGGAACGGATTTACAGGAACACGACTAAATCATGCTTGGAGTAAAGCCCCTGAGTTAGGAAGACCTGACATGAAGAGGATTCAGGCCGGGATCAGATGACATATGGCTGCACTTATGATATTATGTACAGCTGGGTTCAAACAGCAGAAGAACCAATACAGAGGAAAAAAAAGCAGTGACAACTTGTACTCATAAATGAGGCATGTCGTATAGATGTAGCAGAGCTGAGTATGCAAGTTACAAAATCACAGCTCATAAAAATATGACCATACCACCCCTGTAGGACTGTAGACCCCAAAGAACTTAATAACAACTTCAGTTGTAGCCTACTAGGGTATTAATGTTGATGCCCAAAATGGAGAAATCTTCATAAATAAGACTTTAGGAAGAGGACAAAGGAAAAACTGCAGCAAAAGTGGACTTTTTACAGTTTTTACCCAGTTTCCAAATGAAATTCTGGGGCAAAAACTGGACCCCAGACCAGATAGCTAAATTGATGTGGACCACAGACTAGACCCCAAAATTATCAGATGCTAGACCAGACCCCGAAATGTATTCATGACACAGACCTCAAAATGACTAGACTCAAAACCAGACCCCTAAATTACCAAAACTCAAGTCCAGACCCCTAAATTACCGGTCTCCAGACTAGACCCCTATATAACCAGACTCCAGACCAGACCCCTATATAACCAAACTCCAGACCAGACCCCTAAATTGCCAGACTGTAGACCATACCCCTAAATTGCCAGACTAGACCATACCCCTAAATTACCAAACTCCAGTTCAGACCCTTAAATTACCAGACTCCAGCCCAGGCCCCTATATAACCAGACTCCAAACCAGACCCCTAAATTGCCAGACTGTAGACCAGACCCCTATATAACCAGACTCCAAACCAGACCCCTAAATTCATCAGATCCCACTCTAGAACCCTTATATATCAAAATGTTGTAATCCTGGTCAGTGGTAAGACATGTTGTTGTGGCCCCTATGACAGCTATGAGGTTAGGTGCGCTGATGATAGTTAATAGGTCTTTGGGGTAGTTTGAGTTTTTAAAAAACATTCTGCTTTATCTTCAGAGACAATACCAATCCCCTCCATGGGCTACATCTGGTCTGGTACTTCAGTCCTATCTTCATAAATGAGACTGGACTGTATTACCAATCCTAGGCCATTGACAAGGGGGGCGCTGTTGTGCAGGAGAAAAAGCAGAACCTTATTTTGTAATCTCTTACAAGCTTGGAGAACACTCTTTACTGGTGGACAGGCAGTGCTCACTGACACATCCTTTGACCCTAGTTACATCCTTTGCTGGAACACATTTCAGTTCTCAGGGAAATCATTTATTTTATTCCAGAAATCTGATTTCTTTTATAAGTATTGGCCAAATTTCGAGACATCCGAGACATCATGGATTCATTTGCCCCCCATTATCCACGTTAGCACACGTCTTCACATTAGTAATAATTCCTCAGGGTATTGCAGCATCCGGCTGCGTCACTTGTGCCCCTCATGCCAGGGCGATTGTGAAATACTAAATGAATAAAACAGCCCTTAGACTATCCCTGCTCCTCTGTAACCTCACCCTGTGCACAACTCACCCTAAATGATGCAGAATCTTCTCTGGGATAAAACTCCATTGGCTTCAGTGTGTTATTGGGAAAGCTAGGTGACAACCATATGGCCACCTTTTATCTGTCATTCAGCTTTCCCAGGTTCCTGACACATTTCCTTAGCTATTTAGGGGCTCCCTTGTTCCTCCTCACCTGTAAAAGTATTGCTAATAATAGGTTTGTGACAATACAGGAATAAGACATACAGTGATACAGACACACAAGAATAAGGTACACAGTGATGTCACAAGTAGTATAATGTTGTACCGTATTAGCCATAGAAAGTAGTGGAAGAGTGAAGAAATCAGGCGATACCTTTTAGAGGCTAACTGAGTATATCTGATGGTAAGCTTTCGGAAGTACTAGCTCCCTTCATCAGACATGGTGTTATACAAGAAACTGAAAATTCACAGACTTTTTATACACAAAAGACATGGACCTTCAAAGGAGCTTAGACTCTTTAAAAATAACAAAATGCAATCTAAGTAGAGAAGTTATTTATAACCGGTCAAAAAATAAACAATCTGGAAACTTGTGGGGCGTGATGGAGGGATCAGTAATTCTTGCTGTTATTTGTTTGCTATGAGGTGGTGATTTGTGTCCCTCACAGTTCATATATAGTGTGACATGAAGCTGGCATGAATATTGAGTTCAGTTCATGGTTCATACATAGTGTGACATGAAGCTGGCATGAACATTAAGTTCAAATTGCAGAGTTTGAAATTTTAGCATTAACTTGTATTCCCATTCCTTTCTCTCCCTCTGTGTCTTAAAATGTCCCATTAAAACCACAACCCGCAAATCTTCAATAGAGTGGTTTTCTCCGGAGAAATGCGCGGCCACTGGGAGATCGGTTCTGCTGTTATTAATATTGGATCTGTGTGAGTTCATGCGCTGACTAAGTCTCTGCCCTGTTTCCCCCACATAGAGGCCTGTGGTGGGACATTGCACACACATTATGAGGTACACCACATTGGAAGACCTGCAGGAAAATGTCCCCCTAATTCTGTGCACCTGTTGTGACTGTGGGACAGGTACACTGTCAGTGGTGTGGATGTGCCTGCAGGTCTTGCATCTGTTTTGTAGGCAAGGTGAGGTGCCATTTTCAGTTGGGGCCTTCAGGGCACTCCGGACAATAATACGCTTCAGGTTTGGTGATTGCCGAAAGGAAAGGAGAGGGGGGACTGGAAATATGTCCTTGAGTCTGTTGTCCCTATGTAGCACAGGTTGGAGCTCCTTGGCAATCCTTCGTAGTATCTCCAGCTGTGGGTTGTAGGTGACAACTAGGGGCACTCGGGCATCTTTCTGGGTCTCTCTATATGTGAGCAGACTGTCTCTGTTAATGGCTGCCGCTTTGTTCAATTGGTTGTCTGTTACTTTTGGTTTGTATCCCAATCTGAGAAATTTCATCCTCAGATCCAGGAGGTGCTTGTCCAGGTCTGTTTTGTCGGAGCAAATACGATTGTATGGTATAGCCTGGCTGTAGATTATAGATTGTCTTGTGTGCTTGGGGTGGAAGCTGTCGTTTCTCAGGTAGGCCGTTCTGTCTGTGGGTTTGTGGTATATTGATGTGAGTAGCCGGTAGTCTTTGATGTATATTGTGGTATCCAGAAAGTGGATTTCACTCCCTGAATAGCTAAGTTTAAGGTTGATGATCGGGTGAAAGTCATTGAAGTCATTATGGAAATGAATTAGGGCCTCCTCACCTGCAGTCCAGATGACAAGGCTAACATCGATATAATGAAGGTAAATCATAGGTTTGGTGACGCATGTTGATAAATATGTTCCTTCCATTTCTGCCATAAAGAGATTTGCATATTGGGGTGCACATCTGGTCCCCATTGAAGTTCCCATTCGCTGTAGATATAGATCCTCTCCAAAGGTAAAATGGTTGTGGCTAAGGATGAATTGTATGAGCTGTGTTACTGGTTCTGTTGGGAGGTTTTGTTTTGCCAAGTGTACCCGACATGCTGCAACTCCATCCTTGTGGGGAATGTTGGTATACAGGGATTCCACATCCATGGTGGCCAAAATGGTATCCTCAGGTAGTGGGCCCAGAGCATTCAGTTTCTTAAGAAGGTCAGTGGTGTCCTGGATGTAGCTTGGAGTATCCCTGACAAGGGGTTTTAGGAGATTTTCCACCTAACCCGAGATGTTTTCTGTCAGTGTTCCAATGCCAGAAATGATAGGCCTCCCAGGGTTGCCATCTTTGTGTATCTTTGGGAGCATATAGAAGCAGCCCGGCCTGGGATCTTGGGGGATAAGTCCTTTTACCTGCTTCTGGACCTGGATTGGAAACTTCTTGATCATACTCTTTAGTTCTTTCATATAGGCTTCTGTGAGATCACTTCCAAGTTTGGAGTAATGGATGGGATTTGACAGTTGCCTGTTTGCTTCCTGGATATAGTCTGAGGTGTTCATTATGACTATTGCGCCCCCTTTGTCAGCCGGTTTTATTATAATATCCTGATTTTCTTTCAAGTGAATCAATAGCCTTCTGTTCCTGCAGGGTTAGGTTATGCGCCTGTTTCTTTTGTTTCTCCAGGATTTCTGATTTTACTTTGCTTCTGAAACAGTCAATATTTATTCAGTGCATCGGTAGGTCCAGGATGTGGGGTCCAGGTAGATTTTTTGGTAGGATTGATGTCACAATACAGGGATAATAAACAGTGATGTCACAGTACAGGGATAATAAACAGTGATGTCACAGTACAGATAATAAACACAGTGATGTCACAGTACAGGGATAATACACACAGTGATGCCACAGTACAGGGATAATACACACAGTGATGTCACAGTACAGGGATAATAAACAGTGATGTCACAGTACAGGGATAATACAGACAGTGATTTCACAGTACAGGGATAATACACACAGTGATGTCACAGTACAGGGATAATACACACAGTAATGTCACAGTACAGGGATAATACACACAGTGATATCACATTACACGGATAATACACACAGTGATGTCACAGTACAGGGATAATATACACAGTGATGTCACAGTACAGGGATAATATACTCAGTGATGTCACAGTACAGGGATAATAAACACAATCTATTCTGGGGGACTTGGGCATCCCTACTTTCACTACTATCTCTTGGAGTTATCTTCCTTTCATTATATTCCAAATAACTTTCATCTTCTCAATGGAGAACAGAAGCGACAACTGCTCTGAGCACATTTAATAATAATAATAATAATAATAATAATAGTCCTTTAATAGTCCCACAGTGGGGAAATTCAGTGTGTTACAGCAGCAAAGATAAGATAAGATAAGCAGATACAAATACAAATACAACATGTAAAGGAATGTTCCAAGGTGAGAGGCATTACATTAATAGCAGACAGACAGATAGGGCGTAGCAGAGGGGGGGGGGGATATAACAGGCAGAGAGATATTTCAGTTCTCTGTATGTAATGATCTCCGCTTAGGTCGGTGTTGGTTGTACAGCCTAACCGCGGTGGGGAGGAAAGACTTCCGATAGCGCTCCTTCTCACACCTAGGGTTCTGGGTTAGACCAGCAGTTGTCATTATCCCAGTCCCTTCTCTGATGTCTTTAGTACAGAGCAGGTTTCGTACTGCACAGTCAGGGCCACCTAACAGTTTAGATCTTGCAGTGGGAAGTACAGCAATATATGCAGAAGAGGGACCATAGCATAGATCAGACTGGATCCCACATAATGATCCACTTAGTAGGCCACATTAAAGGAATCTTCTTATATTACTGTTTGCCGGTGTCTACACTATATTACGCAGCAGCATTTGTCTTGCTCCAGCTCTAGGTGCACTGTATATACTGTATTCTGAAATCTCTATTTGTACACTGTTATCTGCCTGCAGGGTCTGTACATTGTGTCTGGTGATGGCAGCACCCATGGTGTCTACATAGCCGTCTGTGTCAGTCCGACCACAGGAATGTGCAACATTGACTCAACAATGGAGGACTGACTCCTTCTCCATGTATGATCAGTCAGATGCTTTTACTTTCTAGGACAGACATGTAAATCCTTCTTGGATTAATAGTCTAATAACTGAATAAAAAAAACAGTGGAGATTTAATACATGATAAGCGCAGCGTAACAAGGAAAATCTCCACTATGTTATGTAGATAGCACAGTGATGTCACAGTACACAGCCAGTCTACCCAGTGAGTGTAATAATGTACACAGTGATGTCTCAGAACAGGCATAATGCCCACAGTGACGTCACAGTACAGAGATAATAAACACAGTTATGTTACAGTACAGAGATAATACACACAGTGATGTCAAAGTACAGAGATAATAAACACAGTGATGTCACAGTACAGAGATAATCCACACAGTGATGTCACAGTACAGGGATAATCCACACAGTGATGTCACAGTACAGGGATAATACACACAGTGATGTCACAGTACAGAGATAATACACACAGTGATGTCACAGTACAGGGATAATACACACAGTGATGTCACAGTACAGAGATAATACACACAGTGGTGTCACAGTACAGGGATAATAAACAGTGATGTCACAGTACAGGGATAATATACACAGTGATGTCACAGTACAGGGATAATACACACAGTGATGTCACAGTACAGGGATAATACACACAGTGATGTCACAGTACAGGGATAATAAACAGTGATGTCACAGTAAAAGGATAATACACACAGTGATGCCACAGTACAGGGATAATAAATACAGTTATGTTACACTACAGAGATAATACACACAGTGATGTCACAGTACAGGGGTAATACACAGAGTGATGTCATGGTACAGGAATAATGCATGCAGTGATGTCACAGTGTATATACATTGCTGTATATAACTTGACCCCCTTAGTGGTGGGGCCCTATATCTGTTTTGCCCCGGTAGTTTCGACCCATGGTTTCCATCTAAAAAAGCTTGGCTATTTCTGTAACTTCTATAGACTGCAACGGAGAGATCGGAGAGAACAGATTGCTTGTACTGACTCTACAAATAGGGATCACAGAACCCACATTCTCTAAATAGGTCAGGGGTCCAGAACCACGACCCCATGTACCAAGACGTTATACTCTGTGATATGCTATAATAGCCATGTCTAGCACCTGTACTCATGTCTAGTACTTGTACCTATGATTAGTTCCTGTTTTGGAAAAGTAATACTAAAACTGCAGAGCTAATACTAAAATGTACCTACCAGGACCTTATACTGTAAGAATGATGTCACCAAAAGTCCTGCAGACTTCACTGACTGTTGCTGATATACACTGGGTAAGGTAATGGGAGCATGGTGAATTGACTGTGAGAGAAGGGGGAATTATGGGCAATAACTGAGGAAGGGGGCTATAGGGAGCAAATTGTGTGAGAGGCAGAGATAGCATTTTGCCATAAGAACAGGGGGGGTGGGACTTTGATGAATCTGAGGTCACTTGGGAGTTCTCTGTAGTATCTGCAGGCAGCAAAGAGAGACCTCCTGGTTGTACAGCAATACATGCTAGATAAAAGAGGTCACACTATGATAATGTAGGGAACTGCCATTTCTACTAGTATATAATGTATCTGGCTTCTTTGCCCCTGCAGTTTGGCTTCAGAGACCCCAGGCATTTAGTGCAAGTTTTGTTTTGTAAATACAGTGAGTCAGACACATGTGAGGCAGAGCTGCTGGGGGGAGAGAGGTGAGCAGAGCTGCGGAGACAGACATGTTATGTCTGGGGGAGTCTAAGAGCCACTTGTTCCTCTTTACTTCACAGTATATAGTTAGGTATGTGTTACCCCCTATATACTCACAGGACCTAGCTAGTAACCGTAGTTAGGGATCAATATATATATAGTTCAGGGCAGTGATAGGTTAGGCTTCCGACGGCCAACTAGCTAGTTAGAGGCCCGGTGGCACTAGTAGTTTAGCTGGCAGGTTAAGGACTCAGTGTTAGGGTAGTCAGGCCTGCATCTACTGCCGTCACCGTCGCCCTGTTTGCTGCCTGTGAAGAATCTCACCATCATCATCATCATCTCCTGATCGGCTGTCTGTCATCTCCTGGAAGAATCCGAGGATCCACAGTCATCCACAGGGGCCCCTGCATCTCTTCTGTTGCCTGGAGGTATTGTGCACTGGACTCTTGCTATATATCTATATATATACCCGGGTATATAACCTAAGACGGTTGAGGACTTGCTGGTTGTTGTAGTACTGCTGTGTTCTGAGTATATTTTATGTATGTATTATTACCCTGTTGATTCTTATAAAGCTACTGTTATAACCTTATGTGGTATCTGTGTGTATTCTTCAGACTGTGAGATTAGTACAGTGATCCTTGTTAAGGCTACTAACTGTACCTCATGGGTAAGTCCCAGGAAGAGATTCTCCCTGTAATACAGAGGCTCTATCCTGGGTGGAGGCACTGATATATTTCATATATGTTCCCACTCTTCCCTTCAGAGAAGGCTTCAGGTCCCATTATACACACAGGTCAGCGCCAGAGTCTGTTGCGGGAGGGATAATACTCATACCCCCCCCCCCCAAATAGGGCTACATTTGGAGGCACTGCTGAGATTTAGAAGTGGGAATAGTCATTGATATGGAGAAGCGATATAGCTCAGAGGGGAACCTCCCACTAGCTACTACATGGGATTACCGACCTCCTGTTCCTCCCCTGCTTCAGGTAAAGGAAGAACCCCGCTCAGCCAGTTACCCCCCTAGTATGGCCGTCGCTAGCAGTTCCTCTAGTGACAGTGCTATTAGCACTTTAGCCAGGCTGACTGAAATGTTAGCTCAGGGCCTGCAGGCCACTCACTACAAAAAACTAAAAGTATTCTCTGGTAATGTCCCAGTACCACAAGGGGAGGAAAACTTTGAGATATGGAAAGAACATACTCTCCAATGCCTGAAGGAATGGTCTTGCTCTGAAGAAGGCAAGCGGCAGCGTATCAGTGAAAGTTTGCGGTCTCCTGCTGCAGAATTGATCCGCTTGTACAGAGACTCTCATGAAGGAGTGAGTGCATTGGACTATATACAAGTACTGTCTGATCACTTTGAACCATACTATGACCTTGCCCAGATGGTTGCTGATTACCGAATGGTTCGTCAAAAAGAAGGGGAAAATGTCTCTACTTTTATTAACCGTTTACAGCTACTTCTTTCACGTCTGGTGTACCACGCAGCTATATCTACTTCAGAGGTAGACGCTATGAGAACCAGTCAGTTGGTGAGAGGGTTACAACCTCATCATCCTCTTGCTCAAGTACTCAAGGTCTTACTATCTGATAGAGTCCTTCCATTTCCTGACTTAATGAAGTTAGTGAAGAAACAAGAAGCTGACATTAGTTTTAGTACCCCTAAGAAAGCGAAAAGCATCTCTAAAGAAGATGTTGTTCCTAATTCAAACAAGGACAAACCAGCGGAGCGGTCAGAACTTAGACAGTCCGCCACTCCACCCACTGCCACTCAATGGAGGAAGGATGCTAGAACCTGTTATAAATGTGGTCAGACAGGCCATACTGCCAGACAGGACCGTGAGGGATTGAGACACAGTGCTGTCTTCTCTATTCAGAATCAAAGACACCGAAGGAAGGCGGGCCGAGTAAATACCAGAGGCGCTATCGCGGGCTCCAGGTCCGTTGTCAAAGTCACTGTCAATGGTCATGCCGCTCCTGCCCTGTTTGATACAGGATCTCAAGTGACCCTGATTTATCGCTCGTTCTACCAAAAGTATCTGAGGGATATACCTCTTCAGTCTACAGGACAAATGAAATTGTGGGGGCTTAATTCAGGATCATATCCTGTAGATGGCAGCCTACAAGTAGTTATAGCTGTCCCTGAATTAGAAGATCAGAGTGTCGCTCCCATGAAGATTACGGCTCTTGTCTGTCCTGATACAGGGGATTCTTGTGCAGCTCCTGTGATACTTGGCACTAATTGTCCCGCAGTGCATTATGCTTTTCAGAAGTTTCTTGGAAGAGATTGGAACCCTGCAGCTCAGCCGGTGAATATATCTTCTGATCTTAGAGAACTCTGTGATGCCCTGTCTACTGGCTATCGACATGGAATGGTATATCATATCGGTGAGAGAACCGTGGAAGTTCCTGCCGGCGGGGAGAGAGTTCTGAGAGTAGCCTCCAGCATTGCTCCCGATTTGCTTGAAGGGGGGAGTTATGTCCTTATGGAAACCCCTGAAGAAATGATTAACCAGAATGGCTGGATGGTGATCCCAGAGAGAAAGGACTGGAGAAATAAAGTGGAGTTATCTACCTGTGTGACAGTGAGGAACTGTTCACCGCATCCGATTGTAATTGGACCATACCAGAATGTGGCCCACTGCTACCCTGTGCTTGGAGTAAATCCATACGCTGAAGTGTGCAGGATTCAAATCCGAGATGCAATCCCTAATCTCAATCTTGACTTGAGTGATCCACATTTACCAGAGGCCTGGAATCAGCGACTGACACAGAAGTTGTCTGAATTATCGGAAGTGTTCTCCATGGATGATATGGATGTAGGTTGTGCTAAAAGTGCTCAACACACTTTCCGATTGACCGATTCTACTCCCTTCCGGGAGCGACCACGGAGAGTTGCTCCAAAGGATGTTGATGAGTTAAGACAGACTCTACAGCAAATGAAAGGTCAGGGGATCATTGTGGACAGTAAGAGCCCCTATGCCTCACCTATTGTGGTGGTAAGAAAAAAAATCTGGAGCAATTCGCCTATGTGTGGATTACAGAACTCTGAACCGGAGAACCTTACCTGATCAGTATACACTGCCGAGAATTGAAGAAGCTCTGGAAGCTCTGAATGGAAACTGTTGGTTCACAGTGCTGGACCTAAGATCGGGATACTATCAAGTCCCAATGGCATCTGAGGATCAGGAAAAGACAGCCTTCATATGCCCCTTGGGTTTCTTTCAGTTCACTCGTATGCCGCAAGGTACAAAAGGTGCGCCAGCAACGTTCCAAAGGTTGATGGAAAGAGTGTTAGGTGATTTAGTGCCCCGGGAATGCCTTGTATATCTTGATGACATTATTGTGTTTGGAAAGACGCTGGAAGAACATGAAGAACGACTCATGAGAGTACTCCATCGCTTAAAAGAAGAGGGGCTGAAGTTGTCGGCTGACAAATGCAAATTTTGTAGATCTTCGGTCACTTATGTAGGTCATATTGTTTCTGCTGAAGGAGTTGCTACCGATCCTGGTAAGATTGAAGCTGTGGTGAATTGGCCCCGACCGCAAAATATTACGGAGTTGCAATCTTTCTTGGGGTTTTGTGGATTCTATCGACGATTTGTGGAAGGATATTCAAAAATTGCTCGAGCCCTCCTCGACCTGTTGAAGAGTGATGCAGGAGATCCGGGAAAGAAGAAAGGGTCTTCCAAAAGCCTTTTTGGCGATAGGTGGACTGCGGATTGTGAAGAAGCATTTAAGTTGTTGAAGAAGAAATTGACAGAAGCTCCCGTTCTGGCTTATGCTGATGCACAGAAGCCATATGTGCTACATGTAGATGCCAGCTTTGAAGGATTAGGTGGCGTGCTGCACCAAGAATACCCGGCCGGGTTACGGCCCATAGCTTTCATAAGTCGAAGTCTTTCTCCCAGCGAGAAAAATTATCCAGTACATAAATTGGAGTTTTTGGCGCTCAAGTGGGCCATTGTTGATAAATTACATGACTATTTATACGGAGCCACGTTTGAAGTAAGAACAGACAACAATCCACTGACATACGTTTTGTCAACCGCTAAACTCGATGCTACAGGACATCGCTGGTTGGCAGCTTTATCCAACTACCAATTCACACTCAAGTATAAATCGGGGCCTAAGAACATTGGGGCAGATGCTCTATCAAGACGGCCTGGATTACCTAGTCCGGAAGTAGTGGATGAATGGGAAGAAGTGCCAAGTCCTGGAGTAGGAGCTTTGTGTGCCATGGCTGCTGTAGTTGAAGACCGAGTAGCCTTTTCTGAAACTCGGCTTATTGACTCTATTGGGGGAGGTCCCGAAGCTGTACCAGACATGTTTGCCTACCCTGCCGCTTTAGGATCCTTTGAGAGTTGTTCTATATCTTCAAAGCGAATGATCTGGAGTCAAAAGAATGATCCTTTAATTGGACCTCTTTATCAAGCAGTGAGTTCTCAAGACAGAGAAATGTTAAAGACATCCCTACCCTCTGAATGCAGTCAACTTCTACGAGATTGGGAGAAGTTTGAAATAGACAATGGCCTACTTTATCGTGTGGTGCTGTATCATGATCACCCTGGAAGGCGCCAACTAGTTATTCCAAGCTGCTTTCAGAAGATGATTTTCCGAAGTCTGCATGATTATCATGGTCATTTGGGACCTGAGAAGACTTATGACCTAATACAAGACCGATTCTACTGGCCCAAAATGAGAGATACCGTGACTCGTCTGTGTAGGTGCTGTCGCAGATGTTTGCAGAGGAAGACTGTCCCGGTTCGAGCGGCCTTCATGGGACACTTGAAGAGTTCGGGCCCCATGGATCTTGTCTGCATAGACTTCCTTTGTATTGACAACGACTCCAGAGGATTTGGAAATGTATTGGTGGTGACTGATCACTTCACACGATATGCTCAAGCCTTTCCGACTAAGGATCAAAAAGCAGTCACTGTTGCAAGAGTGCTTTGGGAAAAGTATTTTATCCATTATGGCTTACCACACCGGTTGCATTCTGATCAAGGCCGGGATTTTGAGAGTAACCTGATCAAAGAATTACTTCAGTTGTTGAACAGCCGCAAAAGTCGGACGACGCCTTACCATCCAGAGGGAGATGCCCTTCCTGAAAGATTTAACAGGACTTTACTTGATATGCTTGGTACCTTACGAATTGAGGATAAGCGATCCTGGAGTCGAAAAGTGGAGGCTATGGTGCATGCCTATAATAGTACAAGGCACGAGAGCACAGGATATTCACCATACTTTCTGATGTTTGGAAGAGAGCCTAGGCTACCTATTGACATCTTGTTGGGAGTCTCTACCGATGGTATCAGTCATCGAGATCATTACCGATACGTGGCACGTTTGAAAGAAACGCTTAAGAGTGCTTATCAGCTGGCTGAGGAAAATGCGGCCAAAGTGAATGAAGGAAATAAAATGAGATTTGATCTTCGAGTAAGATACCGAGAATTGAACCCTGGGGACCATGTTCTGCTACGGAATTTGGGAGCATCTGCAAAACATAAGCTGGCTGATCGATGGCGGAGTGAACTCTTTACAGTGGTAGATCGGTTGCCTGGAATACCAGTCTACAAGATAAAAGGACGGGACGGGAGGATCAGGACTTGGCATAGAAATCATTTGTTGCCTGTACCTCAGATTGATGGTATGGATATCTCCAATGATGGCTCGGCCTGCGATTCTCCACAGTCCTTAGCCGATATTCCACCTGACCTTCCTGAAACTCCTGAGAGTGATTGGACTGTGGCTCCTGAAGTTCCTAGATCACCAGTATCTTCTCCTTCAGGGAGACCTATGAACCCTCAAACTCCAGAATTCGTACCTAGATCTGTGTCTACAGATGAGCAGGGATCTAGCTCTCCTACGCCACCAGCACCATCCCCTCCCATGGCAGACAACCCTAGTTTAGGGCCTGGACATGCTAGTTTACCTCAGAGAGAGGTACGGAGAGGAGAGAGAATTAGACACCCTCCACCTATGCTGACATATGATAGTTTGGGGGACCCCAGATTTACTACTCAGCCTCATTTATACCATGCTTGGGTGGGTGCAGTGTCCACTTTGGTCAATATGTTACCAATTTTCGCTCCTGCTGGCATGTATACCTATTAACCTGTTGTGACTCTGTAAATGCAAAAGCAACCATATTGATTCATTGGTAATGTTGACTGTATACTATGACTTTGTATGTCTTTGACGTGACGTAAAGATTTCACCAGAGGGAGAGTGTAGGGAACTGCCATTTCTACTAGTATATAATGTATCTGGCTTCTTTGCCCCTGCAGTTTGGCTTCAGAGACCCCAGGCATTTAGTGCAAGTTTTGTTTTGTAAATACAGTGAGTCAGACACATGTGAGGCAGAGCTGCTGGGGGAGAGAGAGGTGAGCAGAGCCTCGGAGACAGACATGTTATGTCTGGGGGAGTCTAAGAGCCACTTGTTCCTCTTTACTTCACAGTATATAGTTAGGTATGTGTTACCCCCTATATACTCACAGGACCTAGCTAGTAACCGTAGTTAGGGATCAATATATATATAGTTCAGGGCAGTGATAGGTTAGGCTTCCGACGGCCAACTAGCTAGTTAGAGGCCCGGTGGCACTAGTAGTTTAGCTGGCAGGTTAAGGACTCAGTGTTAGGGTAGTCAGGCCTGCATCTACTGCCGTCACCGTCGCCCAGTTTGCTGCCTGTGAAGAATCTCACCATCATCATCATCATCTCCTGATCGGCTGTCTGTCATCTCCTGGAAGAATCCGAGGATCCACAGTCATCCACAGGGGCCCTGCATCTCTTCTGTTGCCTGGAGGTATTGTGCACTGGACTCTTGCTATATATCTATATATATACCCGGGTATATAACCTAAGACGGTTGAGGACTTGCTGGTTGTTGTAGTACTGCTGTGTTCTGAGTATATTTTATGTATGTATTATTACCCTGTTGATTCTTATAAAGCTACTGTTATAACCTTATGTGGTATCTGTGTGTATTCTTCAGACTGTGAGATTAGTACAGTGATCCTTGTTAAGGCTACTAACTGTACTTCATGGGTAAGTCCCAGGAAGAGATCCTCCCTGTAATACAGAGGCTCTATCCTGGGTGGAGGCACTGATATATTTCATATATGTTCCCACTCTTCCCTTCAGAGAAGGCTTCAGGTCCCATTATACACACAGGTCAGCGCCAGAGTCTGTTGCGGGAGGGATAATACTCATACCCCCCCCCCCCCCCAAATAGGGCTACAATAATATGACTTTTTAAAAAAGGTGAAAGCAGCATAGAGGATAAATCCCTGATCCATGGGCATCTGACCACTAAGAACCCCATCAATCCTGAGAACGGTGGGTGTTTTCCCCAGTTGCGCATTCAACCTGACAACATGATCTGAATATAGGCATGTTCCTTCCTGGACAATGCTCCCATTCTCCAGTGCGCAATGGGAGGAAAACACTCCCATTCTTAGTATTGATGGGGGTCTCAATGGTCAGACCCCACGAACAGGTATTCATCCCCTATCCTACTTTTCATGGCATAATTCATTTGACCACAGAGTACAAATAATGACAGCCATCCATGTGATATTAGGTCCTAGAGATATCCTATGAGATAGTAAAACCTCCTTAAAGGGGTTTCCCAGGACTAGGATTTATTATTCATCTGAACTTTGGACAAGAGCTGTGACCCCTACCCTGGTTACTAAGCACAGTGCCATACATTGTACAGTGGTTGTGCTTGGTATTACAGTTCAGCCCAAAGGCCTCTCTACAACATAAGAAGACACCAGTATTATAAATAGCACATGGTAATTTGGGCCCCTTTACAGATTTTGTATTAGAGCCCAGTAACTTCAAGTTACACCTCTGTTAGTGACCCTTGCTTATCATGTGCAGTCAGTGTTATACTGGTTTTGCTGGCCGTTGTGTTTATGCACTTTGTTGCCTTTCAGTAGTGCAATGTCATCATTTCTGTCGTTTGTGCAGATGCAAAGTGTAAGGCAGAACTGTTGTGGTTTCTAGGTGTTGTACCACAGGAAGAGTTGTTTTGGCATGTCCTATGGTATGACCCTGAACTGGCTGTGGTGTGATGATAGGCTTACAGTGGGGCGCCAACTCTCTATATGTAGGGGACCCTTTGTGTCTTTTCAAGAGTCGAGTAGAACCCATTCTGTGGTCTGGTCCACGTCTTCCCAGAAATCAGCTAATGTGTTATGAAGAGCTGGAGGCCTAGTCCGTGAGTATGGGAGGCCAAGTCCATGAGTGTGGGAGGCCTAGTCTCAAGTGTGGGAGGCCAAGTCCATGAGTGTGGGAGGCCTAGTCTGTAAGTGTGGGAGGCCTAGTCCGTGAGTTCGGGAGGCCTAGTCTGTAAGTGTGGGAGGCCTAGTCCATGAGTGTGGGAGGCCTAGTCTGTAAGTGTGGGAGGCCTAGTCCATGAGTGTGGGAGGCCTAGTCTGTAAGTGTGGGAGGCCTAGTCCGTGAGTGCGGGAGGCCTAGTCCGTGAGTTCGGGAGGCCTAGTCCATACGTGCAAAATGCCTAGTCTGTGAGTGTGGGAGGCCTAGTCTGTAAGTGTGGGAGGCCTAGTCCATGAGTGAGGGAGACCTAGTCCATGAGTGCAAAATGCCTAGATCGTGAGTGTGGAAGGCCAAGTCTGTGAGTGTGGAAGGCCTAGTCCTTGAGTATGGGAGGCCAAGTCCATGAGTGTGGGAGGCCTAGTCTGGAAGTGCGGGAGGCCTAGTCTGTAAGTGCAGGAGGCCTAGTCTGTAAATGCAGGAGGCCTAGTCTGTAATTGAGAGAGTCCTATTCCTTGAGTGCGGGAGGCCTAGTCCATGAGTGCAGGATGCCTAGTCCGTGAGTGTGGAAGGCCAAGTCCGTGAGTGTGGGAGGCCTAGTCTGTAAATGAGAGAGGTCTATTCCTTGAGTGCGGGATGCCTAATCCGTGAGTGTGGAAGGCCAAGTCTGTGAGTGTGGGAAGCCTAGTCTGTGAGTGCAGGAGTGACATCTATCTGTTGGGGTGACTAAGGTGCCTGTGAAGTGTTCTGTAATGTGTTTTATGCAAAACCTTATTTTGTATCTCTACAATCAAGATCGGTAAAGTTTCCGTTATGGGTTATGAGCGTCTGGTGGGTCTACACTACATCACCACCAGTTCTGTGTGAGGGTACGGGCAGCAGGATTGCAGCTGCTATATATACAGTGTATATATATATATATATATATATTACGCTGTCTCTTTTAGGGCTCTTCATTTTGCTCCAATCTTAATTCTTCTAAAAATGTCCACAAAACCAGCCTACATGTCCTTTTGGACCTAGTTTTTATACCTTTCAGTGGAATTCACGGCTGTGAGAATCTGGTCCTTTAGGCCGCTCATGTATAACTACAGGGTATAACCTCCATTGTCTATTACTGTGTATCTGATTTCCTCCTATTTATGTACACTTTCTTCTGCAGATCTGGGCGTGACTACAGTTATCACCACGTCCTTCAATAATAATAGTGAAAAAAAAAAAAATCTCACCAGCGCTATTTACTCAGCTGCTGTCAGTTTACAGTGCTATTTAGTCCGTTCTATAGAAAGGATTGCCTGAAACGTTTGCATATTCCAAGAAGCCACAATGGCTGAGCACACATAATGATGAGTAATCCGCACAGAATCAATGATAACCTCTCCGCATTATGAATGATAAAGTTTGCACTTAATCGCTCGCAGCCAAAGTATGGGTGTGACATCCCGGAGCAGCGCCGTACCGGAGCTGTCAGTTTGCAAAAGGCAGAAATTAATGGTGCGCTTAGCATGCAAATGTCCCCGCTGCCAATACAAATGTTTCATATTTGTACAATAAAAATGTTCTGGTGTGTCGTATTATTTGTGTCATCCGTCACCGCCAGGAAAAGGCCTCGGCAAACAAACAGGAGGGACACATGATCTCATGGTACAGAGAAAGATCGGTAATACTGGGCAGGAGTCAAGTGTTACTATAGAAGCCTTATACTAGAAGCTGGCAGGGGAACAAACAAATATTAGGATTCCCAAGATAATCAATCCTTGTGATTCATCTGCAACGTGTCACATTTCAAGGGGTTACTCTATATGTTTCCTTATGCGACATGTGGAGCCATTGCTAAGAGTGGGTTCCATTCTGGAAGACCCTGGAAGTCTTTGTATTATACCATCACTTATTCGCAGTCACTGCAGGAGAAATATGTAGCTGTCTGCTAGTTGTCATCAGTGGTTCCTCAATTAGTGAAGGGGTAACCCATATAGGACCACTCCTGTAAAGTCCATTTCCACCTTAAACCCCCCACATCACCTCATTGGCAGAAAGGAAGAACAGACACCCATTGCTGGGAAAAAAAACCTTTAAGAAAGTATTCCCTTTCCTGTAATATCCCTTTAAGACAGGAAACTTGCTTTGTTCCTCAGGGGCGTACCTTGAAGTCCATGGATCCAATGCAAAATCTGTGCCTGCTGCTCCCAAGACTCCAATTGTAGAGACCCGAGTGGACTGCAGGGGAATGGGGAAAGGTGAGTATTAATTTTTGTGTGGGGTTGAAAACATATTTTGATACCTCTTAAGGTCCTTTGAAAACTGGGAGGTATGCTGGTGACTTTTTATGGTACAACTGGACCACTGGACACCCTTAGGACCAGGGTACATACGGCGTTAGCATCAAAAACCAAAACCATTTTGATATGATTTTATTTTTTACCTGCCCTCATAAATGGATAATTTTTGGAGGCCTTATATTTTTTCTTCATCACTTTTCAAGTGGCTCACAGCTACAAATTTGTCTCCCAAATAACATAATAAATAATAACTCATCAAAATGGAATAATTTTTCTATAAAACCATTGCTTTTTGCAATATAACCACCATGTGTGTCTAAAAATATATGGGCAAGCACCTTTCCTCATAAAAATGGGCAATTTTTGGAGCATTTTAAATGTTAAAATGTGTAAAAGCGAGTGTCAGTGCAGTGTATGGTTAAAGTCGGAGTTTGTATCCTCTAAACACATACATGTCACATTCACTTTGACATAACTTTGGCTGTGTTTGCTTTAGAGAGCTACAAATTAGATAGATAGGTTCCTAGGAGCCCTCACAGTGTTCTACACTATATTTTATAGATAGGTTCCTAGGAGCCCTGACAGTGTTATACACTATATTTTATAGATAGGTTCCTATTCCTAGGAGACCTGACAGTATTATACACTATGTTTTATAGATCGGTTGCTAGGAGCTCTGACAGTGTTATACACTATGTTTTATAGATAGGTTCCTAGGAGCCCTGACAGTGTTATACACTATGTTTTATAGATAGGTTCCTAGGAGCCCTGACAGTGTTATACACTATGTTTTATAGATAGGTTCCTAGGAGCCCTGACAGTGTCATACACTATGTTTTATAGATAGGTTCCTAGGAGCCCTGACAGTGGTCTACACCATATTTTATAGATATTTTCTTAGGAGCCCTGACAGTGGTCTACACTATGTTTTATAGATAGGTTCCTAGGAGCCCTGACAGTGTTCTACACTATGTTTTATAGATAGGTTCCTAGGAGCCCTGACAGAGTTCTACACTATGTTTTATAGATAGGTTCCTAGGAGCCCTGACAGTGTTCTACACTATGTTTTATAGATAGGTTCTTAGGAGTCCTGACAGTGTTCTACACTATGTTTTATAGATAGGTTACTAGGAGCCCTGACAGTGTTCTACACTATGTTTTATAGATAGGTTCTTAGGAGTCCTGACAGTGTTCTATACTATGTTTTATAGATAGGTTACTAGGAGCCCTGACAGTGTTATACACTATGTTTTATAGATAGGTTCCTAGGAGCCCTGACAGTGTTATACACATGTAGGGAACTGCCATTTCTACTAGTATATAATGTATCTGGCTTCTTTGCCCCTGCAGTTTGGCTTCAGAGACCCCAGGCATTCAGTGCAAGTTTTGTTTTGTAAATACAGTGAGTCAGACACATGTGAGGCAGAGCTGCTGGGGGGATAGATGTGAGCAGAGCTGCTGAGACAGACATATTATGTCTGGGGTAGTCTAAGAGCCACTTGTTCCTCTTTACTTCACAGTATATAGTTAGGTATGTGTTACCCCCTATATACTCACAGGACCTAGCTAGTAACCGTAGTTAGGGATCCATATATATATGTAGTTCAGGGCAGTGATAGGTTAGGCTTCCGAAGGCCAACTAGCTAGTTAGAGGCCCGGTGGCACTAGTAGTTTAGCTGGCAGGTCAAGGACTCAGTGTTAGGGTAGTCAGGCCTGCATCTACTGCCGTCACCGTCGCCCTGTTTGCTGCCTGTGAAGAATCTCACCATCATCATCATCTCCTGATCGGCTGTCTGTCATCTCCTGGAAGAATCCGAGGATCCACAGTCATCCACAGGGGCCCCTGCATCTCTTCTGTTGCCTGGAGGTATTGTGCACTGGACTCTTGCTATATATCTATATATATACCCGGGTATATAACCTAAGATGGTTGAGGACTTGCTGGTTGTTGTAGTACTGCTGTGTTCTGAGTATATTGTATGTATGTATTATTACCCTGTTGATTCTTATAAAGCTACTGTTATAACCTTATGTGGTATCTGTATGTATTCTTCAGACTGTGAGATTAGTACAGCGATCCTTGTTAAGGCTACTAACTGTACCTCATGGGTAAGTCCCAGGAAGAGATCCTCCCTGTAATACAGAGGCTCTATCCTGGGTGGAGGCACTGATATATTTCATATATGTTCCCACTCTTCCCTTCAGCGAAGGCTTCAGGTCCCATTATACACACAGGTCAGCGCCAGAGTCTGTTGCGGGAGGGATAATACTCATACCCCCCCCAAATAGGGCTACATTTGGAGGCACTGCTGAGATTTAGAAGTGGGAATAGTCATTGATATGGAGAAGCGATATAGCTCAGAGGGGAACCTCCCACTAGCTACTACATGGGATTACCGACCTCCTGTTCCTCCCCTGGTTCAGGTAAAGGAAGAACCCCGCTCAGCCAGTTACCCCCCCCAGTATGGCCGTCGCTAGCAGTTCCTCTAGTGACAGTGCTATTAGCACTTTAGCCAGGCTGACTGAGATGTTAGCTCAGGGCCTGCAGGCCACTCACTACAAGAAACTAAAAGTATTCTCTGGTAATGTCCCAGTACCACAAGGGGAGGAAAACTTTGAGATATGGAAAGAACATACTCTCCAATGCCTGAAGGAATGGTCTTGCTCTGAAGAAGGCAAGCGGCAGCGTATCAGTGAAAGTTTGCGGTCTCCTGCTGCAGAATTGATCCGCTTGTACAGAGACTCTCATGAAGGAGTGAGTGCATTGGACTATATACAAGTACTGTCTGATCACTTTGAGCCATACTATGACCTTGCCCAGATGGTTACTGATTACCGAATGGTTCGTCAAAAAGAAGGGGAAAATGTCTCTACTTTTATTAACCGTTTACAGCTACTTCTTTCACGTCTGGTGTACCACGCAGCTATATCTACTTCAGAGGTAGACGCTATGAGAACCAGTCAGTTGGTGAGAGGGTTACAACCTCATCATCCTCTTGCTCAAGTACTCAAGGTCTTACGATCTGATAGAGTCCTTCCATTTCCTGACTTAATGAAGTTAGTGAAGAAACAAGAAGCTGACATTAGTTTTAGTACCCCTAAGAAAGCGAAAAGCATCTCTAAAGAAGATGTTGTTCCTAATTCAAACAAGGACAAACCAGCGGAACGGTCAGAACTTAGACAGTCCTCCACTCCACCCACTGCCACTCAACGGAGGAAGGATGCTAGAACCTGTTATAAATGTGGTCAGACGGGCCATACTGCCAGACAGTGTACGGAGGACAGTGAGGGATTGGGACACAGTGCTGTCTTCTCTATTCAGAATCAAAGACACCGAAGGAAGGCGGGCCGAGTAAAGACCAGAGGCGCTATCGCGGGCTCCAGGTCCGTTGTCAAAGTCACTGTCAATGGTCATGCCGCTCCTGCCCTGTTTGATACAGGATCTCAAGTGACCCTGATTTATCGCTCGTTCTACCAAAAGTATCTGAGGGATATACCTCTTCAGTCTACGGGACAAATGAAATTGTGGGGGCTTAATTCAGGATCATATCCTGTAGATGGCAGCCTACAAGTAGTTATAGCTGTCCCTGAATTAGAAGATCAGAGTGTCGCTCCCATGAAGATTACGGCTCTTGTCTGCCCTGATACAGGGGATTCTTGTGCAGCTCCTGTGATACTTGGCACTAATTGTCCCGCAGTGCATTATGCTTTTCAGAAGTTTCTTGGAAGAGATTGGAACCCTGCAGCTCAGCCGGTGAATATATCTTCTGATCTTAGAGAACTCTGTGATGCCCTGTCTACTGGCTATCGACATGGAATGGTATATCATATCGGTGAGAGAACCGTGAAAGTTCCTGCCGGCGGGGAGAGAGTTCTGAGAGTAGCCTCCAGCATTGCTCCCGATTTGCTTGAAGGGGGGAGTTATGTCCTTATGGAAACCCCTGAAGAAATGATTAACCAGAATGGCTGGATGGTGATCCCGGAGAGAAAGGACTGGAGAAATAAAGTGGAGTTATCTACCTGTGTGACAGTGAGGAACTGTTCACCGCATCCGATCGTAATTGGACCATACCAGAATGTGGCCCACTGCTACCCTGTGCTTGGAGTAAATCCATACGCTGAAGTGTGCAGGATTCAAATCCGAGATGCAATCCCTAATCTCAATCTTGACTTGAGTGATCCACATTTACCAGAGGCCTGGAATCAGCGACTGACACAGAAGTTGTCTGAATTATCGGAAGTGTTCTCCATGGATGATATGGATGTAGGTTGTGCTAAAAGTGCTCAACACACTTTCCGATTGACCGATTCTACTCCCTTCCGGGAGCGACCACGGAGAGTTGCTCCAAAGGATGTTGATGAGTTAAGACAGACTCTACAGCAAATGAAAGGTCAGGGGATCATTGTGGACAGTAAGAGCCCCTATGCCTCACCTATTGTGGTGGTAAGAAAAAATCTGGAGCAATTCGCCTATGTGTGGATTACAGAACTCTGAACCGGAGAACCTTACCTGATCAGTATACACTGCCGAGAATTGAAGAAGCTCTGGGAGCTCTGAATGGAAACTGTTGGTTCACAGTGCTGGACCTAAGATCGGGATACTATCAAGTCCCAATGGCACCTGAGGATCAGGAAAAGACAGCCTTCATATGCCCCTTGGGTTTCTTTCAGTTCACTCGTATGCCGCAAGGTACAAAAGGTGCGCCAGCAACATTCCAAAGGTTGATGGAAAGAGTGTTAGGTGATTTAGTGCCCCGGGAATGCCTTGTATATCTTGACGACATTATTGTGTTTGGAAAGACGCTGGAAGAACATGAAGAACGACTCATGAGAGTACTCCAACGCTTAAAAGAAGAGGGGCTGAAGTTGTCGGCTGACAAATGCAAATTTTGTAGATCTTCGGTCACTTATGTAGGTCATATTGTTTCTGCTGAAGGAGTTGCTACCGATCCTGGTAAGATTGAAGCTGTGGTGAATTGGCCCCGACCGCAAAATATTACGGAGTTGCAATCTTTCTTGGGGTTTTGTGGATTCTATCGACGATTTGTGGAAGGATATTCAAAAATTGCTCGAGCCCTCCTCGACCTGTTGAAGAGTGATGCAGGAGATCCGGGAAAGAAGAAAGGGTCTTCCAAAAGCCTTTTTGGCGATAGGTGGACTGCGGATTGTGAAGAAGCATTTAAGTTGTTGAAGAAGAAATTGACAGAAGCTCCCGTTCTGGCTTATGCTGATGCACAGAAGCCATATGTGCTACATGTAGATGCCAGCTTTGAAGGATTAGGTGGCGTGCTGCACCAAGAATACCCGGCCGGGTTACGGCCCATAGCTTTCATAAGTCGAAGTCTTTCTCCCAGCGAGAAAAATTATCCAGTACATAAATTGGAGTTTTTGGCGCTCAAGTGGGCCATTGTTGATAAATTACATGACTATTTATACGGAGCCACGTTTGAAGTAAGAACAGACAACAATCCACTGACATACGTTTTGTCAACCGCTAAACTCGATGCTACAGGACATCGCTGGTTGGCAGCTTTATCCAACTACCAATTCACACTCAAGTATAAATCGGGGCCTAAGAACATTGGGGCAGATGCTCTATCAAGACGGCCTGGATTACCTAGTCCGGAAGTAGTGGATGAATGGGAAGAAGTGCCAAGTCCTGGAGTAGGAGCTTTGTGTGCCATGGCTGCTGTAGTTTAAGACCGAGTAGCCTTTTCTGAAACTCGGCTTATTGACTCTATTGGGGGAGGTCCCGAAGCTGTACCAGACATGTTTGCCTACCCTGCCGCTTTAGGATCCTTTGAGAGTTGTTCTATATCTTCAAAGCGAATGATCTGGAGTCAAAAGACTGATCCTTTAATTGGACCTCTTTATCAAGCAGTGAGTTCTCAAGACAGAGAAATGTTAAAGACATCCCTACCCTCTGAATGCAGTCAACTTCTACGAGATTGGGAGAAGTTTGAAATAGACAATGGCCTACTTTATTGTGTGGTGCTGTATCATGATCACCCTGGAAGGCGCCAACTAGTTATTCCAAGCTGCTTTCAGAAGATGATTTTCCGAAGTCTGCATGATTATCATGGTCATTTGGGACCTGAGAAGACTTATGGCCTAATACAAGACCGATTCTACTGGCCCAAAATGAGAGATACCGTGACTCGTTTGTGTAGGTGCTGTCGCAGATGTTTGCAGAGGAAGACTGTCCCGGTTCGAGCGGCCTTCATGGGACACTTGAAGAGTTCGGGCCCCATGGATCTTGTCTGCATAGACTTCCTTTGTATTGACAACGACTCCAGAGGATTTGGAAATGTATTGGTGGTGACTGATCACTTCACACGATATGCTCAAGCCTTTCCGACTAAGGATCAAAAAGCAGTCACTGTTGCAAAAGTGCTTTGGGAAAAGTATTTTATCCATTATGGCTTACCACACCGGTTGCATTCTGATCAAGGCCGGGATTTTGAGAGTAACCTGATCAAAGAGTTACTTCAGTTGTTGAACATCCGCAAAAGTCGGACGACGCCTTACCATCCAGAGGGAGATGCCCTTCCTGAAAGATTTAACAGGACTTTACTTGATATGCTTGGTACCTTACGAATTGAGGATAAGCGATCCTGGAGTCGAAAAGTGGAGGCTATGGTGCATGCCTATAATAGTACAAGGCACGAGAGCACAGGATATTCACCATACTTTCTGATGTTTGGAAGAGAGCCTAGGCTACCTATTGACATCTTGTTGGGAGTCTCTACCGATGGTATCAGTCATCGAGATCATTACCGATACGTGGCACGTTTGAAAGAAACACTTAAGAGTGCTTATCAGCTGGCTGAGGAAAATGCGGCCAAAGTGAATGAAGGAAATAAAAGGAGATTTGATCTTCGAGTAAGATACCGAGAATTGAACCCTGGGGACCATGTTCTGCTACGGAATTTGGGAGCATCTGCAAAACATAAGCTGGCTGATCGATGGCGGAGTGAACTCTTTACAGTGGTAGATCGGTTGCCTGGAATACCAGTCTACAAGATAAAAGGACGGGACGGGAGGATCAGGACTTGGCATAGAAATCATTTGTTGCCTGTACCACAGATTAATGGTATGGATATCTCCAATGATGGCTCGGCCTGCGATTCTCCACAGTCCTTAGCCGATATTCCACCTGACCTTCCTGAAACTCCTGAGAGTGATTGGACTGTGGCTCCTGAAGTTCCTAGATCACCAGTATCTTCTCCTTCAGGGAGACCTATGAACCCTCAAACTCCAGAATTCGTACCTAGATCTGTGTCTACAGATGAGCAGGGATCTAGCTCTCCTACGCCACCAGCACCATCCCCTCCCATGGCAGACAACCCTAGTTTAGGGCCTGGACATGCTAGTTTACCTCAGAGAGAGGTACGGAGAGGAGAGAGAATTAGACACCCTCCACCTATGCTGACATATGATAGTTTGGGGGACCCCAGATTTACTACTCAGCCTCATTTATACCATGCTTGGGTGGGTGCAGTGTCCACTTTGGTCAATATGTTACCAATTTTCGCTCCTGCTGGCATGTATACCTATTAACCTGTTGTGATTCTGTAAATGCAAAAGCAACCATATTGATATTGTCATTGGTAATGTTGACTGTATACTATGACTTTGTATGTCTTTGACGTGACGTAAAGATTTCACCAGAGGGAGAGTGTAGGGAACTGCCATTTCTACTAGTATATAATGTATCTGGCTTCTTTGCCCCTGCAGTTTGGCTTCAGAGACCCCAGGCATTCAGTGCAAGTTTTGTTTTGTAAATACAGTGAGTCAGACACATGTGAGGCAGAGCTGCTGGGGGGAGAGATGTGAGCAGAGCTGCTGAGACAGACATGTTATGTCTGGGGGAGTCTAAGAGCCACTTGTTCCTCTTTACTTCACAGTATATAGTTAGGTATGTGTTACCCCCTATATACTCACAGGACCTAGCTAGTAACCGTAGTTAGGGATCCATATATATATGTAGTTCAGGGCAGTGATAGGTTAGGCTTCCGAAGGCCAACTAGCTAGTTAGAGGCCCGGTGGCACTAGTAGTTTAGCTGGCAGGTTAAGGACTCAGTGTTAGGGTAGTCAGGCCTGCATCTACTGCCGTCACCGTCGCCCTGTTTGCTGCCTGTGAAGAATCTCACCATCATCATCATCTCCTGATCGGCTGTCTGTCATCTCCTGGAAGAATCCGAGGATCCACAGTCATCCACAGGGGCCCCTGCATCTCTTCTGTTGCCTGGAGGTATTGTGCACTGGACTCTTGCTATATATCTATATATATACCCGGGTATATAACCTAAGACGGTTGAGGACTTGCTGGTTGTTGTAGTATTGCTGTGTTCTGAGTATATTTTATGTATGTATTATTACCCTGTTGATTCTTATAAAGCTACTGTTATAACCTTATGTGGTATCTGTATGTATTCTTCAGACTGTGAGATTAGTACAGTGATCCTTGTTAAGGCTACTAACTGTACTTCATGGGTAAGTCCCAGGAAGAGATCCTCCCTGTAATACAGAGGCGCTATCCTGGGTGGAGGCACTGATATATTTCATATATGTTCCCACTCTTCCCTTCAGCGAAGGCTTCAGGTCCCATTATACATACAGGTCAGCGCCAGAGTCTGTTGCGGGAGGGATAATACTCATACCCCCCCCCAAATAGGGCTACACACATTTTTTAAAGTCAATGTAAGGTGTGGTTCATGCCAAACTTGTTCGACCTGACATGAATCTTGGCCCCAAACCCGAAACAAATAGAATCTTGAGAAGGTCGCCCATCTCTAGTCCTCAATATCAGAATGGTCCCTACAAGTCTTGACCAAATATGAGACAAGGAGATTACATGAGACTATGAATCACCTAGGAGGTCATACATCTCTGCATGAGTCCTATTAGAGCAAGTGCCTGCTGTTTTCACTACTATGAATTTCTAAAGACATTCTGCATACTATGGAGACAAGTAGAAAGCTTGATGTAAAGGACCTTCACAGACGTCTATACCTTAATACTGTTCTTTAATCATTATGTTGAAGGACAGGCGATCCCACGATACATAATATACCTTGATGTGTACAGATAAAGACATTGCCTTTCATGATGGTTTTACCATCTTAGAATTCCTATGATTTCTCTGAATGGAGCTTCTGCTTTTATTTACTACAGTGTTTTCTATGGGACATTGAGTCGATATATCTTCTAATCCTTCCCTGGAGATACAGGAGGATTAGTATATTATAAGTAACCACATCTGTACTGACTGCACAATACCTAACAGCAGACCTATAGAGTGAATCTTCACAATGTGGACCATTTGTGTAAATGACCATCCCTGACCATCATATTTCCGTAGGTTCAAATTTCGCAGAAAATTTCACAGAAAATGTTCCAAGTCTATTCAGTAAATAATTGTTATAGTATCATTAGAAAAGTTTATTCTAACTACATTTTTATATAAAAAAAAAATCTTGAAATATTATAATTTTACCGTTGGCCTCATTAGAACACAAAATAGAATGACAGATTTGCTGTAGAGGTTGAGACATGATATGTTGAGTCATTCAGTGTTGGATTGACCCATCAGAGTACCAGAGGATCCTTCGTAGGTCCAGGCTCTAACACAATAATGTTCAGCAGAAGATACCCAAATTTGAAGGGTACTATGGTCTATTTCCTAGAGGTTGTTGGGGGGGGGGCTCCCATAATCATTTTATCTGGACACCTAGATAAGGCAGAATAGCAATACTATATGCTATACACTCAGATTAGACTCTGTATGCTGCAACTGTTTCACTCAATTTTACCACTGGTCACCATAGCACACCAAAGAAGCTTTCAGATTTGTTGTATAGATTGGGACATGATAAGCAGAGTCATTTCATTATGATTGGAGTGTAGGTGAGCTAATGTACTAATGGTCACTTAGATACGGCAGGATAGTAGTACTATATACATTATACACTCAGGTATCTGTCACTCTCTGGTCTCTGGTGGAGGGCTGTACTTCTTCATTTTCTGGAGTCTATTGTAATGTATGACATTTCTCTCGCTTAAGTCCCATTCATTGCAGCTGCATAGTTGCCAATTTCCCAAAAGTGGCTTCCAAAAAAAGGGGTGACCTCCGGGACTCCTGGAAGACCAGGCAAATCTCCTGGACTGCCAGGTACCAGTCACTTTATACGTCACTTGGGCACTTTGTGTGCCAGGCACGTCTTAAAAGTGGGCATGGGTAGCACATTTAGTACCCATATCACAAGAAAGGGGATGGGGCAATATGCAAAGGGTGTGGAAATGCCAATAAGGGCCACACCTATAGGGACGTCGCTTTGTCTGAAAATTTGTAATGTGGGCATCACTAACCACATGTTGGCAAGTATGGCCATAAAACACCCCCCTTCTCATCACTGTGCTTTCTGTGCCAGTCTTAATCAAAAATGCACCACATATATTAGGAGGAGCATCTTCATAGATTTGGAGCATCTTTGGTTGTCTATGCATCCGAGTATGACATCTATACCTGCTCATTGACAAAGAATCCTATATTATTTCAAATTCTGGCACACGTTATAGTAAATCTAAAGGTTCACGATGTCCCGTCTCTCCCGCTATTCTCCACCCACTTTTCTCACACTTTTGAAAATTGGTAAGATGCTACCACTACTGCTAAGAAGACATCAATATTATCAATACACATGGTAGGTAGCGGGGTTCAGTCACAGATTCTTAATAGGAGCTTCACTTTATACCTCAGAACCATAATTTTGGGTAGACAAGACTCAATATTCTCCCGACACTGAAGGGTAATACCAGCCCCAAGTACTTTTCTTTTATAACCCCACCCTATTAATGCCTCCGACAGTATCTCTTCGACTCTCTGCATGACCTTATCCCAACCTAACACAAGATCCCAAAATGGCCTTATTCTATCCTACCGGAAGACTGCCCCTTCCCCTCCCTTGCTCCTCCTCCACTTACCCCTAACCTAGCTCCGGTTTCTCTATATACTTGGCCTTGTTACTTGAGTGCCTTATAAGATGCCGCTGAACTTTCCCGGCATTGTAATGAACTCCGATGACTGGGAGAAGATTTCCAACCATGATGCTCCAATTATCTCTGCCATGTTCTTCTACGTAAGATCTTACTAGAGATATGCGGTTAGACTAAATGTAATTTGTAGAACAAGCTCAGACTGCGAGGCACTGAAAGAATATTTTACATTGCACGTCATCTTCGCAGATGGACCCTCTGGCCTCAGACACAGGTGGTGGACAAATGGCAATACTGCTATAATGACTAGGAAGTCACAGGAGCCGATGATCAATCCGATACAAATCAGAACCAGATATACCATATAAATAGTAGAAATATAGCATGTGATATATTGGGCTTTTATAAAGCTCCAGATGTGATTCAAACCAAGATCTGTCTATCATACTTGCCAAGTCTCCTGGAACGTCTGGGAAATTCCTGGAAAAAGGGGAGATCTCCAAGTCTCCTAGAAGAGATGGTAAATCCCTTGTGTACCCTACTCTCAGTACAGTACAATGGGTGAGCTCTGCATCTTCCCTCTCATTGGTTGAGGAGTGTTACTGACTACTTTCTTCCATGCCTCCTTGACACTATAGGTGTTCTTTTCACTCTGATATCAATGGTCTTCCAACTTCTACAGCAAAATGGCATAGCCATTACTAGAGAACGGGCGAACCCCTCAAGATTTGTTTCGTTTCAGTTTGGGTAGCTCAGGTCCCTGATTCGTTTCAGATCGAACAAGTTTGGATAGAACCAGAAGTGAAATTATTATACTTTGAGGTCTCTTCAGACCCCAAAGTATAATAGAAGGTCCAGGGGAGGTGTAAAAAGTGAAAAACACTTATACAAATTTTCCCTCACCTCTTTTGGTACTTCTCGCAGCATCTCTCTTGGTCTCCTCGGTGACGTCATGTGCTCGGGGTCACCACTGAGGCCTGTGACTGGGCCTTAGCGGTGACATGGGCATGGCGGATGTCATAAAGTCATGATGTTCAGCATGGCCATGTCACCACTGTGGCTCAATCATAGACTTCAGCGGTGACCATGGGCGCATGACATCACCAGGAGAGCGCCAGACTCCGTGAGGAGACCAAAAGAGGTAAAGGCAGATGAGTATGAATGTTTTTTTTATTTTTGTCGCCTCCCCTGGGCCTCCACATATTATACCCTGGGGTCTGAAGAGACACCAGACTATAATAATTTACCGCAATGCCTGTGGGTACTATACTTCATATAAGACATATCCCCAATTGTACGGTTATATTAAAAACTGAACAATTTGGGATATTTAGGAAGAACCCGTCTTGTGCCGAAGTGGTTTGCCCATCCTTGTATGGACTAGGCCTCAGTGATGTTGTGTCCATAGTGATATAATGGCACATGGACAAGTTGCTCAGTTGAGTAATGTATTACAAATTTGACATAATTTCTTACTTTTTCAGTTTGGACCTATATGGAAGATTTGTTTGATTGTCCGACAATTGCTTTCAGCCAGGCTTACTGAGATGGGCCTAAATTTACTATACATCTCCCTCAGATAGAGAAATGATAGCGGACTCCATTTTCCCAGTTCTAAGTCATTTACAGTTGACCTAATTTTCACTGAACAACATGAAAAGGGTCAAAAATTTGACCAGCAAGGAAAGGGTTAAAAATCCAACTCACTAGATTTTCATCGCACAGAAACCTACAGTATGTTCTGTACGGTTGCTCCTTAGTGGGGTGAACGCTCTGCTGGTATGTATTGTCTGCAGAGCTTTTCAACCATGCAAAGAAAGATTATTTCCTTAGGCTTTATTGTAGGTTTGTCATCGCTCCATGCAAATCCTTATGTCGTCTTTCCTTCCCCTTGAGATGCAAACCATATACAGTATATCTCTACATTATAGTACTAGGCCTATAGAATAATACATCAGAAAAAAGCAACTACAACTATGGATGAATGGCCAAAAAATGGGCTTTGGAGGCCCCTGAAGAAGATGCGGCACTGATACAATAGTATACAATAGTGCAATATGTCATAAGAGAAAGGTGGTCGGGCAACTGAGAGATCCAATAGGCCCATTTCTGGATTTTGCTGGAACTCCACTGTAGTGGATTACTGATGGCGTAGATACCATAAGGGTAGACCATTTAGTTGCTATAGGGGACCCTTATCCTTAGGTGGTAAAACCCATTCATGCCTCTCCTTTCCATGGGAATTAGGCAGATTAGGTCATAAAAAATTGTCCATAGGGTCATGTAGGTGATACAATCACCAGTTCTCTTAGATGTTTCCTAAGGGGCCCCTTCTTTTTTGGCTCCTCTGATAACTTTAACACTTGGACCATTGATTGGTTTATCTTGGAGACCTGTAGGCACAAAATGGTAAGAAGGTGACAAAAACATGGCTACTAATATGTTTATACCTATACATGGTTTTGTCCTTGATGAAAAGGCTTTCAGAGTATGTTAGGGTACCATGATCAAAAATAAGTTAAGAAAGATTTTTGGTTCTGGAGGACCACCGTTGTTGCTGAGTAGGTGGTATCACTGGGCACTGTATAAGGTAGAGAAAATGGGCATCTACATTTTAAGTAACAGATGGTTGTGTATGGTCCCACCAGTTCACAGAGACCAACAAACAAGATATAGATCTACTGAGTTAATGGATTAGCTTAGGATAGATTAGTGAGTAGGCCTTCATCCCCAACCACCTGACGGAGGTGTGGACTTTCTCGGAGAGAATCTCCAGACTGCTATCCCAGAATAGTCATTTAGTAACTGCCAAGTACCCAGCTGTTAGTAGAATTGCCATATAGCGTGAAGGGGTTCCTCCCTCAGCAACCTCTCTATTCAAACTCTTCCTAGACATGGTCACGATCGGTCAGGATCCTAGTGGTCAGACCCCACAATCTATTATTTATTGACTACTCAGTGAATAGTTGATAAGGTGACTGAAATACCTCTTTAAGTATCCTGAGATGTCGTGTAATAGACATGGCACTATCCGTATTGGGAAAATGGTCATCAATATCAGATTGGTGGGGGTGACACCTGGCAACCTCACCAATGAGTTAGAATAGGGGCTGAGCTGGAGTAACCCAGCTCGGCCGCTTCATAGTGTACAGTCATGGCCAAAAGTTTTGAGAATGATACAAATATTAATTTTTACAAAGTCTACTGCTTCAGTTTTTCTAATGGCAATTTGCATATACTCCAGAATGTTATAAAGAGTGATCAGCTTAACAGCAATTACTTGCAAAGTCAATATTTGCCTAGAAAATGAACTTTATCCCCCAAAACACATTTCAACATCATTGCAGCCCTGCCTTAAAAGGACCACCTAACATCGTTTCAGTGATTGCTCCATTAACACAGGTGTGGGTGTTGATGAGGACAGGGCTGGAGATCAATCTGTCATGATTAAGTAAGAATGACACCACTGGACACTTTAAAAGGAGGCTGGTGCTTGCCATCATTGTTTCTCTTCTGTTAACCATGGTTATCTCTAAAGAAACACGTGCAGTCATCATTGCACTGCACAAAAATGGCCTAACTGGGAAGAGTATTGCAGCTAGAAAGATTGCACCTCAGTCAACAATCTATCGCATCATCAAGAACTTCAAGGAGAGAGGTTCCATTGGTGCCAAAAAGGCTCCAGGGCGCCCAAGAAAGACCAGCAAGCGGCAGGACCGTCTCTTAAAAGTGTTTCAGCTGCGGGATCGGGCTACCAGCAGTGCAGAGCTTGCTGAGGAATGGCAGCAGGCAGGTGTGAGTGCATCTGCACGCACTGTGAGGCGGAGACTCTTGGAGCAAGGCCTGGTCTCAAGGAGGGCAGCAAAGAAGCCACTTCTCTCCAGAAAAAACATCAGGGACAGACTGATATTCTGCAAAAGGTACAGGGAGTGGACTGCTGAGGACTGGGGGAAAGTCATTTTCTCTGATGAATCCCCTTTTCGATTGTTTGGAACATCTGGAAAACAGCTTATTCGGAGAAGAAGAGGTGAGCGCTACCACCAGTCTTGTCTCATGCCAACTGTAAAGCATCCTGAAACCATTCATGTGTGGGGTTGCTTCTCAGCCAAGGGAATCGGCTCTCTCACAGTCTTGCCTAAAAACACAGCCATGAATAAAGAATGGTACCAGAATGTCCTCCAAGAGCAACTTCTCCCAACCGTCCAAGAGCAGTTTGGCGCTCAACAATGCCTTTTCCAGCATGATGGAGCACCTTGCCATAAAGCAAAGGTGATAACTAAATGGCTCAGGGAACAAAACATAGAGATTTTGGGTCCATGGCCTGGAAACTCCCCAGATCTTAATCCCATTGAGAACTTGTGGTCAATCATCAAGAGACGGGTGGACAAACAAAAACCAACAAATTCAGACAAAATTAAAGCATTGATTCTGCAAGAATGGACTGCTATCAGTCAGGATTTGGTCCAGAAGTTGATTGAGAGCATGCCAGGGAGAATTGCAGAGGTCCTGAAGAAGAAGGGTCAACACTGCAAATATTGACTTGCTGCATTAACTCATTCTAACTGTCAATATAAGCTTCTGTTACTCATAATATGAATGCAATTCTATTTCTGTATGTGATAAAAACATCTGACAAACACACATAAAAACCAGAGGGCAGCAGATCATGTGAAAATATAATATTTGTGTCATTCTCAAAACTTTTGGCCATGACTGTAGTGCCACCTATTGGAAAGTAGCTCCCTATAAATCAGGGCCTGACTTATTATACAAGCCAATCCCAAGTTGTGTCACAAGGCTTCTTGAAAGGCGGGCACTGGGTTATAGGTGGCGCTCAAGATACAGTTTTTCTTTTTCAGTAGAGAAAACCTATTTGAATATTCTTACCAAGAATTGTTAGCAAGCATGCATGGCCTTTAAACAGGACCTGTCAACAGGTCTGAAAAGCCCAATGACATACAGCATTTAATAGGTGCTGTCACCCTGAGCATTTTGCCGCTTTGTTTATCCAAATCCGTTCAGCCATTCCAAAGATATAAGCCCTTTTAATGTTGATGCAGATTAGGGTCTACTAGCCAAGTAGACAGTAACACTGCATGACATACAGCACACACAGGCCCCACCCCAGAGGAACTACAGTGTTACCTCCCACTTGGCTGGTAGACCCGAATTTTCATCAACCCTAAAAGGTCTTATATCTGTGGAATAGCTGAACAGAATTGGATAAAAAAACATCAAATGCTCAGGTGATAGCGCCGATCAGATGATGGATGTCATTGGGCTTTTCAGACCTTTTTAACATTCCATACACCAGCAAAGGTAGCCTGGAGACATAGTAGACATAGTACCCCTACTGAACTATGATACATGGGACAGTACACACAGTTCTAAAGTCCATATTTCTACTATTAGAGATAAGGAGCCCGTTGCTGAGGTTTTCGTTTTCTCAGACATTTTCCTCTTTAGAAGTTTCACTCATTGTCGAATCTTTACCTTGAGGCTAAAACCATTTGGAGACATAAAACATATGTAGTATCAGGCATCACTGTCTGCAAGAGACAGACTTAAAGTGACACTTCAGTGAGCAGACGCGACGATGGAGTCTCGAAACAACTCAGGGGCTCCTTTCACCTTGACCTGATACGTCTGCTCCAGGGAGGAATATATTGCTTTGGTTGAGTGACAATGCTTCTGTGCAGACATTTAAAGGGGTTTCCCATTAACATAACCATGTGTAAATTTATAGACAATTAAAAGTTAAATAATTGTGCAAATTTAAATAATTAAAAATTTTGTCAAATTTCCTCTAACCATCTTAGTGGTGACATCAGTTGCCAATAGATATGACCATGAATGCAGGAACTTTCTATGTTCTGGGACCAGCCATGATGTCCTTATTGTGGACAGGTTATCAGACAAGGGCACTATATATATGAGAAGATAACCCGACCACAATAAGGACATCATGACTGGTTATCATCAGGACACTACATGTATGAGAAGATAACCCGACCACAATAAGGACATCATGACTGGTTATCATCAGGACACTACATGTATGAGAAGATAACCCGACCACAATAAGGACATCATGGCTGGTTATCAGGAGGACACTACATGTATGAGAAGATAACCCGACCACAATAAGGGCATCATGTCTGGTTATCAGGAGGGACACTACATGTATGAGAAGATAACCCGACCACAATAAGGACATCATGGCTGGATATCAGGAGGGACAGTACATGTATGAGAAGATAACCCGACCACAATAAGGACATCATGGCTGGTTATCAGGAGGACACTACATGTATGAGAAGATAACCCGACCACAATAAGGGCATCATGGCTGGTTATCAGGAGGACACTACATGTATGAGAAGATAACCCGACCACAATAAGGACATCATGGCTGGTTATCAGGAGGACACTACATGTATGAGAAGATAACCTGACCACAATAAGAACATCATGGCTGGTTATCAGGAGGACACTACATGTATGAGAAGATAACCTGACCACAATAAGGACATCATGGCTGGTTATCAACAGGACACTACATGTATGAGAAGATAACCCGACCACAATAAGGACATCATGGCTGGTTATCAGGAGGGGACACTACATGTATGAGAAGATAACCCGACCACAATAAGGACATCATGGCTGGTTATCAGGAGGACACTACATGTATGAGAAGATAACCCGACCACAATAAGGACATCATGGCTAGTTATCAGGAGGGGACACTACATGTATGAGAAGATAACCTGACCACAATAAGGACATCATGGCTGGTTATCAGGAGGACAGTACATGTATGAGAAGATAACCCGACCACAATAAGGACATCATGGCTGGTTATCAGGAGGGACACTACATGTATGAGAAGATAACCTGACCACAATAAGGACATCATGGCTGGTTATCAGGAGGACACTACATGTATGAGAAGATAACCTGACCACAATAAGGACATCATGGCTGGTTATCAGGAGGACACTACATGTATGAGAAGATAACCCGACCACAATAAGGACGTCATGGCTGGTTATCAGGAGGACACTACATGTATGAGAAGATAACCCGACCACAATAAGGACATCATGGCTGGTTATCAGGAGGGACACTACATGTATGAGAAGATAACCTGACCACAATAAGGACATCATGGCTGGTTATCAGGAGGACACTACATGTATGAGAAGATAACCCGACCACACTAAGGACATCATGGCTGGTTATCAGGAGGACACTACATGTATGAGAAGATAACCTGACCACAATAAGGACATCATGGCTGGTTATCAGGAGGACACTACATGTATGAGAAGATAACCCGACCACAATAAGGACATCATGGCTGGTTATCAGGAGGACACTACATGTATGAGAAGATAACCCGACCACAATAAGGACATCATGGCTGGTTATCAGGAGGGACACTACATGTATGAGAAGATAACCTGACCACAATAAGGACATCATGGCTGGTTATCAGGAGGACACTACATGTATGAGAAGATAACCCGACCACAATAAGGACATCATGGCTGGTTATCAGGAGGACACTACATGTATGAGAAGATAACCCGACCACAATAAGGACATCATGGCTGGATATCAGAAGGGACACTACATGTATGAGAAGATAACCCGACCACAATAAGGACATCATGGCTGGTTATCAGGAGGAAACTACATGTATGAGAAGATAACCCGACCACAATAAGGACATCATGGCTGGGTTTCAAAAAGTACAGAAAATTTAAGTTAATAGTAATGATTCAAACAAAATAGTTAAAAAAGTTGTTTGGGCTTGCTGGTAAACTAGTCCCAGAAATCCCAAGCATCACTAGCCCTCCATTAAATGCTTCCTGGAATCTTATCTATTTATTACATGTCGTCTATTCCTTTCACATCTGAAGCTAAATCCAGAATTCTCAGCTTTTTTAAGGACATCCTGGGACTGAGCAAGAGTATTACGAGGCAGAACCTAATCTTACAGAGCAGTATGTGGTGACACGTCCAGGAGCACAGCACATCTTCCTGTCATCCAGCTGTTTAATAGTGAACATATCGCTCAAGAATTGGCAGCTGACAGACACATGCAAGCTAACATGACGGAGACAATAGCCAGGAGATACTGACTGTTCTACGTCTACATTTTTGGAATTCTTTTGGGGTTGTGTTTGTCATTTCCGAGAAATAATTACATGAAAGAGAAAACAAGGAAAGCGAGATATCAATGCTGTAAAGATACCTGGGCGGACATCTTTATATTAACCGATGTATGCAAAACCTGAAATTATTAGAGCAAATTATCCCACTGAGTATGAGACATACACTGCCCCCTACAGGCAAATACCTACCTCACTACATGACCACTTTACCAAGGGCAAACACACCATAGAGGCCCTCTAGAAGGTGGTAGTGTGTAGGTGTAGCCAACCCCCTTTGTGACTATGCACCTTCATATCACTCTGCACTGCCCCCTACATGTGCTTGTGGGAACTGGTGCATCTAATGGCTGTGCCATAAACATAAAATGTATGTGGAGCGCTGAGTTCCAGGAGGTTTATGTAAGTTTCTCCTGCTATTAGGAGATTTGCCAACAATTCCACGAGTCCAGGAGGTCTCCTCTTTTTCCGAGAGCCTCCCAGACGTTTTAGGATGTTGGGCAAATATGGATATTGATATGATAAATGTCTAAGCAAGATTGAATGACATCACTTGCTGTCTCAGTGATTATGTATGATTGAATGACATCACTTCCTATCTCAGTAACCATGCAAGATTGAGTTATGTCACTTCCTGTCTCAGTAACCATGCAAAATCGAATGACATCACTTCCTGTCTCAGTGATCGTGCAAGATTGAAGGTAACATTAAATGATGTCTCTTCCTGTCTCAGTGACCCTATGAGATTACTTGACATCACTTCCTGTCTTAGTGACCCTATGAAATTTCAGTGACCATGTTAGATTACATGACATCACTTCCTGTCTCAGTGAATGACATCACTTCCCTTCTCAGTGACTATGCAACATTGAATGACATCCTTACCTGTCTCTGTGACCATAGAGTATAGTCTACTAACAAACCTCTCTTTACGAACCAGTCTTTTTATAAAAAGGGGGCGCTGACTTTTAGGGTGTGCCACCGGGGTATAAGACATATCTGATGGCTCTGCTAAAGAGGGCACCACAGAAGACCTGGCATCCAAGACCTGTGACCACCAAGACTCTTTATGTTAGTTATATAGCAGTATTATTTAGGCATTAGACAGCATTGTTATTATATTTCTGCGCCATATATGGTGATTATAATTGGACTTATTTGTGCACCATGAGGGGGCGCCAACAGATGGTACTGCAGGTATACTCCAACTATGCTATCCTGATCTCACATGAAACACAGCATCAGTGTGAACAGAGCCTAATTTACTTATTATCCTGGAAAAGAAGAGTAGGGAACAGGAAAGTTCATTAGCTCAGTCCTTTACATGCAATCTAATAGACAATAGGGAGCTATTAGACACTTTCAGGTTGGCAATAGATGTCTCCTCGCCTACTGGGCCCATTCTATAGCAGGATTCCTGCTGAGAATAAAGTAAATACACAATATTGGTGATACACAAAAATAATAAGTGTACAAAAATGTAGGAGAACAAGTGGCAATGCCACAATTGACCAGTAGATGTCACTAGTTCTCCACACTATCAGCACTCGCTTAGCTACACGGTTGTAAAACGCGGCGCTACACCTGATGTTTTACTTTTAGTGTTTGATGTCTGGTTTTATTGTTCACTAGAACTAAAAGATGACATCTCCTCCTTCTTTGTAAACATTGAATACATCCTCAGCCCATAAGGATCGTTTTATTTCATGGGCACTGCAGCGCAATTCCCAGCTGTCATCTGTCGCCAGCAGCAAACTAAGATTTTACAATTTTAACCTTGAGAAAAGGAAAATTTTCCATTATAGGGCTCTTCCACCCCAAACTAAAATGATTGAGGCTAGGGAAGGGGTTAATATTAAAAAATGTTTCCACATTCACATATCATTCGCTGCCTCGGCTTTGTGATCTTTGGTTTTGGCGTTCCAGCTATAATGTCAGTAGCCCCTCATGTGGCTGCTGTAGCCAGTCACTGGCCTCAGAGGTCATGTGTGGTAATCGGGTATGTCATTGTCATCACCCCTGAACTGCCAGAACCCCAGACCAGCTCCAGGACTGGGCACTGGCATGGCGGGACAAAGGACAGGTGAGTATGGCGCCCCCCCCTTCACATGACCATGGACTGTATATCACATGACCATAAACCGCATTTCACATGACCATAAACCGTATATCAAACGATTATGGAATGTATATCACATGACCATGGACTGACTTTTATCCACTTGGAGTAAGCAGAATGAATGACAGCAAGCAGAGATCTAGAAAATCATGAGGAATTGATACAGAAAGTATATTGGAAAATGGTACAACTTTTCATTATACAAACAATAACATTGGTCTCTCAATATTGGTCTGAAAGTGTACAACCCCTTTAAGGATAGACCTAGGAGAGGCTATTCCCCACCCCCTTCCAGGACCTGGAGGCTACTAGAACAATGATCCACATACTGATGACCTATCCTGTTTCGATTAGGGATCGGAAAATCCCTTTAAATATTTTTATATGCCATCTAACAAAACTTTGTATAGCTTGTGTTATTTTTCTGTCTGCACTGACTGGGAGTTCACTAGAGAAGAAGTTGTGCAGGACAAATACATGATCTGCAATATTAATATATTTAAAACTGCTTTATCCCTTGTACTGTACCCTGCAAGGCAGGTGTGGAATAGTGATTTCAAAAAAAGGGTTAATAGTTTATTTTTGTCAATTAAAATTAAGTGAATAAGGAAAAGAGAAATGTAAATCCCATCAATATTCGGTGTGACCTTTGCCCTTTGCCTTCCATCAGTTCTTCTCGGTACTTGCAGACAGTTTTTGGCAGAGCTCGGCAGGGAGATTGTTCCCGCCATCTTGGAGAACTAAGCACAGATCTTCTGTGGATGTTGCTTGCTCCAATCCGTCTGTCTCTTCACGTCATCCCAGACAGACTGGATGATGATAAGATCTGGGCTATATCTGTGGGGGCCGGATCATCACTTCCAGGACTCCTCCTCCAAAGGATATGTGTCTGTTGTGACTTTTTTTTTAACCAACTCTTGTGTTCTTTGAATACAATGAGGGAAAAATGCTATAATTCATTGAAAAACAATTGTGCACAAAAAGCTGCATGTGTAAACCCAGCCTTAAAGGGAATGTGTAAAAAATTACCTATTTTTTTAAACCAAATATGTGAAACATTTTTTAAGACTTTCTGATGATTTTGTTTTCATTTTCCATTTCATTATCAATATTTGAAAAAAAAGCCTAATGATAGTCAGCCACTTGCCAATTCTGTAGGGGTCACCTCATTTACATCATAGACAGTAATACAATAGAAGATAACACCTCTATAGATAACACCACTGACCCATCATTACATCACTACTGACAATAGATGAGGTCACAGCTTATCTCCTCCCCCTCTCTGCACAGAGCATGTCTAGGAAACTCTCCCATAGACCTCAATGAGTTGGCTCCGGACTATTACTGCCTATGCCATGACTGTGCTGTAAAGCAGATCACTAAATGCTGTTAACAGAGCAGAAGAGAAGCTCAGGCAAAATGGCCGCCCCCATAATGAATGTACAAAAAAACGATAGAAAATAAAAACTGATTAGAAACAAAGTGGTAGAATTCACTCTCTGTGTTTAATATAGGTAAGCAAAATAAATGAAAAAATGGCGACACTTTCCTTTTAAGTGGCGCTGTCAACAGTAGTGTGGAGAGCTGCAATGGAGCAGCAGAATCTGAGATCGCTGCAAACCCACCACGTCCACGGTCCACATGAAGAGGATGTATAGTCCAGCCCCAGAGCTAGAGGGCCCGATCAGCAATTGACTCCCCTCCATTCAACAAGGCCAGCATTTCTGAGCCCATGAGGGTCATTTGTCAGCCCTTGTTGCGATCAGGGTCTGACTACTAAGTTGCAGTATTCTTCTGACCATGGATGGGAAGCATTTGGGAGCTCATCAGGATCGGATTATACATCCAAAAATATCATTGATAACATTGATCTATGCTACCCAAAATCTACAAAAATGAACACGAGGTTCTTAGTATGCATTTTGATTAAGGTGTAAAAGTCCACTAGCCACTTCATGGCAACCTCTGTATAGTGGGCCCCTACTCTATTGGGTGTGGCACTGCATAGTGACCTCCACTACCACATAGGGAGGGACCCAGCAGCCCATAGCACTCCTGGTGCCAGGCTAAGCCTCACAAGCTCTGTGCCACCCTACACCACAGGTACAGCGTCACAGCAATGACAGCTACTAACGATGGGAAAACCCCAGATTTGTTTATTCCTGTGTTCGAACGAAGCGAACCCCTGGTTCAGTCCGAACGTGTTCAGATAGAACCGGAAGGGAAATTATTATACAGTTGTGACTCTTCAGACCCCAGAGTATAATAGCTGGGCCCAGGGGAGGTAACAAAAATAAAAATACACTCATACTCACCTTCCATTACTTCTCTTGGGCCTCCTAGTGGGGTTCAGCGCTCTTCTGTGATGTCATCAGCCCTGTTATGGCTGAGTTCTGTAATTCGCCCACCAGTGGTCACATGGGCATGCCAAGCGCCATGGTGCTCGGCATGCCCAGGTCACCGCTGAGGCCCAATCACAGGCCTCAACGCTGAACCCAGGCTGATGACATCACAGAAGAGCGCCGAATGGCGCTAGTAGACCCAAGAGAAGTAATGGAAGGTGAGTATAAGTGTATTTTTATTTTTGTCACCTCTCCTGGGCCTTCACATATTATTCTCTGGGGTCTCCCCAGAGTATAGTGCAGCAGCCATTTTTGTTTGCCCGAGATGAATCTCCATTTGTTTGGTTTTGTAAAAAAAACAAGAATTTGGAATATTCGAGTCGAACCCGGCTTGTTACGAGCCCATCTTTATTTTCTAATATGCAGAGGTTTCACTTTTATATAAGGAGCCCAAGATTGGAAGAACCGCCCTGTGAGCTTGGCCAAGCCATGTGGAACTCTTCTGATGTCATGACGCTCAGCAGCCCATATTACCACTGAGGACCAATCACAGGCTTCAGTGTTGACTCCAGGTGAATGAGGTCACAGAAGAGCACCAGACACTGGCTCTGTGATGTCATCTGCCCGGAGGAGGAAGACACGTATCGCCACGAGATGGCCCAGAAGGGGTAACGGAAGTATAAATGTTTTTTTCCGAGTTGATCTGCCCATCTCTAGCAGCCACCATACAATACTGCACATGTGAACAGATCTCAAAAAGTTCACCTTACCATGTGGTCTCAGTGGATGGATTGTATAATACTAGGATGGGCAGTCCATGTCTTTTTTTTCTAAAAAGTTGTTATATTTGCATTGCCCTGGATATATATATTTTTTGTATTGCGAGCACAATCTGCTCTAAGTATCACCGTACTGAAGTCCAAATTAGTATAAAATGATATATGAGCCAGCTCAGAGAAACACAGTCACAAGGTGCAAGTATGTGACCAATATATACATATTAGGTGTGGTTATACATTGCAAAGACAAAGAGAAGAATTAACATAATATCATGGGCTATAAAGCTGTCACATACAGTGCCTTGCGAAAGTATTCGGCCCCCTTGAACTTTTCAACCTTTTGCCACATTTCAGGCTTCAAACATAAGGATATAAAATTTTAAATTTTTGGTGAAGAATCAACAAGTGGGACACAATTGTGAAGCGAACGAAATTTATTGGTTATTATAAACTTTTGTAAAAAATAAAAAACTGAAAAGTGGGGCGTGCAATATTATTCGGCCCCCCTTAAGTTAATACTTTGTAGCGCCACCTTTTGCTGCGATTACAGCTACAAGTCGCTTGGGGTTGTCTCTATCAGTTTTGTACATCGAGAGACTGAAATTCTTGCCCATTCTTCCTTGGCAAACAGCTGGAGCTCAGTGAGGTTGGATGGAGAGCGTTTGTGAACAGCAGTTTTCAGCTCTTTCCACAGATTCTCGATTGGATTCAGGTCTGGACTTTGACTTGGCCATTCTAACACCTGGATACGTTTATTTGTGAACCATTCCATTGTAGATTTTGCTTTATGTTTGGGATCATTGTCTTGTTGGAAGATAAATCTCCGTCCCAGTCTCAGGTCTTTTGCAGACTCCAAGAGGTTTTCTTCCAGAATGGTCCTGTATTTGGCTCAGAGGCGTAGCTAGCGGGGGGGGGGGGGGGGGCAGAGGGGCGGCTGCCCCGGGCCCACTGACTCTTTGGGGCCCACCCCGGGGCCACCATTAATACATCCTTTATTTCTAACTAGATCAGTGTCTGCAGACACCGATCTAGTTAAAACGTAACCTGCAACTTAACAGTATTGTAAACCGCAAGCCAATACAGGCCTGCGGTTTACAAGAGGCCGAGACCACAGACATATGTCTGTTTCTCAGCACAGGCGGCGCGATGACGTCACAACAACGCGCCGCCTGCGCTCAGACACAGACGTCCTGTGCGTGGACAGGGAGGAAGCAGAGGCGGCGCCATTCATCAGCATCGCAGGTGAGTATGACTTTTGTTTTTGTTTTTTTAGCTTAGTTGTGGGTATATTAATAGTATAAGGGGTGGATAGGAGGGGGAAATATAACTATAAGGGAGGATTCATTAGGGGGCATTATCATTATGACGATGGGGGGTCATTTATATAAGGGTTATTAGGAGGTATTATTAATACAAGGGGGAGGTTATTTATATAAGGAGCCATTAGGGGGCATCATTTATATTAGGAGGCATTATGAAAATAAGGGGGTGGTCATTAATATAAGGAGCCATTAGGGGGCATCATTTATATTAGGAGGCATTATGAAAATAAGGGGGAGGTTATTTATATAAGGGGCCATTAGAGGTGCAGTATTTATGTCAGGGGGAATCAGGGGCATAATATGAGGGTCAGTTAATTTAATTAAGGTGGCACTTGGGTTTTAATAACACTAAGGCCCCACATAGTGGGCTGCAGAAAAAAAAAGCGCTGCAGGAAAACCGCAGCGGTAACATTGTGGTTTTTCTCGCAGTGCTTTTCACAGAAGGTCTGCAGAGGTTTCCTCTGTGGACTTTCTGATTTCAATACACCTATATGGAAACCGCCGGTGTTTCTGTAGGTATAATTGAAATGCTTCAATTTCCAAAACTGCAACGGTTTTGGAAATTGCAGTGCGTCTGCTGCACGTATTTTTCCGCAATGTGTGGATGGGATTTGCTAGATGTAAAATGCCGGGTTTTTTTCTGTGGGTTTTCGCCACATGTGGCCCCCATCCCCACTTTGCAGTAAAATATGTGCAGCGGATACGCTGCGATTTCCAAAACAGACGCAGTTTTGGAAATCACAGCATGTCAATTATATCTACGGAAATGCTGGCGGTTTTCCTCTAGATATAATTGAAGCAGAAAGTCTGCAGAGGAAATCTCTGCGAACTTTCTGTGCAAAGTGCTGCAGGAAAAACCGTGATGCGTCGCTGCTGCGGTTTTTCCCACAGCTCTTTTTTGCTGCAGGACACCACGTGGGGCCTTAGCCTTAAAGAGGACCTTTCACGTCCTCATGTATATGCTGTTTTACATACCGCTAGAAAGCCGACAGCACGCTGAATTCAGCGCACTGCTGGCTTTCCCGGTATGTGCCCCGGGGCTGGAGATATCGGGGGTCTTAGTTTCCGGTTTACTGTCAGAAAGGTGTTCCTAACAGTCTAGCTGCGCTGTGAGGAGCGCCCTCCCTGACAGTTCTCGTCCATAGCCCTGTACTGGGGGGCGTCATCGCTGGGCTATAAGGAACGCCCCCTCTCTGTATTCGCCCATAGCGCTGTACTGTCAGAGGGGGCGTTACTTACTGCCTGGCGATGACACTCAGCTGTGAGGAACAAGTCTATGAACAAGAACTGTCAGGGGGCGTTCCTCACAGCGCAGCCAGACTGTCAGGAACGCCCTTCTGACGGTAAACCGTGAAACTAAGACCCCCGATATCTCCAGCCCCGGGGCACATACCGGGTAAGCCGGCAGTGCGCTGAATTCAGCGAGCTGTCGGCTTTCTAGTGGTATGTAAAACCGCATATACATGAGGACGTGAAAGGTCCTCTTTAAGGAGTTTTCCAGTTCATTTTTATTGCTGATCTATCCTCAGAATAAAACATCAATAAGAGATAAGTGATTCCCCACTGATCAGCTGTATGAAGGGGCTATGGCGCCTGTTTATATCACACGCTGTCTGTTTATAGTGACCGTGTGATGTCATTCCAGCCTTGTCACATAGACGTGCATAGGACGAGGCTGTAGTTACATTACATGACTGCTATGAGATAAATGACACTGTGTAAATAGAGAAGGGGTCACGGCGCTTACACAGGTACCGCGGTTCATTCAAACAGCTGATCCTGGGGGTCCGGAATATTGGAACCCCAATAATTTTTTTTTCCTTTTTTTTTCCTTTTTAATTAGGAAACATCTGGGGCATTATTAATAAGGGGCACTATTTAAAGGGGTGCACAGGGAAGTTATTAACTTAAAGATACACTTGGGGGTATTATTCATTATAGGGTGTTATATTATATATTTTATAATTGGGGTAGCAGCAGGATGGGGGTGCAGGTGAGGACAATGTGGATGCCTGGAAAAGTGAGGAGCCAAAGATGTCTGTGTTGCAAACTTTACAGAGACTGGAAGAAGTGTTCATGGCCGTCCAGATGGAAGAGATGGGGAATGTGAAGGATTGGTCAGAGACGTCACCGGTAAGTCACTAAATGCTACTGCCCTGTATTCACCTAAATCTCCTGCAGACCCCTGTTTAGAGCTGCTATATACCACTATACACTCACCGTATACTGATAGTATCGGTATACGAACAAGTCCAAGTTGGGGGGCCCACTTGGACATGTTCGCCCCCCTGTGCTGAACCCCTAGCTACGCCTCTGATTTGGCTCCATCCATCTTCCCATCAATTTTAACCATCTTCCCTGTCCCTGCTGAAGAAAAACAGGCCCAAACCATGATGCTGCCACCACCATGTGTGACAGTGGGGATGGTTTGTTCAGGGGGATGAGCTGTGTTGCTTTTACGCCAAACATATCGTTTTGCATTGTGGCCAAAAAGTTGGATTTTGGTTTCATCTGACCAGAGCACCTTCTTCCACATGTTTGGTGTCTCCCAGGTGGCTTGTGGCAAACTTTAAACCAGACTTTTTATGGATATCTTTGAGAAATGGCTTTCTTCTTGCCACTCTTCCATAAAGGCCAGATTTGTGCAGTGTACGACTGATTGTTGTCCTATGGACAGACTCTCCCACCTCAGCTGTAGATCTCTGCAGTTCATCCAGAGTGATCATGGGCCTCTTGGCTGCATCTCTGATCAGTCTTCTCCTTGTTTGAGATGAAAGTTTATAGGGACGGCCGGGTCTTGGTAGATTTGCAGTGGCCTGATACTCCTTCCATTTCAATATGATCGCTTGAACAGCGCTCCTTGGGATGTTTAAAGTTTGGGAAATCTTTTTGTATCCAAATCCGGCTTTAAACTTCTCCACAACAGTATCACGGACCTGCCTGGTGAGTTCCTTGGTCTTCATGATGCTCTCTGCGCTTTAAACAGAACCCTGAGACTATCACAGAGCAGGTGCATTTATACGGAGACTTGATTACACACAGGTGGATTATATTTATCATCATCAGTCATTTAGGACAACATTGGATCATTCAGAGATCCTCACTGAACTTCTGGAGTGAGTTTGCTGCACTGAAAGTAAAGGGGCCGAATAATATTGCACGCCCCACTTTTCAGTTTTTTATTTTTTACAAAAGTTTAAAATAACCAATAAATTTCGTTCCACTTCACAATTGTGTCCCACCTGTTGTTGATTCTTCACCAAAAAACAAACATTTTATATCTTTATGTTTGAAGCCTGAAATGTGGCAAAAGGTTGAAAAGTTCAAGGGGGCCGAATACTTTCGCAAGGCACTGTAAGTTTTAACACATCACTATGGATAAAGCACAAAGAAGAACTTTCATCCCATTGTAGATAACAGTTTTCAGTAAAGGAGGTGTTGAGCTCTGTGCAGTGCCCGAGAAGGGAATGAAGATGGACACAGGCATAATTTGGCATCCCTCACGGTATCGTGAAAAAAACCACACAAAAGTACCAGCAATAGGTAATGACCTGAAAAAGTAATCGGCCATCTTCTGCACAAATATTAAGGTGTAAAAACATGAAGCTCAGTTAGTGTAAGTAAGAAAAGACTCTGGATTTTCCATCCCATTCCCAAATAAAGATAAGGTCATCTCTAAACCACTAGAGGACCAGATTCACCCACATCAAGGCCCCCAGTGAATACGGTACACTCCTCATAGAGATTAATGAAAAGAGGGTGGAAATTGACCCCATGGCGGGACCACTTTTCTGAAGATGAACTATCCGTTGTGCAAAAATTATTACTGAATACTTTTTGTTTCCCTGACAACAGAAACACCATTTGACCATGTGAAATTGAGGGACATTGGAGCTTCCCCAATACACATAAGACTGTCAGGGGATTTCACTGTTAGTCAACATTTAACTTATGTGTATGGCCGACTTATGAGACAATGGTTAGTGACAGATGCCCTTTCCCTGCAGATAATTTACTGTAAAATATGGAAAGCCCCCGAAATGAGTAATCCTGAGATGTTGACTGCAAGTCCCTCAGACCTTTAGATGTATCTCACATCTCAGGACCTCAAGGTCACCTTATAAGCATCCTCAGGAATGGCTGCAAGGTTTCACTCCTGTATAACCTCAAGTTCACACATTCCTCTGCTGTGAAATGCATGTATTAAAGTGCACACCTATGGCACCCTACCTCATTTCTCTCTTCCAAGCTGTGTACATGTATGACATCTGCTCGAAACTATTCTGATATTTTACACATCTGGCACCAAAGGAAATGTCTATCACTACGGCGGATATTTAGCTGGTCATTAACACATTTGCTTCTGAAAGCATCTTGTAGATGTAAACTGTATGGAATGTTCCAAGGACAAGAGTTCAGGTGAGAACAGGTCACTCTTAAGGTTACGGATTATATTAAAGGAGTTTTCCTATAAGTAACATCTATTGCCTATGTACAGGACCTACCATTGGGATCTCCACTATAGCCAGGGTTCTGAGCCCCTAGTTCTGATGTTCTGTGGTGGTCATGCATGCTCCCTGCTTCTCCAATCACAGTTTATGGCACGGACGGAGATAGCCGAGATATGTACTGGGTTCAAAGGAATTTTAATGGAACGGTATCACAAATGCATGACCATTTCTCCATTCAAGCTCTTTAATGAGGGCATTGGGACCCCATTATATTGATTTTGGGAGTTCCAGTGGTAATGCCCCCTGTGATCCTATGGATAGCTGGAGTATCATTTGTTGCAGAGGACTTAAAGGGGTTGTCCAGTACTATGATACTGAGCTCCACTTCCTCTTCCTCACGTTCATTGGTCACATGCCAATGCTAAAGCTCAGTCCCATTCAAATGAATTGGGCTGAATCATAGCATGGCCATGTGACCAATGGACATGAGGTCACTTCATGGGAAGAGTAAGTGGAGCTCACTATCGTAGCCCTAAACAACCCCTTTAAAGCTCGATTAACACTGGGCTTATAGGGGAGGCACCAGCTAAACCAATCCTCCTTTGTTGTTAAAACCCTTCCAGCCCTCTAACTTTTATGACATATATGTCATGGATACCAAGCCTATGGTACTCCATGATGGATATATGCATCATAATGATCATGTGCAATGATGGCTTAGATCACCTACAGTACAGTAACTAACTTTGTATGTTTGGTCACCAGTTGGAAGATGATTGTTAATGACAGCCATGATTTGTAGTCAGCACAGTGTAGTCAGCTACCTAAGGAGATACAAGTTACTCCTAGGGTAGTATCTAGATACCCTGGCCAAGGCTGCACGGTGTGTTGGTGCCCTCCTGGTATCCAGCGCTTGGATTCATTCTCCACCTACTCCACTTTAGCTAGGTGCCCTTGTCGCAATGTCCAGTTTTTTCTCTTACTGTATCTGACTTCTTTCGTTGGGCCTTCCCTTACAGGGGTTGTCCTTAGAGTGTTGCTGTTGTTGGATAAAAGCCTCCATGTTTTTTCTAATCCTGCACAACCCCTTTAGCGGGAGTTTTAGAAGTCTTCGACCAGCTACTATATATTGTGTAGACTTACTGAATTTTGCCAAGTCTGGTACTGAATATGAGAAATATTCCTGCCGCTGTGAGTGTGAAGTCGCCATACAGTTTCCGCCATGTCAATTGGTAGGAAATATCATAATGAATGAACTGGCTCATTTTGCCACTAGCTAGGACTTTGAGTAATACGGCTTTAAGCCTCCCCTCTGGGACCGGGTCCAGGTTGTTCAGTAGGCATTTATATCTGTGCACAGTCCTTGGACACGGATTAGGGCTCTTTGTGATGATGGATAGTCATTGGAAAAAATTCATCAGGCCCGTGATCTTAATATATTTTTAAGTTAAGTACATTGGATGGAGATCAGTAACCTGGTAAATCCTAAATCTGTTTTACAGGCTGTAAAAGTCAGAAACCATCTTTTGTGAATTTTAAAGGGGTATTCCATTCTTACAACATTCTGACAAATGTCTAACATAGTCCATCACTTCCTTATGGGTTGGGATCTGAGACCCTCAATGATCATCAGAATGAGGAGGCCACAGATCTTAAAGGGAAAACCCAGAGAGGGCCAGGAGTGGGGTAAAATAAAAAATAGAAGGAATACTGACCTACCCCCGGTTCTCCATTAAGGTCCCCATTCTATCTTGTGCCCACACTGGTTATGCCAAGCCTGGCCAGGATGGAACAGGGTCCCGATTCCACAACAGATTGGGGATGAGTGTCTTTAAGGGCACCATGTAATGCATAATTTCACCTTATTGACAAGTTTTCCTACAGATTACTGATCTTTGGTGACCGGAAGCAGAATGTTGGTGGACTTGGTCTTCATCAAATTGTGAGCGTGTGAATGAACCCTGAAGGTTCTTAAGGTTTCTTCCCCATTGCCCCTATTGGTCCAGTTTCCTGCAGTACCCAATGATGTGTTCTCCTGTCTGATGACATACCATGAGGCAGCCAGTGGTGGCTTGTTGCCTTGATATGTCATCCACTGTGATGTACATTGCATCAAGGTGTCTCGGTCATCTGACGTGTTCCTAATATGGAAGGCAAGTGATTGTATATTGAAGCGCAGGTGGACAACCTAAAGAGCAATGGGTCAGAAACTACAGTTGTGCTAAAAAGTTTACATACCCCAGCAGATTTTTTGGAGAATATGAATGATAACACAAAACCTTTTTCTCCACTCATGGTTAGTGGTTGGTTGAAGCCATTTATTGTCAGACTTCTGTGTTTTCTCTTTTTAAATCATAATGACCACCAAAACATCAAAATGACCCTGTTCACAAGTTCCCATCCCCCAGTTGTTAATACCGTGTATTGCCCCCTGTAACATCAATGACAGCTTGAAGTCTTTTGTGGTAGTTGTGGATGAGGCTCTTTATTTTCTCAGATGGTTCTCCAGTTCCTGTAAATTCCTGGGCTGTCTTGCATGTCCTGCGCGCTTGAGATCTCCCCAGAGTGGCTCAATGATATTGAGGTCAGGAGACTGAGATGGCCACTCCAGAACCTTCACTTTCTTCTGCTGTAGCCAATGACAGGACGACTTGGCCTTGTGTTTTGGATCGTTGTCATGTTGGAACGTCCAAGTCCGTCCCATGCGCAGCTTCCTGGCTGATGAGGGCAGATTTGCCTCCAGTATTTGCTGATAACGCGCTGCATTCATCTTTCCTACAACTTTGACCAAGTTCCCTGAGCCTGTGAAGCTCACACATCCCCACATCATCAGTGATCCACCTCCGTGCCTTACAGTAGGAATGGTGTTCCTTTCATCATAGGCCTTGTTGACACCTCTCCAAATGTAACGTTTATGGTTGTGGCCAAAAAGTTTGATTTTTGTCTCATTACTCCAAATTACCTTGTTTCAGAAGTTTTGAGGCTTGTCTCTGTGCTGTTTGGCGTATTGAAGGTGAGATTCTTTGTGGCATTTGCGCAGTAATGACTTTCTTCTGGCAACTCGACTATGCAGCCCATTTTTCTTCAAGTGCCTCCTTATTGTGCATCTTGAAACAGCCGCACCGATAGTTTTCAGAGAGTCCTGTATTTCAGCTGATCTTATGTGTGGGGTTTTTCTTTGCATCCCGAACAAATTTCCGGGCAGTTGTGGCCGAAATTTTGGTTGGTCTACCCGATTGTGGTTTGGTTTCTGGGTATTTTATCAGGCCAAAATCACCAGGGGATGGGAACTTTTGAACAGGGTCATTTTGATGTTTTTGGTTGGCATTATGATTTTAAAAGAGAAAACACAGAAGTCTGACAATAAATGGCTTCAACCAACCACTAACCATGAGTGGAGAAAAACTTATTTTTCAAAAAAACAGAAAAAAAAGTCTCCAATACTAGGAATTATTCCAAATCCATCAGTGTTTCAATTCCCCACTCTTTATTTTTGTGCACCCTACTGCGACTTTTTCATCTTTTCAGTACTAAAACGGGGCTGCAGCTGTATCCTCTGAACGGAAGGCGCCAGAGATATTCTATTACCCTCCAAAGTGATGTTAATATTCACATAAGCTCCTGAAATACACCCCAGCTAGGCAGTATTACTTGAAGTCAGTATGGCTGCTATCAATATGTCAGACCTTGTTTTAGTCTTTGTGAATAAACCCATAAGAAATAGACTCTAGCGGCCACTGAGTGGCATCCGAGTTGCTTCCAAATGGGGTTGTCCTCTGCTAGACCTTTTGAGATCTGTTGTATTAGGGGCCTATTAAAAAGGCTATTCAAAACCTGGTCCCACCAGAGGATCTCAGTCAAATGGGCTTGTCTTTTACTAGCTCTTATGGGCTCTGTATTATTAGGAGCCCATTATTGTGCCAAAGCCTGGGCCCTCCAGAGGAACCTCTGCCAAATGGGATTGCACTCAGCTAGACTTTTTGGATTGATGCATTAGATGTCTATCATTTTGTTAGAACCTGGGCACATCGGGGGATCCTCCATCAAATTGGGTTTTCCTAGGCCTGTTATATTACCACTGTATATTGCCTCCTTATTGGTCTCCAAACAGTTTGCTGCCTCCTGTACTGACCCCCCACACAGTATACTATCCCTTTATTATCCCCCATGCAATAAGTGCTCCCTTTACAGGCCCCTATATAGTAACTTTAGGCTTCTACCTGCCCTAGGCCACTCCAGAGTTTGTCCAATTCCTGGACAACCCCTTAAAGCGTAATGCCCCATAGTCCCACAATGGCCACTCCACACAGTATAATGTCCCATAATGTCCCCTTATAGTACAATGTCCCTGGGCACACCATCATATTGTCTTCCAAATGGGTTTATCCTCTTCTACAGATTTTGGGTCCTACTGTATTTGGGGCCCATTATTGTATCAAATCCTGGGCCCACCAGATGATCGTCTACCATATGGATTCTGCCCTATATATTAGTCTGCCCTATCTATTATGCAGTTCCCTCATCTATATGGAAAGGTGAGGGGTTACATAGTCTCCTATTATTAACATATTTTCGACCTCTCTGGATGGATGTAATAAGATTACTCACTTGATGGATGATTTGTGTCCGCATTTTACGGTATAAGAGTTCCGTTCTCTCATGTATTAGGAAGTTGTACCTCTGCCAGGAGGGCACGCTGACCAAAGAGGTTTTCTGGTTGGCTAGGCCCATCAACTGTCTAGCCACAGTGAGTTATTTACGGAAGAGTTGCGGTTCCGCCATAATGATTAATGTGGTTGTAAATGCCAACAAATTATGGACTGAAAGTTTTTTGCTAATATTGTTTGTTTGATATATAGACCAGAACCAAGACAAAGTGCCCGGGAACCAAAGGTAAAAATGTCAGGTTATGCTTTCTTCTCTTAAAATTTACTCAAAATTTTCCAGTTTTTCTTTCCTTAACCCTTTGATGTCATACGCTATACATGAAGGGAAAGTTTACATGTCGCTAAAATTTTTGGGTGCAAATCTGTGATTAATCTGCAGCAAAAGCTACACATTTTACATGCGGTGGATCCGTATCGGACTGGCCCACCAGAAGATCCTCCAGTGGGCCCAGGTTCTAACACAATAATGGTCCAGCGTAAGACACCCAAATTTGAAGGTTACTTTGGTCTAATTTCTTAGGGGTTAGAGGCTGGGCCCCCAGAATAATTATATCTGGTGGGCACAAGGAGCCTCTGTCTGATCCTGGGTGGAGTCATTGCAGACCTCACCCCTACGACAGTTGAAAAATTCATGGTGAAATCTGTGACATGCTCACTTTTCAACACTAAAATTTTGCAGCAGTTTCCTAGAAGTGCAACACATTGCAGAGTTTTCCTGCGCAAATATGTTGAAAATCTGCCACGTCTGAATTCACCCTTACGGGGCTGGAAGTCTGCAGTTAAGGGCCGGTTGGTGCGGGTACAAAGGCTGGATGGCAGATTGACAGTCAGGGTTCTACCGCAATGACGGGGAATGGAGATAACTCTGATCTCATACCATTAACCCCTTAGACTACACAGTCAGTTGTGACTGCGGCATCTAAGTGATGTATACAATGGTCGAGGACTCCCTTTGCCCTCTGATCACCGACCCTGTGATGTGGTTGAGGCAGTCAACAGTTAAATATGGTAGCCAGAATGGATTCCATGACTGCCATATGTAGATGCCTAGCAGACCATGCCTTAAAGCATACCTCCATTTATAATGTGTAATATATCTTATTAACCCCTTCCTGCCTAGCCATGTTTTATTTTTCCATTCACAGAGCTGTACGAGGGCTTAATTTTTGCAAGATTTCATAATGGCACTATTTAATATTCCGTACGATGTACTGGGGAGAAAAAATTCCTCAGAATGGGGTGGAATTAGAATAAACTGCACGTGTGCCTTTTTCTTATGGGTTTTGTTTTTACAACATCCATTGTGCATCCAAAATGACATGTCCCCTGTATTCTGCGGCTCAGTACAGTCACGGCCATACCAAATTTATATCATTCTTCTTATGTTATAATACTTTTACAAAAATTCAAATCTTTAAAAAAGAAATAAAAAATTTCCCATATTCTGACACCCATAACTTTTTTATATTTTCTGTGTATGGAGCTGTGTAGAGCGTTTTTTTTTTGGCGGGGCAAGTTTTCATTTTTATTAATACCATTTGTCTGACATTTTGATTTAATTTTTTTTTTTTTTGCCATTTGATTTTTTTTTCCTCTATGGGAAAAATATTTTTATATAGTTTGGCCATTTTCAGAAGGGATAAGGGTTGTTGTGGAATTTTATATTTATTTATTCTTTCATATATTTTTTTAAATTGAGCAATTTTATTTTTTACTTGTTCACCGATACAATATACTACATTACAACTGTATTGCAGTATATTGTAAAATCAATTCACTTCTATTACAAAAAGCCTGTAATAGAAGTATAGTCATGACAGGCCTGGGAGTCATTGTGGGAATAGATTGCTGCCCCTGGATCTTAGTCCAGGGGATGTTGATCCTCTTTGTCAAAAACCCAATATGCGCCATGGCAGGTTTCGGGAAATTCTTTATCTTATGTGGTCGAGGGGTCTTTGCCAGCTTGAAGCACCAGGGTCCAGGTACCACTGCTACCTCTGCACCCCCTGTATCAATACCCCTTGAGAACTGGTGTATTATAGAAGTTTTTGGGTTCCTTTACCACCGTACTGATTTTTATGGCTCTGTCGTCTCTATGACATTTCTTTCTACTTTGCTTGAAGGGAAGGAAAAAACTTCCAAGTAATTTAGTAGAAATAATTTATCTTCCTGTGCGCGGTTATTGCATCTGATCAAATCAAGTGTATTTACTGCATGGCCAGGACTCAGATCCAATCTGCATTAGTAGAAATATCACAATGTGAGTCTTGGCCTTCTACACCCGTTACTTACTACAGCTTATCAACCTTTATTGGCGCGAGGCACGAGGACGTTTTCTCCGGCAGATTAAATTAACTTTGTTCTAATTGGATTCTTTATGGCATTTACAAAAATCTTCCCATTCACGTTATTTCCTATATGTGTCACTGGGAACTCTATAGATAGATGGAGAGAAAATGATATATCCATGAAGTTTTTAAAAATGGGCTTAACATGGAGGAGACTGTGAGATCAGGAGTTTTGGGAATTTTTCAACTTGATGGGAGCCTGTGGGCAATTTTGGCTGAGAGCTATATAGAGAATGGGGAGAGCAGTGTAAAGGTACCTGGGGTCATGTAGGTTGAATGACTGAGAAATCAATGTTATAATAGTTACACTTTTCAGGAGGCTCCCAAAAAAAGGGTGACCTCCCGGGATCCCAGAAGAGTGGGCAAATCTCCTGGGAAAGACTCAGTGCTCCCACATTTGCCAGGCTATTGGTCATATTATATGTGATATGGGCATTTTAGGTGCAGGTCATGTGACAAAAAGGTGCATGGCAAACAAGAAAAAGGAGGCATGTCACATCCTGAAAGGTGTAAGACTTTGTAAAAGGGGCCACGGTCACCTATAAATTTTCGCAGCTTGCTTTATGCGCCAGGCTTCCCAGATCCCCATCCAAAAAATTTGCCAAGTATAATTTTAACTGCCCCAGCTCCATTATTGCAGGTGCCCAATAAGTGACTCCTACATGTACAGTGCCCAGGGTGCTCTTCACAGGACTTTTTGTAAGCCCCTCCCCTCTGCCGTGAATGACATCTCTAGCATCCAATCAGGAGACTGTGGAAGCCATTGTTTTCCCTGGGCGTTGCAAATTAATGAGCCATTCACATTATGGCGCCATGGCCAAGTGCACAGTAGGTGGCCCCTTCATGTGCAGTGTCTAGGGCATGCTGCGTTAAATGATCCACAGCCCCTCCCCTCTGCGCCATCATCCAGAGCAGAAGGGAGGGGCTGGGGAGTGTTTTTTGTAGAGAACCCTGGACTCGAATCTTGGCATGCATCTAGAGAAGTGGCTCTTGTGTGAGCTGTGCACAACACCTGTGTGAACAGGGAGACTGTTGTGTGTTGCTGCACAGCTACTTCATTCGTCAGATAGGGGATAAGTGTCAGATTTCTAGGGATGTGACTGCTGGGACCCTCAGCATTCAGGGAGAATGGGGGCCTGAAAGTCCCTTTGATGTCTTCTTGTTGGTGGCGTGCCAGTGCATTTGCTTGATCGGCGCTCCATTCACATGTGTAGGGCTGCCAGGGATTGTCAATCTCATGTGGCCCTACACGAAGCTTCTCCCTGGGTTATAGTCATCCCTCATGGTCATTTTACACTTGCCTTCTATATAGCTCTGTGAGCAGTTTTGAGGGGTCAAAACTGCTGTAAGACTTCCTTTAAGACCGGAAAACTCTATCTCACCGATCTCTGATGTGTTTAAACCAGATCTTTTCATCAGTTTTACTTTTTTAAGTCAAGTGCTTCAGATAATTCCCCTTTAAGTGTGCAGATATGCATGAAAGACATAACATAAGTGATATATTACGTCACTACATTGTTGGGAGTACATGCTCCGCACCACAGGATGATGGCAAGTAGCTACCTGGCATGAACCTGAGCATAACTTCCTCCATATGTCATGTGACGGGAGGTAACAACCCAATGTCAATTATCACTTGTATCTCTTCATATTAGGGGTAGGTAACAAGTAGTAGAGCTTCATGTCCTGTATATAGATCCCTTATACATTTCATATGTAGTGCAACTGGAAATTATGCAAAATTTAGCATGTGTTACATTTGTGTAGGGGCTACAGTGTTACTGGTGCACACCACGGTCCTGCCTTCCGCACTGGTGAAATGGTGCACAATATGGTGATCACCTGGCTGTGCACGGTGCTGCAGTCCTCAATGTTTGCTTGGTCAATCCTCATGGAGCAGCTGCCCCTCTTGCTGGTTGCCTACCAGAGCTCTTAACTGTCGGTGGAAAGGACACCGATGTAGGGTTCTTCACTAGTTGACAGGTGTAGATACAGCAGAACAGTGACATTATTGATGACGATTCTCTGGGTCCTGGTGGAAGACAACATACTTTCGTTTGGCGTAGTAGAGTGTGGCTAGTGCCCCAGTTCCAAGAACAGTTACCGAGCCAGGGGTACTAATGTGCCTCCTTGCCTCAACCTGGCCAGAAAGACCTTCAAGCAGCTCAACCCTAATCACTTGAAGGGGATTGAGTTGCAGCTCTACCATGTGACCAATGAATGTGACATCATCGGTGCAAGGAAGAGGTCAATAACCTCTTCAAACAGCTGACTAGTGGGAATCCCAGTTGTCGGAAGGCTAGGCCATTAATATTGTTTTTCCAGAAAACACCTTTAAAGTCCTATAACTGAACCCTAAAAAAACATTAAGTGATTTTGTTAAATAAAGTAAAAGAAGTAGAAAAAGTGGCTTTTAATATTTTATTATATTTTCAAAAAATGCATTACACCTTTTTAAGTCCCTTTCAGGATTGAACATGTGGTTGCAAAACAAAACATCAGTATTGTAGTGTATTGTACCTCTAGGGTCACCCTGTTTCTAACCTTCACTAGATTACGTACAGTAATTGCGTTGCGTTGAATAAGTAACTATGGGAGCTAGTGCCCTCCGTCAATCCCCTTAGATCCTGCACTCCATATTGACCGTGGCAATTAAGGGTTCAAATGAACAGAATTGGACTTAGTTTTGATCCCAGCTATGGCAGACAGGTGACAGGTGTATAACATCACCAAAGCTAAATTCACATCTGTTGGATACTCCGCCACAGAAACCGACTAAAATCGACGAAGAGAAAAGTCCTGCATTGAGATCTTTTCTCTCTGCCGGTTTTAGACCTCCGACGGACACCAGGCAGACCCCATTATAGACTATGGGGTCCACGGATGTCTGCAGGTAACTGCTGTTTTAGCGGTGTTTTAACCTGTGTGCAGATGTGAACCTAGCCTTAAACCTAGTGTGCATGGAGCAAGCATAACTTCTGAGCCCTTTCCATACACTCCATGTGTGCATGGGTATGTCAAATGTCGGTAAGGGGTTAAAAAAATTCAATTGATATAAATTGAACACTATCTTATATAGACCCCAAAAATGATGCTAAAAAATTTGCACTCATCTTGCAAAAGCAAGGTCTTCAATAGCAACATAGTCCTTATAATAAAAGTATTATTGTTGATGGAATAAGGGAAGGCAAAAAGAGTCCTTTACGCAAAAATGGGCTTTGGTCCGTAAGGGGTTAAGGAGTCTGGTTACATTATTTTCTAGCGAAATTCAACTGCAAGCTTCCACCCGAGCTCTGCACAGTCTGTTGACATTGTATAAATGAGGAATATAATAAGGAGAATCTGACCATGACTCACCAGACATGTGACCTCGGTCAGCCGGGCCCAGACACTGCGCTCCCCTAATGTCTACCACTAAACCAAAAGTCACAAGTGTGAAACCACTACACCACGACGGGATCAAAACAAAAATCACTGACAAAGTTACAGCGATGGCTCAGGGAGTCTGACATCTGGATCTCAACATTTGCTTTTCATTTTACAGCTCATTAGCTTAGTGAATATTTTTGGCAAAAAGTTAAATAATAGAGAGAAGTTAAAGTCAGCTCCTCCAGACGCAGCGATACGAAGACTGCAGCCGAGACATCTTATTTATAGACAAACACCATAAAAAGTGAAGGACACAAAAATACTGCAGTAAATCAGAGCACATCTGCCTGCTTACTCAGCCCCATGTTGTCTGGACACTAAGCACTTTAGATTAAGGATATTAAAGGGGTCTATGGGGTCAACTAAAGCTGGCCATACACATTAGATTTGGGATGACCGTCATGCAGTCATCCAGTCGATGATGGAATATTTTGTATGAATGATCCCACCTTCACCATCATTAACCAAACTGCCTAGTTAAGGGTCAGTCTACATGTTAAAAAAAAACAATAACATGCTGGCTTATGATTGGCCAAACATCATTATTTTTGGCCGACCACTGCCCAAAAATATCTAATATGACTGATCTTATTTCGTCAGACTAAAGTCTTCCTTATGGAATTTTCATGGCAGCTTTAAGCTGGTCAGACGCATTAAATTTATGTCAGCCAAAATAAATAATTGAAAAAAATTACATGGGGTCTCTCCATTTTTCATAATCAGTCAAAGTAAAAACTATTATCACAGTGAGAAGGCCCTCCGCAGCCTAAAAATACCATCCCAAGGCTGCCATAGTAATGAATTATCAATTTAGGTAGATTGGGATGGTTCCCAACTCTTTCCGGCACCCCTGGTGTATTGGGTACTGGGATAATAGGAAGGAAAGGTTGGGCAAGTGTTAGCCTTTTGAGTGGCTAACACTAAGCTCCAGCCATAGTAATGGAAAGCTGTCGATCAGACAACCTCATTACTAAAGCCGTCATACACATTGGCCAAAATTTCAGCCATTTTGGTTGATAAATATCTAATGAACATTGCTCAATTGCTGACAACTGACTTTAGTCAAAGGATCTGCTGGATATTTTCAATACTTGTTTAGTGTTGTAGCTTCCTCAGTATTATACCTCGTATATATCTTAGGGGCTGTGCTTGGCACTGTAATTCAGGCCCGGTCATAAATGTGTCTAACAAACTCCCAACACCTAAACCATACCCCACAATGCTCGACAAGAAGTGTTGAGTTTGATGCAAATGAGGTCAATGTGACACAAATGCATGGTAAACATGTCTAACAACAATAGTACATCTCAAAATGTTGCAAAAAACTACAATTTTCTTCCCCCCAAAGACTTCTGACCTATGATGTTACTCCACTTTTACCCACTTGCTAGGACAAGTGACATTGTGAAATTTTTGTGAGTGGACTGCATGGTCTAAAAATGCTCAATTTTCAAATTTCTTACGCAAATGAGCTCAAAAAATCACAGAGCTCTTGACTTGACTTTTTTATGTCTGACCTGGAGTGCAGGGCTTGATAAATTCTGGCCCAGATATACGATTGTGGTTACGATTTGGTGCATCGTAGGTGCATTGTGGTGCATCTTTGGCGCTAAAAGTTTTTGACTTGCTAGACGTGTGTGTGGATTCTCAGAAAAAGGGAAAGTGGCCTAAATGTGACACAATATGCCAACATTGTGTCGTAAAATTCTGGCTCAAAGGAAGCCAACTAAAAGGTGGGGTAAGTATAGACAATCTAAAGATACACCAAATATATCATTCAGCATCAGCCACTCTTAGAAATCTGGTGTATTTTCAGGCTAGCTCTGTGTAACCATTAGTAAATCTGTGGAAAATTTGAGAGATTTTGTGCAAATTATCCCAATGCAGACTCCATCAAAACTTACTTTATAAATTCTCCTTATGATTAATTATAGTTCACAGAAATCAAAAAGTGGTCCTTATGGTTACTGTGCAAGATTTATCATGGGAGAAATTTTTTTTCAAATAAATTTTTCTGGAGACTGCTTTTCTGTAATTTGTGCCAAATATCTCTCAACAAGTCTAGTCCTGAGATGTAACACTCCTTTCTACGCCAACCCACTAACCGGGGTTAGATTGCCCAATTATTGAGACTTTTTAAAAAATTTAATCTGATAAATCTGGTGTGGTTCGGCTCATCAAGCTAATCACGTCCACTCTTCTACCAACTTTTCAAAAGTGGAGTGAATTTTGTAAAAATGTAGCAAAGTTTTTGCTTAAGGAAGCACAAAAAGTTTGCAAAGACCTTTTTTTTTAACTTTTTGACAACTGAATTTTGCATTATAGGGCTACAAATTCCCACATTGTGTCTGTGTTATTTTTGTTAAGTCTTGGCCATTGTTGGTTTGGCGACCCATGAAGAAAGAAGAGATTAACTCATGTTGTGAATGAGGAAAATCAAAAGTAACACAGGTAAGAAAAGGTGACACGATTTTCGGTACAGACAAATGTCTGAATAGACACGAGGTACAGAGCCCTGCCAGGCACATGTAACCCACTGCGTTCAGTCATATGAAGCTCTGGACTTGCAGACATCTTACCTCACAGGCTTCAAGTGCAACCACAACAAAAGCTGCAAGAGGAAAGGTCAGAACTGTGAAGTGCTATTTGTTTTCACTGTAACTTTATCCTGCACTTACCACCAGCCTATCTAGCAGGGGAATCAATTACCACTTGTCAGACCGAAACCCGACCTGAGAAACAAAGAAAGGTCATGACCTCCATAAGGGAAAAATTGGAACCGAGATGGATCAGACTCTCCCACTGGAAGGGTTAACAGGGCCGAGCCAATCTTTCCCTTTTTGTGAGTGGATCGATACCATGGCTCGGTAATTCTTCCTTCCCTCGTCATGGATGGCCAGTGGAATGTTGGAGCACGTTGCTTCAATTACTCCATTTAATAATTGAAGATGTGAAATAATTACATTTTCTTAAAACCAGGCACAAAAATAGAGAAAAACCGAGATAATTCATGGGGATTTCTGGAGAACAGAAATTCTTTTATTTTTCAAAAAATTCTCATCTTACTTTTTTCTTGTATCTATTTATTAATTTTTAATAAACCTAATTAGAAGGAGAAGTTAGTTACTTCCTCCCCAATAGACATGGGTAAAACTTTGCCAATGGATGTCACCATTCCCTGATGTGCAAATCAATATTTAGCCATTGATATTGAATCATATCTTATATTCTACGTCGCCAGGTTAAAGAGTGTCTACGCAAAGGTAGAACGTTGTAAGGTGGTGGAACTGAAGGAGGGAAAAGACGGATCCTCTAAGTGACCTGGTGATAGGAAATGTTTCCCGTAAGAGCTATTATGGATGTTAGGTAGATGCAGGGTCATACCAAAGAATCCGAGGGTTCAGACTGGTCAGCTATTGAATTTATAGGATTAAAATACTTGGATCCAACTAGAGGACTAAATGATCCATATTGACCCACCAGAGGTTTGGGGGTTTAAATTGGCCAACTAATGAAATAGAGGACCAAGACTGATCCACTAAATGATCCATATTTTCCCAAGGAAGACTAGGGGATCCAGATTGGTCCACTAGAAGATCAATATTGGCCCATTAGAGACTAGGTGACCCCTATTGGCCAAACAGAGGACTACAGGATTCTGATTTACTCAGCAGTGGACTAGAATATCCAGACTGATCCACTAGATGATTAAAAGATCCATACTGGCTTACCTTACGGCTAGAAGCTCCACATCGACCCACTAGAGGATTCAGACTTGCTCACTAGAGGACTAAATGATCCATATTGGCCCACAGAAGACTAGGGGATCCAAATTGGTCCACTAAGGACTAGAGGATCCAGAGTGGCCAACTAAAGAACTAGCTTATTCAGATGGTTCCACTAGAGGATTAAATAATTCATGTTGGCCCACCAGAGGACTACAGCTTCCTGATTTTCCCACTAGAGGACTAGAATAACGGGACTGGCCCACTACAGGACTAAATGATCCATATTGACTTGCCTGAGGACTAGAGGATGCAGATTAGTCCATTGGAAAATCCAGATTGGGCCACAAGGAACTAGAGGGTCCAGACTAGCCAATCAAAGAACTGTATAATTTAGATTATTCCACTAGTGAATTAGATTATTTATATTGGCCCACCAGAGAACTACATGATCCTGATTTGCCCACCAGTGGACTTAAATATCCAGACTGACCGAATAGAGGACTAAGTGATCCCTATTGGCTCCCTGAAGACTAGATGATCCAGACTGGTCCACTAGAAGATCCATATCGCCCCAATAGAGACTAGATTGGCCAACCAAAGAACTCATCCATATTGACCCACCAGAGTACTACAGGATTCTGATTTTCCCAGCAGAGGACTAGATTATCCATACTAATCTTCTGTACTAGAGGACCAACAGATCCTTGCTGGCTTACCTTATGTTCTAGAGGCTCCACATTGGCCAACTAGAGGATTCAGACTTGCTCACTAGAGGACTAGATGATCCAGACAGGCCAACCAGAAGAATCTCCAACCATAACAGGGCTCTAGAGGTCCAGCATAGGAGAATCCTATCTGTGGAGGTTTTTTTTAAAAACTTTTCTGATATATTTTGAAGACTGCAACTTTTTAATTTTTGCTGACGATTTGGCCTGTGTGTGCCTACATCATTGGTTACAAAGTGATTAAAGGGTTTATCCAGGATACCAAAAAAGGGGCTGCTCCATCCCTACAAACAGCGCCCCTTTTGTCAATGGACTGTATCTGGTACTGCAGCCAAAACTCATTTAAGTGAATATTGCAAAACAGCTTTAATAGTAGAAGGTAACTTGTTCCAGAATATCTCATCAGCTTCAGAGACCAAGGAGAGACAGGGATTTAGTGTAATCTTTTAATAACCATGCCAGGCTCAATGATCTGTATTTATTGGGATTTTTCTGATTTTCGGGGAAGTGCTCTTTAGCTTGTAAACATCTTACTCTGTAATAGCCGTGTTAGGCCATATATAAAACATGTGTGATTTGCTTTTCTTTGCATTCCAGTCACATTCCATTACTCCAAATGCATAGTAAAAAGTGCAAATAAAGCACCCCATAGCACAGCGTGTAGACTTGTCAGCTCCCTGCGATGGCCGTTGCCTCACATAACCTCGGTTTGAGGACAGTGTGGGAATTTTTGGAAAGCCGTGACTAGAGTTGTGCAGATACAGATATCACAGATATATTTTATAGCTTTATTTTTGAATACAAGATAATCTTTCGATTAACCTCTTTTTTTTTGGACATCTGATGTTAGTGTGTGCAATATCGCCCAAGGTTGTATGTCTTATAATGTATCCATCACCCTGGCCGAGAAGCATCACATGACTGCTGTAGTCCTAAAAGTAGGACATCAGGCTTCTTTATAGGAAGGCTGATGTTGTTAGTGAGCGCAATAGTACCCATAGAGCCTCACAGGAAGTGTGGGTTGTGCGTATAGTGTATCCATTACCCTGGTTGGCTCAGATAGATCATATGACTAGTCATGGAACATATAAAGAAGTCTATCATCAGACAGAAGTATTATTGGTTCTAGACCAGCCCACCAAATCCTGATCTGAGTAGAGTCAATAAAAAGCATGATCTTCTCCATAAACATATGTAGATTAGTGGCACCCAAAAGACCAACAACACCACATAGGGTTATGTACCAAAGGGTACATAAAGTTATATATGTAAAGCCACAGACAAATATCTAATATGTATGACTAGGAATAATGCACACAATGATGTCACAGTACAGAGATATTGCAAAAAGTGATGTCACAGTACAGAGATAATAAACACAGTGATATTACAGTACAGAGATAATACACACAGTGATGTCACAGTACAGGGATAATACACACAGTGATGTCACAGTACAGAGATGATACACACAGTGATGTCACAGTACAGGGATAATAAACACAGTGATGTCACAGTACAGAGATAATACACACAGTGATGTCACAGTACAGGCATAAAACACACAGTGATGTCAGAGTACAGAGATAATACACACAGTGATGTCACAGTACAGGATAATACACACAGTGATGTCACAGTACAGGCATAAAACACACAGTGATGTCACAGTGCATGGATAATAAACACAGTGATGTCACAGTACAGAGATAATTAACACAGTGATGTCACAGTACAGAGATAATATACACAGTGATGTCACAGTACAGGGATAATACACACAGTGATGTCACAGTACAGGGATAATACACACAGTGATGTCACAGTACAGGGATAATATACACAGTGATGTTACAGTACAGAGATAATAAACACAGTGATGTCACAGTACAGGGATAATACACACAGTGATGTCACAGCACAGAGATAATAAACACAGTGATGTCACAGTACAGGGATAATACACACAGTGATGTCACAGTACAGGGATAATACACACAGTGATGTCACAGTACAGAGATAATAAACACAGTGATGTCACAGTACAGGGATAATACACACAGTGATGTCACAGTACAGGGATAATACACACAGTGATGTCACAGTACAGGGATAATACACACAGTGATGTCACAGTACAGGGATAATACACACAGTGATGTCACAGTACAGGGATAATGTACACAGTGATGTCACAGTACAGGGATAATACACACAGTGATGTCACAGAATACTGCTTATGTGCTACAAAGAAAGATAATGCAAAGCAAATAACCATTTTGCTCCAAATTAAAACTTTCATGTCCCCTTCCATCATCCATAGTTGTAGCTGGGCCCCATAGCAGCTGTAATGTCTGTGTAACAAGGCAGTTATGCGTCCTATGTTGATTTGTTCCTGGGACACTATATTGAGTATATTTCAGTAGTTTCCATTCAATAAACCATGTAAATCTTTCCAGCAATGTATTTCTACAATCTAAAGAAGAAAGGAGATCCCATTACCTTTGTGCCCACATTGTACATCCTTTTCATTTTCCTTACTTTAATTTTAATCATGTTGAACCAAGTTGTTGAGGAACTATAAATTTTTCACGGTTTCGTCCTCTCAGAATTTTTGCGAGCACACAATGTTCTGAAATGTAAAATGCTTATGGATTTCCCAAGTGGAGATTTTCATCTACTGGGAAATGCATAACATAAATCTGTTGACAGAAACCATATTTTCCTAAACTTGCACAAAGGACGTAACTGTTCGGAATAAGTTATGACTTTTCAAGTAGATGCAAATATTGGCCGGTGTTGTCGGGGTAGTATAACATTGTGAGATGAAGGGCCGGAGGCAGCAGCACAATATTAAAGTGTTGTTTTATGGAGAAAAACTGATATCATGAAGCACAATGGAGAGGTTGGCCTCATGACCTATTATTTTAATCAAATATTTAGGTTATGTTTTATGGTTTTTATATTTTCCATATTAAAAATCCAGAAATATTGCCATTTTCACTCTTGTCATCAAGTTTTCACAAATAGGATTGTGGAGTTCCAGGGACCTCGCAGCCCACTTTGACTACGCCACATAATTGTTATCTAGCCTTTGCCTACTTTGATCCATCCAAGGTCTGGATTTCCCGCTCGTAGAGTGTAGTCATGTTGCAGTCAAGAAATAGACTCTACTCACTCAGGAACTTTGTCACCAGCAGTTAGATAGATGTTTGGCATAACACAGGTTAAGGCTTCATGTACACGTGCGAGTGTACCATCCAATACTCCGATGGTCCGTTCCGATGAAAATAGAGCAGGTCCTATCCTGCTCCGTGTCATCGGAAAGGAACGGATCAGAAGCCCCCATGGACGTGAATCCATTACGGAATATACTCGGATGACACTCCCTGTTTAAACTGACTGCATTCCGCTGTCATTTCGGCCCCACAACACATGCATGCTCAGTGGTGTGCATAGGGTCTAACATCAGCAGTAAGAAACAGTCAGAATCAACTGCACTAAACAAGAACAGAACGGGCAGGTTCTCAGGCTCACAAAGGAATCAACAGTGTTAGCCTTTGGTGGGAACGGGCTCAATTCCAGAATTGCACCACGTGGAAAGAAAGCCAGGCCAGTAGCAATGGAGGGCCAAACCAAAGGGGCAGATAAACCTCTCTCTCTCTCTATATACAAGAGACCTTTGTACCTGTTGTGACTACAGAGCCTCAAGCTGTAGCCCACAAGCACTGTATGTCGGGTGGCAACAAAGACACCGCCTGCGGCACAGTCAATGGCCGCAACCACAATCTGAAGAGACATTGTGCCATCTTCTTTCTAGAAAACACCAGACAGAGTTAGAACCGATGACTTAACAGCAAATACACAATTAAAGTGACAGTGTAACAACATACAAAGCAAAAAGTCCTCAGCATATTCAGTACAATACATACATAAAATACAAAATAACATACACAAAGAACAGAGCTGCACTCACTATTCTGCTGGTACAGTCACTGTGTACATACATTACATTACTTATCCTGTACTGATCCTGAGTTACATCCTGTATTATACTCCAGAGCTGCGCTCACTATTCTGCTGGTACAGTCACTGTGTACATACATTACATTACTTATCCTGTACTGATCCTGAGTTATATTCTGTATTATACTCAAGAGCTGCGCTCACTATTCTGCTGGTACAGTCACTGTGTACATACATTACATTACTTATCCTGTACTGATCCTGAGTTATATCCTGTATTATACTCCAGAGCTGCGCTCACTATTCTGCTGGTGCAGTCACTGTGTACATACATTACATTACTTATCCTGTACTGATCCTGAGTTACATCCTGTATTTTAGTAGTTGTTTTTTTTTTCTCTAGTCCCCCAGCCTTCCTGAGTAATCACTGCACTTAGTTTTGGTGTCTGATATGCTAACTAGACCTGCTAATGTCAAGTGGATGGTGTCAGACAGGGAACAGGCTCGGGAACGTGACTCAGAGCTCCAACTAGAGGCAGACAGTGTAAGAGCTCTGAGTCACGCCCCTTTTCCTGCTCCTGCTTGGCATCACCCCCTTGTCATTAGAGAGTATAGTTAGTATTTCAGGCACTGTGTGGGAATGGTGAGGGCTAGAAAAATAACTGAAACTGTGCCAGAATCAGTGTGGAGGAGACTTATAAAGGATGAAAAGAACTGAAGTTTCTATAAGTGGTGAAAGGTCCTCTTTAAAGGGTAGAGTTCCTTTTATCGGTCAAGTCCTCCCTTGGATCCTTGTGGAGAAAAGTTAGAAATCAGTTTGCGAACTTGAAGTTTTGAGTGAAGGTAAAACACCCTACAGGGAGATAATCGTATGATAAGTGGCTTGTAAATGCCACAAACCATAAAAACAATGTAATATACATCCCGGCTATGAAAAGCCATAGAACATTACAGTACATGGAGACGTTTTACAATCTCCTGGAGGATGAGTGCACTGAAGACACATTTGACAAAATGCATCTGAGAATGTGAAACCTATTGTTCTATTACGGAACGAGCCTTGGATGATGCCAATAAAAGCCCTTTAAGTATAGGGTAGGATTTAAGAGTCATCGGGCTAATGGTGAAGTGTAATAGGAAAGTGCCGAGGATCTAAACACAACAGTAATTGTCTGTCCCTGTTATATTTCCAACTCAATAGAAATAATGTTTCTCAATTTACAACCTTCGCCTTCCCATCATCCAAATGGCTGTGCTTGCGGAAGGCTGCTGTCTGTCTGCTGCTGGATGTCGTTCCCTCTGGTCTACATTACTTTATTACAATATATACTGACAAAATGACATATTATTTAAATTACATTTTTTATAAAATATTTTAAAAATGGCAATTTTTTTTTGACAGCCCACTAGGGCAGTCACCATAGACTGACATGTTCCTGTTCTCTGAAGCTCATGTGTCAGCTTTGCTGTATAGAATGGTACAAGATGATCTGAGTCATTTCATTAACATTTAAAGGAATTTTCCAGGTCTTGGACATTGATGACCTATCTGTAGGCACGAACAAGAATCTCCATGCATTACATTGACAACCCGTTGATTGTGATGGTCACTATTTTCACTCTGGCCACTAGACCAGTCACAATGGATGACATGTTCCTGTTCTCTGCAGCTCACTTGTCGGGTTTTGCTGTATAGACTGATACAAGATGATCAGAGTCATCTCATTATCATTAGAAGGTGGGAAATTTAAAGGAATTTTCAGGGACTGGGATATTGATGACCTATCCTTAGGGTAGGTTGTCAATCCTAGATCAATGGGGGTCCCACACCTGGCAACTCCTCAAATTAACTGATTAAGGAGGAAAATGCCAGTGATGTCACATTGACTGGTTACATAGACTTGTTTAGTCCCATTCTAATGTAGGTCTGTGTGGAACTAAATATTCACCTACTTCACCATCCAGCAGTTGTCATTCTCTTCTTTGCAGCACTGCTGGGAGAGATTCTACATTTGCCTTATGACTGTTGCTTTAAGGTTGCTATATTTACCAGTCAAGTTTTAGCTGGGTCTATTCAGAAAGTCAGACATTTGAGATGCAGAACCAACCAGGGCTGTACTTCATCCAATCCAGGGCTGAGGCGGGGTATTTAATCCTTACATTTTTCTTTCTTAGGTGCCTGTGATTGCGTTAGTTTTCTAGGCTCTGTGTTCTCAGAACCCACTCCTAGTACCCTATTTTCTGATGAATTCCTAGTTTACTGATTTTTGTGGTCTTGGGCTACTCTTCTCTTGCTGATGGGCTGTATCTGTGACTTGACCGTGGCCTCGTGGTGACTTTAGACTCTGAATCAAAGCTTGTTTACTTGCTGTCTGTTGGTCCTGTCAGTTACCAGCAGCGTATTAGGAAATTGCTTAAACTCCCATTCTACTATCTTTGGGAATTGCTTAAGCAGCAATTCCATAACCACTGTATTCCGTTTTGTATTCAATGAAGAGGGTGCTGTGCGCGTACGGGTGCTGTGGACCCTTAAAACAGCTGCTTAAGGGAGATGTCCCCGTTCAGAACCCTAAATTGTTAGCTATTGTGGAAATATATAATTACAAAGAGTGTCTCTCACTCTGGAGGACCAGGCATGACCATTCATTACACTGATAACCCATTGATTTTGATGGTCACTATTTCTTCACACTGGGTACTAGAGCAGTCACAATAGACTGCTATGTTTCTGATCTATGTAGCTCACTTGCCAACTTTGCTGTATAGACTGGTACAGGGTGATTAGAGCCATTTCATTATCATTACAAGGTGGAAAAGTTAAAGGTTTTTTTCGGGGACCAGGATATTGGTGACTTAACCTTAGGATAGGTTACCAATATCATATTGTGGGGGTCTGACACCCAGCAACCCAACTTATGAGCTGATTGAAGAGGCAGCTATCAGTGATGCAGGGGTGAACCTAGCCTCTCTGCTGCCTGAAGTGATCTATAGAAAGGCACCCCATTGCCAAAAAAAAAAAATTACTCGACCCGGTGATCTTTGGTTCCATGATAGAACGCCCCTCCACTCCCCTTATTTGGCCCACACACAGTATAACCCCACCTTTATTAACCCCCTCAGTATATTATCCCTTTTACTGGCCCCCATGGTGTATTAACCCCTTTATTGGCCCTCACAGAGTATAATACTTCCTTTAATGACCCTCATACAATAAATTACCCCCTTTACTGACCCCCCCACAGTATATTTTCCACTTTACTGGTCCACACATAGTATATTGCCCCCTTTACTGGTCCCCACACAGTGTATTGCCCTCTTTACTGGTCCCTACACAGTATATTGTCCCTTTTTAGGCCCACACACAGCATATTGCCATGAATTTTCCAAAAGGGGAGGCCTGTTTGATGGTTGTCCAGCCTTGCCTGATATATAGGAGACAATTAGCAATGAGCGAACCGGATTGGAACAAACTGGATGCAACCCAAGTTTTCCAAAAGTTTCGGGTTTGACCAGAACCCAAAACTTTTGGGGTTCCTCACCCATGAATGACTACTATACTCTGGGGTCTCTTAAGACCCCAGAGTATAATAAGTGGAGACTTAGGGGAGGTGCGGAAGCATAATAAACACTAATAATACTCACCTTCCTTCACCTCTTCTGGACATACTCTGAGTCCTCTTCGGTGGTCTTCCTGCCTCATGGGTGATACTATGCAATCCTGAAGACTGTTGAGGCCTGTGATTGAGTCTTAGCGGTCATGTGGGGTGCGCTGACGTCATGACATTTGCATTCAAGCTTCATGACATTTGGGTGCCGCCATAAAGGACCCAAAGGGATCATCTTATGTAGCGAGGGAGCCCAGGAGAGGTGAGGGATGGTGAGTATAAGTGTTTATGTTCTCTCACCTCCCCCTCATCTCTAGAACCAATATTGGAGATAAAACCAAAAAATAACGCAAAGGTCCAGAGACAAAGTGCATTTTTACACAACTATTTTGGCCCATTAAGACACAAGGTCTTGGTTGTTACTGCCACTTTGGCACCCTGTAGAGCTATGTCCCTACACATATGTACATATCCTTATGCAGACATTTCATAGAAGCTATTACATCTTGATATTATGCCAATTAAACAATACATAACCCGAACAATTCTTGTTTCCCTCTGTCTCGGATTTGCTACAGTACAAGCCGATCAGTCATCATTGATAAATGCGTAAACTTCTCTTAATTCTCAGCGCTCCGCTCCTCTTAGCCATTTGCCATGCTGATCTATAGCATGCACTTATCATTAATACAGTAGCTACATATCTTTAAGGCGTCCCTGAAGATTACCAAAGAACCCCCCTGAGATCACATCCTCACCCGGTGAGATCCTTAAAATCACTCTCGGGTTCTTCTTCATCAATAGCACAATTGTTAAGTATATTTCATTAAAGATGATGAAGATGTCGAAAGCTTTCAACTAATTCAATGAATAGGCTCAGAGAGGCAATATACAGTATACAGCGTATACCAGGGAATAAAGGGGTAGATCACAAGAAGCAAGGGAACAGTATGAAGAAAATTCTAAGTAATGGGGTTATTGGGGTACTCAGCTCCGTCATTCACATAGATGTTGAATGGGGTGGTAGAACCAACGCTACTGTCGCTCTATTCCTATGGGGGACTTGTGATCAGAAGGAACCTGAATTTTCCAAAAGACTCGACTTTGACCCAAACCTAAAATTTAAGGTGTTCATCAGAAAAAGCCATTATTATTCCCTGGGGTCTCTTCAGACCACATAATATAATAAGCATGGGAATTAAAGTTTGCCATGACTTTCACCAAACAGATAAAACCACAAGGACTCTTTTGGGGGACTTTCTGTCCCCTGTTCTCCTGATCACTGGGAGACCCACTGATGGGGTCTCCAATGATCATAATGGGACAGCCCCTTTGACTATATCATCCTTCAAGCCCCAAGAATTGTCATAGACACACAGGAATGGATTAAAGGGAGTTGAGATGTTGCTTGGGGATCCTCCTTCAATCTTTCTTGATGGCCATTTGATCCAATCTAGAAGAGGAAAAGGTTGTGAGGCGGCCATTCATGCTCTGAGGGAGTCCCTGTCTTGGTGGTCTCAGAAACTTCTATATATTTCACCAAGAGGGCCACACGACTACACAATCACCTCTCCTTTATTTGACCGTGATAGTGGATCAGGTGTATGGGATAGGTGTCTCCATCATTTTTTTTGCCCGGGGGCTTTCACTAACTTTAGTCTCACTGTACGGAAGATATTGATATTATCACACCGTGTGGGTTCACCATGCCTGCAAACAATCTCCCTGCAGTCACTATAGTGCCCCCTATGTGGTCCTTTAATACTGCTGCTTGTGTGTTAGAGAAAATTGAGCCATCCAACACTGCGCACATCTGTGACCCAGACACACTCTATCGACCAGAATCAAAGCAGTGGGATGGACGGCCTCACATAGACCTACACTGTGAAAGCTTCTGTCCAAGGAATCAACTTTATGAGATGTGTTTATGGGCTCAGCTTAAAACAATTTATATCAACTTCTATGAACTCATAAGCAAATCTTCTGGAGTGATCCCACAGCAGACAGAAAGACGGCTTTCCACAGATTACAGGGTTGTGATCAGCAGATAATCTGTATCAAGTATGACATATAGAGATATAAAGATAGCGAGCAGGCGGCGTACTCCAGATAGGAGACCAGGATGCCGCCAATATTTTCTAGACATTTAAAGAGCACCTACCCCTACAATAAAAGTCCTCCGTAAACCTCCGAGAGCTGTGACCACTGCTTATTCTATATTAGAAGTCTCTATATATCTTTCACACTTGGCCAGAAATGTCAAGACGTGTGTCTTTATGCATTGGACAATCTCTTCTGTATCAGAAGATGCCCCAAACCTGGGCCTGAATGCAAAATCGGTACCAGGGGCCACTATCTACTATGTGCCATGTATAATACTAGTGTCTTCTTATGTGGCAGAAAAGTATTCGGGCTTCCTAGGATACCAGGGCCCAGATGGGATTTCTACCTTTGTACCAATATACCCTGACCCCCCGGATACAAATATATTCAGCATATCATATGCAATGGTTCTGTGGAGTTGTCTGTGTACAGTGTTTCAACTCTAAGGATAATGATGTCTATAGGTCCTAACAAAGTCATGGGCCATGAACTGATACTTATGATATGTAGATAACTATGGGAGGCATCAAAAGAGGTCAAAAGACGCTCATGACAAGAACATGGATATGTCTCTATACAGATGATTAGTATGGCCACATACTTGTGCACAATCTTGGGCCCCAGTAAACAAGAAGGATAGAGTTGAACTAGAAAGAGTGCAGAGAAGGACGACCAAAATTATTAGGAGAATGAGAGGATTGGAGTACAATGGTAGATTGTTAAACTTGGGGTTTAGAAAAAAAGACATCTATGGGGAGACCTAATAACAATGTACAAATACATGAAGGGACAGCACAAAGAACTTTCTAATGATCTTTTTACTCCTAGGCTGGTGACAATGACAAGGGGACATCCTCTACACCTAGGTCGGTGACAGTGCCAACGAGGCATCCTCTACACCTAGACTGGTGACTGTGACAAGGAGACATCTTCTACACCTAGGCCAGTGACAGTGACAAGGGAACATCCTCTACATCTAGGCCAGTGACAGTGGCCAGGAGACATCCTCTACACCTAGACTGGTGACAAGGGGGCATCCTCTACACCTAGACTGGTGACTGGCCAGTGACAGTGGCCAGGAGACATCCTCTACACCTAGACTGGTGACAGTGGCAAGGAGACATCCTCTATTCCTAGACTGTTGACAGTGACAAGGAGAAATCCTCTACATCTAGACCGGTAACAGTGACAAGGAGACATCCTCTATACCTAGACTGGTGACAGTGACAAGGAGGCATCCTCTATACCTAGACTGGTGACAGTGACAAGGAGACATCCTCTACACCTAGACCTGTTACAGTGGCAGGGGTACATCCTCTAATCCTAGACCAGTGACAGTGACAAGAAGACATCCTCTACTCCTAGACCGGTGACAGTGACAAGGGGACATCCTCTACACCTAGACCAGTGATAGTGACAGGGAGACATCCTCTACACCTAGGCCAGTGACAGTGACAAGGAGACATCCTCTACACCTAGACTGGTGATAGTGACAAGGAGACATCCTCTACACCTAGACTGGTGACAGTGACAAGGGGACATCCTCTACACCTAGACTGGTGACAGTGACAAGGGGACATCCTCTACACCTAGACTGGTGACAGTGACAAGGGGACATCCTCTACACCTAGACTGGTGACAGTGACAAGGGGACATCCTCTACATCTGGAGGAGAGAACATTTCAACAGCATCATAGACGGGGATTCTTTACTGTAACAGCAGCGAGACTATGGAACTGACTGCCCCAGGAAGTGGTGATGATGGATTCATTGTGCAAGTTCAAAGAGGGCCTGAATGTCTTTCTCGAACAGAAAAATATTAGGATATATGGGTTTTAGATTTTGGTAAGTAGATCCAGGATTTTATACTGACTGCCAGATTGAAGTCGGGAAGGAATTTTTTCCCCTGACCTGGGGCAATTAGCATAAAGCTCATGGGTATTTTTTGTCTTCTGATGGATCAACACTGTAGGGTTATAGGTTGGACTTGATGGACCTGGGTCTTCATCCAATCTCACCTACTTTGTAACTATGTAAAACTATGACTTAAATTACTATGATAAATAGATAGATAGATAGATAGATAGATATGAGATAGATAGATAGATAGATAGATAGATAGATAGATAGATATGTGAAATAGCTAGATATGAGAGATACTGTAGATATAAAATAGGAGCTGTATTTCTTGAGAATCTGTGAGTCCAATACTGCCTCACATTCCTCCGCCCTCCTGTGTCTGGAGTCGTGGCATCCTCTGAGTAGACGTGTAAATAATGAAAAAATACTTCCAAGCAGTTCCAAAATCATACTGCCCATATAATAGCACAAAACAGTGTGTATATTATACTGTTATACAGTGCCTAAATAATATTGCCATACACGGGACACAATATTACTACAGTACTATATAGTAAATAATAATGTAACAGTCAGCCACAAAGCAGAAGGTGATTTTGGGGGGAATTTTAGGCAATAATAAGGATTAGTAATTACAGCATGTGACATATTTGCATAGTTTTATTTGCAGGTCCCGATTTTATGTTTTGTTAGATTATTTGCATATAATTCCCAAGAGGCAGCCCCTGAAGGTCGCTGTAAGTGATACCTAAGGGATTAGACAGGCTGGAAAGTAAATTTAGACAAGCACCACTGACTGTCCGGCTTCAGGAAGCAGAACTGTAAATGATGTGCAATTATCTCATAAAAATGTCAATCACCCTCACGGCCCGTGATATAGAAATGACACAGACCATTGGGATCGCTGTTAATGATGGCTAAAATATTAATTGTACAATCCTCCCTGTGACCATAAATTCTCACTTGGCTGTTTAAGTGGGCAGACGTATAGCCTGTCATTATGTAATATGTGTCAGGATGGGCAGTGCTGTTGTCTGCACTAGGACTGATAGCATAAAAAAATTGTACAATGCTATATACAAAGGATCGCTGAGTTCAGAAAAATACCCCATTAGGGAATTCTGAGTTATTACAGACGATTCCCCCATTTCGGATCCCGATTTTTATAGCTACAAAGAGTGTCTCTCACTCTGGAGGACTAGGCATATCCATGCATTGCATTGACAACCCGTTAATCATTATGGTAATGCCTAATTCCACCTGCGGTGGTGCTGTAATGAATTTGAGTAGTTGCTCCCAAGTTTCCAGATGATCAGTTGGAGGTTCCTATTAGCGAGACAACCTGCGATCAGTTTATTGACTCTTTCCATCTTCTAAAGTGGTGGCTAGGAGATTACTTTATAAATGGTGGGATCCAATCTTAGGATCCAACTGATCCTAGGAATGAATGAGGCAGCAGAACTGATTTGTGCTGAGTTCCCTTTTCCCCTGGCCACCTGGTTGTGCAACAACTGCAGCCCACTCCATTGACTAAGCACCAGATCCCTCCACAGTGCATGGCCAAGGCGTTACTTTCCATAGAAACTGGATATACTGGTCAGACTTTACCAGCGCTAACCTACTGTGATATAAGAAGACAATAAGATGTATAAAATCGAACAGTTCCACACAGTCTTGGACTGAGGTTCCTTGGGCCAACCAGATATAATGATTTTCCACTATCCTGTGGGAAATACACACGTGAAAAGAATTGTTGGTACCCCTCGTTTAATGAAAGAAAAACCCACAATGGTCACAGAAATTACTTGAATCTGACAAAAGTAATTTGCCAAACTACATGTTGACAAGCCACAAAGCTTCTGTTATGTTCTGGGGCTGCTTTGCTGCATCTGGCACAGGGTGTCTTGAATCTGTGCAGGGTACAATGAAATCTCAAGACTATCAAGGGATTCTAGAGAGAAATGTGCTGCCCAGTGTCAGAAAGCTTGGTCTCAGTCGCAGGTCATGGGTCTTGCAACAGGATAATGACCCAAATCACACAGCTAAAAACACCCAAGAATGGCTAAGAGGAAAATATTGGACTATTCTGAAGTGGCCTTCTATGAGCCCTGACCTAAATCCTATGGAGCATCTTTGGAAGGAGTTGAAACATGTCGTCTGGAAAAGGCACCCTTCACACCCGAGACAACTGGAGCAGTTTGCTCATGAGGAGTGGCCAAAATACCTGCTGAGAGGTGCAGAAGTCTCATTGACAGTTACAGGAATCGCTTGATTGCAGGGATTGCCTCAAAAGGTTGTGCAACAAAATATTAAGTTAAGGGAACCATCATTTCTGTCCAGGCCTGTTTCATGAGTTTTCTTTTAAAAAAAAAATTCTGTTGAAGCCTGGTTGGAAAGCAATGTCTGACTTTCATTTGTTCATTTTCATAGAATTTTTATATATTATTACTTTTGTCAGATTCAAGTTATTTCTGTGACCATTGTGGGTTTTTCTTTCATTAAACGAGGGGTGCCAACAATTTTGTCCACATGTGTAGACCATAGTACCCTTCAAATGTGGTTGCCTTCTGCTGGACCATTATTGTGTTAGAGCTTTGGTCCACTGGAGGATCCTCTAATGCTCTGGTGGGCCAGTCTGACACAGTGGAGGCCCCAATCCTGATGACCTAAGTTGGTCCCTGGTGGGCTGGAGGGACCTTATCCTTAATTTCTCAAAGGCAATGTAGCTATTGATCAACAACCAATGCAACCCTCAACAGATGTAATTCAGCCACCAATATCCTCTTTCTTAAGTCTTGTAAATCATTCTGCATTCTTTCTACCATCTTGGGGTCTTTTAGAGTAGTATTCATTCCTTTGCTCTCTCTTATGTAGATTTGTGTAGTATTATACAGGGACATCTGCCCACTTCTGACCTCACACCATGATTTCTGGATTTGCGGTGCCAGATGATACCACAATGATAGCTACTCAAAACATAGATGATCAGCTTCATCTACCCACACAGAGACATCTCACGCCCTTCTACTTCCCATAATCGCCCTTCATTGACTTGATCCGGTGCTTTACAAAAGTGGCCAAACTTCACTTCTGCAACATAAGTCATTCCCGGCGATCGATGGACTTCACTTTAGATGAAAGGAGGGGGTAAAGAACATTGTAAATAATACATTTTCTTTTTGTTTCGGTGATCAACGCCAACAGATGTGATTCTTTTTGGCCCCGCACAATAAGGGTTAATTAATCCATCATACCCCGGAAGGAAATGTGTTAAATGTAGACTGCGGCTTCACTTTGGCGTCCAGTTTAGACCATTGTTAAAAGCATTTCATTGCATAATTGCTAAGAAATGCACTTAACGGCCCCACCGTCCACCGCCATGGCCTATAGGTTTAAACAGCCCCATTAGAAGGCAAGGTGCTAATTGTACATAATGACTCGAGCGGATTTTTTTGAGGTTTGTAATGGAACATTACCTGGAACTTTTGCATTGAAGTGTTTCCTCCTGGACATATTACCTCTGCAGGAAGTGACGAGAACCATGCAGGGCTTTAATTGTGGCGGCTACGGGCTACATTTACTTGCTGGATCACTTTGCATGCTCGTAGGGTTGGATGTATTTTTTTTTAGGAAATTATCGCATTGAGCACTAATGGGTGTCACATCAATAAGGTGGTAATTGGATAGCATGTGTAGCGTATTTTAGTGCTAACTGCTAGACTTTCTTCATGCAATCCATCACTATTGCACTTTCCCTCGGATGGATTCCCTCTTCATGCTAAATATTTAATCAGCTCATTTTTTCCCTTTTCATAGAACTTCTTTTTTTTTATTTATTTATTTATTTTTTGTATTTCTGGCTCTTTTTATCTATCTTATCTCTTTGACCTTGTTCCATTGAAGAAAGATAAAATGGCTGAACTTTAACATTGGATTTGTCACTATCTATACCAGGAAGGACCATCTGATAATAAAGCCCTTTATTATTATTTTTATTAATTTTATTATTAGAATTTAACCTTTTCTTATTCCTCTTCCTTAAAGTGTCACCAGAACCAGCATATCACCCCAGCCCTGCAGATAGATAGGTTAGTGTCACCAGAACCAGCATATCACCCCAGCCCTGCAGATAGATAGGTTAGTGTCACCAGAACCAGCATATCACCCCAGCCCTGCAGATAGATAGGTTAGTGTCACCAGAACCAGCATATCACCCCAGCCCTGCAGATAGATAGGTTAGTGTCACCAGAACCCAGCATATCACCCCAGCCCTGCAGATAGATAGGTTAGTGTCACCACAACCAGCATATCACCCCAGCCCTGCAGATAGATAGGTTAGTGTCACCAGAACCAGCACATCACCCAGCCCTGCAGATAGATAGGTTAGTGTCACCAGAACCAGCATATCACCCCAGCCCTGCAGATAGATAGGTTAGTGTCACCACAACCAGCATATCACCCCAGCCCTGCAGATAGATAGGTTAGTGTCACCAGAACCAGCATATCACCCCAGCCCTGCAGATAGATAGGTCAGTGTCACCAGAACCAGCATATCACCCCAGCCCTGCAGATAGATAGGTTAGTGTCACCAGAACCAGCATATCACCCCAGCCCTGCAGATAGATAGGTTAGTGACACCAGAACTAGCATATCACCCCAGCCCTGCAGATAGATAGGTTAGTGACACCAGAACCAGCATATCACCCCAGCCCTGCAGATAGGTTAGTGTCACCAGAACCAGCATATCATCCCAGCCCTGCAGATAGATAGGTTAGTGTCACCAGAGCCAGCATATCACCCCAGCCCTGCAGATAGATAGGTTAGTGTCACCAGAATGCAACAAATCACCCCAGCCCTGCAGATAGATAGGTTAGTGTCACCCGAATCATACAGTGTTTTCCCCCTTGTGAATCGCTGCCTTCATTGTCAAGATATCGCTGTTTTTGTCAATAGGAAAATGAGCTCTTTAGATCAATGAGGGCGTTGTCATTATTTCAAAGAGATAAGCAGCAACACCTTGACGTAAACCTATGAAATTACATTACGGCTATTTCACGTCTGGAATGAACATTCAGTTTTATACTGGAAAATTATCCCGTAGACCGTACTCAAAGATACTTGAGGCTCAAGAAAGAACAGCTGACCGCCTGGACAAGAAGGAAAATCTTCTAGGCCTGGTGGAATATTCCCACATCCAATGTAACGTGGGGGCACCATGTGCTGGTCACATCCAAAAAGGGGACATGACCAGCACATTTCATGCCCGTGTCACAAGAAAGGGGGTGTTGAGATGTACAGAAGGGCCTTACATTGTGCTCTCCGTCGTTTGGGTCCACTGGGGGACTCGAAGAACGGAGAGCCGGACTGCTAAAACAGCTGTTACCCACGGACATATAATCAATGGGGTCCGCCGGGTGCCTGCTGTTTTCCTCAGTGCAGGACTTTTCTCTCTGACAATTTTTGATATTTTTCGGAGTCTCCAACGTATACCATAGACTTTCATTAGCCAGTTGTTTTGGAACACATTTGGTGGGTGCCTACGCTGGTATACCACAACCTCACAAAACTGTTAAAGAGGTTTCCTCATTACAGACACTTATCCTCTATCCACAGGGTAGGGGATAAGTGTCAGACCGCTAGGGGGTCAGCCAGATTGCCCAAAATTCCTCTTGCGTCTTCCATCCATATGAAGCGCCATTGGGAATGAACCACCGGTGTTCCTTTCACTTGTAATCTCTGGAAGTGAATGGAGTATCGGACTATCATGCGCACTGGTAATCCATTCACTGGGAGGGGGACTTTGGGCCCCTGTTCTCCTTTGGGTCCCAGTGGTAAGATCCCCAAGCGATCTGACACTTATCCTCTATCCTACCTATGGGGATAAGTCTCTGCAATGACAAAACCAACTTCCATGACAGATTCAGCTCTGCTACATCTGTATATTCTACGCCAATGTACAAGCCCCCTGCCTCCAAGCCTTGTTGATTTCTATGACAGCAGTGATCAGGAAGGAATGTGCCGTGTAGATGGAGCCTCGTAATACCCGAACACATCGAAGCATTAGCTCAGTTATTTAGAATCGGATCTTAGATAATATATTTTACTTAGGATTTGCCAGGAAAACAAATGGTCTCTGGAATGCCTACATTTGCCGAGCCAATAAATAAATCATGTCCTCTAGAAATGAGCTCTCTCCGTAAATTATAATAAGCAATGAGAGCGATATAGAGTGCGCTCCCAGACATGCTCCTGCTATAATACACACTAATGCTGCTTTATAGTGCTGTGATTTAGTGTTATGTCTGACGGGACTCAAATGCAACATATTGAGGCCAGGCTGTGACCGAGGGTCTGCCACATGACGGAGGGAAGGGGGCGACATGCAAGGGATTAGGAAACAAATGGCCGCCTTTGATTGTTGCTTTGCTTTATGATCGGAGACGGCTTGGAAACCATTTTCAAAGATTACATTTTAATTGAGACTCATTCGTCATATTCGTGTAGTCATGTTTTATATTTGGTACAGTCCATATAGTCGAGAGGGAAAGAAGATGGATACCGGCGAACGCTCCGCTAATGAAATCAAAGAGGAATTAATAAAGTTATGGATTTACATCGAAGAATTATTAGTGTTCAGCCCTGCAGAGTGAAGCCATATGGTAGTTTAGTATATGGCCCCAATATAGATCAGAATACGGTCCAAGTGGTATGGCCATAGCATAGCTCAGTATAGGGTCTAAGTGGTACGGCCATAATATAGCTCAGCATAGGGTCCAAGTGGTACGGCCATAGCATAGCTCAGTATAGGGTCTAAGTGGTACGGCCATAATATAGCTCAGTATAGGGTCCAAGTGGTACGGCCATAGCATAGCTCAGTATAGGGTCTAAGTGGTACGGCCATAATATAGCTCAGTATAGGGGTCCAAGTGGTATGGCCATAGTAGAGCTCAGTATAGGGTGCAAGTGTTACAGCCATAACATAGCTCAGTATAGGGGTACAAGTGTTACAGCCATAACATAGCTCAGTATAGGGGTCCAAGTGGTATGGCCATAGTAGAGCTCAGTATAGGGTGCAAGTGGTACAGCCATAACATAGCTCAGTATAGGGTCCAAGTGTTATAGCCATAACATAGCTCAGTATAGGGGTCCAAGTGGTACAGCCATAACATAGCTCAGTATAGGGTCCAAGTGTTATAGCCATAACATAGCTCAGTATAGGGTCTAAGTAGTACAGCCATAGCATAGTTCAGTATAGGGTCCATGTTATGGCCGTACCTCTTGGTACATGTTAGGTACCAAGGTAGTTTATTATATGGTCCCAATACAGCTCAGTATAGGGTCCCAGTGGTAAGGCCATAACATAGCTCAGTATAGGGTCCACGCTGTGGCCAGACCACTTGGACCCCTGCAATTCTACTGTACCAAATTCTAACCTACCATGGGGTGTTGTGGCTACGAAACTGGAGATATTACAGCTAAATAAAATCAGCCATAAGGTGGCACTAGAGCAAGTTTTCCTATTTTCCATCAAGGAGAACTTATTTGCATATTCTCTTCCCAGAATTCCTAGTAGAGCATTTATGATCTGTAAGACTCTACACACTGCAGAGGTAGTTTCCTCCATAAAGAGACATAGAACCCTTCTGGCCTATGTAAAGGGGCCATTACTGTAAGCAAAAGATCTGTCATATGCTGCGTTAGGGGCCCAAACTCTGCTCTTCTTTTCCTATAAATCTATTTGGAATGGGTAAAATATGCCCCAATGTATTATTGTGGCATGTGCTGTGTCTTAGATTTGGCACATCTTGATAGACATGTTAGAGGAACCTTAGTTGGCCTGTTTTGGCTTTTTGCTGCTGACCAACTCCTATTTCCCCCTTTCTGACAGTGGAAGGCGGTGTATCATATCAGGGTTAAGGATCAGTCATAAATACTTGATGGTGGGGGGCTGATGGCTGGACCCACACCGATCAGCTGTATGGAGCAGCTTCTGGCTGCAGTTCACCGCTCCTTGAAGTCAACAGCAGTTAACCCCCTCCCCAATCAGATATATATAGGCCCTAAAAACCTTACCCTGGACAATCCCTTTAAGGGATCTTTTATATAACCCTTCTGTTAATTCTTCTTTAGCTTATATACCAGTCATCTACATATATCCATAAAGGTTTCTATAAGAAAAGATTCCATGTATCCACTTATAGGATTATACACCCACCCCCTGGTTCTGTGTCTCGTTTTCCAACTTTTGTGAATTTCTTGTCGCTATGCATCAATGGGTTCTTGTTCTTTCTATATGCGGAGCATTGGATGAGCACGTGTCATGAACTCCCTACAGTCTGATTGTATTGGCAAGCTGTGCGTGATGTGTGGGTGTAAGTATCATCGGGGTAAGATTTCTTTAATTTCAGAAAGGAATTTGATGGGTGTTGGCTTTCACTCTGTATGCCAACAAAAACCCAATTTTCTGAACAGAAGTAATAAAGAACAATAAGTAGTCATTATAATGAAACGCTCCTCTATGTCCAAGGATGGGTTAAAATGACTTTTCGGGGGAGCAGAAGTTACAATTATTTAACTATATGTATACTGGATGGAGCATGTGTTGGATATTACTCATTCACTAGAATGTCACTAGAACCAGCATATCACCCCAGCCCTGCAGATAGATAGGTTAGTGTCACCAGAACCAGCATATCACCCCAGCCCTGCAGATAGATAGATTAGGGTCACCAGAACCAGCATATCACCCCAGCCCTGCAGATAGATAGGTTAGTGTCACCAGAACCAGCATATCACCCCAGCACTGCAGATAGATAGGTTAGTGTCACCAGACCCAGCATATCCCCCCAGCCCTGCAGATAGATAGGTTAGTGTCACCAGAACCAGCATATCACCCCAGCCCTGCAGATAGATAGGTTAATGTCACCAGACTCAGCATATCACCCCAGCTCTGCAGATAGATAGGTTAGTGTCACCAGACCCCCAGCATATCACCCCAGTCCTGCAGATAGATAGGTTAGTGTCACCAGAACCAGCATATCACCCCAGCCCTGCAGATAGATAGGTTAGTGTCACCAGAACCAGCATATCACACCAGCCCTGCAGATAGGTTAGTGTCACCAGAACCAGCATATCACCCCAGCCCTGCAGATAGATAGGTTAGTGTCACCAGAACCAGCATATCACCCCAGCCCTGCAGATAGATAGGTTAGTGTCACCAGAACCAGCATATCACCCCAGCCCTGCAGATAGATAGGTTAGTGTCACCAGATCCCAGCATATCACCCCAGCCCTGCAGATAGATAGGTTAGTGTCACCACAACCAGCATATCACCCCAGCCCTGCAGATAGATAGGTTAGTGACACCAGAACCAGCATATCACCCCAACCCTGCAGATAGATAGGTTAGTGTCACCAGAACCAGATTATCACCCCAGCACTGCAGATAGATAGGTTAGTGTCACCACAACCAGCATATCACCCCAGTCCTGCAGATAGATAGGTTAGTGTCACCAGAACCAGCATCTCACCCCAGCCCTGCAGATAGATAGGATAGTGTCACCAGAACCAGCATATCACTCCAGCCCTGCAGATAGATAGGTTAGTGTCACCAGAACCAGCATATCACTCCAGCCCTGCAGATAGATAGGTTAGTGTCACCAGGCTCAGCATATCACCCCAGCCCCGCAGATAGGTAGGTTAGTGTCACCAGAACCAGCATATCACCCCAGCCCTGCAGATAGATAGGTTAGTGTCACCAGAACCAGTATATCACCCCAGCCCTGCAGATAGATAGGTTAGTGTCACCAGAACCAGCATATCACCCCAGCCGTGCAGATAGATAGGTTAATGTCACCAGAACCAGCATATCACCCCAGCCCTGCAGATAGATAGGTTAGTGTCACCAGAACCAGCATCTCACCCCAGCCCTGCAGATAGATAGGTTAGTGTCACCAGAACCAGCATATCACCCCAGCCCTGCAGATAGATAGGTTAGTGACACCAGAACCAGCATATCACACCAACCCTGCAGATAGATAGGTTAGTGTCACCAGAACCAGCATATCACCCCAGCCCTGCAGATAGATAGGTTAGTGACACCAGAACCAGCATATCACCCCAACCCTGCAGATAGATAGGTTAGTGTCACCAGAACCAGCATATCACTCCAGCCCTGCAGATAGATAGGTTAGTGTCACCAGAACCAGCATATCACCCCAGCCGTGCAGATAGATAGGTTAGTGTCACCAGAACCAGCATATCACCCCAGCCCTGCAGATAGATAGGTTAGTGTCACCAGAACTAGCATATCACCCCAGCCCCGCAGATAGATAGGTTAGTGTCACCAGAACCAGCATATCACCCCAGCCCTGCAGATAGATAGGTTAGTGTCACCAGAACCAGCATATCACCCCAGCCCTGCAGATAGATAGGTTAGTGTCACCAAAACCAACATATCACCCCAGCCCTGCAGATAGATAGGTTAGTGTCACCAGAACCAGGATATCACCCCAGCCCTGCAGATAGATAGGTTAGTGTTACCAGAACCCAGCATATCAGCCCAGCCCTGCAGATAGGTTAGTGTCACCAGACCCAGTATATCACCCCAGCCCCAAAGATAGATAGGTCAGTGTCACCAGAACCAGCATATCACCCCAGCCCTGCAGATAGATAGGTTAGTGTCACCAGAACCAGCATATCACCCCAGCCATGCAGATAGATAGGTTAGTGTCACCAGAACCAGCATATCACCCCAACCCTGCAGATAGGTAGGTTACTGTCACCAGAACCAGCATATCACCCCAGCCCTGCAGATAGATAGGTTAGTGTCACCAGAACCAGCATATCACCCCAGCCCTGCAGATAGATAGGTTAGTGTCACCAGAGCCAGCAGATCACTCAAGCCCTGCAGATAGATAGGTTAGTGTTACCAGAACTAGCATATCACCCCAGCCCTGCAGATAGATAGGTTAGTGTCACCTGAATCAGATGATGTTTCCCTCCTGTGAATCGCTGCCTCCATTGCTGAGATATTGCTGCTTTTGTTAATATGCAAGTGACCTAAGTAAGTGGTAAACTACTTTGATTTCCTCTCTGATTTCATTTAATGCTTGACAGTTTTTGCATTATAAATGTATTACCCCTGCCCACTGGTGCACCGGAGTAAGACAGGGGGAAAAGATTTATGATACACAGCCTTTCAATGTTAGGAAGTATAGAGAGATTCTTGGGGGGAGGCTTTGGCACAAAAGGGGGCACAATTACTGTGTGGTGTTTACTGACAGTGGACAGCAAAGATGAGAAGCTTGTGTGCACAGAGATGGTGTGAATAAGTCTTCATGACTGGGCGCAGAAGGAGAAGGAAAGGGAAATGTAACGGTGCTTAGATGTTGGATGGAATGAGGTTGATGATCATAAAGAAAAGCTGTGCAAGGGGGCCCAAGCGTAACTTTTACACCAGGACTTTTGAGCCTTTAGTTATATCACTGCAGAGATGAATAAGAGGGAAGTTTCTATGTTACCCCAAGTGCTTTTTTCACATCAATATAAATCAGCACTTCTCTATAATGTCCTATATGACACTGCTGATGCTCCTGAGTGAGAGAGAAAGGTTTGGATGTGTAAACCATCCTTACCTTTCCGTATGCAGCATATGGTAGATTTCATAGCAGCTAGTCTTCACCCACCTTTAAAGGGGTGGTTCCAAGTAATGACAACATGTTGATCAGTGAGGGTCCTGACCAGGCTATTCGGCAGTCCCATAGACATGATATATAATTTTTTTCCATTAGTCAATAGTGAGTAGCAAGCAGAGAGAATGGGGCCCCATTCTAGTGATCAATTGGGGGTTCGAACACTGTGCATAGGGCATGGCAATATAACTTTTTTAATACTAAAAAAAACAAAAGCCTAAAAATTTTCCTGCCACAACCTTAGACCTCCTCTACAATTGTACGAAACGCTCACCATCGTTCTAAGGGTCACGATAAAGCAGGATCCATTTTTCAAGCCGAAACACTTAAGAAGCCGCTCAATGCCTAGTAAATGGATGTCGGGAGATAGAATCCATTTTCCTGAGTACTTTACGAGAACACTGGCGTCCGTTCAGTTTTGTCCAAACTTTGGTTGCAGCGGTCCTTCTCCATTATATATACTGCGGCGTGTGATCGGTGTTTGTCTCGTTGCGATATTATTCATATTCCAAGCAGTTACAGATTTCCATTTGCACAGGCTGCAGCCATTTACTCGGCAGTACAATGCTCTTGTTTTATCGTGTGCCAGCATTGCAATGCCCGCCATCATTTCTATCTGATTTTTAATACAGTTATCTATCAGAAATAATTATGCGGCCGCCTCTCGGCATTCCAGTCCCTGTTATGTGGTTTTCTTTTCTGAAGACTGTGGTTTGCCTGCCTAACTGCTTGGAATTATTACCTAGCTCTCCAATATCCATTGTGCTGAGATATCAGATCCTGTGCATTAGGATATTGTACGTCTTCCATTGTTGAGCTCTTCAGAAGTAATTATGCAATCAGCCTGTGCCGGGAGACCGACCATGACGCCACGTCCTAGGACGGCCGCACGCATTGTACTATTGATATCCACAACACCTTTCCCCCTAATGTACATCTACTTTGACCCTCTGATCAGATTGTCGGAGAAGACCTTTATTATTTTACAACCTCCTACCCAATGGCAGCGAACACATTCGATCGTGGTTGAACTGTGGTTAGTGTCCACAATGACTGAGGGAACCGAAAAGCCTTTTAACCTGAGTCTTTATGTAACAAAATCCTTTAACACGTTTCTTTTTTCACCACATGGCCATGTTTTATTGTATAAATATCATTGAGTTTTAACTTGTGGTATCACACAGACAGATCGGAGCTGCTTGACAATGAAATACCTATTTATTGATGCTGGTATGGGGAAGCGGAAGGAGGGAGCGTGCGGGTAATCCGGGGAGAGAATTGTACTTTGTGTTCTTAGAAATGTTCCAGAATGAAAGGGAAATTAGAACAATAAAAATTGTAATATATTTTGCAATGGACGACTGGAAGTTTCCATATACTTCAGTTTTCTTATATTTTCTTGTTTGCTTAAAGGGACATTTCACCACCTCCACCCACTTGAGCTCTTTTCATCCTTTAATAGTTGCTGCTCCACTGATTCCGGGGCAATTGGAATTTTTCTCTAGTCCCCACCATTCCTGAGCAATCAGTGCTGATAGTTGTGGTGTCTGATATGCCAACTAAGCTCTCTAATGTCAACTGGGTGTTGTTAGGCAGGAGCAGCCAAGGGGGAGTGACTCAAAGCTCCAATCAGAGGCATACAGGGTAAGAGCTCTGAATCACACACCCTTGGCTGCTCCAGTCTGACACCACCCAGTTGACAGTAGAGAGCTTAGTTAGCATATCATGCACCAAAACTATCAGCACTGTTTACTCAGGATCGGTGTGGGCTAGAGAAAAAAATTCCAACTGTCCAGGAATCAGTGGAGTGGCACCTATTATAGGATGAAAAGAGTTTCGATCGGTGGAGGTAGTGAAAGTTCCTCTTTAAAGGGGTTTTCCAGGATTTTAATTTAGTATAGGTCATCTGCAATCTCTTATTGACCAGATTGATGGACGTCTGGCACCCACTTGATGATCAGCTGATTGAAGAGGCTGTGACTCTTCTTCTTCACAGGTCTCTAAGGTCACATGCATGATTCACATGGTCTTTTTTCAGCTCAGTCCCATTCGAGTAATTGGGTTTGAACTGCAATAACAAGAATAGCCACTATGCGATGTATGGCGCTGCACCTGGTATTCAGGGAAGAGGCCGCAGCGCTTGTCTGAGCTCAACAGTCTCTTCAGAAAGCTGATCAGCGGCATTGTCAGATGTTGGGTCTCCATTGATTTGATCTGGCTGACCTAGGTTATCAATATGAAACCATGGAAAACCCCTTTTAGGAGGTATCTGGTTTAGAAAACCTCTTTTCATTTCACTGTTCAGAACCCTCTACTAAGTCATAGTGCAGATCACTTACAAAAAAAGGTCTCTTGCGCCGCAGAACTCCTCACATTCATGCATTATATGGACTGTCTATACATTTTAATGAGCACCTGTAATTCTTTATTTCTCCTGTGGTGGCACTGCAGGAAAATTCAGCACTTATTGCCAGGTTATCCTGCAGATTACAGCAAATTGCCAGGGTCTCAAAAGTGGGACAACCTATAATCAGTTTATCACCAGGAAATTAAGACATTGACCCTCCCAAATATTGGCCAAACATGTAAATGCGATTCCAGTAAATGGTCACTTTAGATATACAAGTCCTAATAGGAGATATAAAAATGGTTGTTGACAGCAGACCATGCCTTCCCATTAGGGCATATGGATATCATAGAGGTGAAAACTTCAGTTCAGAAAGCCCATCTACCACCGAAGGCGATATGTATGACCAGTCATTGTTGGTTTTGGAGCCCGACCCACTACGATCAGCCAATCACCAGGCTGGTTTCAACTTAGTCAAATTTCCTGTTGGTTCTTCAGATGTTCTCAACTTTCTTTGTTACCTTTAGCTCAGACCACTCAACCATATCCTCGTGGGTGACATTCCCAAGATATTTCCCCAGGCAGGGGGCTCCACAAATATTCTCCCCCTAGCGGTAGTGTTGACTCCATCCATTTAGGTGTCATGGATCTAATACCTTTCACTCTTGCCTTCATTCTATAGGTGTAGTAGAACGGGACCTTCTTATGCCAGTCTAAGCTCTTGTGTTGGCGCTGCACCCATACGTTGGCCCTCACCTCATTCTAAACAATAGGTTCATACAATTTTATTCCCTGTGGCAATAACCTCATGAACAGAGCCTCTCACGAAATCCAGAGGTGCTATAAATTATAGCATATGTTTTTGTTTTTTATCTCCTTTTCATACCTATGTTTGGTTTGGCTTTGGATGACTCGTAAAGTCTTGAAGTCCCAACTACAAAAGACTTTTCTTTAGTTTTGCCCGGCACATTGATCTACCCACTGAGAAATATGTGTTTTATTAGAAGTCACATTCTCTCCCTCCTTAAAGACGTCCTGGTCTGAACGATGAAGAATTTGATCCCAGACTGGCTGTGCTTGTCAAGTGGATTTCTCAAAGAGCTCAGCATTACAGACTAATTCAAGCGAGCTCTCTGACACAGTCACAACTGCTCAATAACGTGGCAACATGGCTGCGTCTGGGGCTGTCATCACAAATTGAAGCTGACAGTTCCAAAGTGTTCACATGGATTTCATGTTTCTCTTTTAAGCTGTACATCACACTAAAACGGGAGACGTCTCAAGGCCGTGTAGAACATGACATCTCAGCCTGGAGAAATCTGATTGTCTGCAGAGATCTGAAGGGGCAATAAAAGAAGCAATACAGTGAATGGGTCCAGGCCGGGGCTACTACACGGCGACTCTGGCCAGGAGACACAGCCAAAGGTTCCAGTGTCACGCTGCCTTAATCACAAGTAATGAAAGAGAATCAAGCCATGTTCAGACTCACAACTTGCCAGTACATGACGGTGACAAGAAATCAAAATATGATGCCAGATTCTTCCCGAATATTCCAGATTGTCTGAACAAATGGAGATTTGTCTCGGGAGAAGTGTTGACTTTAGGTTCAAGAACTTACACTAGGTTCACACTAGCATCACCTATCCATTGTTCGGGTCTGTTGGAGGAGCAGAACAATGGACAGGTGGACCGCTGTAATAGCTGTTACACACCGGTGTCAGCGGACCCTATTGACTGTCTATAATGCCCGTCGTTTTAAAACTGAAACCAGTGTAGGAAAAAGTCCTCCATGCAGGACTTTTTTCCTCCACCGATTTCAGATGGACATTGTGGAGAAGCTCTGGTGCAGATGTGAACTAAGCCTTAGAAGAAATAAGGGGATCAGTGACAGTCTAGTTATAGGCCTGGAGATCCAGAATATACCCACAGAACTTACCAGACCATCCGCCCAAATCTAGGATAAGAGTGACCCATATTTCTACCGCAGCCTCCAATGCTGAGGTCTTTGAGGTCAGGTTTCGAATTTGGGCTCTGGTATGGTAATGTTCTTAAAGAGAATTCTCATGTGAATTTGTGCCCAGTGGAGCAAGACAAGGAATCAGCAAGGCCCACATGAGTCAAGCTACGACTAGAAGAACTACTCTTAACTACCATCGGTGTCCATTGGTGGATGCTACTTACACCAGCACCATGTTGGCCCACATCAATATCTGACACCCAGAACCCTGAAAGATAGTTTCTCGTAGTGGTGCTCAGAAGAGCCCTGCTTCCACATCACACACCAGGTATTGCTTGGTATTCAATGAAGAGGCTGCAGGACTCGCCCAAATGATGTAGTATCTAGAGACAGCTTATATGTGAGGTCATAGATGTTGGACCAGATACGGACCTTATTTCTTTTTCAGGCCTGGCATATGTATACCATTAGGTACTTCAGCATACAGACCTCATATATATAGAAGATCGGACATGTCATGACCTATTCTTTATGACTATGACTACTTTTCTGTATTTCTATAATGGACTTCCTGCCGGTCCTGCGCGGTATATTTAATACATTACCAGATATCAGTAATGCACAGGGAGCCTCTGGGACAGATTTGCGCCCACATTGCTTACTTAGGATATTTACTGTGGTTAATTTGTGCTTTCTTTATGTGTTAATAACTATATGTGCGGACACTTTACCAGGTTTAATAATACAGTAATGTCAGGTCTTCTTTTACAGAATAATTGCGGCTGGCAGGAAGTTAAGATGTATGATGTATGTATGGTGGAAAGCCATATATTGGGCCGCCCTAAGGACTACTCTCACAGTTACTTTAGCAAAGTCTAATTGATTATTTTTGGGCTACTGGAATGTAATGTTATCCCGATAGAGACGTACACTGAGCTGCTACTCCCAGTTGCTAAGCTGCCTCATATTGTAGCTTACTTTTCGTCACCATGTCTATCTTCTCCCCACAGCTCCCTAAACAGTTAAAGTACCTAGTTTCACGTGTCCTGCTATGGTGGTTGTCCCCATGCTTGTGTTACCTGATCCTATTCTGTCTGTACTGACCTCGGCCTTGTTACCATTAAGACCCTGTGCTGCCTGTCCTGACCTCTGCCTGGATTTCTGATATGCATGAGCACTGCCCTTGTCATGTCCACTCATGATGTCATTCCCTGTCCATTTGGCATCTCTCAACCCGCCTGGGTCAGCTGTCACTGAACAAAGACTACTCCAAGAGTTAGTGACCTGTTGGTTCCCTGGAGTGAAGTCTATATCACTATATGGGGTTTAAAGAGTGAATACCAGGGGACCACTCAGTCAATGGCCTTAGCAGTAGGCCTAAGTCATATCCATGCAGTGACACAATAGGTCCACACTCATCTTCAGACCCCAGAGTATAATAAGTGGAGGCCCTGGGGAGGTGCAGAAACAAACCAGTCATACTCATCTCTTCTGGGCTCTGTTGTGGTGTATGGTGTAGGTCCCTGGCCTCTTTGCATCTTTTCTGGCGTCCTGAATGACGTGAGTGGTCTGGGGGGACTGCTGAGGCCTGTGATTGGGTCTTAGTGGTCTGATTTCACAATGCTTGCATCTAAGTGCCTGAAGAGACCCCAAAATATAAGAGTTGTTTGTCAGTGGTAAACCCCCCAAAATTCCTAACAAACCCATCTTGTAACAAACTGGTCCATACCATTAGTTCTACCACAAGGTCATTTGGAGCTGACAAGGAAGTCAATCGTTTCTAATGAATTTTTGGACTGAAGCAGCTGGTCAGTGTTGTGTTCATACTCTGTGTATGTAGCAACCCAGATGGAGGGATCCGGAGGATGGGAGTTATAGTGGCGGATGGTATGCCACCAGCTAGGCCGAGTACACGCCAACCAAGTCCCAGCCCCACTCCTGGGCCGGACACCGTTGAGGGGGTCCTGCAGCACTACCTGGATGGTGGTGGTAGTAGTTGTTTCCCCCAGGGCGCTTCCAGTTGGAGAGGGGACCTCTCCTCTATGAGCCAGTGTGATGGTGTTCGGAAGGGCCCTGATGGTAAAGCAGGTACGACTCAGGAAACCAGTAGTGCAGTTGAACAGGAACAGTTTTATTTGCAACAACTGGGACAGGTACAAATGGCAGCTTCCCAAATGGGTGTAATAGTACAAAGTCTAATCCCCCAGCTTTGGTTCTAGGAGGGTGCCCAGGGATAGTACAGGCTCTATGGCAGACTTCACCAACTACTCCTCCTCCCGTGCCACTCCCAGATGAGGATGCTGGGGATAGTGGTGCAGGGAGTCCTGACAGGGATCTGGTTACCTTCTGGTTAGGCCCGAGTGAGTACCTCCTGTCAGTGTCCTCCACTGCTCCTCCTGGCACGTTGTCCAAATGTCCAGACAACAATGCTCCCTTTCTCAGGCCTGTCTTAAGATGAGCCTGGGGCAGATAATAATCCTCCTATTGGCTGTATGGGTAGCCGATGGGGTCCAGTCCAAGTTCTGCTGAGTACCTCTGCAGACTACAGGAACCAAACTGCTCACAAGCTGGTACTGAACTGAACTGCGGCCTCAACCGACACCCAGAAGACCTAGGTCTCCTACAACCGCACCCAGTGGCCTGTGATTGGCCGGGACTGAACCAAGGGAAAAGAGGGGGAAAATAACTAGGGAAAGCTGCACAACAGTGACATATAACATATAACATAAAGGACGGGACATACCAACACAACCCAGAGGCACAAAAGACAATCACTTAAAGCAGTAGCACTCTGGGATGCTGCATGTAGCTTTGTCAACTGTTACAAATTGGTCAGGTCTGTCCCAAATTTGCAGAAACAATCCTGGTAAATTCAGGTTGTCGTGGCCTGAAATTTAAACTCAGTGGGCATTCTTGACAGTTTGATCCCAAGGTGGGGGATTTAAATTTGGATCTTATTAACTAAAATGTTGGTAAGTATGTGTAGCGTACCCTGTGATGTACCATTTGTTGGCATCCCTTCCTATGGTATAAGTTATATGGTATATAAACAACTGTACCATGTGGTAGGGCCAAATAACACTTCCAAACTGTTGACTGAAACAATACTAAATAACAAAATAATATATAGTCCATAAATAATAGCGTCCCACAATGACTATATACAATCTACTAAATGATAACACTTTGCTGTATAGTGAGACGATAACAGTGCTATACAATGTCTAAATCACCAATACTCATATACAACTAATACTAAGATTTCTGATAGTTTAGTTCCAGGCCATGTTTGGCGCCCACTTCAGCAGGTGAAGCTGATATACTCCGTACAAGTGAATAGGTCACATTCCCCTGAGCCCACAATGCCTATATAAAATCTACTAAATGATATCACTGTATTGTATAGTGAGACGATAACAGTGCTATACAATGTCTAATGCACTAATACTCATATATAACTAATACTAAGATTTCTGATAGTTTAGTTCCAGGTCATGTTTGGCGCCCACTTCAGCAGGTGCAGCTGATATGCTCTGTACAAGTGAACAGGTCACATTCCCCTGAACCCACAATGCCTATATAAAATCTACTAAATGATATCACTATATTGTATAGTGAGACGATAACAGTGCTATACAATGTCTAATGCACTAATACTCATATATAACTAATACTAAGATTTCTGATAGTTTAGTTCCAGGCCATGTTTAGCGCCCACTTCAGCAGGTGAAGCTGATATACTACGTACAAGTGAATAGGTCACATTCCCCGGAGCCCGGCCCTGTCCTGCAGAGGCTCCTAGTTTATAGCCGGCCTTCCAGTGACAGGTCAGTCTCATAACTAATGTGCGCCTGAACATTGTTTTCATCCTTTTTTTTGCTTACAGCAGAAATGGATTGTTAGAAATCCTTTTAAAGAAAAAACTTGGCATTTGATGTAACTGTTTTAAAATTATAATTACATTGATTTCATTACAGTGAACAAATAGTCTCCGCATTCGTAGTGAAGGAAAATGCATTGTAAATCATTCTTTTATTGCCTAAATAGAGGCTGGAATATATTATATTGTGATTTACAGTAAATGTCACTTTAAAGTCTTTTTGGTTAAAGGATGCCAAGTGATGGGATCTTCGTAGTCCTGATGTACAGCGTGGCGACATGCGTTGCATTTTTAGAGATGGCTTTTAAGCTTATGCTGCATACACTGGGGCCTGGGTCAGCAGTTATCTCATGGTTAACATAGATAAGTCCACAATAAAAGGTAACCTTTATTAAAGGGGCTGTCCAGGAGTTATTTTATGGTCTATCCTTAGGATAAATATATAATCAGTGGGGGCTGACAAGTGGTCCCCATATGGAATATGGATCAACTGTACTGGCCACTTCCACTTCCATACTATACACAATGTATTAATTTAGGTGACTTAAAGGGGTTTTCCGGGATAAAATTAAAATGTAACCCTAAACTAAGCACCCTCCCCCCACCTAACTTTTAACTTACTTACTTTAAAAAAAATGTATAATTACCCAGTTCGCCATGTGACCTCACCAGGCACATTTTCTGATTTTCCGGTGACTGTTTCTGTAAACAGAACGTCACAAATACTACTCCCACCCCACGTCATCATACTTACCTGTCTTCATGTCCTCTTCTTCTGGGCACGAAGCATCACTTCCTTCAGGGGGGCCGGCGCCTGCTCAGTAGGAGAAGGATCTGGCCTCCCACACATGCGCAATAGAGCTGGAGTGCTGGCACTCCGACTCTATTGCGCAGGCGTGGGCAGAAGTCAAGAGAAGAAGAGACGGTGGCACAGAAGAAAGTGATCTCCAGGACAGGAAAACAGGTAAGTATGATGGGGTGGGGAGGAGGGTTGGGATCTCAGTTAGTTAGGTAGAGCTAGTAGTCCGCGGGCTAGCTAGGGAAACAGTGAGGGGATGTGAGAGAGGGAGGGGGAGGGAGTGAGAGGGGGGATCTGAGTGAAGAGCAATGCATCATGGTAGTTGTAGGCTAAGAAAGCAGGACGTTACCCATGTAAACAAATGCAGAGGATGCCAGGAGCTCCCAGAGAAACTCAGAAATCACTCAAAACACTGCTAAAGGTATTTGGGTGCACTTTTTAACCCATTAATAGCACTAACAGACCTTTTTTTAAAAAAAAGTTTTTTGCCTGGAAAACCCCTTTAAAGTGTAACTAAACTTTCTGACAACTTTTGATTTTCTGGCAGTATTTGTGTCATTAATAACGGTTGTAATATACTTTATTAGCAAATGTTGTCTCCTTTGTGTGAAATCCTGCACTTTTCACTCTTTCCCTTGCTTCTCTATTAAGATCTGTTCCTGATTCTCATTTTGTACGGTATACGGGCTGTGTGACAGGAAGAGAAAATGAGGATGGGGAGGGTCACTTCAAATGGCTATATCTCAGGTATTATGAAACGTAGAAACTTGGCAGTATTGGGATATTTACAGTATATGCAGCTGCATAATATATGATATCATACCTCCGAAACGTACTGGATTCAGCGGGACAGTCCTGTATTCCAGGTCCTGTCCCGCTATCCCAGTCAGCAGGAGGTAAGTCCTGGCTTCAACTTCAGTTCAAATTTTGTTGAATACAATGGTGAAGCAGGAGTCGTCCGCTCCCTGCTTCACCATTCTCCCCTTTCATATGTCACCAAAAGCTGACATGGTAACTCATCACCCCACCATGTCAATCATGTTGCAGGGGTGGTGATGGGGGTGAGGGACTCCCCACTATATAACCATGAATATACAACAGACAGCATCGGCTGCAGCATCTAAAGGGTTTAATGGCGGGGATCAAAGTTATTTCTGATCCAGACTATTAGTACGGGGTGACTACTGTATAATTCAGCCAGCAACTACAAGTGACAGCACCATCACTGTGATGTCCTATTATGTCATGTGTGTCATGGGGCGGGAAGGGGTTAATATACATTTATAGCCAGTCAAAAGAGAGGTACAAACCACCTGCGTTTAACACAGAAGAGTCTGGCTACCTGGAGCCACCACTAGGGGGAGCTCACTGAATACTGTTATACAGTACTAGAGATGAGCAAATTAGTTTGTAACAAACCAGATTCGACTCGAATATTCCAAATTGTTCGGTTTTTAACAAAACTGAACAATTTGGGACTTGTCTCGGGCACCACAGGCGAGCGCCAGGTGCCATGAGGAGCCCCAAAATAGGTGAGGGAAGCTGAGTATGAATGTTTTTTATTTTTTACACCTCCCCTGGCCTCCACCTATTATATTCTCGGGTCTGAAGAGAGTCCAGAGTATAATAATGTCACTTCCAGTTCTATTCGAACTCATTCGGAGCTAAACAAACCTGACGCTCCAAACCTGGGACGAAACGAATATTCATAGATTCGCCCATCTCTATACAGTACATGTAATTTAACCCTATGTTTTAAATCCAGAACTTTATAGGGAATTTGCTGCACTGTATCTGAAATATATCGCTCTAACCCTTCGATACGTATGGTATGAAGCTCCTCAGTAAATCATTTTAGACTTATTCCATGGTGGATATCCCTGAAAGGATTTTCCAGTTTTAGGTTAATAAACATGAAATGTAAAGGTTTATAACTTTCTAATATACTTTATGTTCCAGGTTATAGTCCCCTTCATACCTAGTCCTGCTCTCAGCTGCGATTGTATCCAGTCTAGACAATGCTCTGTGAGCAAAACAGCTCAGACTCCAGACTGATACATTGTAGCAAACTAGCAGAGAGATTTGTGCAGTTGCTGCTGATGTGTTAAGCTCACAGAGCATCGTCTGGACTGGATACACTTCTGAGCTGAGAGCAGGACTAGTTACGTACAGGGTGACGCTAGGTTCACATTAGCGTTCAGGTCACCGTCCTTCAGGTCTGCATGGGGACCCGAAAGACGGAGACCTTATTCACTTAAAAAGCACTTACCAGCAGAAACCAGTAGAGAGTCCTCCTTGCAGGACTTTTTTCTGCTCCTATTTTAAGTGGAATCTGCGGAAGAGTCCAGGAATCCAGGTTACTACTTCTGGAAGGAAACAAAAAATTTCTCATTCGCTGCCAGAAAGCAGATAAATTAAATAGATTAAATAGAGTGCGCTAGAATAGAGATCTGCAACAATGAGGAACTAGTGTAGGTTACCAGTATATCTCATGGTGTGAGTTATAAGAAATGTGTGGGGCAGAGACATCCCCACCTCAGCCCACTCCGCTCCCTGCTCTGCTCACATTCTCCATAAGGGTACATTCACACAGTGCAATTTGCTGCTGATTTGGGGGCAGATTCCGCCCCCAAATCCACGGCAAATTTCGACCAGTTTCTGCCTCCCATTTGTTTACAATGGGAGGCAGGGATCGCAGCAGGGCGCTGAAAAAATAAGCGTCCTGCTCCATCTTGCTGCAGATTCCGTGGCTGATTCATCCAGGGATTCCGCAGCTTGAGACTCCCATTCATTTGGGCTGAAACAACAGCGGAAATCCGCAACAGAATACCGATCACCTGCAGGAATTACTCTTCATTTTCCACCATGTGAACTTACTATGTGGCATGCTAGGCGCGGAATGGGGAATTAGGCGCAAGAAAGGGCTTTGTGCCAAATGTGTGCCACATTATCATACATCTATTCCAGAAAACTAGCGTAGCGATTGATAAATTCCCCCCACTGTATATTAGAAGATGTAAAATTTTTCACTTATACAGTGATTTAGCATGTTGACCTCTGTCACAGCTGTTGCTTCCCCTCCAGGCTTCTGTTTCGGTGCTCCAGCGATGACATTCATCAACCCCAAAGTGGTCTCTTCCACCAAACATTGACCTTACTGTGCACATGGCCGGGTAGGTCATTGCGGCAATGGTTCTCCAATGTCCATGTGGAGCGCTGGTACTGAAGACTAGCACCACAGACTGGGGAGCTGCGGCAGAGACGGAAGATTGTAGGACAGATGTGCTAATATTTTTAACCCCTGCCCTTTCCTAACTTTTGTCCCAGTCCCAGAAAACCCCACATTGCGGGAATGCAGCTTATTTTTTGTTGCAGATTTTGCTGCGGGAGTGGATTGAGCAGAAGTGAGAAGTATAAGAACATCCTATACATTTCCTATTCCTTTTGTAGCCATTCTTGGCTTTGGCTAAAAAAACCGCAATAAAATCTGCCACAAAAAGCGCTGCGTTTCCGCAACGTAGGGTCTCAGCCCCAAGGAGTCTACAGGGCAGGGTCACGTTCTACGATCTCTATCTCGGCTTTGTTCCTTCCATACACTTCCAGTCATTTATAACACTGAGTATTCCTGATATTATTATCTCTTCCCCCATTAACAATAGGTTGACGTTCCGCATTTATAACTTTTAGCTGTTACCGTCCTAATTATTCTCCGCTGTCAGAACATATTATATTTCGCATCCAAACAAAGCCATTACCGGGGCCTCCGCTGGAGCTTCAGTATAGACGCGCGCTTTAGATATTTGCAATCCAATTTTTTTTTCCTAATACAGTGATCTGTTCTCCAAATCTAATTATTGGGGAGGTGAAAGGTTGCCGGGCAGAGCCGCAGAGCAGTAGTCCACTGAAATACTTAACCGGTACAACACATACTGTCGGCTCCAATCAATCCCGCAGCTAATGATAACCAATACCTTCATGTATGATTACCTACCAACTCCATCTTTCCATGAGACGAGACTCCCTGGAATCACAGGTATTGATCTTTTTAATAGAAGGCAGGAAAAATGAAATTACCGGAGCGTCTTATAGGGGGAAAAAATGATGAATGAAAACATACGAGTTATGGAAGAATTTTTTTTTCACCCAACACAAGTATTAAAATCAGCAGAGATGATCGTCTTCCGAATATTTCATGTCAGGGTATTATATTTAGAGATTACGTACTATAGAACTGAACAGGACAATGTGATCGAGCGATAGGCCCTAAAGCTCATGTCGATAGATCTTTTTGGAAATGCTATAAATATCATTTATGGTGCTCCATAAATTAAAACGGGGCACCGTGATGATCTTGATCCTGGGGCCCAATAGTATAACATACAGATGTGTCCTTCCTTATCTTTCTGCTTGGCTGGACGCATGGATCACAAGATAATTAATTTTTCAAGACAATATTGTTTCGCGAGTTTGAAAAATTTGAAAAATTGCAACTTTTAGTGCAACATTTGCATTATAGGGGGTTTCCTTAGAATAGGCCATAAATATCAACCAATAGCTGCCCCCGCATAGTCAGCTGTTCAAAGGTGTGTCCGTTCTGTGTACTATAGGCCATGGGAAGTCAATGGCAGCTGAGCTTCAGTACTAGCGCTTGGCCACTATTCAGGGTACGCAGTCACCTGCTTTCAGCCCCACGTACTGTATAGTACACAGACAGGACACATAGTGTGTATATAGAGGTGTTACCAAGCATGGCGAATATACATAAGTGGGATCAGGCATCGAGCGTATATAGAGGCGGGATCATACAATTAAATACATGCAGAGGGGGAGGGCTAAAAAATAAAAAGCTCCCCTCTGTTCCTTCTCTGAGTGGGCCGTCACCACCATTGATATCACAATGTCTCAGTATGATATCACATAGCCCCTTCTGATGTCACAATGCCCCACTGTAATGTCACATATGCCATTGTGATGTCACCAATACCCCTCTGTGATTTCACATAACCCACTGTGAAGTCACTAAGTCCCATTGTGACATCACAATGACCCAGTATGAATCCACAGAGCACCATTGTGATGTCACATAGCCCATTGTGATGTCACAGTGCCCCTTTGTGATATCACAATGCCCTTGTGATGTTACAATGTCCAACTGTTATGTCACAGTGGCCCATTGTGATGTCACATTGCAACATTGTCACGTCACAGAGGTCCACTGTAATGTCCTAATGCCAAATTATGATTGACACAATGACACATTTTGAAGTCATATTGCCCAATTGTGATATGACAATACCCCGTTTTTATGTCACAGAGCCCCAACATGATGGCACAGAGCCCATTGTGATGTCACAATTCCCCATTACATTAGTACAGTCCCCTTTATGAAGTCACATAGCCCATTGGGATGTAACAATGCCCCTTTTTGTTGTTGTATTGCTGCATTATGATGTCAGAAAGCCTATTTTGATGCTACAAAGCCCATGATGAGGTCAAAATGACCCATAATGTTGTCATAGAATCCATTGTGATGTCACAGTGACCCATTGTGATAACATACAGTACAGGACAATAGAGCCACAAGGAGGCAGGGACTCCTAGTGTCATAGATCACTATAATGCAAGGAGTCCTGGTCTCCAGACCACATTCAGTCCGGGAAATGCAGGCAGCATAGGGTCTGAATTTTCCAAAATAGCACCGATCACATAATCCATAGGGTGTGCTGACTTGGTTACTTGATCATCAAGACTATATTTTTCAACGACTTTGCTCTTGAAATTTCTTTACCGCAGAAATGTCTATATTGACACTGTAATGGCAGTGACGGTAGTGAGTCTATAGTGCATCATGTGACCTCTATGTACAGAGCCCAGCCTTGTTCTGCAGAACTCATGTGAACAATGTCCTGGTAATGTGTACATATGTGAACAAACACCGAGCTTACTGTAAATGATATGTAATATCCTTTCATAGCCAAATATTTGATTTTCTCCACGGTCATAGACACCAGTATGCCGCTCATACCACCATCTCATCTAGGAGAGAAGGTAGGTGTTACTCCCCAGTCACTGACCCCTCTTTACTTTAGGACCAGTGGAGAGGAAGTACCCATAGGTCTATGTGTCTGGATGGATAGAGCTGCAATATAAAGCATGGAGGGGAAAGAACAGATCTGATAAGGAAGAATTGTAGACTAAGTATAAAAAGATAAATAGCAACCAGCTCATGTCTCCAGGGTGCACAGAGAACATACTGACTGAAGAAGACTGACACTCCTGAATAAAATCCTTCAAAGCTTTATTAAAAATTTTAATGGATTTTGAGTAAAGCCTTAAAGGATTTTATACAGGAGTGTCAGCATTCTTGGTCAGTTTTAGACTATGTCAGATTCCAAAAGATTAATTCCAAGCCAAGTTCTACCCAAACATTCCAAATTGTTCGGTTTTTAACAAAACCGAACAATTGTCAATTCATTTGGACAAACTAGATCTAGACGAAGTAAAATTGCTGCCACGACATGCATTGCGGTAAATTATTATACTAAAGAGACCCCAGAGTATAATAGGTGGAGGCCCAGGGGAGGTGTATAAAAATAATAAACATTTATACTCACCTTCCCTCAACTCTTTTTGGTATCCTTTCATCCAGTGCGCTTCTGTGATGTAATGCACCCAGGATCAGTGCTGAGGCCTGTGATAGGGCTATAATGGTCACATGGCCATGCTGAGCATCACGATGTCACTGAGAAAGCCAAGAGACACCATGAGGAATGAAGGTGAGTATAAATGTTTTTTTGGATCTCCACCTATCTGAAGAGACCTCTCAGTATAATAATTTCACTTCTAGTTCTATCCAAAGTTGTTCCATCCAAAATGAATCAGGGACCTGAGCCACCCGCACCAGAAACTAAACAAATCTTGTGTCCAGGTTATCCTCTCATACATATAGTGTCCTTCCTGATAACCAGCCATGATGTCCTTATTGTGATCAGGTTATCTTCTCATACATGTAGTGTCCTCCTGATAACCAGCCATGATATCCTTATTGTGGTCAGGTTATCTTCTCATACATGTAGTGTCCTCCTGATAACCAGCCATGATGTTCTTATTGTGGTCGGGTTATCTTCTCATACATGTAGTGTCCTCCTGATAACCAGCCATGATGTCCTTATTGTGGTCGGGTTATCTTCTCATACACGTAGTGTCCTCCTGATAACCAGCCATGATGCCCTTATTGTGGTCGGGTTATCTTCTCATACATGTAGTGTCCTCCTGATAATCAACCATGATGCCCTTATTGTGGTCGGGTTATCTTCTCATACATGTAGTGTCCTCCTGATAACCAGCCATGATGCCCTTATTGTGGTCGGGTTATCTTCTCATACATGCAGTGTCCCCTCCTGATAACCAGCCATGATGTCCTTATTGTGGTCAGGTTATCTTCTCATACATGTAGTGTCCTCCTGATAACCAGCCATGATGCCCTTATTGTGGTCGGGTTATCTTCTCATACATGTAGTGTCCTCCTGATAATCAACCATGATGCCCTTATTGTGGTCGGGTTATCTTCTCATACATGTAGTGTCCTCCTGATAACCAGCCATGATGTCCTTATTGTGGTCGGGTTATCTTCTCATACATGTAGTGTCCTCCTGATAACCAGCCATGATGTCCTTATTGTGGTCGGGTTATCTTCTCATACATGTAGTGTCCTCCTGATAACCAGCCATGATGCCCTTATTGTGGTCGGGTTATCTTCTCATACACGTAGTGTCCTCCTGATAACCAGCCATGATGTTCTTATTGTGGTCGGGTTATCTTCTCATACATGTAGTGTCCTCCTGATAACCAGCCATGATGTCCTTATTGTGGTCGGGTTATCTTCTCATACACGTAGTGTCCTCCTGATAACCAGCCATGATGCCCTTATTGTGGTCGGGTTATCTTCTCATACATGTAGTGTCCTCCTGATAATCAACCATGATGCCCTTATTGTGGTCGGGTTATCTTCTCATACATGTAGTGTCCTCCTGATAACCAGCCATGATGCCCTTATTGTGGTCGGGTTATCTTCTCATACATGCAGTGTCCCCTCCTGATAACCAGCCATGATGTCCTTATTGTGGTCAGGTTATCTTCTCATACATGTAGTGTCCTCCTGATAACCAGCCATGATGCCCTTATTGTGGTCGGGTTATCTTCTCATACATGTAGTGTCCTCCTGATAATCAACCATGATGCCCTTATTGTGGTCGGGTTATCTTCTCATACATGTAGTGTCCTCCTGATAACCAGCCATGATGTCCTTATTGTGGTCGGGTTATCTTCTCATACATGTAGTGTCCTCCTGATAACCAGCCATGATGTCCTTATTGTGGTCGGGTTATCTTCTCATACATGTAGTGTCCTCCTGATAACCAGCCATGATGCCCTTATTGTGGTCGGGTTATCTTCTCATACACGTAGTGTCCTCCTGATAACCAGCCATGATGTCCTTATTGTGGTCGGGTTATCTTCTCATACATGTAGTGTCCTCCTGATAACCAGCCATGATGCCCTTATTGTGGTCGGGTTATCTTCTCATACATGCAGTGTCCCCTCCTGATAACCAGCCATGATGTCCTTATTGTGGTCGGGTTATCTTCTCATACACGTAGTGTCCCCTCCTGATAACCAGCCATGATGTCCTTATTGTGGTCGGGTTATCTTCTCATACATGCAGTGTCCCCTTCTGATAACCAGCCATGATGTCCTTATTGTGGTCGGGTTATCTTCTCATACATGTAGTGTCCTCCTGATAACCAGTCATGATGTCCTTATTGTGGTCGGGTTATCTTCTCATACATGTAGTGTCCCCTCCTGATAACCAGCCATGATGTCCTTATTGTGGTCGGGTTATCTTCTCATACATGTAGTGTCCTCCTGATAGCCAGCCATGATGTCCTTATTGTGGTCGGGTTATCTTCCCATACATGTAGTGTCCTCCTGATAACCAGCCATGATGTCCTTATTGTGGTTGGGTTATCTTCTCATACATGTAGTGTCCTCCTGATAACCAGCCATGATGTCCTTATTGTGGTCGGGTTATCTTCTCATACATGTAGTGTCCTCCTGATAACCAGCCATGATGTCCTTATTGTGGTCGGGTTATCTTCTCATACATGTAGTGTCCTCCTGATAACCAGCCATGATGTCCTTATTGTGGTCGGGTTATCTTCTCATACATGTAGTGTCCTCCTGATAACCAGCCATGATGCCCTTATTGTGGTCGGGTTATCTTCTCATACATGCAGTGTCCCCTCCTGATAACCAGCCATGATGTCCTTATTGTGGTCGGGTTATCTTCTCATACATGTAGTGTCCCCTCCTGATAACCAGCCATGATGTCCTTATTGTGGTCGGGTTATCTTCTCATACACGTAGTGTCCTCCTGATAACCAGCCATGATGCCCTTATTGTGGTCAGGTTATCTTCTCATACATGCAGTGTCCCCTTCTGATAACCAGCCATGATGTCCTTATTGTGGTCGGGTTATCTTCTCATACATGTAGTGTCCTCCTGATAACCAGTCATGATGTCCTTATTGTGGTCGGGTTATCTTCTCATACATGTAGTGTCCCCTCCTGATAACCAGCCATGATGTCCTTATTGTGGTCGGGTTATCTTCTCATACATGTAGTGTCCTCCTGATAGCCAGCCATGATGTCCTTATTGTGGTCGGGTTATCTTCCCATACATGTAGTGTCCTCCTGATAACCAGCCATGATGTCCTTATTGTGGTCGGGTTATCTTCTCATACATGTAGTGTCCTCCTGATAACCAGCCATGATGTCTTTATTGTGGTCGGGTTATCTTCTCATACATGTAGTGTCCTCCTGATAACCAGCCATGATGTCCTTATTGTGGTCGGGTTATCTTCTCATACATGTAGTGTCCTCCTGATAACCAGCCCTGATGTCCTTATTGTGGTCGGGTTATCTTCTCATACATGTAGTGTCCCTCCTGATAACCAGCCATGATGTCCTTATTGTGGTCAGGTTATCTTCTCATACATGTAGTGTCCTCCTGATAACCAGCCATGATGTCCTTATTGTGGTCGGGTTATCTTCTCATACATGTAGTGTCCTCCTGATAACCAGCCATGATGTCCTTATTGTGATCGGGTTATCTTCTCATACATGTAGTGTCCTCCTGATAACCAGCCATGATGTCCTTATTGTGGTCGGGTTATCTTCTCATACACGTAGTGTCTTTCTGATAACCAGCCATGATGTCCTTATTGTGGTCGGGTTATCTTCTCATACATGTAGTGTCCTCCTGATAACCAGCCATGATGCCCTTATTGTGGTCGGGTTATCTTCTCATACATGCAGTGTCCCCTCCTGATAACCAGCCATGATGTCCTTATTGTGGTCGGGTTATCTTCTCATACATGTAGTGTCCCCTCCTGATAACCAGCCATGATGTCCTTATTGTGGTCGGGTTATCTTCTCATACACGTAGTGTCCTCCTGATAACCAGCCATGATGTCCTTATTGTGGTCAGGTTATCTTCTCATACATGCAGTGTCCCCTTCTGATAACCAGCCATGATGTCCTTATTGTGGTCGGGTTATCTTCTCATACATGTAGTGTCCTCCTGATATCCAGTCATGATGTCCTTATTGTGGTCGGGTTATCTTCTCATACATGTAGTGTCCCCTACTGATAACCAGCCATGATGTCCTTATTGTGGTCGGGTTATCTTCTCATACATGTAGTGTCCTCCTGATAGCCAGCCATGATGTCCTTATTGTGGTCGGGTTATCTTCCCATACATGTAGTGTCCTCCTGATAACCAGCCATGATGTCCTTATTGTGGTCGGGTTATCTTCTCATACATGTAGTGTCCTCCTGATAACCAGCCATGATGTCCTTATTGTGGTTGGGTTATCTTCTCATACATGTAGTGTCCTCCTGATAACCAGCCATGATGTCCTTATTGTGGTCGGGTTATCTTCTCATACATGTAGTGTCCTCCTGATAGCCAGCCATGATGTCCTTATTGTGGTCAGGTTATCTTCTCATACATGTAGTGTCCTCCTGATAACCTGCCCACAATAAGGACATGATGGTTGGGTTTCAGAATACAAAAAGATCCTGCTTTCATGGTCCTATCCATTGTTAACCCAAGTCAACAGATGTCACCACTAAGATGGTTAGAAAAAATCAAAAATATTGCAAAATTTTTAAATTATTTATATTTTCAAAAATGTATGGCTTTTGTCTACAAATTGAAATATGGTTATGCCCTTGGAAAACCCCTTTAAGTAACAATTCCTTACATTTTTATCCCCTTTGGATGATTTTCTACAGAGCTGGTCTGTCCCTCCATCTAGAAGTCTTCGATATTTTCTCACATCTAGTATTCCTTAAAGTTGTCACTGTAAAATACGTAAAACTTAACAAACGTGTTAAAGAGAGAACAATTGGCACGTCAATAGTGTTTTTCCTTACGAGATCTTAAAATAGCGGTAATAAACTGCTAACTTCCTCCCGTGGCAGGTTCGCCATTAATCACTTCTACGGCAGCTTAAACCCAAGCGCCATAAATATCTGCCGGCGTAGTCAGGCACTTCTGTGAGGAAATTGGTCGGATTGTGGCCGTTTGAAGTAGCGGGATGAATCACATCATTTCTCCTAAGACAAATCTCTTTTCAAGGGCCATTTTCTTCAAGCCTTTTTTTCATACGCTGGTGAAGACAGCTTCATAGGAAACAATAATAGTTTAATCTCTCGAAAAATTTCCTTCCTGAATCATTGCGCCCACTTTTTTTTTTCAAGTCGTCGAAGCAAGCCAAAGAAATTAGCCGTAGCCTACGCCAAGAACAAGCTGTTATGTGAGATTTTTTTAGCTCAATACCCTCATCACCTATTAGCTAATCCCCCCGAGACTAGTTATGTGTCTTTATTTCGTTCATAAAGTCTGTTTCCTGCTCTTGCTGGCTTTTGCCTGATGTCCAGCGAGAGATTTGCTGGCAGGACGACTAGTCTGGTTAAACCTTGTCGTAGATTCATTCCATTGATTCCCTTCAGTCAAACAAATTGTGGAGATTGCTGGAGATTAGAAACATTTTTTACTTTGTTTTAAAAAAAAAAAATAATCCCCCCCAAAACAGCTCCCCTCTTTTTTCATAGACTGGGTCTGGTATTGCAGTTCAGCTGCATTTTTTTTTTTTTTTTTAAAATCAAGTTTTATAGAAATATATATATATATTTTTTTTTTTGGTGAGGTTTTTCTTTACAAAATTTTTTTTTCCATTATCTATAAATAATAATAAAATAAGAATCAATAAATAATAAAATAATAAAAAATACAAAAAATCCTGCAGTTCTTACTCTGGCCACTAAGACAAATAATATGCTAAGATATTGCTTTTTGTGTAGATTTCATTGCAGCAGTCACCTCACTTACAGCACACTGATGATCACAGCTATTATGTATACCCAGATAAGACACAGAATACACCAGTCACAATACAGGATTTCACAGCTTATCTATTCCCCTCTGCACAATGATGTCTGCCCTAGCCACATGGCTAGAAATCTCTCCCATAGAAGTCAATAGGGTGTTCTCCAGACCATTATGTCTATGGCCCATGGTCCATCTCCAAGAGACAGGAAGTCACAAACTATTTGAGGCTTAGTGGCAAGAGTTGGAATTGCAAGATTTTTTAAAAAAATATAGATAAAAATATGGAAAATTAAAAACAACATCACCAAAAATCAATAAAGAATATGTTTAATAAAATGTGATTTAAACAATAGTTCATTTCCTGGAGACACTTTCCCTTTAAGTGAATGGAAAGGGAAGTTTCATGTACCTGTTATTATGGATATAGACAGTAGGTTTAAGGTTCAACCCTCACACATTAGTAGGATGAGGGGTAGGTACTAATAGGCAACCACCAAGGGCACCACCACACCAGTGGTTTCTGGGTGCTCAATTTTATCGGATAGAGGCGCTCATTGGTCCAGGAGGTCTGGACTGCGGTATTTGTACAATTTGGGGTGAAATTTACTAAAGGTATCAAAGTACCTTGTCCTGGCCCTGGTGGTAGCCATTAGGTCACGTACTATAAGTCTCAGAAGAATAATCAGCCACCAGGTGGGACTGGTGCATGGAAAGAGAAGCGAGCAAAGTCACCGAAGATGGAGCCAACCAAGGCGAGATCAGGTCCAGTGAGGAAGACGTCCAAGGAGCCTTCGGAGAGGTCACCCAAGGAAGGAGAGTCTGGAGCGCATTGCAAGAAATAGAGAACCGTAATTTATCTGGATCCCCTTGGTGTCCATCAGTTCCTGTAGGTTAAACACCTGCCATAAAGCAAATCATGCCGCTACTATGTGACCTGAAATGTTCCGCTAAAATGCTTCTTTTCATATCAGACATCTTTTGGCTCAGTCCCATCGTACAAGTGTACGGTCTCTACAATCAGATGCATCAGCTCTTGTGCTTGGAGAACAGAGACGTCTTTCTTCGGGAAAAGCTTTCTTGATCTTTCAGAACAAGATCTGATCTGTAGTCCGACCTTATCACTATATATCCACCGGTTCTGTGCTTAGTGTAATACCGCCATATACATAAGCTGACATGTTGTGAGCTGGTAAAGTGCTCCTTTCTACCCCTGAATTCCTATTGAGCACCTTCACCCCTATATAACAAGGTCTGTATAGCGCAGTAGGATATTTTGTGCATTGTATAGAGATGAGTAAACCATTGTGTTAGAAAACCACAAAAAGTTGTTACTGTGCAAAGTTCTCATAAAAACTAAACTTATATTCATTATTTGCCTGTTATTACAAAAAATATCAACTTTTCTTTTCAGAAATGGCGCCACTCTTGTCTATGGGTTGCTTTTGGTATTGCAGCTTAGTACCATTCACATGAATGCGGCGCAGATGCAATACCACACACAGCCTATGAATATAGTGGCACTATAGTGGCCATCATTGCAGCTCTGCTCCCATTGACTTCAGTAGTAATTGAGCTGCAGTTCCTGTGCCTGGCCACTATACAGGGACTGGAGCCAGCTGCTTCCAGCTCCATGCTATGCATAGTATGGGTGTCAGAAGTGGCCCCCATACAGCTGATCTATCCAGGGGCCAACTGTTGCCCCTCCCCACTATAGCGCCACTATATTCAGAGGCTGTGTGTGGTATTATGTGTGGTGGCGCTGTAAGAATTTCAGGTCTTTTCTGTGATTCTTAGCGGAATAAACCTGTAAACTTTGCAGAATGTTAGAATGTAGAAATATATTGTGTGTGCCAATAGAAAGTCACTGGCCTGTAACCGAACATAGAGGAAGGTTTATTTGTTCCACTCCATGATCCAGGGCGTGCAGACATAAACACCGAGAGTGAAATATGACGAGAGGATATGCCGCCAACTGTGAGCATCCTGGTAGTAAAGACGGAATGTACAGACGGGATTCTCACCTGCTTTATACTATGTTTCCACTCCATTGTATCACCTTAAAGGAACACTCCAGTAAAAAGTCATACAACGTGTTATGTCATGTGCTGCACTTGAGGGGGCGGGGTATGACCTTCTTTGGTGATTTTTGTATTCCTGTGTCATGCTAAGCCCCCTCAGACCTTGTATTAGGCATAACACATCTTATATTTTTTTTTCTTGGAATGTTCCTTTAAAATCATAAAAGGCTAAAAAAAAAAAAAGTAAAACACTAAATAAATAAATAAATATTAAAAAAATATAAAAAATATAAATCACCCTCCTTTCCCTAGATCACAGATAAAAATAAACAAACAAAATAAACATATTAGGTGTCGCGGTGCACGAAAAGCCAAAATAATAAAAATGTGAAAATATTTATCCCATCGTAGTGATAAAAAAAATTTCACTGTTACGGCTCACCTAAAAAATTAAATAAAAACTCATCAAAAATTGCACATTCCCTAAAATGATATAAATAAAAATTACATTTTGTGCGACAAAAAAATACAGCTCCCGATACAGAAACAAAAAAAAGTTATGGTTGTCAGAATATGGAAACTGAAATAAGTTTTTGCATTTTTCAAAGTTTCGGATTTTTATAACCATATAAAAACAAAACATAAACTCTATAAATTTGGTATGGTTATGATCGCACCAACCCGAAGGGTATGAAGTAAAATTTGTACCACAAAAAATAAGCCCTCTTCTGACTATGTGAAAGGAAAAATAAAAAAGAGACTCATCTCTAGGTAAGTGGAAAGATTGATTGATTTGTTAATTATTATGCTTACTTATATAGTGCCATCACATTCCACAGCACTTACAGACATTGTCAGTCACTGTCCCATATAGGGATCACAATCTATATTCCCTATCAGTATGTGTTTGGAGTGTGGGAGGAAACCGGAGTACCTGGAAGAAGCCCATCAAACACAGGGAGAACATACAACTTCTTTTTGTCATCCGGTCACAGATGGCGCTGCTACAGGTCTATTTGGACTTAGGTCCAAACTACCTCTAGGTCAATAAAGAACTATCTGTGCTTTAGTATCCCATATTGACCTGAGAGGTTTGCAAGGATAGATTAAGGGTTCCATGGGCCCAGGCTTTTCAGAAAACTTGGCTTCCCCCTGCACACCAAAAATCCCTGTGACAAAATAATGTCCCATAGTGGCCCCTACACACAGTATAATGTCCCATAGTGGCCTTCGCTCAATATAATGTCCCATAGTGGCCCCTCTACACAGTATAATGTCCCATAGTGGCCCCTCTACACAGTATAATGTCCCATAGCGTCTCCTCCACACAGTATAATGTTCCATAGTGGCCCCTACACACAGTATGATGTCCCATAGCGGCTCCTCCACACAGTATAATGTCCCATAGGGGCCCCTCCACACAGTATAATGTCCCATAGCGGCCCCTCCACACAGTATAATGTCCCGTAGTGGCCCCTCCGCACAGTTTAATGTCCCATACTGGCCCCACCACACAGTATAATGTCCCGTAGCGGCCCCTCCACACAGTATAATGTCCCGTAGCGGCCCCTCCACACAGTATAATGTCCCGTAGCGACCTCTCCACACAGTATAATGTCCCGTAGCGGCCCCTCCACACAGTATAATGTCCCGTAGCGGCCCCTCCACACAGTATAATGTCCCGTAGCGGCCCCTCCACACAGTATAATGTCCCATAGCGGTCCCTCCACACAGTATAATGTCCTATAGTTCCCCTCCACACACTATAATGTCCCATAGTGGCCCCTCAACACAGAATAAAGTCCCAAAGTGGCCCCTCCAAATAGTATAATATGCACATACATAGGGTTGACCAAACGGGTCCTTGATAGGAATTTTCCAAAAATTGCGGATTTGACCGCACACTAAATTTTTGAGGTTCATCACCCACAAACTACTATTATACTTTGGAGTCTCTTCATACCCCAGAGTATAATAAGTAGAGGCCCAGGGGAGGTGAGCAACATAACAGTGTTATTCACCTCTCCAGGGCTCTGGCATGTCCTCTTCGGACATCTTCCGGCATCGTGAAAGACTTTTGGGACTGCCGAGGCCTGTTAGTGAGCCTCAGTTGTCACATGGGTCATGCTGGCGTAACAACGCTTGCATTTGTGCGTCATTACGCCGGTGTCACCCACGTGACCACAGGGCGAACCTAGAGCATATTCGCGAGTCAAATTTCGCGAGGTTTGCCCAATACATACTTACCTTCAGTAAACTTCCGTGCCCCGCCAAGTATTACAAGATCGGATTATAAGGTAGCACATATGGATCCAGGCAACCACACATTACACACTTATTATAATCCGCCCCCTGCAGGTTCCCTTTTTAGTAGCACTACCACAAAAACATTATTACATGGTAGCATTCCAAACTACAATATGTCCCGCAAAAAATAAGCTCTGTGAATGGAAAAATAAAAAAGTTAGGGTTTTTGGGAGAGAGTGATTAAAAAATGAAAAACAAAAACCGACTGCGATGAGAAGGGGTTAAGGTAGCTATAATAAAAATGACAAAAGTTTTCTATTCATATTAGAACTTTATTTGACTATTTACTACTCAGATGAGATTATGGAGTCTATTTCCATCCCCTCCTTCCACCCTCCTGCAATTTCGCTGTATTGTAGTCATATAAGATGAAGAACGCGGTTCAGGGCCGGGGTAATCATCCCGATGCAGGAATACATTGTCTGCAGGTATCTTTATTTCTGCAATATGTAATTGAAAAGGTTAAAAAACACTTTATAAAGTCAGCCCTATTAAGCAGCGTCCTATTATAAGGGAGGTGGACGCTGTCCCATTATACAGATGGATGCCGATAACCTCCATCCAAGTCATGACATCACTAGCGGCAATAATGAAGTTCTCGTTTCAACTTTTAAAATGGATGTTAAGGGGGGGCAGATAGTAACATGCGTGATAATAGGGAGGATGACCTTAAATTCGATTTGAAGGTGCTTTCATCACTTGAACATTTCATTGGCATACGTCCATGCTGGAGTTGGAATCACTGAGGGCTATTAATAAGAGAGGAAAATTAGGCTCCGAACCAGTCGTAGTCTCACAGAGGCGAACGACGGAAAATGCCTTAAAGGAAAATTCCACTTCCAAACCATTTTTTGCGCAGTTTTCATCTACATCAAATGACATGGGAATCTGCAAATATTTAGCTTTATTTTTGTTATGCTGGTATTGAGTGATGCCCCGTCTTATACACCAGAATTAGTGTGTTTGTCATCAGAGTACATTGTGGGACCTTGGGTTAGGCGATAGCCAACTTTTTGACAGTTTTTTTTTTTTGTAACAATGTATCTAAAATGAAAAATGAAGTCACTTTTCAAGTACTCTTAATTAAATCGCTTGAAACCTTTTTGTCTCCATGGTTACAGACTACAAACAAACTGTGTAGTCTGATCTAACTCCCTTACTTCTGCCCCCTAATAATTGCTGATATAAAATTGGTAGATTAGCCAATAGATGACAATATGATGGCAGGATCAGACTACACAGAGTTAGTTTGTAGTCTGTAACCATGGAGACACAAAGGTCTGCGTAGGAGCTGTAGGATCAGACTACAGAGTTTGTAGTCTGTAGCCATGGAGACACAAAGTTCGTTGAAGCTGTATATAAAAATAATAGGTGATATTTGGTTAGACAAGCCCAGTAATGTCAGCCATTGGTTACTAGTATACATCGCCGGAGTCTGATTCCTTGCCGCTCCCATTCTAATGTTTCTGAATCGGTGACCGGTCTAATGGATGACCTTCAGACATAGACATGTGACCACTACAGCCAATCACTGTCTGCAGGATTAGCTTTAGCCAATGTTTGGCTGCCATAGTCACATGTCCATGTCAGGCCATAATCTCTGGACCTGGAGATGCAGAGACTGGCAGGGGACCAAGAAGGTTCTGATACGGTGGGATGGGTAATTTATCAGGTGAGTATGCCATGTCTTATTATTTTATGCCATGCTATGCCTATTTTTACTTACTTTTTCTGAGCTGGACAATCCCTTTAAGTGCACAGATAGGAAGATTGTCACGTGTTAGGCTTTACTCCCATCATGGTTTGGGCCCATGTTTTGCATATATGCTGGGAATAGCTCCAAGTGTAGTTGCTAAGCATATCCATAATGCTCTATTTAACCTATGAAGGTCAAAAGAGTGTTGTCTTGGCCTCCACTAGTCTGGTATACCTATCTATATGGAGCAGTATACATTTTTTTTTACAATTGGAGCCCAAGAGCAATATCTTCCAATATATAGGCAAAAGTCATGGCCTCTAACATAGGCTATAAATTTAATGTGAACATACTCTTACCTATAAACAGGAGTCTTGGTGATGACATTGAATAGATTTAAGACCTCTTTCCTTTAATCTGACATTGCCTGTAGTACATATATAGAGATACTTACACATTTCTGTTCCTTCGAGGGTTTTACTATTAATTAACCTTAGTGACAAAGATTCCCCTGGTTACTCAGTGATCACAAGGCTGAATCCTTGTTACTGAGGGCAAAAAATAGAAAGGTAAAAACACACTTCTCAGGACACAAGGGGCACTGCGTAACAGAAGCACAATATTATTCGCAAGGAAAACTAGCAATGAGAAGTTCTAGCTACAATCTGAATATTCTAGCAATATACAAGAGCAAATGTTGTAAATGATTTGGTTTGAAAGCATGAGCTAGAAATTAGATAGATAGGTTCCTAGGAGCTCTGACAGTGTCATACACTATGCTTTATAGATAGGTTCCTAGGAGCCCTGACAGTGTTCTACACTATGTTTTATAGATATGTTCCTAGGAGCCCTGACAGTGTCATACACTATGTTTTATAGATAGGTTCCTAGGAGCCCTGACAGTGTTATATACTATGTTTTATAGATAGGTTCCTAGGAGCCCTGACAGTGTTATATACTATGTTTTACAGATAGGTTCCTAGGAGCCCTGACAGTGTCATACACTAAGTTTTATAGATGGGATCCTAGAAGCTCTGACAGTGTTATACACTATGTTTTATAGATAGGTTCCTAGGAGCCCTGACAGTGTCATACACTAAGTTTTATAGATGGGATCCTAGAAGCTCTGACAGTGTTATACACTATGTTTTATAGATAGGTTCCTAGGAGTCCTGACAGTGTTCTACACTATGTTTTATATATAAATTCCTAGGAGCCCTGACAGTGTTATACACTATGTTTTAAGCCAATTTAAAGTGTGTTTTGTACCGACCTTGTTCGTCTCCATTGCAAGTGATTGTGGTCACACTGCAACTTGCAAATTGCCATGACATAACAGTCGAAGAAAATCTGCACCGATTTTGAGGATTCTATAGTACTGTCTGGGTGCCGGACGTCTTCTAGTTTGGTCTCCTCTGCTGAGGCACCAAGTCTGGATCACAGTGAACGACTCTGTTTTACTCCGAGAATAAGCAGCAAGAGTAGACCATGGTAGGTCACTTGATCTTGAGCCCAGACAAGACCTAACCAGAAGATTTCCAACCCCCAGTCAGTGCTACAAATTGCTCAGAATCGGCACAATGGGGGAGCAGCATGGGACCATCACTGCACTGAATACACTGCAAAAACTTTTTATTCCCTAAACCAAACTTAGATCAATCACCATAGAACCCTAGATAATAGCTCTAGATAGTGCTCTAAGTTCAGTTTAGTAAAATCTCAAGAGGTACAGGTACAGTGGGGAGAAAAAGTATTTAGTCAGTCACCAATTGTGCAAGTTCTCCCAATTAAAAAGATGAGGCCGGCCTGTAATTGTCATCATAGGTAGACCTCAACTATGAGAGACAAAATGAGAAAACAAATCTAGAAAATCACATTGTCTGATTTTTAAAGAATTTATTTGCAAATTATGGTGGAAAATAAGTATTTGGTCAATAACAAAAGTTCATCTCAATACTTTGTTCTATATCCTTTGTTGGCAATGACAGAGGTCAAACGTTTTCTGTAAGTCTTCACAAGGTTGGCACACACTGTTGCTGGTATGTTGGCCCATTCCTCCATGCAGATCTCCTCTAGAGCAGGGATGTTTTGGGGCTGTCGCTGGGCAACACGGACTTTCAACTCCCTCCAAAGGTTTTCTAAGGGGTTGAGATCTGGAGACTGGCTAGGCCACTCCAGGACCTTGAAATGCTTCTTACGAAGCCGCTCCTTCGTTGTCCTGGCGGTGTGCTTGGGATCATTGTCATGCTGAAAGACCCAGCCACGTTTCATCTTCAATGCCCTTGCTGATGGAAGGAGGTTTGCACTCAAAATCTCACGATACAGGGCCCCATTCATTCTTTCATGTACACGGATCAGTCGTCCTGGTCCCTTTGCAGAGAAACAGCCCCAAAGCCTGATGTTGCCCCCCCATGCTTCACAGTAGGTATGGTGTTCTTTGGATGCAACTCAGCATTCACTCTCCTCCAAACACCACGAGTTGTGTTTCTACCAAACAGTTCTACTTTGGTTTCATCTGACCATATGATATTCTCCCAATACTCTTCTGGAACATCCAAATGCTCTCTAGCAAACTTCAGACGGGCCCGGATATGTACTGGCTTAAGCAGGGGGACACGTCTGGCACTGCAGGATCTGAGTCCCTGGCGGCTTAGTGTGTTACTGACGGTAGCCTTTGTTACGTTAGTCCCAGCTTTCTGCAGGTCACTCACTAGGTCCTCCTGTGTGGTTCTGGGATTTTTGCTCCCCATTCTTGTGATCATTTTGACCCCACGGGGTGAGATCTTGTGTGGAGCCCCTGATGGAGGGAGATTATCAGTGGTCTTGTATGTCTTCCATTTTCTAATTATTGCTCCCACAGGTGATTTCTTCACACCAAGCTGCTTGCCTATTGCAGATTCAGTCTTCCCAGCCTGGTGCAGGGCTACCATTTTGTTTCTGGTCCTTCCACAGCTCTTTGGTCTTCACCATAGTGGAGTTTGGAGTGTGACTGTTTGAGGTTGTGGACAGGAGTCTTTTATACTGATAACAATGTCACACAGGAGCCATTACTACAGGTAATGAGTGGAGGACAGAGGAGCCTCTTAAAGAAGAAGTTACAGGTCTGTGAGAGACAGAAATCTTGCTTGTTTATAGGTGACCAAATACTTATTTTCCACCATAATTTGCAAATAAATTCTTTAAAAATCAGACAATGTGATTTTCTGGATTTTTCTCATTTTGTCTCTCATAGTTGAGGTCTACCTATGATGTCAATTACAGGCCGGCCTCATCTTTTTAAGTGGGAGAACCTGCACAATTGGTGGCCGACTAAATACTTTTTCCCCACTGTATATCACCCATAATATGGACAGAAAAATATACCTCCATAATCTTAAACAACACTAAAAAACCCCAAAACTAAATGAAAATTTTGCATTATATAACTTTACCTACTTACGCGATCATGGAGCAGCAGAATCCTAGTTTTTTCTCAGTAGTAGATCCCAGATACTGGACCTCGGAGTCACTCCATTTCACTTAAGTGATAAACTTTTATCTCCTGACTCTGCCTTCAATGCTTTTTTTTTTCCTTGGGGGTTTGTATTAGCACAAAACAAAAAAGAAAAAAAATCTTGGGAAAAAAATATTTCACCTCAGCTGTTAACTAGTTGTGACCTTTGTTCGCATTAGTTGGTGAAAATTAGCTTATAGCACCAATTAACATCAATTATTAACTAGCAGATTAATAATTTATTAACGGCCCAAATGCAATGTAAGAAAGATATCACCACATGAGCAAATAAACAAAACAACCCCGACCCGCTTCGATGGCTTTTAATGAGAAAGCTTGGTATTTGTTGGTTGATTTTAGTCACTCTAAATGCTTTCTGTTTCCTCTCTAAAACCGCACGATGGGAAGATTGAAGTCGTTAAATCCAGTTGATGATGTTTTTGGTTTTCTTCTTCTTTTTAATGCACGATTGAAGACAAGGAAGGAGAGGATAGAGCGTTCTTTGTAAGATGGTGAACATGTCACACAGACTGGATCCCACAGAAACCGCATGTCCAACCTGAATATTACGCTCGGAGCAAGATCCGAACCACAGTATAAATTAAAACGTTACAATGATGTTCAAACCCAAAATGTGTCTGCAGGATGAGATACGAGTGGACATGGAAGTATACAGGTTCTGTATGGTATCCTGCAGTACATTTACCACAGATGTTACAGCTGGACCTGTACAGTCATGGCCAAAAGTTTTGAGAATGACACAAATATTATATTTTCACATGATCTGCTGCCCTCTGGGTTTTTTGTTTGTTTGTCAGATGTTTTTATCACATACAGAAATAGAATTGCATTCATATTATGAGTAACAGAAGCTTATATTGACAGTTAGAATGAGTTAATGCAGCAAGTCAATATTTGCAGTGTTGACCCTTCTACTTCAGGACCTCTGCAATTCTCCCTGGCATGCTCTCAATCAACTTCTGGACCAAATCCTGACTGATAGCAGTCCATTCTTGCAGAATCAATGCTTTAATTTTGTCTGAATTTGTTGGTTTTTGTTTGTCCACCCGTCTCTTGATGATTGACCACAAGTTCTCAATGGGATTAAGATCTGGGGAGTTTCCAGGCTATGGACCCAAAATCTCTATGTTTTGTTCCCTGAGCCATTTAGTTATCACCTTTGCTTTATGGCAAGGTGCTCCATCATGCTGGAAAAGGCATTGTTGAGCGCCAAACTGCTCTTGGACGGTTGGGAGGTTGGGAGAAGTTGCTCTTGGAGGACATTCTGGTACCATTCTTTATTCATGGCTGTGTTTTTAGGCAAGACTGTGAGAGAGCCGATTCCCTTGGCTGAGAAGCAACCCCACACATGAATGGTTTCAGGATGCTTTACAGTTGGCATGAGACAAGACTGGTGGTAGCGCTCACCTCTTCTTCTCCGAATAAGGTGTTTTCCAGATGTTCCAAACAATCGAAAAGGGGATTCATCAGAGAAAATGACTTTACCCCAGTCCTCAGCAGTCCACTCCCTGTACCTTTTGCAGAATATCAGTCTGTCCCTGACGTTTTTTCTGGAGAGAAGTGGCTTCTTTACTGCCCTCCTTGAGACCAGGCCTTGCTCCAAGAGTCTCCGCCTCACAGTGCGTGCAGATGCACTCACACCTGCCTGCTGCCATTCCTCAGCAAGCTCTGCACTGCTGGTAGCCCGATCCCGCAGCTGAAACACTTTTAAGAGACGGTCCTGCCGCTTGCTGGTCTTTCTTGGGCGCCCTGGAGCCTTTTTGGCACCAATGGAACCTCTCTCCTTGAAGTTCTTGATGATGCGATAGATTGTTGACTGAGGTGCAATCTTTCTAGCTGCAATACTCTTCCCAGTTAGGCCATTTTTGTGCAGTGCAATGATGACTGCACGTGTTTCTTTAGAGATAACCATGGTTAACAGAAGAGAAACAATGATGGCAAGCACCAGCCTCCTTTTAAAGTGTCCAGTGGTGTCATTCTTACTTTATCATGACAGATTGATCTCCAGCCCTGTCCTCATCAACACCCACACCTGTGTTAATGGAGCAATCACTGAAACGATGTTAGGTGGTCCTTTTAAGGCAGGGCTGCAATGATGTTGAAATGTGTTTTGGGGGGATAAAGTTCATTTTCTAGGCAAATATTGACTTTGCAAGTAATTGCTGTTAAGCTGATCACTCTTTATAACATTCTGGAGTATATGCAAATTGCCATTAGAAAAACTGAAGCAGTAGACTTTGTAAAAATTAATATTTGTATCATTCTCAAAACTTTTGCCCATGACTGTAGTCTGGATACAAGATGAGATACGGCAGGACATGGAGGTATACAGGTTCTGTATGGTATCCTGCAGTACATTTACCACAGATGTTACAGCTGGGCCTGTATCCTGGATACAAGATGAGATACGGCAGGACATGGAGGTATACAGGTTCTGTATGGTATCCTGCAGTACATTTACCACAGATGTTACAGCTGGGCCTGTAGTCTGGATACAAGATGAGATACGGCAGGACATGGAGGTATACAGGTTCTGTATGGTATCCTGCAGTACATTTACCACAGATATTACAGCTGGACCTGTAGCCTGGATACAAGATGAGATACGGCAGGACATGGAGGTATACAGGTTCTGTATGGTATCCTGCAGTACATTTACCACAGATGTTACAGCTGGGCTTGTATCCTGGATACAAGATGAGATACAGCAGGACATGGAGGTATACAGGCTCTGTATGGTATCCTGCAGTACATTTACCACAGATGTTACAGCTGGGCTTGTATCCTGGATACAAGATGAGATACAGCAGGACATGGAGGTATACAGGTTCTGTATGGTATCCTGCAGCACAGATGTTACAGCTGGGCCTTGTAGATCCTGCACATCCTCATAGGTTGGTGAAGCTGAAGTCCCAGCTGGTCATATGAATGCTCAATTGGTGATAAATCTGGTGACTGGGCAGGCCAAGGAAGTGTTATAATCTGGTGGAGACAATCTTTGGAAAACCTTGCTGAGTGGGTGAGCATTATCCTACTGAAAAATGCCAGATGTCCGCCCTGCTATGAGAGGCAACACTTGTGGCCGCAGAATGTCCTGTACATATCACTGAGCTGTTGGTGTCTTCGTATCACTACTAGGGGTGACCGACTGTTGTATGTGATAGCTCCGCAGATCATCACACCAGCAGGGGACTGTGTCGCTCCAAAGCAAAGGCAGGATTGAAGCGCTCACCACAAGACCTCCATACTCGAACCGACCATTATCTGATTCCAAACAGAACTTGAATTCATTGACGATACGGTTCCATTCCATAGCAGGTTTCTCATTCATGACACCACTGAGGATGGAGGAGATGATGGCTGGCTGTCAATGGCAGGACATTTAGTGGGCAACATGACACCAAATTTCCTTCTGCTAAGTACCTGGAAATGGTCTGGTGGTCTATTCAGACCTCACCTGTAATCATTTACATATCTATATATCAGGATGAGTTTTCCAGTAATCTGACATTTCTTTCTGGGTGCCGTATTTTTATGTCAATGAGTGTAGGCCATCAATATCCACATCGTGGAAACCAGTTTAAGCCCGGGGCCCCACGTTGTGAAAACACCACTGTGTTTTACATTACCTGCAATGGGATGGCTAATCTCATCCACTCATTGCAGAAAAATATCCGCAGTGGAAATACTGTGATTTCAAAAACCGTTGCGTTTTTGTAAATTGCGGCATGTCAATTATACCTACAGAAACGCTGACGTTTTCCATATAGGAATAATAGGGACAGAAAGTGAAAAGCGCTGTGGAAAAAAACATTTCCGCAGCGTTCTTTTCTGCAGCGCTTTTTGGCTGCGGCTCGCTACATGGGGCCTGAGCCTAAGGGTAAGTTCACACAGAGAAATTTGCCGCAAATTTGGGGACAGATTCCGCCCCCAAAATAGCGGCAGATTCCGCCTAGATTCTGCCCCTCATTGTTTTCAAAATTAAGCATCCTGCAAAATCTTGCCGTGGATGCCGCGGCGGATTCAGCCGTGGATTCTGCGGCTCGAGACTCCCATTCATCTGGGTCTAATCAGCAGCAGAAAAAAGCCGCATTAGCATCCCATCGTAGCTAGACCACGGCCAGAAAACAGCGTGGGTAAAAGGAAAAGGAATTCCTCTCCTTTTTCCGCCATGTACTGTACTAAGGACAGGACATCAATATAAGAATGGTTGGGGTCTGACTTTTGGCACCCCTGCTAACCAGCTGACAAAAGAGACTTTGGTGGTCCAGCAGGTGCCATCTTCCTTTCTTTGTTCATGCTGTGACTGAACCCGGTATCACAGCTCAGTCTTATCCACTTGAATGAGACTGATCTGCTCTGAGCTCTACTAGGCACAGTCGCTACTAAAAGTTTGGAACTGTACCTGGTAAACGATGAAGGTTCCCCTTTAGTCAGTAGATCAATGGCTATCAATTTTCTAGTCCTGCAGAAATGCTTTAAGAAATAGGGCCGGCAGCCTTGCCCCCTTCTCCAACATTCTCTAGACCCTAAGGCTGCTGATTGTGTGGGGACTAGAGAAGAAGTTGGACATGTTTAGTATTACTTTTGCATAGCCTGTCCAGCATTTATGGTAAGACACATATCGTAGAAAAAGGAAAGAAGGGAAAAAATTTAGGTAAATGTTCGGTTAATGCTGACTTTCTGTCTCTTTCACAGAAAAATGCTGTGAATTCTGAATAGCGCCCCAGATGAAAAAGAGACTTTGGACTTTCTGTAGCTTTGAACATGACAAGAGAGATAACGCTATCAGCTTAACATAAGGGTTATTGATAGAAGTGGAAAACATAGATGTGGAGTGAGCTTATATATTCCTCCAAATGCTACTATACACTTACTGTATATGTTCTCCTAACTATAACCATAGTCATCCAGTATTTTGACACTATACGGTACTAAGGATCAGCTGATCGCTGAAGATCTGACAGCAGGGCTGGCTGCAGAGTTTTTCTGTAGCGGCCACTATAGATAAAATGTGGTATTACAATTATTCAAATGAATAAGGATGTACAGTACAGTATATGGTCACCTGGGTCTTCCAAGGACATAGGTCATCCTAATAGAAATCCAAAGCTTATGGTTTTTGGAACATTGTGCTGTACATTGTTTTTGTAGTACAGTATTCAGAGGATTACCATGTTGAAAAAGCTGGGTGTAGCTCCATTCACTGGTATGGGGCTGCTGGGACTACAATCTCCAGCAACCCCTTGGATGTGAATAGAGGGCTGGTCAAGTGCACTGCCGCTTCATTCACATGGGGACTTCAGGGTAACTTTCAGTCCCCCATTCTCCTGATCGCTGGTGGTACCAGCGGTCAGACCCCTTATGATCCTGTCAATAGGAGAAATGTATCTTTAATGGAAAAAACCCTTTACAAGCAACATGAATCAGAGTGGACTTAAAGTAGACCTCCAGAAACACAACTTTTCATCCCTGCACCACTAGTAGACTGTACATCACAGGGTGCACCTCTTTATGCATGTTTTACTTATTGTAGTGCAGCCTCCTCTCTGCTTCTGAAAATACTTTATACATTTTGTTTTTCAGATTTGCCCTATTTTCTCTTTCTCTATCCAGGGGTGCACCTGCCATAAGGCGACCTGAAGCTTTTACCTCAGACAGCGCTACCTAGGGAAAATGGGGGCTCCCTGTCCTCCGATTATGAACTGTATATAATAACCCTCTACCTACAGAACACTAATATGGTGCATGGGAGCTGCTGTGGCTGCTTCTATTCTCCACCTGACTCCCACTCTGATACTGCGGGAACCAGGAGGAGAATAGACGGTGCACACAGGCTGTGTGCCACAATAGCTCCTGTCCTCCTTGCATCAGCTTTCTCTAGGTAATGGATTATTATATACAGTTCAGAATAAGTAAAAAAAGTCTGGTTACTGTAAAAGGCCATAAATACGGGTGAAAGCTCAAGGAGAATTGAGAACGGAAAAAAAAAACTGTCCAGGTCACTGATTTACAGGAAAAACAGCTTCAGGGAAGTTAATATGGCTGACAAGGGTTGTCAGACAGCTACTTCCTATCCTGGAAGTGTAAAGTTGAAGAACTGAATATAGAACAACTTTTTTGCTTTTGACTGGAGGTTCACTTTAATGTCATGGTGAAAAAATTGCCAAGAAGCTAGCTACTTCCTTCCCCAATTATTTCACCTTTGAAATAGCATTATTTTACCATCAAGAATAAGTAGAAAAATCTGGTTGTCTTTCAGGCCATACATTGGGGTGAAGAATCATGGAGAATTAAAAGAGGAAAAAAAAAACTGTATGGGAGACCGATTGACATGAAAAACAGATAAATGGAAGATAATATGGCTGACAATGATTATTTATTTATTTATTATGCTTACTTATATAGCGCCATCATATTCCTAGGCGCTTTACAGACATTGTGGTCACTGTCCCATATAGGGCTCACAAGCTACATTCCCTATCAGTATGTCTTTGGAGTGTGGGAGGAAACCCGGAGTACCTGAAGGAAACCCACCAAACACGGGGAGAACATACAAACTCCTTGTAGATGTTGTCCCTGGCAGGATTCAAACCCAAGACTCCAGCGCTTACCTCTGAGCCACTGTGCTCAGACAGCTACTTCCTATCCTGGAATTCAAAAGTTAAAGAACTGTATATAAACCAATTTATTGGTTCACTTTAATGTCATGGTGCACAAATGGCCAAGAAGCTAGCTACTTCCTTTCTCAGTCATTTCACCTTTGAAATACATAGTCCACCACTGTTTTCATCAAGAATAAGTATGGTTACCTTACATACCATAAATGTGGGAAGAAGAATTAAGAGAGGAAGAAAAACTATATGGGTGACCAATCGACATGAAAAGCAGATTAATGGAAGTTAATATGGCTGACAAGGGTTGTCAGACAGCTACTTCCTATCCCAGAATTCAAAAGTTAAAGAACTGTATATAAACCAATTTATTGGCTTTTGACTTGGGGTTCACTTTAATGTCATGGTGCACAAATGGCCAAGAAGCTAGCTATTTCCTTTCTCAGTGATTTCACCTTTAAAATGCATAGTCCACCACTGTTTTCATCAAGAATAAGTAGAAAAGTCTGGTTACCTTACAGGTCATAAATATGAGAAGAAGAACTGAGAGAGGGAGAACAACTATCTCGGTGACCAATTGACAGGAAAAACAGCTTCAGGGAAGTTAGTATGGCTGACCATGGTTGTCATACAGCTACTTCCTATCCCAGAAGTCTTTGTTTTCAGCCAGAGGTTCCCCTTAACATTAAGAATCTGTGGAGCAATAACTGTCCGGCTCTTTTGTGTACATCTGTTTGTGTTTATATTATTTTATGATTTAGGATATTACATTTTGTAGGTGGATATGTTTTCTTCAATCCTCCAGTTAGATATATACAACTTCTTGGCTCAGATATTTGGCTGGACGTTATTTGGGTGTAAGTCCTCTTTGTATTAGGACAAATAACCAAGGGTCATCCAAATAGTGCAGGACAACTGGCTCCATCCTCGCAGTTTCATTGGGATACATTGTAAAATCTATACAACTGTTTCCCTCCTGTGCACAAAATAAATTACACCCATGAAAGAACGGTAAGACAACCATAAAACACCAAACACACATTTCTTATTTATAAGTCAAAAATGTTAATGCATTTAACTGACTTACAGAGGAAATCTGGATTTTCGCTGACTTGGGGTATTTTTATGTCTAGAATTATATAATAAAATTTTATTTTTGTAAGATAAGTCGTATTCAGAGAACATATGGAAACCAATGACCTCAACTCACTCTTTGATGCTGTGCTGCCAAGTGTACTAGATAGACAGCTTCAATATAACCCGTCCTATTATTTCTCATTAGTCAGAGCAGCCCCCAATTCCCCAGTAGTCACTAAGCCAGTAGGAGGGGGAGGGTAGTTTTAGGTGTGGCCTTTGACCCTGATATGGGACTCCACTTGAGGAAGGTGTGACAATGAGGTCAACACAACAGGTTCAACTCAACAAAAAGGAGCATAGTGCTTGCTAGTTACGGCACAAAACACTTAGCTTGATGGTTACAATCACAAATGGGTACAGGACTTGGCATTTGCAAGTTTTTATTGGCGCACAGAATAGTGGTTACAGTTATCTAGCGGATATACAGCTTAGTTGTTACAGACTCTGTGGACACACATATTAGAGATTACAGTCTCTGTAGACACACAGTTTAGTTGTTATAGCCTCTGTGGACACTCAGCTTATTGGTTACAGTCTCTGGTGGACATGTAACTTAGTGCTTACAGTCTCTAGTAGGCACATATCTTAGTGGGTACAGTCTCTAGTAGGCACATATCTTAGTGGTTACATTCTCTAGTGGGCATACAGCTTAGTGCTTACAGTCTCTAGTAGGCACATATTTTAATGGTTACAGTCTTTAGTAGGCACATATCTTAGTGGTTACCGACTCTGGTGGGAATGCAGATTAGTGCTTACAGTCTCTAGTAGGCACATATCTTAGTGGTTACAGTCTCTAGTAGGCACATATCTTAGTGGTTACATTCTCTGGTGGGCATGCAGCTTAGTGTTTACAGTCTCTAGTAGGCACATATCTTAGTGGTTACATTCTCTAGTGGGCATGTAACTTAGTGCTTACAGTCTCTAGTAGGCACATATTTTAATGGTTACAGTCTCTAGTAGGCACATATCTTAGTGGTTACATTCTCTGGTGGGCATGCAGCTTAGTGCTTACAGTCTCTAGTAGGCACATATCTTAGTGGTTACATTCTCTGGTGGGCATACAGCTTAGTGTTTACAGTCTCTAGTAGGCACATATCTTAGTGGTTACATTCTCTGGTGGGCATGCAGCTTAGTGTTTACAGTCTCTAGTAGGCACATATCTTAGTGGTTACATTCTCTAGTGGGCATGTAACTTAGTGCTTACAGTCTCTAGTAGGCACATATTTTAATGGTTACAGTCTCTAGTAGGCACATATCTTAGTGGTTACATTCTCTGGTGGGCATGCAGCTTAGTGCTTACAGTCTCTAGTAGGCACATATTTTAATGGTTACAGTCTCTAGTAGGCACATATCTTAGTGGTTACATTCTCTGGTGGGCATGCAGCTTAGTGTTTACAGTCTCTAGTAGGCACATATCTTAGTGATTACATTCTCTAGTGGGCATGTAACTTAGTGCTTACAGTCTCTAGAAGGCACCCATCTTTGTAGTTACAGTCTGTGGTAGGTACACAGATTAGTAGATAGAGTATGTGGTGGGCACACAGCTTAATGGTTACATTATCTGGTAGGCACACAGTTTAGAGGTTATGATATTTGGTAGACACACAGTTTAGTGGCTACACATATTGGTAGGCACACAGCTTAGTGCTTACAGTTTCTAGTTGTCACATATCTTAGTAACTACAGTCTCTGGTGGGCACACAGCTTAGTGGTTACAGTTTCTGGTGGGCACACCGATTAGTGGTTACAGTCTCTGGTGGGCACACAGATTAGTGACTACAGTATCTAGTAGATAATCCTTTGGTGAACACATAGTTTAGGTGAAGACTGCCTAGTATGTATATGGAGTTTTAAAAGCCATGTATGCTCTACTAGGAATTCTGGTAAAGTATATAGAAATAAGTTTTCCTAGATGGAAAAAGGAAAATTGTGCCTCTAGTGCCACCTGTTAAAATGTAGCTCCCTATAAATCAGTGCCTGACTTAAAAGTGAAAAGGCTATCTAAAGTTTCTTGTATATATATTAAAAAAAATAAAAAAATAAAAAATTATATATATATATATATATATATATATATATACACTATATATACATTTACAGTGAATATATATTATTTTTAAATCACATTTTTTTTATTCCATATACACTGCGCATATATATATATAGTGCTGTTTTCTTGAAGGAGTTGACTCAGCCCTCAGCCTTAATTAAGCTGTGTCCAGCTCTTTCACGCCCTCTAATATTATGCGTCCGGACTAATCTATTTTCTCCTAAATGAGCAATTGGCTGTTATTGCTGACAAACAAAACCGCTCAATCCAACAGCAAAAGACAAGATGAACATTAAATTAATCATCATGTACTCAGGCCTGAAAAGCCTCCTAATTTCACATTTTTCACCCCCAGGAAATCAATTATTGTTATGTTTATTGATATTAAATCTGTCACTATTTCACTAGTTCCCCCGAGACTAAGAGAAGAGAATTTTTAGAATGTTCCAGGAAAAGGATATTGGAAATTCCTCTTACCCTCATTATTAAGGTTAGTGTTGTTTTATATCCTATTATAACAGTACCTAGTATTAACCCTTTCACAACAAGCCTCATGTTATCACTGTGGATGTCGAGGGATTAAATATGGCGCCCACTTAGGAGCTGAAATATAAAAAAAGTTACAATGTAGCGACTCAAAGTATTTTGGATCTTTATAAATGTTTATTATTGCTATAATTATAATTTAATAAAATTATATAAATTTGGTATCACCGTGATCGTACTGACCTACAGAATAAAACTAACAAATAATTGATATATAAATGATTGCCATAACAATAAAATCTGATAGAAAATGGCACAATTGTGTTTTTTTTAACCAATTCCATCCCATTCTGAACTTTTTCCAGCTTCCCAGTACATAGTACAGAATATTAAATGGCGCCACTATGAAGTATAACTTATCCCACAAAAAATAGGCCCTTATATGTGAAAGGAAAAATAAAAATGAGACTCATCTCTAAATAACGAGCACTGTTAACACCCTTGTCTAGTTTCATCTCTAAGTAAGTATAAAGATTTTTTTTAAGGTCATGGATAGCGTTGCTACAGGTCTATTTGGGACCCTAAACTGTAGGTCAATAAGAACCTGTGGGTGGTTTAGAGTCCCATATTGACCTGACAGGTTCCCTTTAAAGTAGCGCTACCAAAATATTATTCTCAATTCTGTTGACCTAATGTACAGTAAATTGAAGCTAAGGTAATCTTCTTACCAGTGCTTGTATTTGTAGGTTATCCATTCCCTTCTGCTCCTTAGCTGTGTCATGTGACCAGCACTAAGACTCTCTAACTGACACAACTTGGGAAATGTACTAAAGGACCTAGGCCATAAAACTGGAGAAGTGTCTTATTTCTGGTTCATGGCTGTGATTTGCACCAAAGGTGTACCACTTTATCTTTCTCCTGACATGAGTTATACTTGAAATCTACACCAGTCCTACATTTTTTGTGTGGACAGGAATTCCTAGGAGACTCACATCGAGGCTCTCATAAGACACTGTGCCAGATGGAGAGTCTATTTGCTGGTCACATGACACAGCTAAGGACCAGAAGGGAGTGTAAAGTAGATTGCCGGTACTTTTTTCTTGTACCTTTCTAACAGGCCAGAGAATAATATTTTTTGTGGAGGTGCTTCTTTAACTCTTTAGTGACTGGCCTGTTCAAGGCCTTAATGACCAAACCATTTTTTTGCGTTTTTTTTTGTCATGATGTTCCAAGCCCTATAGCGTTTTTTATTTTTCCGTCAATGTAACTATATGAGGGCTTGTTTTTTTTTTTGGCACAAGTAGTAGCATTGAATGGGACTTTTTTTGGGTAGATATACTTCATTGATTAACTTTCATTAACTCTTTCTGGGAAGGAATAGAATAAAACTGAAATTTTGCCATTGCTTTTTTTATGCTATAAATTTTGCGCCATTCACTGTGCGGCTTAAATGACGTGATAAATTTATTCACTGGGTCTACGATTAAATTGATACCAAATTTGTATAGTTTTTTAAGTTTTACTACTGTGTAAGTCCCATAACATAATAATTTTTTTGTTAATGGAATTGTGTGAGGGCTTATTTTTTGCGGGAAGACCTGACATTTTTATTGATGCCATTTGGAACATTGGGACTATTGGTGTCCAAAAACAGCAATTCTGGTATCATTTTTTTAGATTTTTTTTTCACGCTGTACAGCATGCGGGTAAAATTATATTACAGTAACGTTGCTTGGGTCGTTATGGATCCAATATGTGTGTTATGTTTTTCTTTTTTAACTTTTTATTATTTATTAAACATTTTGGGATGTAGGATTGTGTTATTGTGTGATTTTACTGTGTTGTTATTTAATTTTTTGTCCCCCTAGGGTACTTTTTCTTGACAAATTTAGCCCCGTCCACTTCTACTTTGTATCCTCATAAAGTATAATGCTGCTACAGTGACTCATCTGCGTTCCGGGCATTAGGAGCAGGTGAGCATACAGTCGAGCACCTGCGTTTGAGAGTGCAGCAAACCCTGCATTATTGTGGAAAATCAGATCTGGCGAAATAAGGCCCATGACTGAGCGACGTAGAAAGTCTATACGTTGGTCACTAATGGGTTAACATTGCAACAAGGCCCATTGGCCACAAGGGGAGACATAAATGAAGCAACAAGTCTTTCAACAGTCCCAAATATGGCCGGGACAGAAGCTCCACCACCCTGCAAGCTGTTAAAAAAAAGTTGCCAACCTTCGGGTTGTTGAAAGTGCTGTTTTTAGCCAACCCCACCACTTTCCAAAAAGGGCATGGTTGTGATCGTGTCATCGCCCGTGCCAAATTCATCATCATCTATGCCAGTTTTTTGGCGCAAACGATGCCTAAAATCTACTCTAACTATGGGCGCCTTATCCTAAATCAGGCTAATCCTCCGGCGGCGCAGGGATCTATATAATACACCGGTCTTGATGAATCCCCCACAATATTTACACTGCTTGGCTCCCAATATAAATATTATTGACCTAGAAATCCTTTTTAAAATCTAAAATTTTATCAGTGTTTGACATTTTTACTAATTTTGTGTGATTTTTGACACGCTCTAGACCACATATTGGCATTTCTAAACATTCAGCTATGTAAAAACACCTGTCAAGCCACATTTAGCTAAGACATGGTTTAATTTGATCGTACACCTTAAAGTCTGGTAGACTTTAACAAATTATTCTAAAAAGAAATTCAATTCCGAGACTGGCACAGAAATCCTGGAATTTTTAACTCCACACCCTTAGCAATGATGAAGGGAGAATGGAGGGGGTTTATCGGAGTGCCAGCCAACATGACATTCAGCCCATTGCTCCAGCAAACATTGCTGATTGCACCTGTGACTGAACCGCGCAGAAATCACTAACATAAGTCAGGCTGTGAGAACCTCGGAAACAGAATAGGAGCCGACAAATCACATCTGGAAGCTCTCATCATGGAAACTGGATGGAAAACAATAAATCTTTCTGTTGTCCACTGTACGCCGGCTCCTCATCGTCCAAATAATCTAAGAAATGACATGAATGTCATCTGTGTTGCCGAGCACGTGTCCTGTTATCTGTTAGCCCAGTCCCATACTCTACATATATGGAGAGTCATCAGTATGAAAAACCATGGCAGGGCTAGAAACCCATTTAGGCTAAGGCCCCACGTTGCGGAAATGCAGTGTTTTTTGTTACAGATTTTACTACGTTTTTGGAGCCACACCTAATAGTGGCTACAGAAGGAATAGGAAATATATGCACTGCTCCACTGATTCTAGCACAGTTGCAATTTTCTCTCTATCTCCCACCATTCCCGAGCAGGTAGTTTTGGTGCCTGATGTGCTATTGAAGCTCTGTAATATCAAAAGGGCGGTGTCAGGCAGGGGGCGTGGCTCAGAGCTCCAATCAGAAGCAGACAGTGCCAGAGCTCAGAGTTACACCCCTTGCCTGCTCCTGCCTGACACCGCCGCCTGACAGTACACAGACTTAATAGTATATCAGGCACCAAAACTAACTGCACCTATTACTCGGGAACGGTCGGGGCTAGAGAAAAAAATTCAGTGGAGCAGCAGAAATTGATCGATGTAAAGAGCTGGACTTGTTGGAAGTGGTGAAAGGTCCTCTTTATCACCAGATAATGACCTATTTTTAAACCAATATTTATGTTAAAAATATTTTTAAGAATTTTTGATAAATTCATTTTATAATCTCAATTTTAAAAAAGTACTAAATCCTGCAATTTTCACTCTGGCCACTAAGCCTAATTCATTTACATCAGAGACAGTATTACTATAGAAGATAACACCTCGATGGATAACACCACTGAGCCATCTTTGTATATGTTACTGGCAATAGAAGACATCACAGCTCTTCCCCCTCGTCTTAAAAACTCTGACAGACCTCAATGAATTGGCTCCAGACTATTGCTGCCTATGCTGTAAAGCAAATCACTAAATGTTGTTAACTGAGCAGAGGAGAAGCTCAGGTGAGATGGCCGCCCCCATAATCATGGACAGGAAAGAGAATAAAAAAATATACAATCAGAAAATAAAAACAGATTAGAAAAAAAAGTAATAAAAGTGATAGATTTCATCTGGTTGTAATAAATAAATTTAAAAAATTGGCAATCCGTTCCTTTTGCTCGGTGAATATCTCCCCGATCATTTACATATGCATCTCTGCAGTATTACATTTATAGAACAAAAAATCCTTTTTTTTGTCAGCCGGAGACTAATAAGAATTCTAGAGAATGTTTTAATACATTTCCCCATGAATACTTGGAAGTCTTTATTGAATTTTAATCCATCATTTCACAGGAATCCATTCACCATGGGGAGGAAGATTTTAAACATGGCCATACTTAGTCAATACATCTTAAATTCCTAATTTATTACTTGATAAACATGTCAGGGTCGCTGTCAGCCCGAGTACATTGCTGCTGATGTGGAATATTTTATCATTAATGAAGACCAAAGGGAAAGCGACTGAGCCATACCACCTCCCAACAGGGCGAGATATGGGGTTAGACTGTGACAAAAATTTTGACAAAAAGTGTCAGTTCATAAAAATTGTCCAAAAATAAAACTGGCTTCACTATCTAGATCAACCAATCAGAAACCGGCTATTCTTTAAAAAGCTGAGCTGAGGCCCCACGTTGCGGAAACGCAGCTTTTTTTGTTGCAGATTTTGCTGCGTTTTTTTTGAGCCAAAGCCAAGAATGTCTACAAAAGGAATGGGAAATATCTAGGAAGTTCTTCTACTTCTACCTTCAGCTCAATCCACACCTGGCTTTGGCTCAAAAACTGCAGCAAAATCTGCAACATGGGGCCTCAGCCGTAAGGTGTTTTTGTCATGCAAGGCACTCAAAGGGAGAGTCATAGAACAGAAGACAAAAGGGGAAACCCATAGCAACAAATTAGATCTCATTTGGAAACTGATCGGTTGCTACAAGTGACTGCGCTGTGTTTCGTTTCTTTTGAATTATTTTTGATCTCTCAGAAAGAGGGAAATGGGTAAAAGTGGGGATGAGTAGAGGTTTTATAAAGGTAACCATGCCAATATTTAAAAAAATCACAACATTTAAGCCTTCTTCCCCTGCCTGCACACAATGATTGACCTCTCTCCCTGTATGAGTTTGTACACGAGGATACTTATAAATCACTATTTTTGTACATAAGGAGCAGGACTCACAGGCTTTCTCTATGAGTAGCTGGAGAAGCAGGACTCACAGGCTTTCTCTATGAGTAGGTGGGGGAAGCAGGACTCACAGGCTTTCTCTATGAGAAGGGGGGAGCGGGACTCACAGGCTCTCTCTATGAGTAGGGGGAGAAGCAGGACTCACAGGCTCTCCATGAGTAGGGGGAGAAGCAGGACTCACAGGCTTTCTCTATGAGTAGGGGGGAGCAGGATTCACAGGCTTTCTCTATGAGTAGGTGGGAAGCAGGACTCACAGGCTTTCTCTATGAGTGGTGGGAGACGCAGGACTCACAGGCTTTCTCTATGAGTAGGTGGGGAAGCAGGACTCACAGGCTCTCTATGAGTAGGGGGAAAAGCAGGACTCACAGGCTTTCTCTATGAGTAGGGGGGAGCAGGACTCACAGGCTTTCTCTATGAGTGGTGGGGGAAGCAGGACTCACAGGCTCTCTCTATGAGTAGGGGGAGAAGCAGGACTCACAGACTTTCTCTATGAGTAGGGGAGAAGCAGGACTCACAGGCTTTCTCTATGAGTAGGAGGAGAAGCAGGACTCACAGGTTTTCTCTATGAGTGGGGGAAGCAGGACTCACAGGCTTTCTATATGAGTAGGGGGGAGCAGGACTCACAGGCTCTCTCTATGAGTAGGTGGGGGAAGCAGGACTCACAGGCTTTCTATATGAGTAGGGGGAGAAGCAGGACTCACAAGCTTTCTCTATGAGTAGGGGGAGAAGCAGGACTCACAGACTTTCTCTATGAATAGGGGAGAAGCAGGACTCACAGGATTTCTCTATGAGTAGGTGGGGGAAGCAGGACTCACAGGCTTTCTCTATGAGTAGGGGGAGAAGCAGGACTCACAGGCTCTCTCTATGAGTAGGGGGAGAAGCAGGACTCACAGGCTTTCTCTATGAGTAGGAGCAGACGCAGGACTCACAGGATTTCTCTATGAGTAGGTGGGGGAAGCAGGACTCACAGGCTTTCCATATGAGTAGGGGGAGAAGCAGGACTCACAGGCTTTCTCTATGAGTGGTGGGAGAAGCAGGACTCACAGACTTTCTCTATGAGTAGGGGAGAAGCAGGACTCACAGGCTCTCTCTATGAGTGGGGGAAGCAGGACTCAGGCTTTCTCTATGAGTAGGTTGGGGAAGCAGGACTCACAGGCTTTCTCTATGAGTAGGGAGAAGCAGGACTCACAGGCTTTCTCTATGAGTAGGAGGAGAAGCAGGACTCACAGGATTTCTCTATGAGTAGGTGGGGGAAGCAGGACTCACAGGCTTTCTATATGAGTAGGGGGAGAAGCAGGACTCACAGGCTTTCTCTATGAGTAGGTGGGGAAGCAGGACTCACAGGCTTTCTCTATGAGTAGGGGGGAGCAGGACTCACAGGCTTTCTCTATGAGTAGGAGGAGAAGCAGGACTCACAGGCTTTCTCTATGAGTAGGAGGAGAAGCAGGACCCACAGGCTTTCTCTATGAGTAGGAGGAGAAGCAGGACTCACAGGCTTTCTCTATGAGTAGGGGGAGAAGCAGGACTCACAGGCTTTCTCTATGAGTAAAAGGAGAAGCAGGACTCACAGGCTTTCTCTATGAGTAGGTGGGGGAAGCAGGACTCACAGGCTTTCTCTATGAGTAGGGGGGAGAAGCAGGACTCACAGGCTTTCTCTATGAGTAGGGGGGAGCAGGACTCACAGGCTTTCTCTATGAGTAGGAGGAGAAGCAGGACTCACAGGCTTTCTCTATGAATAGGGGAGAAGCAGGACTCACAGGATTTCTCTATGAGTAGGTGGGGGAAGCAGGACTCACAGGCTTTCTCTATGAGTAGGGGGAGAAGCAGGACTCACAGGCTCTCTCTATGAGTAGGGGAGAAGCAGGACTCACAGGCTTTCTCTATGAGTAGGAGCAGACGCAGGACTCACAGGATTTCTCTATGAGTAGGTGGGGGAAGCAGGACTCACAGGCTTTCTATATGAGTAGGGGGAGAAGCAGGACTCACAGGCTTTCTCTATGAGTGGTGGGAGAAGCAGGACTCACAGACTTTCTCTATGAGTAGGGGAGAAGCAGGACTCACAGGCTCTCTCTATGAGTGGGGGAAGCAGGACTCAGGCTTTCTCTATGAGTAGGTTGGGGAAGCAGGACTCACAGGCTTTCTCTATGAGTAGGGAGAAGCAGGACTCACAGGCTTTCTCTATGAGTAGGAGGAGAAGCAGGACTCACAGGATTTCTCTATGAGTAGGTGGGGGAAGCAGGACTCACAGGCTTTCTATATGAGTAGGGGGAGAAGCAGGACTCACAGGCTTTCTCTATGAGTAGGTGGGGAAGCAGGACTCACAGGCTTTCTCTATGAGTAGGGGGGAGCAGGACTCACAGCCTTTCTCTATGAGTAGGAGGAGAAGCAGGACTCACAGGCTTTCTCTATGAGTAGGAGGAGAAGCAGGACTCACAGGCTTTCTCTATGAGTAGGAGGAGAATCAGGACTCACAGGCTTTCTCTATGAGTAGGGGGAGAAGCAGGACTCACAGGCTTTCTCTATGAGTAAAAGGAGAAGCAGGACTCACAGGCTTTCTCTATGAGTAGGGGGAGAAGCAGGACTCACAGGCTCTCTCTATGAGTAGGTGGGGAAGCAGGACCCACAGGCGTTCTCTATGAGTAGGTGGGAGAAGCAGGACTCACAGGCTTTCTCTATGAGTAGGAGGAGAAGCAGGACTCACAGGCTTTCTCTATGAGTAGGGGGAAGCAGGACTCACAGGCTTTCTCTATGAGTAGGTGGGGGAAGCAGGACTCACAGGATTTCTCTATGAGTAGGTGGGGGGAAGCAGGACTCACAGGCTTTCTCTATGAGTAGGTGGGAGAAGCAGGACTCACAGGCTTTCTCTATGAGTAGAGGAGAAGCAGTACTCACAGGCTTTCTCTATGAGTAGGTGGGGGAAGCAGGACTCACAGGCTTTCTCTATGAGTGGTGGGGAAGCAGGACTCACAGGCTTTCTCTATGAGTAGGTGGGGGATGCAGGATTCTCAGGCTTTCTCTATGAGTAGGGGGGAGCAGGACTCACAGGCTTTCTCTATGAGTAGGTGGGGAAGCAGGACTCACAGGCTTTCTCTATGAGTAGGAGGAGAAGCAGGACTCACAGGCTTTCTCTATGAGTAGGGGGAAGCAGGACTCACAGGCTTTCTCTATGAGTAGGGGGGAAGCAGGACTCACAGGCTTTCTCTATGAGTAGGGGAGAAGCAGGACTCACAGGCTTTCTCTATGAGTAGGCGAGAAGCAGGACTCACAGGCTCTCTCTATGAGTGGGGGAAGCAGGACTCACAGGCTTTCTCTATGAGTAGGGGGGATGCAGGACTCACAGGCTTTCTCTATGAGTAGGTGGGAGAAGCAGGACTCACAGGCTTTCTCTATGAGAAGGTGGGAAGCAGGACTCACAGGCTTTCTCTATGGGTAGGGGAGAAGCAGGACTCACAGGCTCTCTCTATGAGTGGGGGAAGCAGGACTCACAGGCTTTCTCTATCAGTAGGTGGGTGAAGCAGGACTCACAGGCTTTCTCTATGAGTAGGTGGGAAGCAGGACTCACAGGCTTTCTCTTTGAGTGGTGGGAGAAGCAGGACTCACAGGCTTTCTCTATGAGTAGGAGGGGAAGCAGGACTAACAGGATCTCTATGAGTAGGGGGAGAAGCAGGACTCAGGCTTCCTCTATGAGTAGGGGGAGAAGCAGGTCTCACAGGCTTTCTCTATGAGTGGTGGGGGAAGCAGGACTCACAGGCTCTCTCTATGAGTGGGGGAAGCAGGACTCACAGGCTTTCTCTATGAGTAGGTGGGGGAAGCAGGACTCACAGGCTTTCTATATGAGTAGGGGGGAGCAGGACTCACAGGCTCTCTGTATGAGTAGGTGGGGGAAGCAGGACTCACAGGCTTTCTATATGAGTAGGTGGAGAAGCAGGACTCACAGGCTTTCTCTATGAGTAGGGGGAGAAGCAGGACTCACAGGCTGTCTCTATGAGTAGGGGGAGAAGCAGGACTCACAGGCTTTCTCTATGAGTAGGTGGAGAAGCAGGACTCACAGGCTTTCTCTATGAGTAGGGGGAGAAGCAAGACTCACAGGCTCTCTCTATGAGTGGGGGAAGGAGGACTCACAGGCTTTCTCTATGAGTAGGTGGGGGAAGCAGGACTCACAGGCTTTCTCTTTGGGTGGTGGGAGAAGCAGGACTCACAGGCTTTCTCTATGAGTAGGTGGGGAAGCAGGACTCACAGGCTTTCTCTATGAGTAGGTGGGGGAAGCAGGACTCACAGGCTTTCTCTATGAGTAGGGAGAAGCAGGACTCACAGGCTTTCTCTATGAGTAGGAGGAGAAGCAGGACCCACAGGATTTCTCTATGAGTAGGTGGGGGAAGCAGGACTCACAGGCTTTCTATATGAGTAGGGGGAGAAGCAGGACTCACAGGCTTTCTCTATGAGTGGTGGGAGAAACAGGACTCACAGACTTTCTCTATGAGTAGGGGAGAAGCAGGACTCACAGGCTCTCTCTATGAGTGGGGGAAGCAGGACTCACAGGCTTTCTCTATGAGTATGTGGGGGAAGCAGGACTCACAGGCTTTCTCTATGAGTAGGGAGAAGCAGGACTCACAGGCTTTCTCTATGAGAAGGAGGAAAAGCAGAACTCACAGGATTTCTCTATGAGTAGGTGGGGGAAGCAGGACTCACAGGCTTTCTATATGAGTAGGGGGGAGAAGCAGGACTCACAGGCTTTCTCTATGAGTAGGTGGGGAAGCAGGACTCACAGGCTTTCTCTATGAGCAGGAGAGAAGCAGGACTCACAGGCTTTCTCTATGAGTAGGGGGAAGAAGGACTCACAGGCTTTCTCTATGAGTAGGTGGAGAAGCAGGACTCACAAACTTTCTCTATGAGTAGGGGAAAGCAGGACTCACAGGCTTTCTCTATGAGTAGAAGGAGAAGCAGGACTCAAAGGCTTTCTCTATGAGTTAGGGGAGAAGCAGGACTCACAGGCTTTCTCTATGAGTAGGGGGAGAAGCAGGACTCACAGGCTTTCTCTATGAGTAGGCGAGAAGCAGGACTCACAGGCTTTCTCTATGAGTAGGTGGGAGAAGCAGGACTCACAGGCTCTCTCTATGAGTAGGGGGAGAAGCAGGACTCACAGACTTTCTCTATGAGTAGGGGAGAAGCAGGACTCACAGGCTCTCTCTATGAGTGGGGGAAGCAGGACTCACAGGCTTTCTCTATGAGTAGGGGGGAAGCAGGACTCACAGGCTTTCTCTATGAGTAGGTGGGAGAAGCAGGACTCACAGGCTTTCTCTATGAGTAGGTGGGAAGCAGGACTCACAGGCTTTCTCTATGGGTAGGGGAGAAGCAGGACTCACAGGCTCTCTCTATCAGTGGGGGAAGCAGGACTCACAGGCTTTCTCTATGAGTAGGTGGGAAGCAGGACTCACAGGCTTTCTCTATGAGTGGTGGGAGAAGCAGGACTCACAGGCTCTCTCTATGAGTGGGGGAAGCAGGACTCACAGGCTTTCTCTATGAGTAGGGGGGATGCAGGACTCACAGGCTTTCTCTACGAGTAGGTGGGAGAAGCAGGACTCACAGGCTTTCTCTATGAGTAGGTGGGAAGCAGGACTCACAGGCTTTCTCTATGGGTAGGGGAGAAGCAGGACTCACAGGCTTTCTCTATGAGTAGGTGGGAAGCAGGACTCACAGGCTTTCTCTATGGGTAGGGGGAGAAGCAGGACTCACAGGCTCTCTCTATGAGTGAGGGAAGCAGGACTCACAGGCTTTCTCTATGAGTAGGTGGGGGAAGCAGGACTCACAGGCTTTCTCTATGAGTAGGTGGGAAGCAGGACTCACAGGCTTTCTCTATGAGTAGGAGGAGAAGCAGGACTCACAGGCTTTCTCTATGAGTGGGTGGAGAAGCAGGACTCACAGGCTTTCTCTATGAGTAGGGGGAGAAGCAGGACTCACAGGCTTTCTCTATGAGTAGGCGAGAAGCAGGACTCACAGGCTTTCTCTATGAGTAGGTGGGAGAAGCAGGACTCACAGGCTCTCTCTATGAGTAGGGGGAGAAGCAGGACTCGCAGGCTTTCTCTATGAGTAGAAGGAGAAGCAGGACTCGCAGGCTTTCTCTATGAGTAGGAGGAGAAGCAGTACTCACAGGCTTTCTCTATGAGTGGGTGGAGAAGCAGGACTCACAGGCTTTCTCTATGAGTAGGGGGAGAAGCAGGACTCACAGGCTTTCTCTATGAGTAGGGGGGATGCAGGACTCACAGGCTTTCTCTATGAGTACGTGGGAGAAGCAGGACTCACAGGCTTTCTCTATGAGTAGGTGGAAAGCAGGACTCACAGGCTTTCTCAATGGGTAGGGGAGAAGCAGGACTCACAGGCTCTCTCTATGAGTGGGGGAAGCAGGACTCACAGGCTTTCTCTATGAGTAGGTGGGGGAAGTAGGACTCACAGGCTTTCTCTATGAGTAGGTGGGAAGCAGGACTCACAGGCTTTCTCTTTGAGTGGTGGGAGAAGCAGGAATCACAGGCTTTCTCTATGAGTAGGTGGGGAAGCAGGACTCACAGGCTCTCTATGAGTAGGGGGAGAAGCAGGACTCACAGGCTTCCTCTATGAGTAGGGGGAGAAGCAGGACTCACAGGCTTTCTCTATGAGTAGTGGGGGAAGCAGGACTCACAGGCTCTCTCTATGAGTCGGGGGAGAAGCAGGACTCACAGACTTTCTCTATGAGTAGGGGGAGAAGCAGGACTCACAGGCTCTCTCTATGAGTGGGGGAAGCAGGACTCACAGGCTTTCTCTATGAGTAGGTGGGGGAAGCAGGACTCACAGGCTTTCTATATGAGTAGGGGGGAGCAGGACTCAGGCTCTCTCTATGAGTAGGTGGGGGAAGCAGGACTCACAGGCTTTCTATATGAGTAGGTGGAGAAGCGGGACTCACAGGCTTTCTCTATGAGTAGGGGGAGAAGCAGGACTTACAGGCTCTCTCTATGAGTGGGGGAAGCAGGACTCACAGGCTTTCTCTATGAGTAGGTGGGGGAAGCAGGACTCACAGGCTTTCTCTTTGGGTGGTGGGAGAAGCAGGACTCACAGACTTTCTCTATGAGTAGGTGGGGAAGCAGGACTCACAGGCTTTCTCTATGAGTAAGTGGAGAAGCAGGACTCACAGGCTTTCTCTATGAGTAGGTGGGGGAAGCAGGACTCACAGGCTTTCTCTATGAGTAGGGAGAAGCAGGACTCACAGGCTTTCTCTATGAGTAGGAGGAGAAGCAGGACTCACAGGGTTTCTCTATGAGTAGGTGGGGGAAGCAGGACTCACAGCCTTTCTATATGAGTAGGGGGAGAAGCAGGACTCACAGGCTTTCTCTTTGAGTGGTGGGAGAAGCAGGACTCACAGACTTTCTCTATGAGTAGGGGAGAAACAGGACTCACAGGCTCTCTCTATGAGTGGGGGTAGCAGGACTCACAGGCTTTCTCTATGAGTAGGTGGGGGAAGCAGGACTCACAGGCTTTCTATATGAGTAGGGAGAAGCAGGACTCACAGGCTTTCTCTATGAGTAGGAGGAAAAGCAGGACTCACAGGATTTCTCTATGAGTAGAAGGAGAAGCAGGACTCACAGGCTTTCTCTATGAGTTAGGGGAGAAGCAGGACTCACAGGCTTTCTCTATGAGTAGGGGGGAGAAGCAGGACTCACAGGCTTTCTCTATGAGTAGAAGGAGAAGCAGGACTCGCAGGCTTTCTCCATGAGTAGGAGGAGAAGCAGGACTCACAGGCTTTCTCTATGAGTGGGTGGAGAAGCAGGACTCACAGGCTTTCTCTATGAGTAGGAGGAGAATCAGGACTCACAGGCTTTCTCTATGAGTAGGGGGAGAAGCAGGACTCACAGGCTTTCTCTATGAGTAAAAGGAGAAGCAGGACTCACAGGCTTTCTCTATGAGTAGGTGGGAGAAGCAGGACTCAGAGGCTCTCTCTTTGAGTAGGGGGAGAAGCAGGACTCGCAGGCTTTCTCTATGAGTAGAAGGAGAAGCAGGACTCGCAGGCTTTCTCTATGAATAGGAGGAGAAGCAGGACTCACAGGCTTTCTCTATGAGTGGGTGGAGAAGCAGGACTCACAGGCTTTCTCTATGAGTAGGTGGGAGAAGCAGGACTCACAGGCTCTCTCTATGAGTAGGGGGAGAAGCAGGACTCACAGACTTTCTCTACGAGTAGGGGGGAAGCAGGACTCACAGGCTTTCTCTATGAGTAGGTGAGAGAAGCAGGACTCACAGGCTTTCTCTATGAGTGGTGGGAGAAGCAGGACTCACAGACTTTCTCTATAAGTAGGGGAGAAGCAGGACTCACAGGCTCTCTCTATGAGTGGGAGAAGCAGGACTCACAGGCTTTCTCTATGAGTAGGAGGGGAAGCAGGACTAACAGGATCTCTATGAGTAGGGGGAGAAGCAGGACTCAGGCTTCCTCTATGAGTAGGGGGAGAAGCAGGTCTCACAGGCTTTCTCTATGAGTGGTGGGGGAAGCAGGACTCACAGGCTCTCTCTATGAGTGGGGGAAGCAGGACTCACAGGCTTTCTCTATGAGTAGGTGGGGGAAGCAGGACTCACAGGCTTTCTATATGAGTAGGGGGGAGCAGGACTCACAGGCTCTCTGTATGAGTAGGTGGGGGAAGCAGGACTCACAGGCTTTCTATATGAGTAGGTGGAGAAGCAGGACTCACAGGCTTTCTCTATGAGTAGGGGGAGAAGCAGGACTCACAGGCTGTCTCTATGAGTAGGGGGAGAAGCAGGACTCACAGGCTTTCTCTATGAGTAGGTGGAGAAGCAGGACTCACAGGCTTTCTCTATGAGTAGGGGGAGAAGCAAGACTCACAGGCTCTCTCTATGAGTGGGGGAAGGAGGACTCACAGGCTTTCTCTATGAGTAGGTGGGGGAAGCAGGACTCACAGGCTTTCTCTTTGGGTGGTGGGAGAAGCAGGACTCACAGGCTTTCTCTATGAGTAGGTGGGGAAGCAGGACTCACAGGCTTTCTCTATGAGTAGGTGGGGGAAGCAGGACTCACAGGCTTTCTCTATGAGTAGGGAGAAGCAGGACTCACAGGCTTTCTCTATGAGTAGGAGGAGAAGCAGGACCCACAGGATTTCTCTATGAGTAGGTGGGGGAAGCAGGACTCACAGGCTTTCTATATGAGTAGGGGGAGAAGCAGGACTCACAGGCTTTCTCTATGAGTGGTGGGAGAAACAGGACTCACAGACTTTCTCTATGAGTAGGGGAGAAGCAGGACTCACAGGCTCTCTCTATGAGTGGGGGAAGCAGGACTCACAGGCTTTCTCTATGAGTATGTGGGGGAAGCAGGACTCACAGGCTTTCTCTATGAGTAGGGAGAAGCAGGACTCACAGGCTTTCTCTATGAGAAGGAGGAAAAGCAGAACTCACAGGATTTCTCTATGAGTAGGTGGGGGAAGCAGGACTCACAGGCTTTCTATATGAGTAGGGGGAGAAGCAGGACTCACAGGCTTTCTCTATGAGTAGGTGGGGAAGCAGGACTCACAGGCTTTCTCTATGAGCAGGAGAGAAGCAGGACTCACAGGCTTTCTCTATGAGTAGGGGGAAGCAGGACTCACAGGCTTTCTCTATGAGTAGGTGGAGAAGTAGGATTCACAAATTTTCTCTATGAGTAGGGGAAAGCAGGACTCACAGGCTTTCTCTATGAGTAGAAGGAGAAGCAGGACTCAAAGGCTTTCTCTATGAGTTAGGGGAGAAGCAGGACTCACAGGCTTTCTCTATGAGTAGGGGGAGAAGCAGGACTCACAGGCTTTCTCTATGAGTAGGCGAGAAGCAGGACTCACAGGCTTTCTCTATGAGTAGGTGGGAGAAGCAGGACTCACAGGCTCTCTCTATGAGTAGGGGGAGAAGCAGGACTCACAGACTTTCTCTATGAGTAGGGGAGAAGCAGGACTCACAGGCTCTCTCTATGAGTGGGGGAAGCAGGACTCACAGGCTTTCTCTATGAGTAGGGGGAAGCAGGACTCACAGGCTTTCTCTATGAGTAGGTGGGAGAAGCAGGACTCACAGGCTTTCTCTATGAGTAGGTGGGAAGCAGGACTCACAGGCTTTCTCTATGGGTAGGGGAGAAGCAGGACTCACAGGCTCTCTCTATCAGTGGGGGAAGCAGGACTCACAGGCTTTCTCTATGAGTAGGTGGGAAGCAGGACTCACAGGCTTTCTCTATGAGTGGTGGGAGAAGCAGGACTCACAGGCTCTCTCTATGAGTGGGGGAAGCAGGACTCACAGGCTTTCTCTATGAGTAGGGGGGATGCAGGACTCACAGGCTTTCTCTACGAGTAGGTGGGAGAAGCAGGACTCACAGGCTTTCTCTATGAGTAGGTGGGAAGCAGGACTCACAGGCTTTCTCTATGGGTAGGGGAGAAGCAGGACTCACAGGCTCTCTCTATGAGTGAGGGAAGCAGGACTCACAGGCTTTCTCTATGAGTAGGTGGGGGAAGCAGGACTCACAGGCTTTCTCTATGAGTAGGTGGGAAGCAGGACTCACAGGCTTTCTCTATGAGTAGGAGGAGAAGCAGGACTCACAGGCTTTCTCTATGAGTGGGTGGAGAAGCAGGACTCACAGGCTTTCTCTATGAGTAGGGGGAGAAGCAGGACTCACAGGCTTTCTCTATGAGTAGGCGAGAAGCAGGACTCACAGGCTTTCTCTATGAGTAGGTGGGAGAAGCAGGACTCACAGGCTCTCTCTATGAGTAGGGGGAGAAGCAGGACTCGCAGGCTTTCTCTATGAGTAGAAGGAGAAGCAGGACTCGCAGGCTTTCTCTATGAGTAGGAGGAGAAGCAGTACTCACAGGCTTTCTCTATGAGTGGGTGGAGAAGCAGGACTCACAGGCTTTCTCTATGAGTAGGGGGGAGAAGCAGGACTCACAGGCTTTCTCTATGAGTAGGGGGGATGCAGGACTCACAGGCTTTCTCTATGAGTACGTGGGAGAAGCAGGACTCACAGGCTTTCTCTATGAGTAGGTGGAAAGCAGGACTCACAGGCTTTCTCAATGGGTAGGGGAGAAGCAGGACTCACAGGCTCTCTCTATGAGTGGGGGAAGCAGGACTCACAGGCTTTCTCTATGAGTAGGTGGGGGAAGTAGGACTCACAGGCTTTCTCTATGAGTAGGTGGGAAGCAGGACTCACAGGCTTTCTCTTTGAGTGGTGGGAGAAGCAGGAATCACAGGCTTTCTCTATGAGTAGGTGGGGAAGCAGGACTCACAGGCTCTCTATGAGTAGGGGGAGAAGCAGGACTCACAGGCTTCCTCTATGAGTAGGGGGAGAAGCAGGACTCACAGGCTTTCTCTATGAGTAGTGGGGGAAGCAGGACTCACAGGCTCTCTCTATGAGTCGGGGGAGAAGCAGGACTCACAGACTTTCTCTATGAGTAGGGGAGAAGCAGGACTCACAGGCTCTCTCTATGAGTGGGGGAAGCAGGACTCACAGGCTTTCTCTATGAGTAGGTGGGGGAAGCAGGACTCACAGGCTTTCTATATGAGTAGGGGGGAGCAGGACTCAGGCTCTCTCTATGAGTAGGTGGGGGAAGCAGGACTCACAGGCTTTCTATATGAGTAGGTGGAGAAGCGGGACTCACAGGCTTTCTCTATGAGTAGGGGGAGAAGCAGGACTTACAGGCTCTCTCTATGAGTGGGGGAAGCAGGACTCACAGGCTTTCTCTATGAGTAGGTGGGGGAAGCAGGACTCACAGGCTTTCTCTTTGGGTGGTGGGAGAAGCAGGACTCACAGACTTTCTCTATGAGTAGGTGGGGAAGCAGGACTCACAGGCTTTCTCTATGAGTAAGTGGAGAAGCAGGACTCACAGGCTTTCTCTATGAGTAGGTGGGGGAAGCAGGACTCACAGGCTTTCTCTATGAGTAGGGAGAAGCAGGACTCACAGGCTTTCTCTATGAGTAGGAGGAGAAGCAGGACTCACAGGGTTTCTCTATGAGTAGGTGGGGGAAGCAGGACTCACAGCCTTTCTATATGAGTAGGGGGAGAAGCAGGACTCACAGGCTTTCTCTTTGAGTGGTGGGAGAAGCAGGACTCACAGACTTTCTCTATGAGTAGGGGAGAAACAGGACTCACAGGCTCTCTCTATGAGTGGGGGTAGCAGGACTCACAGGCTTTCTCTATGAGTAGGTGGGGGTAGCAGGACTCACAGGCTTTCTATATGAGTAGGGAGAAGCAGGACTCACAGGCTTTCTCTATGAGTAGGAGGAAAAGCAGGACTCACAGGATTTCTCTATGAGTAGAAGGAGAAGCAGGACTCACAGGCTTTCTCTATGAGTTAGGGGAGAAGCAGGACTCACAGGCTTTCTCTATGAGTAGGGGGAGAAGCAGGACTCACAGGCTTTCTCTATGAGTAGAAGGAGAAGCAGGACTCGCAGGCTTTCTCCATGAGTAGGAGGAGAAGCAGGACTCACAGGCTTTCTCTATGAGTGGGTGGAGAAGCAGGACTCACAGGCTTTCTCTATGAGTAGGGGGAGAAGCAGGACCCACAGGCTTTCTCTATGAGTAGGCGAGAAGCAGGACTCACAGGCTTTCTCTATGAGTAGGTGGGAGAAGCAGGACTCAGAGGCTCTCTCTTTGAGTAGGGGGAGAAGCAGGACTCGCAGGCTTTCTCTATGAGTAGAAGGAGAAGCAGGACTCGCAGGCTTTCTCTATGAATAGGAGGAGAAGCAGGACTCACAGGCTTTCTCTATGAGTGGGTGGAGAAGCAGGACTCACAGGCTTTCTCTATGAGTAGGTGGGAGAAGCAGGACTCACAGGCTCTCTCTATGAGTAGGGGGAGAAGCAGGACTCACAGACTTTCTCTACGAGTAGGGGGGAAGCAGGACTCACAGGCTTTCTCTATGAGTAGGTGAGAGAAGCAGGACTCACAGGCTTTCTCTATGAGTGGTGGGAGAAGCAGGACTCACAGACTTTCTCTATAAGTAGGGAAGAAGCAGGACTCACAGGCTCTCTCTATGAGTGGGGGAAGCAGGACTCACAGGCTTTCTCTATGAGTAGGTGGGGGAAGCAGGACTAACAGGCTTTCTCTATGAGTAGGGAGAAGCAGGACTCACAGGCTTTCTCTATGAGTAGGAGGAAAAGCAGGACTCACAGGATTTCTCTATGAGTAGGTGGGGGAAGCAGGACTCACAGGCTTTCTCTATGAGTGGTGGGGGAAGCAGGACTCACAGGCTTTCTATATGAGTAGGGGGAGAAGCAGGACTCACAGGCTTTCTCTATGAGTAGGTGGGGAAGCAGGACTCACAGGCTTTCTCTATGAGCAGGGGAGAAGCAGGACTCACAGGCTTTCTCTATGAGTAGGGGGAAGCAGGACTCACAGGCTTTCTCTATGAGTAGGTGGAGAAGCAGGACTCACAAACTTTCTCTATGAGTAGGGGAGAAGCAGGACTCACAGGCTTTCTCTATGAGTAGAAGGAGAAGCAGGACTCACAGGCTTTCTCTATGAGTAGAAGGAGAAGCAGGACTCACAGGCTTTCTCTATGAGTTAGGGGAGAAGCAGGACTCACAGGCTTTCTCTATGAGTAGGGGGAGAAGCAGGACTCACAGGCTTTCTCTATGAGTAGAAGGAGAAGCAGGACTCGCAGGCTTTCTCTATGAGTAGGAGGAGAAGCAGGACTCACAGGCTTTCTCTATGAGTGGGTGGAGAAGCAGGACTCACAGGCTTTCTCTATGAGTTGGGGGAGAAGCAGCACTCACAGGCTTTCTCTATGAGTAGGCGAGAAGCAGGACTCACAGGCTTTCTCTATGAGTAGGTGGGAGAAGCAGGACTCACAGGCTCTCTCTATGAGTAGGGGGAGAAGCAGTACTTGCAGGCTTTCTCTATGAGTAGAAGGAGAAGCAGGACTCACAGGCTTTCTCTATGAGTGGGTGGAGAAGCAGGACTCACAGGCTTTCTCTATGAGTAGGGGGAGAAGCAGGACTCACAGGCTTTCTCTATGAGTAGGGGGGGATGCAGGACTCACAGGTGTAGCCCTATTTGGGGGGGGGGGTGAGTATTATCCCTCCCGCAACAGACTCTGGCGCTGACCTGTGTGTATAATGGGACCTGAAGCCTTCGCTGAAGGGAAGAGTGGGAACATATATGAAATATATCAGTGCCTCCACCCAGGATAGAGCCTCTGTATTACAGGGAGGATCTCTTCCTGGGACTTACCCATGAAGTACAGTTAGTAGCCTTAACAAGGATCACTGTACTAATCTCACAGTCTGAAGAATACATACAGATACCACATAAGGTTATAACAGTAGCTTTATAAGAATCAACAGGGTAATAATACATACATAAAATATACTCAGAACACAGCAATACTACAACAACCAGCAAGTCCTCAACCGTCTTAGGTTATATACCCGGGTATATATATAAATATATAGCAAGAGTCCAGTGCACAATACCTCCAGGCAACAGAAGAGATGCAGGGGCCCCTGTGGATGACTGTGGATCCTCGGATTCTTCCAGGAGATGACAGACAGCCGATCAGGAGATGATGATGATGGTGAGATTCTTCACAGGCAGCAAACAGGGCGACGGTGACGGCAGTAGATGCAGGCCTGACTACCCTAACACTGAGTCCTTAACCTGCCAGCTAAACTACTAGTGCCACCGGGCCTCTAACTAGCTAGTTGGCCTTCGGAAGCCTAACCTATCACTGCCCTGAACTATATATATATATATGGATCCCTAACTACGGTTACTAGCTAGGTCCTGTGAGTATATAGGGGTAACACATACCTAACTATATACTGTGAAGTAAAGAGGAACAAGTGGCTCTTAGACTCCCCCAGACACAACATGTCTGTCTCCCCCCCCCCCCCCCCCCCCCCCCCCCCCCCCCCCCCCCCCCCCCCCCCCCCCCCCCCCCTCTCTTTACAAAAAAAACCCCCCACCCCCCCCCCCCCCCCCCCCCCCCCCACCCCCGGGGGGAAAGGACCCAAATACATTTTATACTAAAAGAGGCGGCCCCCCCCCCCCCCCCCCCCCCCTAGGAGGGGGGGGGGGGAGCGGGCCCCACCGCCCTCCCCCAAGAGGGGGGGGGCGGCGGGCCCCCCCGCCCCCCCCCGGGGGGGGGGGGGCGGCACGCCCCACCGCCCCCTCTGAGGGGGGGGGGCGGGCCCCACAGGCTTTCTCTATGAGTAGGTGGGGGAAGTAGGACTCACAGGCTTTCTCTATGAGTAGGTGGGAAGCAGGACTCACAGGCTTTCTCTTTGAGTGGTGGGAGAAGCAGGAATCACAGGCTTTCTCTATGAGTAGGTGGGGAAGCAGGACTCACAGGCTCTCTATGAGTAGGGGGAGAAGCAGGACTCACAGGCTTCCTCTATGAGTAGGGGGAGAAGCAGGACTCACAGGCTTTCTCTATGAGTGGTGGGGGAAGCAGGACTCACAGGCTCTCTCTATGAGTCGGGGGAGAAGCAGGACTCACAGGCTTTCTCTATGAGTAGGGGGAGCAGGACTCACAGACTTTCTCTATGAGTAGGGGAGAAGCAGGACTCACAGGCTCTCTCTATGAGTGGGGGAAGCAGGACTCACAGGCTTTCTCTATGAGTAGGTGGGGGAAGCAGGACTCACAGGCTTTCTATATGAGTAGGGGGGAGCAGGACTCACAGGCTCTCTCTATGAGGTGGTGGGGAAGCAGGACTCACAGGCTTTCTATATGAGTAGGTGGAGAAGCGGGACTCACAGGCTTTCTCTATGAGTAGGGGGAAAAGCAGGACTCACAGGCTTTCTCTATGAGTAGGGGGAGAAGCAGGACTCACAGACTTTCTCTATGAGTAGGGGGAGAAGCAGGACTCACAGGCTCTCTCTATGAGTGGGGGAAGCAGGACTCACAGGCTTTCTCTATGAGTAGGTGGGGGAAGCAGGACTCACAGGCTTTCTCTTTGGGTGGTGGGAGAAGCAGGACTCACAGACTTTCTCTATGAGTAGGTGGGGAAGCAGGACTCACAGGCTTTCTCTATGAGTAAGTGGAGAAGCAGGACTCACAGGCTTTCTCTATGAGTAGGGAGAAGCAGGACTCACAGGCTTTCTCGATGAGTAGGAGGAGAAGCAAGACTCAAAGGGTTTCTCTATGAGTAGGTGGGGGAAGCAGGACTCACAGGCTTTCTATATGAGTAGGGGGAGAAGCAGGACTGACAGGCTTTCTCTTTGAGTGGTGGGAGAAGCAGGACTCACAGACTTTCTCTATGAGTAGGGGAGAAGCAGGACTCACAGGCTCTCTCTATGAGTGGGGGTAGCAGGACTCGCAGGCTTTCTCTATGAGTAGGTGGGGGAAGCAGGACTCACAGGCTTTCTATATGAGTAGGGGGAGAAGCAGGACTCACAGGCTTTCTCTTTGAGTTGTGGGAGAAGCAGGACTCACAGACTTTCTCTATGAGTAGGGGAGAAGCAGGACTCACAGGCTCTCTCTATGAGTGGGGGTAGCAGGACTCACAGGCTTTCTCTATGAGGAGGTGGGGGAAGCAGGACTCACAGGCTTTCTATATGAGTAGGGAGAAGCAGGACTCACAGGCTTTCTCTATGAGTAGGAGGAAAAGCAGGACTCACAGGATTTCTCTATGAGTAGAAGGAGAAGCAGGACTCACAGGCTTTCTCTATGAGTTAGGGGAGAAGCAGGACTCACAGGCTTTCTCTATGAGTAGGGGGAGAAGCAGGACTCACAGGCTTTCTCTATGAGTAGAAGGAGAAGCAGGACTCGCAGGCTTTCTCTATGAGTAGGAGGAGAAGCAGGACTCACAGGCTTTCTCTATGAGTGGGTGGAGAAGCAGGACTCACAGGCTTTCTCTATGAGTAGGGGGAGAAGCAGGACCCACAGGCTTTCTCTATGAGTAGGCGAGAAGCAGGACTCACAGGCTTTCTCTATGAGTAGGTGGGAGAAGCAGGACTCAGAGGCTCTCTCTTTGAGTAGGGGGAGAAGCAGGACTCGCAGGCTTTCTCTATGAGTAGAAGGAGAAGCAGGACTCGCAGGCTTTCTCTATGAGTAGGAGGAGAAGCAGGACTCACAGGCTTTCTCTATGAGTGGGTGGAGAAGCAGGACTCACAGGCTTTCTCTATGAGTAGGTGGGAGAAGCAGGACTCACAGGCTCTCTCTATGAGTAGGGGGAGAAGCAGGACTCACAGACTTTCTCTACGAGTAGGGGGGAAGCAGGACTCACAGGCTTTCTCTATGAGTAGGTGGGAGAAGCAGGACTCACAGGCTTTCTCTATGAGTGGTGGGAGAAGCAGGACTCACAGACTTTCTCTATGAGTAGGGGAGAAGCAGGACTCACAGGCTCTCTCTATGAGTGGGGGAAGCAGGACTCACAGGCTTTCTCTATGAGTAGGTGGGGGAAGCAGGACTAACAGGCTTTCTCTATGAGTAGGGAGAAGCAGGACTCACAGGCTTTCTCTATGAGTAGGAGGAAAAGCAGGACTCACAGGATTTCTCTATGAGTAGGTGGGGGAAGCAGGACTCACAGGCTTTCTCTATGAGTGGTGGGGGAAGCAGGACTCACAGGCTTTCTATATGGGTAGGGGGAGAAGCAGGACTCACAGGCTTTCTCTATGAGTAGGTGGGGAAGCAGGACTCACAGGCTTTCTCTATGAGCAGGGGAGAAGCAGGACTCACAGGCTTTCTCTATGAGTAGGGGGAAGCAGGACTCACAGGCTTTCTCTATGAGTAGGTGGAGAAGCAGGACTCACAAACTTTCTCTATGAGTAGGGGAGAAGCAGGACTCACAGGCTTTCTCTATGAGTAGAAGGAGAAGCAGGACTCACAGGCTTTCTCTATGAGTAGAAGGAGAAGCAGGACTCAAAGGCTTTCTCTATGAGTTAGGGGAGAAGCAGGACTCACAGGCTTTCTCTATGAGAAGGGGGAGAAGCAGGACTCACAGGCTTTCTCTATGAGTAGAAGGAGAAGCAGGACTCGCAGGCTTTCTCTATGAGTAGGAGGAGAAGCAGGACTCACAGGCTTTCTCTATGAGTGGGTGGAGAAGCAGGACTCACAGGCTTTCTCTATGAGTTGGGGGAGAAGCAGGACTCACAGGCTTTCTCTATGAGTAGGCGAGAAGCAGGACTCACAGGCTTTCTCTATGAGTAGGTGGGAGAAGCAGGACTCACAGGCTCTCTCTATGAGTAGGGGGAGAAGCAGTACTTGCAGGCTTTCTCTATGAGTAGAAGGAGAAGCAGGACTCGCAGGCTTTCTCTATGAGTAGGAGGAGAAGCAGTACTCACAGGCTTTCTCTATGAGTGGGTGGAGAAGCAGGACTCACAGGCTTTCTCTATGAGTAGGGGGAGAAGCAGGACTCACAGGCTTTCTCTATGAGTAGGGGGGATGCAGGACTCACAGGCTTTCTCTATGAGTAGGTGGCAGAAGCAGGACTCACAGGCTTTCTCTATGAGTAGGTGGGAAGCAGGACTCACAGGCTTTCTCAATGGGTAGGGGGAGAAGCAGGACTCACAGGCTCTCTCTATGAGTGGGGGAAGCAGGACTCACAGGCTTTCTCTATGAGTAGGTGGGGGAAGTAGGACTCACAGGCTTTCTCTATGAGTAGGTGGGAAGCAGGACTCACAGGCTTTCTCTCTGAGTGGTGGGAGAAGCAGGAATCACAGGCTTTCTCTATGAGTAGGTGGGGAAGCAGGACTCACAGGCTCTCTATGAGTAGGGGGAGAAGCAGGACTCACAGGCTTCCTCTATGTGTAGGGGGAGAAGCAGGACTCACAGGCTTTCTCTATGAGTGGTGGGGGAAGCAGGACTCACAGGCTCTCTCTATGAGTCGAGGGAGAAGCAGGACTCACAGGCTTTCTCTATGAGTAGGGGGAGCAGGACTCACAGACTTTCTCTATGAGTAGGGGAGAAGCAGGACTCACAGGCTCTCTCTATGAGTGGGGGAAGCAGGACTCACAGGCTTTCTCTATGAGTAGGTGGGGGAAGCAGGACTCACAGGCTTTCTATATGAGTAGGTGGAGAAGCGGGACTCACAGGCTTTCTCTATGAGTAGGGGGAGAAGCAGGACTCACAGGCTTTCTCTATGAGTAGGGGGAGAAGCAGGACTCACAGACTTTCTCTATGAGTAGGGGGAGAAGCAGGACTCACAGGCTCTCTCTATGAGTGGGGGAAGCAGGACTCACAGGCTTTCTCTATGAGTAGGTGGGGGAAGCAGGACTCACAGGCTTTCTCTTTGGGTGGTGGGAGAAGCAGGACTCACAGACTTTCTCTATGAGTAGGTGGGGAAGCAGGACTCACAGGCTTTCTCTATGAGTAGGGAGAAGCAGGACTCACAGGCTTTCTCTATGAGTAGGAGGAGAAGCAAGACTCACAGGGTTTCTCTATGAGTAGGTGGGGGAAGCAGGACTCACAGGCTTTCTATATGAGTAGGGGGAGAAGCAGGACTGACAGGCTTTCTCTTTGAGTGGTGGGAGAAGCAGGACTCACAGACTTTCTCTTTGAGTAGGGGAGAAGCAGGACTCACAGGCTCTCTCTATGAGTGGGGGTAGCAGGACTCGCAGGCTTTCTCTATGAGTAGGTGGGGGAAGCAGGACTCACAGGCTTTCTATATGAGTAGGGAGAAGCAGGACTCACAGGCTTTCTCTATGAGTAGGAGGAAAAGCAGGACTCACAGGATTTCTCTATGAGTAGAAGGAGAAGCAGGACTCACAGGCTTTCTCTATGAGTTAGGGGAGAAGCAGGACTCACAGGCTTTCTCTATGAGTAGGGGGAGAAGCAGGACTCACAGGCTTTCTCTATGAGTAGAAGGAGAAGCAGGAATCGCAGGCTTTCTCTATGAGTAGGAGGAGAAGCAGGACTCACAGGCTTTCTCTATGAGTAGGGGGAGAAGCAGGACCCACAGGCTTTCTCTATGAGTAGGCGAGAAGCAGGACTCACAGGCTTTCTCTATGAGTAGGTGGGAGAAGCAGGACTCACAGGCTCTCTCTATGAGTAGGGGGAGAAGCAGGACTCACAGACTTTCTCTATGAGTAGGGGAGAAGCAGGAATCACAGGATCTCTCTATGAGTGGGGGAAGCAGGACTCACAGGCTTTCTCTATGAGTAGGGGGGAAGCAGGACTCACAGGCTTTCTCTATGAGTAGGTGGGAGAAGCAGGACTCACAGGTTTTCTCTATGAGTAGGTGGGAAGCAGGACTCACAGGCTTTCTCTATGGGTAGGGGAGAAGCAGGACTCACAGGCTTTATCTATGAGTAGGTGGGGGAAGCAGGACTCACAGGCTTTCTCTATGAGTAGGTGGGAAGGAGGACTCACAGGCTTTCTCTATGAGTGGTGGGAGAAGCAGGACTCACAGGCTTTCTCTATGAGTAGGTGGGGAAGCTGGACTCACAGGCTTTCTCTATGAGTGGTGGGAGAAGCAGGACTAACAGGCTTTCTCTATGAGTAGGTGGAGAAGCAGGACTCACATGCTCTCCATAAGTAGGGGGAGAAGCAGGACTCACAGGCTTTCTCTATGAGTAGGGGGAGAAGCAGGACTCACAGACTTTCTCTATGAGTAGGGGGAGAAGCAGGACTCACAGGCTCTCTCTATGAGTGGGGGAAGCAGGACTCACAGGCTTTCTCTATGAGTAGGTGGGGGAAGCAGGACTCACAGGCTTTCTCTTTGGGTGGTGGGAGAAGCAGGACTCACAGACTTTCTCTATGAGTAGGTGGGGAAGCAGGACTCACAGGCTTTCTCTATGAGTAAGTGGAGAAGCAGGACTCACAGGCTTTCTCTATGAGTAGGGAGAAGCAGGACTCACAGGCTTTCTCGATGAGTAGGAGGAGAAGCAAGACTCAAAGGGTTTCTCTATGAGTAGGTGGGGGAAGCAGGACTCACAGGCTTTCTATATGAGTAGGGGGAGAAGCAGGACTGACAGGCTTTCTCTTTGAGTGGTGGGAGAAGCAGGACTCACAGACTTTCTCTATGAGTAGGGGAGAAGCAGGACTCACAGGCTCTCTCTATGAGTGGGGGTAGCAGGACTCGCAGGCTTTCTCTATGAGTAGGTGGGGGAAGCAGGACTCACAGGCTTTCTATATGAGTAGGGGGAGAAGCAGGACTCACAGGCTTTCTCTTTGAGTTGTGGGAGAAGCAGGACTCACAGACTTTCTCTATGAGTAGGGGAGAAGCAGGACTCACAGGCTCTCTCTATGAGTGGGGGTAGCAGGACTCACAGGCTTTCTCTATGAGGAGGTGGGGGAAGCAGGACTCACAGGCTTTCTATATGAGTAGGGAGAAGCAGGACTCACAGGCTTTCTCTATGAGTAGGAGGAAAAGCAGGACTCACAGGATTTCTCTATGAGTAGAAGGAGAAGCAGGACTCACAGGCTTTCTCTATGAGTTAGATGAGAAGCAGGACTCACAGGCTTTCTCTATGAGTAGGGGGAGAAGCAGGACTCACAGGCTTTCTCTATGAGTAGAAGGAGAAGCAGGACTCGCAGGCTTTCTCTATGAGTAGGAGGAGAAGCAGGACTCACAGGCTTTCTCTATGAGTGGGTGGAGAAGCAGGACTCACAGGCTTTCTCTATGAGTAGGGGGAGAAGCAGGACCCACAGGCTTTCTCTATGAATAGGCGAGAAGCAGGACTCACAGGCTTTCTCTATGAGTAGGTGGGAGAAGCAGGACTCAGAGGCTCTCTCTTTGAGTAGGGGGAGAAGCAGGACTCGCAGGCTTTCTCTATGAGTAGAAGGAGAAGCAGGACTCGCAGGCTTTCTCTATGAGTAGGAGGAGAAGCAGGACTCACAGGCTTTCTCTATGAGTGGGTGGAGAAGCAGGACTCACAGGCTTTCTCTATGAGTAGGTGGGAGAAGCAGGACTCACAGGCTCTCTCTATGAGTAGGGGGAGAAGCAGGACTCACAGACTTTCTCTACGAGTAGGGGGGGAAGCAGGACTCACAGGCTTTCTCTATGAGTAGGTGGGAGAAGCAGGACTCACAGGCTTTCTCTATGAGTGGTGGGAGAAGCAGGACTCACAGACTTTCTCTATGAGTAGGGGAGAAGCAGGACTCACAGGCTCTCTCTATGAGTAGGTGGGGGAAGCAGGACTAACAGGCTTTCTCTATGAGTAGGGAGAAGCAGGACTCACAGGCTTTCTCTATGAGTAGGAGGAAAAGCAGGATTCACAGGATTTCTCTATGAGTAGGTGGGGGAAGCAGGACTCACAGGCTTTCTCTATGAGTGGTGGGGGAAGCAGGACTCACAGGCTTTCTATATGGGTAGGGGGAGAAGCAGGACTCACAGGCTTTCTCTATGAGTAGGTGGGGAAGCAGGACTCACAGGCTTTCTCTATGAGCAGGGGAGAAGCAGGACTCACAGGCTTTCTCTATGAGTAGGGGGAAGCAGGACTCACAGGCTTTCTCTATGAGTAGGTGGAGAAGCAGGACTCACAAACTTTCTCTATGAGTAGGGGAGAAGCAGGACTCACAGGCTTTCTCTATGAGTAGAAGGAGAAGCAGGACTCACAGGCTCTCTCTATGAGTAGGGGGAGAAGCAGGACTCACAGGCTTTCTCTATGAGTTAGGGGAGAAGCAGGACTCACAGGCTTTCTCTATGAGTAGGGGGAGAAGCAGGACTCACAGGCTTTCTCTATGAGTAGAAGGAGAAGCAGGACTCGCAGGCTTTCTCTATGAGTAGGAGGAGAAGCAGGACTCACAGGCTTTCTCTATGAGTGGGTGGAGAAGCAGGACTCACAGGCTTTCTCTATGAGTTGGGGGAGAAGCAGGACTCACAGGCTTTCTCTATGAGTAGGCGAGAAGCAGGACTCACAGGCTTTCTCTATGAGTAGGTGGGAGAAGCAGGACTCACAGGCTCTCTCTATGAGTAGGGGGAGAAGCAGTACTTGCAGGCTTTCTCTATGAGTAGAAGGAGAAGCAGGACTCGCAGGCTTTCTCTATGAGTAGGAGGAGAAGCAGTACTCACAGGCTTTCTCTATGAGTGGGTGGAGAAGCAGGACTCACAGGCTTTCTCTATGAGTAGGGGGAGAAGCAGGACTCACAGGCTTTCTCTATGAGTAGGGGGGATGCAGGACTCACAGGCTTTCTATATGAGTAGGTGGGGAGAAGCAGGACTCACAGGCTTTCTCTATGAGTAGGTGGGAAGCAGGACTCACAGGCTTTCTCAATGGGTAGGGGAGAAGCAGGACTCACAGGCTCTCTCTATGAGTGGGGGAAGCAGGACTCACAGGCTTTCTCTATGAGTAGGTGGGGGAAGTAGGACTCACAGGCTTTCTCTATGAGTAGGTGGGAAGCAGGACTCACAGGCTTTCTCTTTGAGTGGTGGGAGAAGCAGGAATCACAGGCTTTCTCTATGAGTAGGTGGGGAAGCAGGACTCACAGGCTCTCTATGAGTAGGGGGAGAAGCAGGACTCACAGGCTTCCTCTATGTGTAGGGGGAGAAGCAGGACTCACAGGCTTTCTCTATGAGTGGTGGGGGAAGCAGGACTCACAGGCTCTCTCTATGAGTCGGGGGGAGAAGCAGGACTCACAGGCTTTCTCTATGAGTAGGGGGAGCAGGACTCACAGACTTTCTCTATGAGTAGGGGAGAAGCAGGACTCACAGGCTCTCTCTATGAGTGGGGGAAGCAGGACTCACAGGCTTTCTCTATGAGTAGGTGGGGGAAGCAGGACTCACAGGCTTTCTATATGAGTAGGTGGAGAAGCGGGACTCACAGGCTTTCTCTATGAGTAGGGGGAGAAGCAGGACTCACAGGCTTTCTCTATGAGTAGGGGGGAGAAGCAGTACTCACACACTTTCTCTATGAGTAGGGGGAGAAGCAGGACTCACAGGCTCTCTCTATGAGTGGGGGAAGCAGGACTCACAGGCTTTCTCTATGAGTAGGTGGGGGAAGCAGGACTCACAGGCTTTCTCTTTGGGTGGTGGGAGAAGCAGGACTCACAGACTTTCTCTATGAGTAGGTGGGGAAGCAGGACTCACAGGCTTTCTCTATGAGTAGGGAGAAGCAGGACTCACAGGCTTTCTCTATGAGTAGGAGGAGAAGCAAGACTCACAGGGTTTCTCTATGAGTAGGTGGGGGAAGCAGGACTCACAGGCTTTCTATATGAGTAGGGGGAGAAGGAGGACTGACAGGCTTTCTCTTTGAGTGGTGGGAGAAGCAGGACTCACAGACTTTCTCTATGAGTAGGGGAGAAGCAGGACTCACAGGCTCTCTCTATGAGTGGGGGTAGCAGGACTCGCAGGCTTTCTCTATGAGTAGGTGGGGGAAGGAGGACTCACAGGCTTTCTATATGAGTAGGGAGAAGCAGGACTCACAGGCTTTCTCTATGAGTAGGAGGAAAAGCAGGACTCACAGGATTTCTCTATGAGTAGAAGGAGAAGCAGGACTCACAGGCTTTCTCTATGAGTTAGGGGGAGAAGCAGGACTCACAGGCTTTCTCTATGAGTAGGGGGAGAAGCAGGACTCACAGGCTTTCTCTATGAGTAGAAGGAGAAGCAGGAATCGCAGGCTTTCTCTATGAGTAGGAGGAGAAGCAGGACTCACAGGCTTTCTCTATGAGTAGGGGGAGAAGCAGGACCCACAGGCTTTCTCTATGAGTAGGCGAGAAGCAGGACTCACAGGCTTTCTCTATGAGTAGGTGGGAGAAGCAGGACTCACAGGCTCTCTCTATGAGTAGGGGGAGAAGCAGGACTCACAGACTTTCTCTATGAGTAGGGGAGAAGCAGGAATCACAGGATCTCTCTATGAGTGGGGGAAGCAGGACTCACAGGCTTTCTCTATGAGTAGGGGGGAAGCAGGACTCACAGGCTTTCTCTATGAGTAGGTGGGAGAAGCAGGACTCACAGGCTTTCTCTATGAGTAGGTGGGAAGCAGGACTCACAGGCTTTCTCTATGGGTAGGGGAGAAGCAGGACTCACAGGCTTTATCTATGAGTAGGTGGGGGAAGCAGGACTCACAGGCTTTCTCTATGAGTAGGTGGGAAGGAGGACTCACAGGCTTTCTCTATGAGTGGTGGGAGAAGCAGGACTCACAGGCTTTCTCTATGAGTAGGTGGGGAAGCTGGACTCACAGGCTTTCTCTATGAGTGGTGGGAGAAGCAGGACTAACAGGCTTTCTCTATGAGTAGGTGGAGAAGCAGGACTCACAGGCTCTCCATAAGTAGGGGGAGAAGCAGGACTCACAGGCTTTCTCTATGAGTAGGGGGGAGCAGGATTCACAGGCTTTCTCTATGAGTAGGTGGGAAGCAGGACTCACAGGCTTTCTCTATGAGTGGTGGGAGACGCAGGACTCACAGGCTTTCTCTATGAGTAGGTGGGGAAGCAGGACTCACAGGCTCTCTATGAGTAGGGGGAAAAGCAGGACTCACAGGCTTTCTCTATGAGTAGGGGGGAGCAGGACTCACAGGCTTTCTCTATGAGTGGTGGGGGAAGCAGGACTCACAGGCTCTCTCTATGAGTAGGGGGAGAAGCAGGACTCACAGACTTTCTCTATGAGTAGGGGAGAAGCAGGACTCACAGGCTTTCTCTATGAGTAGGAGGAGAAGCAGGACTCACAGGTTTTCTCTATGAGTGGGGGAAGCAGGACTCACAGGCTTTCTATATGAGTAGGGGGGAGCAGGACTCACAGGCTCTCTCTATGAGTAGGTGGGGGAAGCAGGACTCACAGGCTTTCTATATGAGTAGGGGGAGAAGCAGGACTCACAAGCTTTCTCTATGAGTAGGGGGAGAAGCAGGACTCACAGACTTTCTCTATGAATAGGGGAGAAGCAGGACTCACAGGATTTCTCTATGAGTAGCTGGGGGAAGCAGGACTCACAGGCTTTCTCTATGAGTAGGGGGAGAAGCAGGACTCACAGGCTCTCTCTATGAGTAGGGGAGAAGCAGGACTCACAGGCTTTCTCTATGAGTAGGAGGAGACGCAGGACTCACAGGATTTCTCTATGAGTAGGTGGGGGTAGCAGGACTCACAGGCTTTCTCTATGAGTGGTGGGAGAAGCAGGACTCACAGACTTTCTCTATGAGTAGGGGAGAAGCAGGACTCACAGGCTCTCTCTATGAGTGGGGGAAGCAGGACTCAGGCTTTCTCCATGAGTAGGTTGGGGTAGCAGGACTCACAGGCTTTCTCTATGAGTACGGAGAAGCAGGACTCACAGGCTTTCTCTATGAGTAGGAGGAGAAGCAGGACTCACAGGATTTCTCTATGAGTAGGTGGGGGAAGCAGGACTCACAGACTTTCTCTATGAGTAGGGGGAGAAGCAGGACTCACAGGCTCTATGAGTGGGGGAAGCAGGACTCACAGGCTTTCTCTATGAGTAGGTGGGGAAGCAGGACTCACAGGCTTTCTCTTTGGGTGGTGGGAGAAGCAGGACTCACAGGCTTTCTCTATGAGTAGGTGGAGAAGCAGGACTCACAGGCTTTCTCTATGAGTAGGTGGGGAAGCAGGACTCACAGGCTTTCTCTATGAGTAAGTGGAGAAGCAAGACTCACAGGCTTTCTCTATGAGTAGGTGGGGGAAGCAGGACTCACAGGCTTTCTCTATGAGTAGGGAGAACCAGGACTCACAGGCTTTCTCTATGAGTAGGAGGAGAAGCAGGACTCACAGGATTTCTCTATGAGTAGGTGGGGGAAGCAAGACTCACAGGCTTTCTATATGAGTAGGGGGGAGAAGCAGGACTCACAGGCTTTCTCTATGAGTGGTGGGAGAAGCAGGACTCACAGGCGTTCTATATGAGTAGGAGGAGAAGCAGGACTCACAGGCTTTCTCTATGAGTGGTGGGAGAAGCAGGACTCACAGACTTTCTCTATGAGTAGGGGGAGAAGCAGGACTCACAGGCTCTCTCTATGAGTGGGGGAAGCAGGACTCACAGGCTTTCTCTATGAGTAGGTGGGGGAAGCAGGACTAACAGGTTTTCTCTATGAGTAGGGAGAAGCAGGACTCACAGGCTTTCTCTATGAGTAGGAGGAAAAGCAGGACTCACAGGATTTCTCTATGAGTAGGTGGGGGAAGCAGGACTCACAGGCTTTCTCTATGAGTGGTGGGGGAAGCAGGACTCACAGACTTTCTATATGAGTAGGGGGAGAAGCAGGACTCACAGGCTTTCTCTATGAGTAGGTGGGGAAGCAGGACTCACAGGCTTTCTCTATGAGCAGGGGAGAAGCAGGACTCACAGGCTTTCTCTATGAGTAGGGGGAAGTAGGACTCACAGGCTTTCTCTATGAGTAGGTGGAGAAGCAGGACTCACAAACTTTCTCTATGAGTAGGGGAGAAGCAGGACTCACAGGCTTTCTCTATGAGTAGGGGGAAGTAGGACTCACAGGCTTTCTCTATGAGTAGGTGGAGAAGCAGGACTCACAAACTTTCTCTATGAGTAGGGGAGAAGCAGGACTCACAGGCTTTCTCTATGAGTAGAAGGAGAAGCAGGACTCACAGGCTTTCTCTATGAGTAGGCGAGAAGCAGGACTCACAGGCTTTCTCTTTGAGTGGTGGGAGAAGCAGGAATCACAGGCTTTCTCTATGAGTAGGTGGGGAAGCAGGACTCACAGGCTCTCTATGAGTAGGGGTTGAAGCAGGACTCACAGGCTTCCTCTATGAGTAGGGGGAGAATCAGGACTCACAGGCTTTCTCTATGAGTGGTGGGGGAAGCAGGACTTACAGGCTCTCTCTATGAGTCGGGGGAGAAGCAGGACTCACAGACTTTCTCTATGAGTAGGGGAGAAGCAGGACTCACAGGCTCTCTCTATGAGTGGGGGAAGCAGGACTCACAGGCTTTCTCTATGAGTAGGTGGGGGAAACAGGACTCACAGGCTTTCTATATGAGTAGGGGGAGCAGGACTCACAGGCTCTCTCTATGAGTAGGTGGGGGAAGCAGGACTCACAGGCTTTCTATATGAGTAGGTGGAGAAGTGGGACTCACAGGCTTTCTCTATGAGTAGGAGGAAAAGCATGACTCACAGGATTTCTATATGAGTAGAAGGAGAAGCAGGACTCAGGCTTTCTCTATGAGTTAGGGGAGAAGCAGGACTCACAGGCTTTCTCTATGAGTAGGGGGAGAAGGAGGACTCACAGGCTTTCTCTATGAGTAGAAGGAGAAGCAGGACTCGCAGGCTTTCTCTATGAGTAGGAGGAGAAGCAGGACTCATAGGCTTTCTCTATGAGTGGGTGGAGAAGCAGGACTCACAGGCTTTCTCTATGAGTAGGGGGAGAAGCAGGACCCACAGGCTTTCTCTATGAGTAGGCGAGAAGCAGGACTCACAGGCTTTCTCCATGAGTAGGTGGGAGAAGCAGGACTCAGAGGCTCTCTCTATGAGTAGGGGGAGAAGGAGGACTCGCAGGCTTTCTCTATGAGTAGAAGGAGAAGCAGGACTCGCAGGCTTTCTCTATGAGTAGAAGGAGAAGCAGGACTCGCAGGCTTTCTCTATGAGTAGAAGGAGACGCAGGACTCGCAGGCTTTCTCTATGAGTAGGAGGAGAAGCAGGACTCACAGGCTTTCTCTATGAGTGGGTGGAGAAGCAGGACTCACAGGCTTTCTCTATGAGTAGGTGGGAGAAGCAGGACTCACAGGCTCTCTCTATGAGTAGGGGGAGAAGCAGGACTCACAGACTTTCTCTATGAGTAGGGGGGAAGCAGGACTCACAGGCTTTCTCTATGAGTAGGTGGGAGAAGCAGGACTCACAGGCTTTCTCTATGAGTGGTGGGAGAAGCAGGACTCACAGACTTTCTCTATGAGTAGGGGAGAAGCAGGACTCACAGGCTCTCTCTATGAGTGGGGGAAGCAGGACTCACAGGCTTTCTCTATGAGTAGGTGGGGGAAGCAGGACTAACAGGCTTTCTCTATGAGTAGGGAGAAGCAGGACTCACAGGCTTTCTCTATGAGTAGGAGGAAAAGCAGGACTCACAGGATTTCTCTATGAGTAGGTGGGGGAAGCAGGACTCACAGGCTTTCTCTATGAGTGGTGGGGGAAGCAGGACTCACAGGCTTTCTATATGAGTAGGGGGAGAAGCAGGACTCACAGGCTTTCTCTATGAGTAGGTGGGGAAGCAGGACTCACAGGCTTTCTCTATGAGCAGGGGAGAAGCAGGACTCACAGGCTTTCTCTATTAGTAGGGGGAAGCAGGACTCACAGGCTTTCTCTATGAGTAGGTGGAGAAGCAGGACTCACAAACTTTCTCTATGAGTAGGAGAGAAGCAGGACTCACAGGCTTTCTCTATGAGTAGAAGGAGAAGCAGGACTCACAGGCTTTCTCTATGAGTAGAAGGAGAAGCAGGACTCACAGGCTTTCTCTATGAGTTAGGGGAGAAGCAGGACTCACAGGCTTTCTCTATGAGTAGGGGGAGAAGCAGGACTCACAGGCTTTCTCTATGAGTAGAAGGAGAAGCAGGACTCGCAGGCTTTCTCTATGGGTAGGGGGAGAAGCAGGACTCACAGGCTTTCTCTATGAGTGGGTGGAGAAGCAGGACTCACAGGCTTTCTCTATGAGTTGGGGGAGAAGCAGGACTCACAGGCTTTCTCTATGAGTAGGCGAGAAGCAGGACTCACAGGCTTTCTCTATGAGTAGGTGGGAGAAGCAGGACTCACAGGCTCTCTCTATGAGTAGGGGGAGAAGCAGGACTTGCAGGCTTTCTCTATGAGTAGAAGGAGAAGCAGGACTCGCAGGCTTTCTCTATGAGTAGGAGGAGAAGCAGTACTCACAGGCTTTCTCTATGAGTGGGTGGAGAAGCAGGACTCACAGGCTTTCTCTATGAGTAGGGGGAGAAGCAGGACTCACAGGCTTTCTCTATGAGTAGGGGGGATGCAGGACTCACAGGCTTTCTCTATGAGTAGGTGGGAGAAGCAGGACTCACAGGCTTTCTCTATGAGTAGGTGGGAAGCAGGACTCACAGGCTTTCTCAATGGGTAGGGGAGAAGCAGGACTCACAGGCTCTCTCTATGAGTGGGGGAAGCAGGACTCACAGGCTTTCTCTATGAGTAGGTGGGGGAACTTGGACTCACAGGCTTTCTCTATGAGTAGGTGGGAAGCAGGACTCACAGGCTTTCTCTTTGAGTGGTGGGAGAAGCAGGAATCACAGGCTTTCTCTATGAGTAGGTGGGGAAGCAGGACTCACAGGCTCTCTATGAGTAGGGGGAGAAGCAGGACTCACAGGCTTCCTCTATGAGTAGGGGGAGAAGCAGGACTCACAGGCTTTCTCTATGAGTGGTGGGGGAAGCAGGACTCACAGGCTCGCTCTATGAGTCGGGGGAGAATCAGGACTCACAGGCTTTCTCTATGAGTAGGGGGAGCAGGACTCACAGACTTTCTCTATGAGTAGGGGAGAAGCAGGACTCACAGGCTCTCTCTATGAGTGGGGGAAGCAGGACTCACAGGCTTTCTCTATGAGTAGGTGGGGGAAGCAGGACTCACAGGCTTTCTATATGAGTAGGGGGAGCAGGACTCACAGGCTCTCTCTATGAGTAGGTGGGGAAGCAGGACTCACAGGCTTTCTATATGAGTAGGTGGAGAAGCGGGACTCACAGGCTTTCTCTATGAGTAGGGGGAGAAGCAGGACTCACAGGCTTTCTCTATGAGTAGGGGGAGAAGCAGGAATCACAGACTTTCTCTATGAGTAGGGGGAGAAGCAGGACTCACAGTCTCTCTCTATGAGTGGGGGAAGCAGGACTCACAGGCTTTCTCTATGAGTAGGTGGGGGAAGCAGGACTCACAGGCTTTCTCTTTGCGTGGTGGGAGAAGCAGGACTCACAGACTTTCTCTATGAGTAGGTGGGGAAGCAGGACTCACAGGCTTTCTCTATGAGTAAGTGGAGAAGCAGGACTCACAGGCTTTCTCTATGAGTAGGTGGGAGAAGCAGGACTAAGAGGCTTTCTCTATGAGTAGGTTGAAGCAGGACTCACAGGCTTTCTCTATGAGTAGGAGGAGAAGCAGGACTCACAGGGTTTCTCTATGAGTAGGTGGGGGAAGCAGGACTCACAGGCTTTCTATATGAGTAGGGGGAGAAGCAGGACTCACAGGCTTTCTCTTTGAGTGGTGGGAGAAGCAGGACTCACAGACTTTCTCTATGAGTAGGGGAGAAGCAGGACTCACAGGCTCTCTCTATGAGTGGGGGTAGCAGGACTCGCAGGCTTTCTCTATGAGTAGGTGGGGGAAGCAGGACTCACAGGCTTTCTATATCAGTAGGGAGAAGCAGGACTCACAGGCTTTCTCTATGAGTAGGAGGAAAAGCAGGACTCACAGGATTTCTCTATGAGTAGAAGGAGAAGCAGGACTCACAGGCTTTCTCTATGAGTTAGGGGAGAAGCAGGACTCACAGGCTTTCTCTATGAGTAGGGGGAGAAGCAGGACTCACAGGCTTTCTCTATGAGTAGAAGGAGAAGCAGGACTCGCAGGCTTTCTCTATGAGTAGGAGGAGAAGCAGGACTCACAGGCTTTCTCTATGAGTGGGTGGAGAAGCAGGACTCACAGGCTTTCTCTATGAGTAGGGGGAGAAGCAGGACCCACAGGCTTTCTCTATGAGTAGGCGAGAAGCAGGACTCACAGGCTTTCTCTATGAGTAGGTGGGAGAAGCAGGACTCACAGGCTCTCTCTATGAGTAGGGGGGAGAAGCAGGACTCACAGACTTTCTCTATGAGTAGGGGAGAAGCAGGAATCACAGGATCTCTCTATGAGTGGGGGAAGCAGGACTCACAGGCTTTCTCTATGAGTAGGGGGGAAGCAGGACTCACAGGCTTTCTCTATGAGTAGGTGGGAGAAGCAGGACTCACAGGCTTTCTCTATGAGTAGGTGGGAAGCAGGACTCACAGGCTTTCTCTATGGGTAGGGGAGAAGCAGGACTCACAGGCTTTATCTATGAGTAGGTGGGGGAAGCAGGACTCACAGGCTTTCTCTATGAGTAGGTGGGAAGGAGGACTCACAGGCTTTCTCTATGAGTGGTGGGAGAAGCAGGACTCACAGGCTTTCTCTATGAGTAGGTGGGGAAGCAGGACTCACAGGCTTTCTCTATGAGTGATGGGAGAAGCAGGACTAACAGGCTTTCTCTATGAGTAGGTGGAGAAGCAGGACTCACAGGCTCTCCATGAGTAGGGGGAGAAGCAGGACTCACAGGCTTTCTCTATGAGTAGGGGGGAGCAGGATTCAGAGGCTTTCTCTATGAGTAGGTGGGAAGCAGGACTCACAGGCTTTCTCTATGAGTGGTGGGAGACGCAGGACTCACAGGCTTTCTCTATGAGTAGGTGGGGAAGCAGGACTCACAGGCTCTCTATGAGTAGGGGGAAAAGCAGGACTCACAGGCTTTCTCTATGAGTAGGGGGGAGCAGGACTCACAGGCTTTCTCTATGAGTGGTGGGGGAAGCAGGACTCACAGGCTCTCTCTATGAGTAGGGGGAGAAGCAGGACTCACAGACTTTCTCTATGAGTAGGGGAGAAGCAGGACTCACAGGCTTTCTCTCTGAGTAGGAGGAGAAGCAGGACTCACAGGTTTTCTCTATGAGTGGGGGAAGCAGGACTCACAGGCTTTCTATATGAGTAGGGGGGAGCAGGACTCACAGGCTCTCTCTATGAGTAGGTGGGGGAAGCAGGACTCACAGGCTTTCTATATGAGTAGGGGGAGAAGCAGGACTCACAAGCTTTCTCTATGAGTAGGGGGAGAAGCAGGACTCACAGACTTTCTCTATGAATAGGGGAGAAGCAGGACTCACAGGATTTCTCTATGAGTAGGTGGGGGAAGCAGGACTCACAGGCTTTCTCTATGAGTAGGGGGGAGAAGCAGGACTCACAGGCTCTCTCTATGAGTAGGGGAGAAGCAGGACTCACAGGCTTTCTCTATGAGTAGGAGGAGACGCAGGACTCACAGGATTTCTCTATGAGTAGGTGGGGGAAGCAGGACTCACAGGCTTTCTATATGAGTAGGGGGAGAAGCAGGACTCACAGGCTTTCTCTATGAGTGGTGGGAGAAGCAGGACTCACAGACTTTCTCTATGAGTAGGGGAGAAGCAGGACTCACAGGCTCTCTCTATGAGTGGGGGAAGCAGGACTCAGGCTTTCTCTATGAGTAGGTTGGGGAAGCAGGACTCACAGGCTTTCTCTATGAGTAGGGAGAAGCAGGACTCACAGGCTTTCTCTATGAGTAGGAGGAGAAGCAGGACTCACAGGATTTCTCTATGAGTAGGTGGGGGAAGCAGGACTCACAGGCTTTTTATATGAGTAGGGGGAGAAGCAGGACTCACAGGCTTTCTCTATGAGTAGGTGGGGAAGCAGGACTCACAGGCTTTCTCTATGAGTAGGTGGGGGAAGCAGGACTCACAGGCTTTCTATATTAGTAGGGGGGAGAAGCAGGACTCACAGGCTTTCTCTATGAGTTGGGGGAAGCAGGACTCACAGGCTTTCTCTATGAGTCGGAGGAGAAGCAGGACTCACAGGCTCTCTTTATGAGTAGGTGGGAGAAGCAGGACTCACAGGCTCTCTCTATGAGTAGGTGGGAGAAGCAGGACTCACAGGCTTTCTCTATGAGTAGGAGGAGAAGCAGGACTCACAAGCTTTCTCTATGAGTAGAAGGAGAAGCAGGACTCACAGGCTTTCTCTATGAGTAGGTGGGGGAAGCAGGACTCACAGGCTTTCTATATGAGTAGGGGGAGAAGCAGGACTCACAGGCTTTCTCTATGAGTAGGTGGGGAAGCAGGACTCACAGGCTTTCTCTATGAGCAGGGGGAGAAGCACGACTCACAGGATTTCTCTATGAGTAGGGGGAAGCAGGACTCACAGGCTTTCTCTATGAGTAGGTGGGGAAGCCGGACTCACAGGCTTTCTCTATGAGTAGGTGGAGAAGCAGGACTCACAAACTTTCTCTATGAGTAGGGGGAGAAGCAGGACTCACAGGCTTTCTCTATGAGTAGGTGGAGAAGCAGGACTCACAGGCTTTCTCTATGAGTAGGTGGAGAAGCAGGACGCACAGGCTTTCTCTATGTGTAGGGGGGAGAAGCAGGACTCACAGGCTTTCTCTATGAGTAGGTGGAGAAGCAGGACTCACAGGCTTTCTCTATGAGTAGGTGGAGAAGCAGGACGCACAGGCTTTCTCTATGTGTAGGGGGAGAAGCAGGACTCACAGGCTTTCTCTATGAGTGGTGGGAGAAGCAGGACTCACAGGCTTTCTCTATGAGTAGGTGGAGGAAGCAGGACTCACAGGCTTTCTCTATGAGTAGGGGGGAAGCAGGACTCACAGGATTTCTCTATGAGTAGGGGGAGCAGCAAGACTCACAGGCTTTCTCTATGAGTAGGTGGAGAAGCAGGACTCACAGACTTTCTCTATGAGTAGGTGGGGGAAGCAGGACTCACAAGCTTTCTCTATGAGTAGGTGGAGGAAGCAGGACTCACAGGCTTTCTATATGAATAGGGGGAAGCAGGACTCTCAGGCTTTCTATATGAGTAAGGGGAGAAGCAGGACTCACAGGCTTTCTATATGAGTAGAGGGAGAAGCAGGACTCACAGGCTTTCTCTATGAGTGGTGCGGGAAGCAGGACTCACAGGCTTTCTCTATGAGTAGGTGGAGGAAGCAGGACTCACAGGCTTTCTCTATGAGGTGGGGGAAGCAGGACTCACAGGCTTTCTCTATGAGTCGGAGGAGAAGCAGGACTCACAGGCTCTCTTTATGAGTAGGTGGGAGAAGCAGGACTCACAGGCTCTCTCTATGAGTAGGTGGGAGAAGCAGGACTCACAGGCTTTCTCTATGAGTAGTTGGAGAAGCAGGACTCACAGGCTTTCTCTATGAGTAGAAGGAGAAGCAGGACTCACAGGCTTTCTCTATGAGGTGGGGGAAGCAGGACTCACAGGCTTTCTCTATGAGTAGAAGGAGAAGCAGGACTCACAGGCTTTCTCTATGAGTAGGTGGGGGAAGCAGGACTCACAGGCTTTCTCTATGAGTAGGGGGAGAAGCAGGACTCACAGGCTTTCTCTATGAGTAGGTGGAGGAAACAGGACTCACAGGCTTTCTCTATGAGTAAGGGGAGAAGCAGGACTCACAGGGTTTCTCTATGAGTAGGTGGGGAAGCAGGACTCACAGGCTTTCTCTATGAGTAGGTGGATAAGCAGGACTCACAGGCTTTCTCTATGAGTAGGGGGAGAAGCAGGACTCACAGGCTTTCTCTATGAGTAGGTGGGGGAAGCAGGACTCACAGGCTTTCTCTATGAGTAGGAGGAGAAGCCAGACTCACAGGCTTTCTCTGTGAGTAGGCGGGAGAAGCAGGACTCACAGGCTTTCTCTATGAGTAGGGGGAAGCAGGACTCACAGGCTTTCTCTATGAGTAGGGGGAAGCAGGACTCACAGGCTTTCTCTATGAGTAGGTGGGAGAAGCAGGAATCACAGGCTTTCTCTCTGAGTAGGTGGGGGAAGCAGGACTCACAGGCTTTCTCTATGAGTAGGTGGGGGAAGCAGGACTCACAGGCTTTCTCTATGAGCAGGACACACAGGCTTAATCTAATAATACACATCGGAGGTCGGACTCACAGTCTCTCTATGACTGCTCCGGGGCTTTAGGACTCTATTTGTGCTGCTGGAAGACTCACCAGTATTCTATAATGAACCAGAAAATAAAAAACAACTTTTTACAAGACAAAATCTCATCTTGGGCAGCCATACAGTATGTCCCTGAGCTCAGCGTTCCCTGCTGTATTCTACTCTGCCCTCACATATGGAGGAAACCTGACAGATCTAGTCTAAGAAACTAAAACAATCTCCTACCTCACATTAGTAAATGAGGAGATCCGGAATTTTTGGAAACATCGACATTACCCTTTCCCCTTGAGATAATTGAAAGACAGCAATAAATTTATGGTACAATTTTCTAAATGAACAAGGGCTTCTAGCAGCAATCTGATCTTGGTATCCAAGCGGCCTGACATGGTGAAATTTATAATACAAATAGGATTTCTGTGGTATTAAGTATACAGCCAAACATAACAGCCCCGTATATCTTCATTAACAAGAAACATTTCTATTGATTTCATTCTCCAATGTTTCATATTACACATAACAAATACGTACGGTCACCAAAATGAATTATTGCAACTCAATTTGGAACAAATGGATGAGGTTATTGTATTAACTCTAAGATGGCTTCTCCCCGGGTGTCAAAACATTTTTTTATTTAATGGAATAACAAGGAAAGTTAATCAGAGCGGCCCGACCTCTGTGGAAATAAGGGTCAGACATTTTTTTTTCTATTCGCTTGAGTAAATGCAAGAAAATTCACATATTATGCAAGGACTTGACAGAAGACATTACAGTGTGGTGAGGTCTCCAGGCCGGAGTGTGAGCTAATAATCCGGCCATTGATAAGTTTTTTCCAACTTGTGCTAGAAATTCCAAATTTTTAATATTTTTTTTAACCATTTTCCCCAGGTCAGGACTGGACATTTTTATTTTTTTTGGTATATGCAAGTTTGAGCGTTATAACTTTTTGTTAGTTCAGGTAATTTAAATAATTTTTGTCTCTTCTTTCGGGCTTTATTTTTATGTCATTTTTTTTTTCTTTTTGAGTATTCAGATAAATGTAGAAAAAAGGGGAGGAAAATGTTTTCAAATTCTTTCAATTTTTTTTAATAGCACAAAGTACTACAAAAAAAAAAAAAATCCCCTTCCATGCCAGATATTTTTATGTAAGTGATATCTGGTAGCGGGGCTACAACCTGTCAATTTTTTTGTCTTACTTTGTGTTTATTTTTATTTTTTTACACATTGCTATTTAACATTCCTTTTTTTTTTTCTTTTTTTTTTGCCGATTTCTCCTGGACCTAATCATAGATAAATCATACTAATATACCTAATGCACTGTCATAACCCAATATTTACAATGTAACATCATCTCCGTGTCTTGCTTTTGTTGTCATACGTTATTTTACTGTTTTTTTTACTAGTAGAAGCAAATTTTGGCCCTGAGGGCTTGAATATGTTTTTATTATATCTATTTGCCTCCCTTGGTTATAGATTTTTTTAAAAAATTATTTTTAGGTTCATCTACCTGTATGAAGTCTTTTGCAGAATAAACCGTGGTATATATACTGTATATGTGTCACTTTTCTGGTATATACTGTATATATATATGTTAGAATTTAATTTATATTCATTTTATTTTTTTATTACACCGTATAACAATAATAATAAATGATGCTATAAATTTATTGTGCACTTTTTTTAATTTTAAGTTTCAAAGGGAGATTTTTATTTTTGATGTTTTTTATTCTCATAATTACGTGCAAGCATAGATCTACAGTATATATGAATATACGCTATAACCATAGGGCCAACGGTGTACTTGCTCCATGCCTTATGGTAGCAAGGCCCCCTTGGGACAGCGGAACAGTCCTGCATTTAGAGTGCTGTCCCACTATTCCGGGCCGTCCATATACTTCACAGTTCCAACTCATCTGCGTCCTCAGGGTGTATCACCATTCGGCCGCTCCGCTGTCTCTGCTCCCAGTATGTTGCTCAGGAGCAGGAGGTGCGATGTGGTGATGTCACTTACATCCTGTCTATTGCTCCCTGAAGCTGCCGGCAGCAGAGACAGAAGTCAACAGGGGAACGGGGAAAGGTGAGTATTAAGTTTTTTTTTTTTCTTTATTTAATAGTAGGATGAGGGTAACCTGGAAAAGGGACATTATACTGTGGGGGCAAAGTGGAGGGGGACATTATAATATAATGTCTGAGGGGCCCACAGGGTGGGGCAGGTTAATGTCTGAGGGGCCACTGGGGGGCATTATATTGTATGGGACCACTAAGGAGCATTATACCATGTGGGAGCCACTGACGGGGCATTATAATTTGTGCAGGTCAAGTATTTCAAAGGGGTGCTGATGGGGTGGCCCATTTATGAAACCTTTGCACTGGGCCCATGAATGTGTTAAAATGGCCCCAGTGGCGAGCTGGCCGTTACTTAGGGTAAGTTCACATGGAGATTTTTATAGGTGGATTTTTGCCTCAAAAAACGCCTCCCAACTCTCAATGGGAGTTGCATAGAATTTTTTCTTTTAGCTAATTTTTTCAGCTAGCGAGATATGACGTCATAATCTATCTTCAGGTGGATTTCATCTTGTCATACCCATTAAAATTAACAAAAAAAAATCTGATACCGACTCCCTTGAAATGGATGGAAGAGTTGCGTCTTGGGAGGTGTTTTTCAAGAGGATTGGACGTCTACGGGGGTTCAAATGTTTTGCCCATGGAATCAGTTTAGGCACATATGTATGTATTCTTATGGTGAAAGGAGGAAGGCCAGCCAAAAATACAAAACTTTATCTTTTAGCCACTTACATGGGGCTCTTCATCTCTTCAGAATGTTAGCTACCCGAATGCTGCCATTTTAGAGATTACCTGCTGATGACCTAGACCAGGGGTAGGCAACCTGCGGCACTCCACCTGTTGTAAAACTACAACTCCCAGCATGTATACTTGCTCTGCTGTTCTTGGAACTCCCATGGAAGTGAGTGGAGCATGTTGGGAGTTGTAGTTTCACAGCTGTTGGAGTGCCGAAGGTTCCTGACCCCTGATCTAGGCCAATTGGATGACACTTGCATTTGACTTGCAATGACAATTACAGGACAACGAACTCCTAGCATGAACATGTACTATTAACCTAGGAATTACTACAACTGCAGTTTTTAGCAAAGGAATTTTCCCGTTACCCAATGGACATAAATTATGCAGAATGTGGAAAATATGACCCTATGTAATAACTGTATGTGCGATGTTGCTGCGGAGAAGGCGTCTCCTCCATCACAGACCAAGTACGCAAATGTTCCACCAATCAATGCTAATTTATCTAACAGCCATTATATTCGCCAATGTTCAGACATTATCGCACTGAGGATATTTACTCCAATGATCATGGTAATCAGATTTGCTGTGCATTGGACAGTGATACGTAGAGCGCAGGCCTCCCCGGACACATGAAGTGTGGTCTGCACACAGAGCGTTCTCTCTGGTAACTCCAGGCCGGGCCATTGATTTTGGAAGGATTGTGGTTATGCTTCTGATCCTCAAACAGACCAAATCATGTTATCTATCTATCTGAGAAACAGCATAATCTGCCTGTCAATAAAACCACAAGAGAAAACCTGAGGGATATTCCATGTGTGTATAGCGCACTGTTTTCTGATGTAGTAAGATTATGCATGGGCTTCATTAAACAAAATTGGGATACTTCTTTCTGTAAAAGCTGATTTTAAAATTACTCACAACAGAGCACTCAGAGGAGAGCACATAATGGAGAGCTCACAGAGGAGTGCACATAATGGAGAGCTCACAGAGGAGTGCACATAATGGAGAGCTCACAGAGGAGTGCACATAATGGAGAGCTCACAGAGGAGTGCACATAATGGAGAGCTCACAGAGGAGTGCACATAACTGAGAGCTCACAGAGGAGTGCACATAACGGAGAGCTCATAGAGGAGTGCACATAATGGAGAGCTCACTGAGGAGTGCACATAATGGAGAGCTCACAGAGGAGTGCACATAATGGAGAGCTCACAGAGGAGTGCACATAATGGAGAGCTCACAGAGGAGTGCACATAATGGAGAGCTCACAGAGGAGTGCACATAATGGAGAGCTCACAGAGGAGTGCACATAATGGAGAGCTCACAGAGGAGTGCACATAGCCAAGAGCTCACAGAGGAGTGCACATAATGGAGAGCTCACAGAGGAGTGCACATAACCGAGAGCTCACAGAGGAGTGCACATAATCGAGAGCTCACAGAGGAGTGCACATAACCGAGAGCTCACAGAGGAGTGCACATAATGGAGAGCTCACAGAGGAGTGCACATAATGGAGAGCTCACAGAGGAGTGCACATAACTGAGAGCTCACAAAGGAGTGCACATAATGGAGAGCTCACAGAGGAGTGCACATAATGGAAAGCTCACAGAGGAGTACACATAACCAAGAGCTCACAAAGGAGTGCACATAACCAAGAGCTCACAGAGGAGTGCACATAATGGAGAGCTCACAGAGGAGTGCACATAATGGAGAGCTCACAGAGGAGTGCACATATCCAAGAGCTCACAGAGGAGTGCACATAATGGAGAGCTCACAGAGGAGTGCACATAACCAAGAGCTCACAGAGGAGTGCACATAATGGAGAGCTCACAGAGGAGTGCACATAACCAAGAGCTCACAGAGGAGTGCACATAACCAAGAGCTCACAGAGGAGTGCACATAATGGAGAGCTCACTGAGGAGTGCACATAATGGAGAGCTCACAGAGGAGTGCACATAATGGAGAGATCATAGAGGAGTGCACATAATGGAGAGCTCACTGAGGAGTGCATATAATGGAGAGCTCATAGAGGAGTGCACATAATGGAGAGCTCACTGAGGAGTGCACATAATGGAGAGCTCACAGAGGAGTGCACATAATGGAGAGCTCACAGAGGAGTGCACATAACGGAGAGCTCACTGAGGAGTGCACATAATGGAGAGCTCACAGAGGAGTGCACATAATGGAGAGCTCATAGAGGAGTTCACATAATGGAGAGCTCACAGAGGAGTACACATAACCGAGAGCTCACTGAGGAGTGCACATAACTGAGAGCTCATAGAGGAGTGCACATAATGGAGAGCTCACAGAGGAGTGCACATAACTGAGAGCTCACAGAGGAGTGCACATAACCGAAAGCTCACAGAGGATTGCACATAATGGAAAGCTCACAGAGGAGTGCACATAATGGAAAGCTCACAGAGGAGTGCACATAACCGAGAGCTCACAGAGGAGTGCACATAACCCAGAGCTCACAGAGGAGTGCAGATAATGGAGAGCTCACAGAGGAGTGCACATAATGGAGAGCTCACAGAGGAGTGCAAATAATGGAGAGCTCACAGAGGAGTGCACATAATGGAAAGCTCACAGAGGAATACACATAACCAAGAGCTCACAAAGGAGTGCACATAACCAAGAGCTCACAGAGGAGTGCACATAATGGAGAGCTCACAGAGGAGTGCACATAATGGAGAGCTCACAGAGGAGTGCACATATCCAAGAGCTCACAGAGGAGTGCACATAATGGAGAGCTCACAGAGGAGTGCACATAACCGAGAGCTCACAGAGGAGTGCACATAATGGAGAGCTCACAGAGGAGTGCAAATAATGGAGCGCTCATAGAGGAGTGCACATAATGGAGAGCTCACAGAGGAGTGCACATAATGGAGAGCTCACTGAGGAGTGCACATAATGGAGAGCTCACAGAGGAGTGCACATAATGGAGAGCTCACAGAGGAGTACACATAACCGAGAGCTCACAGAGGAGTGCACATAACCGAGAGCTCACAGAGGATTGCACATAACGAAGAGCTCACAAAGGAGTGCACATAATGGAGAGCTCACAGAGGAGTACACATAACCAAGAGCTCACAGAGGAGTACACATAACCGAGAGCTCACAGAGGAGTACACATAACTGAGAGCTCACAGAGGTGTGCACATAACTGAGAGCTCACAGAGGAGTGCACATAACCGAGAGCTCACAGATGAATTACTCATAATGGAGTGCTCACAGAGGTGTGCACATAACCGAGAGCTCAGAGAGGAGTGCACATAATGGAGAGCTCACAGAGGAGTGCACATAATAGAGAGCTCACAGAGGAGTGCACATAATGGAGAGCTCATAGAGGAGTACACATAACCGAGAGCTCACAGAGGAGTGCACATAATGGGGAGCTCACAGAGGAGTGCACATAACTGAGAGCTCACAGAGGAGTACATATAATTGAGAGCTCACAGAGGTGTGCACATAACTGAGAGCTCACAGAGGAGTACACATAACTGAGAGCTCACAGAGGAGTGCACACAGAGGAGTACACATAACTGAGAGCTCACAGAGGAGTGCACATAAGGGAGTGCTCACAGAGGAGTGCACATAATGGAGTCCTCACAAAGGACTGCACATGCCCAAGAGCTCACAGAGGAGTGCACAAAATCGAGATCTCACAGAGGAATGTACATAATGGAGTGCTCACAAAGGAGTGCACATAACCGAGAGCTCACAGAGGAGTGCACATAACCGAGAGCTCACAGAGAAGTGCATATAATGGAGAGCTCACAGAGGAGACCACATAATCGAGAGCTCACAGAGGAGTGCATATAATGAAGAGCTCACAAAGGAGCACACATTATTATTATTATTATTATTGTTTATTTATATAGCGCCATTAATTCCATGGTGCTTTACATTTGAGGATTTACATACGGTACACCAGATATACAAAACAGATAATACAAACATTGACCAACTGGCACAGTAGGATAGAGGGCCCTGCCCACAAGGGCTTACAATCTATTAGAATTCACAGAGGAGTGCACATATTGGAGAGCTGATAGAGCAGTTTACATAACCGAGAGCTCTCAAGGAGTGCACACAATGGAGTGCTCATAACTGAGAGCTCACAGAGGAGTGCACATAACCGAGAGCTCACAGAGGAGTGCTCAGAATGTAGTGTTAATGTTAGTGTGTTAATTCTTACAATGTATATAATTGTCAAATTACAATTGTGCGCACATACTGTTATTAAGGGAAGTAGACACAATAGAGTGCTCACAATGGAAGGACACAATGGAATGCTCAAAATGGAACTGACACAAATGAGTGCTCACAATAGAGTGGACACACTGGAATGGACTCAGTGAAATGCTCATAAAGAAAAGTAAGCAATGGAATGCACACAATGAATTAGAAACAATGGAATGCTCACACTGGAATGGAAACTAAGGAATGTTCACAACAGAAGGAACACAATGGAATACTCACAATGGAATGCTCACAATGGAAGGGATACGATGGAATGCTCACAATGAAAAAATGAACACATTAGAATGCTCAAAATGGAGCTGACACAAAGGAATGCTCACAATAGAAAGGAAGCAATGGAATTCACACAATGAAGTAGACACAATGGAATGGATACAATAGAATGCTCAAATGGAATGGACACAATGAAATAGACAATGGAATGTTCATAATGGAATGGACACAATGGAATGCTCACAATTAAATGGACACAATGGAATGGGCACAATGGAATGCTCACAATGGAAGGGACACAATTAAATAGACACAATGGAATGAATACAATTAGACACAATGGAATGCTCACAATAGAGTGGACACAATGAAATGGACACAGTGTAATGCTCACAATGGAAAGAAAGCTATGAAATGCACACAATGAAGTATAAACTATGGAATATTCGCAACAGAAGGAACACAATGGAATGCTCACAATAGAAGGAACATACAAGAATGCTCAGAATGGAGTGCCTACAATGGAGTGCTCACAATGAAAGGGGCACAGTGAAATTCTCACAATGGAAAGCTCACAATGGAAACAATGAAATGCACACAATGGAATGTTCATAATGGAATGGACACAATGAAATTCTCAAAATGGAATGGACATAATGGAATTCTTAAAATGGAATGTGCACTATCAAAGGGAAACAAATGAAATGCTCACAGTGATTCCACAACGGAATATTCAATATGGAATGGACACAATGGAATGCTCATAATGAAATAAACACAATTGAATGGACACAATGGAATGTTCAAAATGGAATGGACACATTAGAATGCTCCATATAGAATGGCAACAATAGAAGGGACACAATGGAATGATCACAATGGAATGGGCACCATGGCATGCTCACCATGGAAGGGACACATTGGAATGCTCACAACAGAGTGGACCCAATGAATTTCTTAGAACAGAATGCTCAAAATGGAATATTTACAATTAAGTAGACACAGTATGATTTTCACAATGGGGTAGACACAATTAGATGGTCTCAATGGAGTATAAACAATGGAATGCACACAATGGAGTGGAAACAATGCTAATAATAGAGTACACAATTATTTATTTCCCTTTGCTTATATGATGATGGAAAAGACACAATAGAGAGATCATATAAATTGATTGTTGATCGTGAACTTTCTATAGTGAAACATCATTTTGCATTGGTCTGTAGCAATACGTTTCACCCCTTCATCTTTGTCTTCTACTTTGTGTGTCAGTCTTTACTGTAGTTCTTGCATTTTATTCATAAACAAGGATGAGTTCCTCTTTTGTTCACTCAGTCACCCAACTATAGTGTAAATGCCTCTCTATACATCTGCAATGTTGTAGAAACACTCTCTCTTAATGCAGAATAATACAGAAATGAGAAATCTGATAAATATATTTCCTATAAATATAAGAGATATATGATGAAGTTTAATGGCCAACTGTGTGCAAACACAATGCCAGCGTAAAAGCTAATGTTTTTGTGATGCACTCTATGGAGTAAACGTTATTGACTCATGAGGATAAATGATCCCCGCTGCTCAATGTAAAATACGTTTCCGTTTCACTTATGTTGGTCATCCTGTCCTCGCGGGCTCGCATTATAATTGATAAAGCCAAAATTTGAAATATATTTACATTTGATATTCCCAGCTGCCTGGGATGATATGTATTTCTTTACCTTGTAGAGGACGTCTAATGTACGGTATTACACTGCTGACTTATACTTTTACACTGCAATCAATGGAAATGCTATAGACTAATGGATGAGGAGATAGATTCTGCCTCTGCAGCTTCACAAGTGTTTCCATGTTCTTGGAGTTGTGGTTGAAGAGCCTTGGAAAGCTTCTGAGTGAAAAGCATAGAAGGTTTTTTAAAAGGAAACTATCATAGGAGCAGGTTAGTATATGGCATCTGTATGATACCCTATGAAAACTAAGCCTAAGTGGATCCTATAGTGCCAGTTACGAGGAATAATCCCTCCTTACTAACAGGTTGTCTTAAAGGGGAACTTTCACCACCTCCATCATCTCCAACACTTTGCATCCTTCAGTAGGTGCCGCTCTACTGTTTCCGGCACAGTTGGAATTTTTTCTCTAGCCCCGACTGTTCCTGAACAATTGAGGTTGTTAGTTAGTTTCTACACCCAAAATTCTAGACCTCTACTGTCAGGTGGGTGGTCCTAGACTATCTGCGCCAGCCCACGACTGCCTACATTACAGTAGACAGCTCAGGAATGGTGGGGGCTAGAGAAAAAATTCCAACTGCGTTGGAATCAGTGGAGCGGCACCTATTGAAAGATGTAAAGAGCTGGAGTTGGTGGAGGTAGCGCAAAGTGCTCTTTGCAGGGAGTGTATCACCCATAATTTTTTTTGCTAATTAAAAGTAGACATTAGTGATATATGTGACTTTTTTTCTAATTTGTGTTTTCTTTTTCATTTTAGTTTTTTTTTTAATCTGTTTTTTCTTTTTCATTTTAGTTTTTTTCTTCTATTTTTTTTGTACATGATTATGGCGGTGCCAATCGTGCTTGCAGCATTTAAGGATACGCTTTACAGAGCAACATGGGCCATAGAAATAATAGTCTGGAGAAGTTCAAATAAGGTAATAAGAAAATGTTGGGGGCATGCTCTGAGGCCTGTGCAGAGGGTCAATGTGTTGGGAGGGGGCTGTGACCATCCCCTATTGTGAATAGTAGTCCTGTGTTGCCCGTTTATAGCAATTTTATATGTCCTTATAATATTGCCTGTCCTGATAATGAGATGATTGTTGAGAAGTGATCTCCACAGAACAGGAAGTGTTACCCTATTATTAGGCTTAATGGCCAGAGGGAAAATTGTAGGATTTTAGTATTTTTTTTAATATTGATAATAATATGGAAAATTAAAAGAAATCACCATAAATTCTTGAACTGAACACTTGTAGAATTTTTTTTATTGGTCCATACTGTACCCGCTCACCTGACATACTTAGGAATCTTTTTGAAAACATGACATAATGCACAACTAGCTAACTCTTGGATACTTGCATTTTGATGGTTGGATTGTGATATTTTGTATTTTGCTTATTAAATATTGAAAAATGTATGACATCACCATGATGTCATGTATGACATTACAACAATGTCACCTTTCGCCAGCAAAGTAAGGTGTAAGTAATCTTAACTGTCCGGCCCTAAATGCCAGCCATGACCCTCCTCACCCAATGGCTCAAATATTTAGAAAGTTAATTCAATGGCGTCAAAAATGTCACCTTTGTTCTTACTATTCAGGTTTACTGAATGTGAGCCTTTGCTTTTCTTCTATTCCCCTATGCACAGAGGAATAACTTGAAGCTCCTGGGCCCCAGTGCAAATTCTCTGATAGGATCGCCCAACCTACCAGGGGCTTAGGATCTCCGTATATAAAGTTAGAATCCCTATAAAGATATATAGACAGAATAATCTTCACAGAATTCAGACCAATCTAAATAAAAAATATATATATTAAAAATAAGACATGTCATGGATACGGTAGACTCTGCCATCTTGCAGAAATACCAACCGGCTCTTAAATACCAAGATGTTCCTGTCATTTAATAGATCACCAACTCAAAACCATTAAATCCAGTGATATTCTGAATTACACTTTGCTCCCCCTGGAGAGTATCCTAGTTCACAATGATTGATATATTTTCTCAATTACATTGTGGTTTAGATTTTGTTCAAGGTCATCCCATCTTGTGCACTCGGAAATACCCTCTCCGAGAGATCTTTCTTTTTCCTGATTCCTTTCCCCTCCTTTAGTTTCCTGCTCGGTTCCTTCAGACATTGGTCATTGTGTCAGATGAGTCCAGATATAATGGTTTAATAGGTTTACTCCATGTATGTTCCTTTTTGTGGACTTGCTATGTCTGTATCTTTTAAGAAACTCAATGCTTGGGTAAGACAAGATGACATATGAAGTGTATCTGACTCTACCAATTTTTCAATTTTTTACTAGTTTATTACATTTTTCTTTCTTATGTGGGGGCTTCACATTCTGTCATGTCAGGAGATGACCATGGACTATTGTTCGATGATGGACTCACAAACTTACATCATTCCTGTATGGTGGAAAGACAGCTTTGAAGAGTAAGTGTAAGATTACACAATACCGATATGTGACACATAGTGAGATTGTGTGATATGGTTACCCACGTCAAGGGTCCGCACCAAGCCAACCAACACCCTGTCCTGCGCTGAGACCACCCAGCACCAACCTCCCGGTGGGCCAGTCTGCTATCCCCGTCGGCCATTATTTTCTTTGTACAACCGACCTCCAGCTGTGACTTGCAAAAACATACCATGGACACTAAAACAAAAGAAAACCAATGGTAAAGCAGGCATAAAGACATCATCTCTGTCATATACCACCTCTGCAACACCCAACAGGTAGCTCAAACTTACGATTTTGCATACCAGCCAGAGCTTACAAATATATATTGTAAGGGTCTTGCCAACCGTAGCAACCTTGACACTACTGCAGCGGTCTGGGAGGAAGAACAGAGACAAGTGAGCCCTAATCTCACCCCAGCCACTGTCCCTTCCTATTGCCTCAGTTACCCTAAACAGTAAAAGGACAACTCGAAGACAAGCCCTATACTGGGTAAGTGACACACAGAACAGGACAAGACAAAACAAATGACGAAAGAGAGGTCAGGAAGCCAAGGGGTCAGTAACAAACGAGCAATGCAGTACAAAGTCAAAATCCAAGAGAATAGTCAAAAAGGCAAGACAAAGGGTCAGAGAATCAGGTAACAAAGTAGCAAGGAATAATATAAAGAGAGCAGGCAAAGACAAGAGCAATAACCGGCGACTGTGTGAGGGCTGACAACCTGTTTATAGAAAGTCTGGGACCAGCCCCCAGACCTGATAGGTACACAGGCTGTCAATCACACAGGCCAGGAAGAGATTAACTCTATACCGTCCAGAGAGAAATGTTCAGAACACGGGGGGGGGGGGGGGGGGAAATCCATTACACTGACTAGGACCATGTTCAGACTGAGCAGTAAGAAACTTACACAAAGAACTAAACTGAACACGCCTCCTTCGCCACAGCGTGCGAGCGGAGGGCGGCGCCGAGACCCGAAATGGCAGAGACGTTACAGTACCCCCCCCTTTATGAGGAGCCACCGGACCCTCACCAGATAAACCAGTTTTAGCAGGACCCAGTATTTTCTCTGCCTTCAATTCAGGGTCTTTTTGCACAACCACAGACACTGGTGGGCCAGGCAAACATTTTTTTTTCACCTGGTGTTTCCCACCTTTAGCAGCCGAGACAGTCTCCTCCGTAACACAATTTAAAGTGTGCAGAGCAGTCCTATCAGCAAATCCCTGGTTGCCTGAGTGGTTCTTCCGACTACCACTCAGTCACTGAAGTTTTTCTGCTGGTCTGCGAGGTCTGGTCGAGCAGTCACGGATGAAATGACCGGAAGCACCACAGTACAGGCAGAGGTTGTTCCTGAGACGATGCTCTCGTCGCATCTTGGCGTCCATAACTCCTAGTTGCATGGGTTCCTCACCAGGAGTCATGGGAGAAATAACAGGTATCTCAGGAGAGAGTGAGGGAGAGACAGAAAACTTGAAACAAGCAGACCCTATTCTCTCTTTAACATTTTCCCGGATCCTACGGTCAATACGGACAGCCAAAGTCATGGCCTGCTCAAGAGTGGGAGGATCTGGGTGACCAACCCAGAGCTCCTTAACACGGTCACACAGGCCTTGTTTAAAGTGGGCCTTTAGAGCTGACTCACACCAACCTGCAGTCACGCTGCACTTGCGGAATTCTGCGCAATATTCCTCAGCAGAGCGTTTGCCCTGCCGCATGGTGAGGAGTTGCGATTCCGCAAGCTCAATGTGGTCTGGCTCAGCATATATAGACCCCAAAGACAAAAAAATTTTTTCAAAGTTAATCCACTCCTCAGCCCCTGGAGGGAGTTTAAGGGCCCAAGCTTGTGGATCCCCCTGTAGGAGGGATATAACTACTCCCACCATTTGGGCCTGGGATGCATGTGGATTAATCCGGAAATACAAGCGACAAGACTCCCGTAAAGTCTCAAATTTTTCACGATCCCCTGAAAAACGGTCGGGGAGTAGCATCTTAACCCTAAAAGGGCAGAAACAACTGGGGATGCCGCAGCAGCATCAGTAAGGGTCTGCACCTGTTTAGCAAGCTCAGCTACCAGACTTATCAAACCTTCCAACTTGGCTGCAAGGCCCTGAATAGGATCCATGCTGACCCTATAGGAAGCAATGGCAGAATGTATGGGCCGGTTATTCTGTAAGGGTCTTGCAAACCGTAGCAACCTTGACACTACTGCAGCGGTCTGGGAGGAAGGACAGAGACAAGTGAGCCCTAATCTCACCCCAGCCACTGTCCCTTCCTATTGCCTCAGTTACCCTAAACAGTAAAAGGACAACTCGAAGACAAGCCCTACACTGGGTAAGTGACACAAAGAACAGGACAAGACAAAAACAACACAAAAGCAGAGTGAGCAAGCCAAGGGGTCAGTAACAAACGAGCAATGCAGTACAAAGTCAAAATCCAAGAGAATAGTCAAAAAGACAAGCCAAAGGGTCAGAGAATCAGGTAACAAAGTAGCAAGGAATAATATAAAGAGAGCAGGCAAAGACAAGAGCAATAACCGGCGACTGTGTGAGGGCTGACAACCTGTTTATAGAAAGTCTGGGACCAGCCCCGGACCTGATAGGTACACAGGCTGTCAATCACACAGGCCAGGAAGAGATTAACTCTATACCGTCCAGAGAGAAATGTTCAGAACACGGGTGGGGCCGGAAATCCATTATTACACTGACTAGGACCATGTTCAGACTGAGAAGCAAGAAACTTACACAAAGAACTAAAGTGAACACGCCTCCTTCGCCACAGCATGCGAGCGGAGGGCGGCGCCGAGACCCGAAACGGCAGAGACGTTACATATATTTTTTTTTTTTATTTTTTCAATTTATAATTTGTTACCCAAAAAGGTAGGGGGGTGGGTGCTCATTAGAGATGAGCGAATCGAAGCTGACAAAGTGGAATTCGATCCGAATTTCAGGAAATCTTCGATTTGCATCGAAATGGATTTCCTCACCCTTCAGGGAAACGAATCGCATTTTTTCATAAAATTGCTGCTGCATGTTAGGACATGGGGCAAGTTACTCTGGGAACGCAGGATCAACCACAATGCCATGCATGCAGCCAATCAGCAGCCAGCCAGCCCTGTGATATGACAGCCCTTTAACCCCTTCGCCACCGCCCACGGCATCGGGAGTGGGTGTTAGCTGTAACTGACAGCTAATACCCTGCTTCATAACCCCCAGTCAAAGCACAGCTCTGATCGTGTTCCGCCATGCTACATGTCCCCCTCGGCACCCCCCGCGGTGAGATCGGTGGGTGCCGATATGCATCTTCTGTAACCCGAGGTCTGGCCAGTGACCCCATGCTGCTAGTAGCCCCCAGTACCTGGCTGATCCTGCCCAGAAGTGAGGAAGTCAGCCTATGTGTCTGCATAGGCTGACTTCCTTTATAGACTGCAATACACATGTATTGCAGTCTATTGTGCTGAACCAGCGATCAGTGCATCACTGGTTCAGGTCCCCTAGTGGGAAATCACTAAAAACCACTGCAAGGCAGTGTTCGACACCACTATACAGGCTCTCTGCAGCCAGAAAAAGCTGTTTTTAACACGATTCGCCGCGCATTAATTCGGATCAAAGCGAATCGTATCGGAAAATTCGGCGAAGCTGCCATATCAAATTTTTAAAAAATGCGCTCATCTCTAGTGCTCATGTCAAGGGTATGCGGAGAGAGGCTACCTATAAAACAGATATTGCCTTACCTAAACCTAATAATTTTTGGATACTCTTTGTGCATATTCACATTAAGACAACAGTTTTGTATTATGTAAATCCAACCACTTGTTACTTCTGTTTTTGACAAAGTGAAATTTGAGGTTTCCTATTTGGATTTTTACAAATTTATTGAAAATTGTTTTTTTTTTCATTTTTCCAAAATGTTATATATACACACGTGGACAAAATTGTTGGTACCCCTCGTTTAATGAAAGAAAAGCCCACAATGGTCACAGAAATAACTTGAATCTGACAAAAGTAATAATATATAAAAATTGTATGAAAATGAACAAGTGAAAGTCAGACATTGCTTTCCAACCAGGCTTCAAAAGAATTTTTTTAAAAAAGAAAACTCATGAAACAGGCCTGGACAGAAATGATGGTTCCCTTAACTTAATATTTTGTTGCACAACCTTTTGAGGCAATCCCTGCAATCAAACGATTCCTGTAACTGTCAATGAGACTTCTGTACCTCTCAGCAGGTATTTTGGCCACTCCTCATGAGCAAACTGCTCCAGTTGTCTCGGGTTTGAAGGGTGCTGTGAAAGATCCTCAGTGCGCCAACACCGCTTTGGCTCACACCTGAGTCTTCTTTCATAAAAAAACCACACTCACCTCCAGTGAGTGTTGGGTTCACAAGATAAATACAAGGCAAGCTTTCTAAATTTTATATATTTATTAACCCCTAAATGGGTCGGTATTAACATCTAACACATGCAGTTCAGAACAGATATGCAGATATATGCAAGCATTAACAGTTACTAGTTACAAGATACAGTGCAATAAAATAAAAGGGAATAAAAGTGAAATATTTACTTTCCCACACATGTCCTTGATGTGGTTCTGTAGTCCAACACTCACACATGCTCTGGTATGTGTGAATAACCAGTGGAGGCTTCTAGCATGTGGCATCAACACAGTATTCCAGCCTGCATGCTCTCATCACAGTCTCTCAGTCTCTTGTAGTCTCATCATAGTAAGCAGCAGCATTCCAGCCTGCATGCTCATCACAGCAGCCTCTCCTCATAGTAGCATCTCAGTGATAGTCTCTGCACAGTATTCTCCTCTCAGGGGTAGTCTGACTCACTGACCTCTTACCTCATCTTTTATACCCTTGATTACACCACCCAGAATGAGGTCACCGGCGACGGCAAGTCTGATTGATTAATGCACTCAAGTCCAGATCCTTTGTAAGGAGCTGAGACCAAGTGAAATGATACAATGTTATCAACCATGTCTGATCTAACAGCCCAGGATGAACCATGCATGTTTATTTGATCACCCAGGTCTATGTAGGAATACAATGGAGCTATTCTGAGATGGATACAAAGCCCCCTTGTTACAAGGTTGCCCTACTGACCACTTACACCTATGATTAGAGCTGCGCACATTATGAGTAAATAGAACTAAGAGAAAAATACACTACCCAGAGATCAAAATACAGCTTTGAGTTATAGCCATATTTAAGTGGAATCATCACAGGTGCCTTTTCCAGATGGCATGTTTCAGCTCCTTCCAAAGATGCTCAATAGGATTTAGGTCAGGGCTCATAGAAGGCCACTTCAGAATAGTCCAATGTTTCCCTCTTAGCCATTCTTTGGTGTTTTTAGCTGTGTGTTTTGGGTCATTATCCTGTTGCAAGACCCATGACCTGCGACTGAGACCAAGCTTTCTGACACTGGGCAGCACATTTCTCTCTAGAATCCCTTGATAGTCTTGAGATTTCATTGTACCCTGCACAGATTCAAGACACTCTGTGCCAGATGCAGCAAAGTAGCCCCAGAACATAACAGAGCCTCCTCCATGTTTCACAGTAGGGACAGTGTTCTTTTCAAGATATGCTTCATTTTTCCGTCTGTGAACATTGAGATGATGTGCCTTGCTAAAAATTTCGATTTTTGTCTCATCTGTCCATAGGACATTCTCTCAGAAGCTTTGTGGCTTGTCAACATGTAGTTTGGCAAATTCCAGTTTTGTCAGATTCAAGTTATTTCTGTGGCCATTGTGGGTTTTTCTTTCATTAAATGAGGGGTACCAACAATTTTGTCCACGTCTGTATATATATTTGCTTGGCTCAAGCTATATGGATGATCCTAGGTAAGTCACTGTTTAACTGTTTATTGCTCATTTTATACAATGGATTTATTTTCAAATTTAAATGTTTTTGTAACCCCTCAAAACTGTAGTAGAGTGGCTTAATATTACTCAAAAATTTTAAATGTACCCACGTTTTAAATCCAGCACCATTACCACAATGGGATTTCTTGCCACTTCCTGTTTCATAGCGCTGATATGTTGTCCAGGGCCAGAATTAGGATTGTGTGACTCAAGAACTGAAGAGGGTTGCACTGGCCGAGACAGCCCAGGAGCCTGGTGCTTGCACTCCTGATCCTATAGTAAATAAGACCCCAGAGTATAGGAGTTTGAAGCCCAGAGGAGGTGCTAAAAATAATAAGTAGTCATGCTCACCTTCCCTCACCGTTCTTGGGCTCCCTTGTGACTTCTGGTTCTCTATCCTGGTGTCTTCTGGCTCCTTCTGACCTCTTACGTGATGTCAGTAGGCCTGGAAGACCATTGCCCCCTGTGATTGGGCCTCCGTGTTGACGTGGGGTGTATCAAGATCATGACACTTTGATGCTGAAGTCACCCAGGAGGCCAAAAGATGCCCCAGGAACAAGCATCATATGATTTTTGGTTGGCGAACTGCAAAATTTCAGGTGTGTCCGAACCTGAACTTTTTGGAAAATTTGTAACAAATCCATCTTGTTATAATCTGGTTTGCTGAGTTCTACAGGTGTAGATTACAGGTGATTACTTGGGGTCTCAGAGAGGGGACACATTCTCATCAGCTTATTGTCAAGGGACCCTTTGAACAAATAGTGGAGAACCCCTTTAAAAACTAAACATATCAGAATTTTTTGCAAGATTCATGGCCACTTGACTGCAATTTTTAGTGGTTTTAAAACCACTCTAAGTAATTGTTCACATTTTTATAACAGATATGGCTGTATTTGTAACCACTGTGTGGTTTCCGAGTTTGGTCCTCGGCCATCTGCGGCTGAGGATTACGAAGGAATGGAAGAACCATGCGGGCGATCCTTGTGGTGCAGCTCTCAAAAGTCCTTGACAGAATATAACCCGCATTGTGTCACTGACGCCTGGTTACAAAGAGCAATGCTCGGGCCGGCAGCCTGCAAGATGACAGCACCAGTCTCCATGATCCAAAAAATTAGACTTGATTGATAGGAGCCTGGCAATAAAATGTCATATCTTATAGATGTAGACGGGCCGCAGAGCCAGTGATAAAGTGAGATTGGTCAGTTCTGACAAACATGCATCATAGACCTATTATTGACCGAGGTAGATGGTATTGATTGAGCTGCCAACCTTATCATATTACACAATTATGGGATTAGATTTGCATTTTTAATTCATTTAGAAGGAATCGGCTTGAAACAATTATGGGAGACGTATACTAAGATGGATCCAGCTATTATGATGACAAAAAAAAAAAATCACTGACACAACTCGAGGCTTTTACAAAGATGTCACTGTCAGGGAAGAAAAAAGTTAGACTCAAGGAAACAATGAAAATGTAAAAGTGTCTTATTCAGCAAATCTCCCGAGACTGTAATTCTGACCGGCCTGACGTGGAGACCCTGACTATAAGTGGATGATCCGAGTACAAAGATCACAGATGGGACCAATGGATGGAAAAACAAAATAAAAATAGATTGATGTCTCATAGATATATAAAACCATCGGCCCTCTAAGGATATGTTCACACGGCAGAATTTGTACGAGCGGAAAAAAATTAGCTTTAGGAATTTGAAACAGAATTTTCTCATTTGCCCAAATTCCACTGCGGAATTTTCAAATTCCAGACAGAATTTTTCTACCACTTCAGTGGGAGTTATCAGGCAGGATCTGCCTAAGGCTAAGGCCCCACGTTATGGAACGCAGCTAAGGCCGGTGCCTCATGTTGCGGAACACAGCTAAAACATGCATCACGTTTTTCTCTATGGTTTTTCTTCTTTTTTTAAATTTATAGGGAAAACATAAGCGTTTCCACATGTAAAATTGACATGTTGCATGACGTAACTTTTTTTTTTTCCTGCAATGTGGATGGGAGTAGCCAGAATCTCATTCACTTTGCTGGTACTGTAAAACGCAGTGTTTTTTCTGCTGCGTTTTGGCAACTTTGGGCCTTAGCTGATGGATCGAGCACAACACTTATATTTTGTGGTAGCTGAAAAAAATCAGCTAGAGATAAAAATCATCTGCCTCCCATTGAAATGAATGGTGGATTTGGAGCTGATTTTGAGGCAGAATGTGCCGCAAATTTAGCTCCAAATTCAGCTGTGTGAACATAGCCTAAGGAGTTACTTGGTCTCTTCATATGGCATTGGATTCTCCCTTGAAATCCTGCTACTAGGGGGCAAACCTACATACATCTCCTATGCCTTCATATAAAAAAAACCCAGAGGCATATACTGGTAGAATAATGGTACAAAAATTCTTGAAATTCATATCTTTAGTCTTAAAACAAACAGTTTTTGGAATGACAACCTGCCATGGACCTTTTTTTGAGTCACAAAACTTTTTTCTCCCTGAGAGTCAGAAGTTGAAATTTATATTTTATTGGCTAACAAATTAGCAAATTGCAATTGGATTTGTCATGATGTAACCATGTGCAGGAGTTTGTAAAGGGACATAGTATGGAGTCCCCGTAGATCCATAGTACTAAGGAGGTCCCCGTACTGTCTAGAAGCAATATCTCTGTACAATGCGTACACTGTGTGTCACGAGATGACCAGCTTTTCAAAACAATTTTGACTTTGTGATACTCTGTCACAGGATGCCTATCCTATATGTGTCTATGGGTGGCCACCCAGTGGTGGTGTTGTGAATTGCAGCCCAGCGTGTTGTAATATTTTATTGACTTAGAAATGGGAACTCCTTAGCCAAATTTGTGCTAATGCAAGGGTAGACATAGATGAGACCTAATAGTGTAACCTCCACCAGAAGCAATTAAAGGGAACCTGACAGGCTGTTTGGGATTACTAAACTACCAGCAAGCTGTTAAGCAGCCAAGCTATCCTTAATAATCCAAATTTGAAGATGCATGGGGTGCACTGAGATGAGTCTGCTGAGGGACTCCAGCGCATGCGCATTGCCACGTGGAATCCGACGTCGGTACTTCTTGCTTCACTGTGCATGCACCCAAAGAGCAAAGTATGCAAAGTAAAACAAGGTGTACTGATCTTAGCCTTAGTGCGCACATTGCGCATGCGCCAAAATTTCATCAGCAGACTCATCTCAGTGGATCTTCAAATTTGGATGCCTAAGGATACTGGCAGTGAACAGGAGCTTAGGACCCTAAATTGTGGCTGCTTAACAATGTGTTCACGATTTATTGGTTCCAAAAAGCCTGACAGATCCAGGATTAGGGGACTTGAGTTTCTCTTATTTTTGTTCCCCCTTGAGTTCTTCTTGCTAATTGCTGTAAGACGTTCATTAGTGCGGGGAAGGCCGGCGTATACTGAGTAACATTACGCTCCACGCTGACACGCAGGTCTTCACCACAACTCTCTATTCCCCCACCGCCCCCCTTCCCTTTTCTCCTCCTCCCCCCCCCCCGGAAAACTTTTTTCCTCCCTCCCTCCTCCCCCCCCCCCACCCACCCCCCCCTCCCCCCCCCCCTTCTCTCTTTTCTTCCCCCTCCCCCTCCCTTTCTCTTTTCTTTCCTTTCTCCCCCCCCCCTCTCTTTCCCCCCCGCCCCACTCTCCTCCTTTTTTTTCCCCTCTCTTTTCTCCCTGCCCGCCTCCCCCAAAACGGCCCCCTCCCCCTCCCCCCCCCCCCCCGCTTGTTTAGGGGGCGCGCCGGGCCGCCCCCCCTCTTTAGGGTATTTTGGGGGCGTGTGGTTTCTTTCCCCCCTCCTTGCGGCCCCGCCCTTTTTTTTTATTTTGGGCTTTTCCCTTTATTTATCTTTTCCCTGCCATATTTGATATTTCCCCTTTTCATCTCTGTATATATCACTTTTGGGTGTATTTTTTTTTTCTCATTTTATTACCCATTTTTTATTTTTTTTATCCTTGTGCATAGGGGGCAGTATTATAGTAGTTATATTCTTGTACATAGGAGGTAGTATTATAGTAGTTATATTCTTGTACATAGGAGGGTGAGTATTATAGTAGTTATATTCTTGTACATAGGAGGTAGTATTATAGTAGTTATATTCTTGTACATAGGAGCAGTATTATAGTAGTTATATTCTTCTACATAGGAGCAGTATTATAGTAGTTATATTCTTCTACATAGGAGCAGTATTATAGTAGTTATATTCTTCTACATAGGAGCAGTATTATAGTAGTTATATTCTTGTACATAGGAGCAGTATTATAGTAGTTATATTCTTGTACATAGGAGCAGTATTATAGTAGTTATATTCTTGTACATAGGAGCAGTATTATAGTAGTTATATTCTTGTACATAGGAGCAGTATTATAGTAGTTATATTCTTGTACATAGGGGCAGTATTATAGTAGTTATATTCTTGTACATAGGGGGCAGTATTATAGTAGTTATATTCTTGTACATAGGGGGCAGTAGTTATATAGTAGTTATATTCTTGTACATAGGAGGTAGTATTATAGTAGTTATATTCTTGTACATAGGAGGTAGTATTATAGTAGTTATATTCTTGTACATAGGAGGTAGTATTATAGTAGTTATATTCTTGTACATAGGAGGTAGTATTATAGTAGTTATATTCTTGTACATAGGAGGTAGTATTATAGTAGTTATATTCTTGTACATAGGAGGTAGTATTATAGTAGTTATATACTTGTACATAGGAGGTAGTATTATAGTAGTTATATTCTTGTACATAGGAGCAGTATTATAGTAGTTATATTCTTGTACATAGGAGCAGTATTATAGTAGTTATATTCTTCTACATAGGAGCAGTATTATAGTAGTTATATTCTTCTACATAGGGAGTAGTATTATAGTAGTTATACTCTTGTACATAGGAGCAGTATTATAGTAGTTATATTCTTGTACATAGGAGCAGTATTATAGTAGTTATATTCTTGTACATAGGAGCAGTATTATAGTAGTTATATTCTTGTACATAGGCGGTAGTATTATAGTAGTTATATTCTTGTACATAGGAGGTAGTATTATAGTACTTATATACTTGTACATAGGAGGTAGTATTATAGTAGTTATATTCTTGTACATAGGAGCAGTATTATAGTAGTTATATTCTTCTACATAGGAGCAGTATTATAGTAGTTATATTCTTCTACATAGGAGCAGTATTATAGTAGTTATATTCTTCTACATAGGGGGTAGTATTATAGTAGTTATACTCTTGTACATAGGAGCAGTATTATAGTAGTTATATTCTTGTATATAGTAGCAGTATTATAGTAGTTATATTCTTGTACATAGGAGGTAGTATTATAGTAGTTATATTGTACATAGGAGCAGTATTATAGTAGTTATATTCTTGTATATAGGAGCAGTATTATAGTAGTTATATTCTTGTACATAGGAGCAGTATTATAGTAGTTATATTCTTGTACATAGGGGGCAGTATTATAGTAGTTATATTCTTGTACATAGGGGGCAGTATTATAGTAGTTATATTCTTGTACATAGGAGGTAGTATTATAGTAGTTATATTCTTGTACATAGGAGGTAGTATTATAGTAGTTATATTCTTGTACATAGGAGGTAGTATTATAGTAGTTATATTCTTGTACATAGGAGGTAGTATTATAGTAGTTATATTCTTGTACATAGGAGGTAGTATTATAGTAGTTATATTCTTGTACATAGGAGGTAGTATTATAGTAGTTATATTCTTGTACATAGGAGGTAGTATTATAGTACTTATATACTTGTACATAGGAGGTAGTATTATAGTAGTTATATTCTTGTACATAGGAGCAGTATTATAGTAGTTATATTCTTGTACATAGGAGCAGTATTATAGTAGTTATATTCTTCTACATAGGAGCAGTATTATAGTAGTTATATTCTTCTACATAGGGAGTAGTATTATAGTAGTTATACTCTTGTACATAGGAGCAGTATTATAGTAGTTATATTCTTGTACATAGGAGCAGTATTATAGTAGTTATATTCTTGTACATAGGAGCAGTATTATAGTAGTTATATTCTTGTACATAGGCGGTAGTATTATAGTAGTTATATTCTTGTACATAGGAGCAGTATTATAGTAGTTATATTCTTGTACATAGTAGCAGTATTATAGTAGTTATATTCTTGTACATAGGAGGCAGTATTATAGTAGTTATATTGTACATAGGAGCAGTATTATAGTAGTTATATTCTTGTACATAGGAGCAGTATTATAGTAGTTATATTCTTGTACATAGGAGCAGTATTATAATAGTTATATTCTTGTACATAGGAGCAGTATTATAGTAGTTATATTCTTGTACATAGGGGGCAGTATTATAGTAGTTATATTCTTGTACATAGGGGGCAGTATTATAGTAGTTATATTCTTGTACATAGTAGCAGTATTATAGTAGTTATATTCTTGTACATAGGAGTAGTATTATAGTAGTTATATTCTTGTACATAGGAGGTAGTATTATAGTAGTTATATTCTTGTACATAGGAGCAGTATTATAGTAGTTATATTCTTGTACATAGGGACAGTATTATAGTAGTTATATTCTTGTACATAGGAGCAGTATTATAGTAGTTATATTCTTGTACACAGGAGGCAGTATTATAGTAGTTATATTCTTGTACACAGGAGGCAGTATTATAGTAGTTATATTCTTGTACATAGGAGCAGTATTATAGTAGTTATATTCTTGTACATAGGAGGTAGTATTATAGTAGTTATATTCTTGTACATAGGGGCAGTATTATAGTAGTTATATTCTTGTACATAGGAGCAGTATTATAGTAGTTATATTCTTGTACATAGGAGGTAGTATTATAGTAGTTATATTCTTGTACATAGGAGCAGTATTATAGTAGTTATATTCTTGTACATAGGGGGTAGTATTATAGTAGTTATACTCTTGTACATAGGAGCAGTATTATAGTAGTTATATTCTTGTACATAGGGGGTAGTATTATAGTAGTTATATTCTTGTACATAGGAGTAGTATTATAGTAGTTATATTCTTGTACATAGGAGTAGTATTATAGTAGTTATATTCTTTTACATAGGAGCAGTATTACAGTAGTTATATTCTTGTACATAGGAGGTAGTATTATAGTAGTTATATTCTAGTACATAGGACCAGTATTATAGTAGTTATATTCTTGTACATAGGAGCAGTATTATAGTAGTTGTATTCTTGTACATAGGAGCAGTATTATAGTAGTTATATTCTTGTACATAGGGGGCAGTATTATAGTAGTTATATTCTTGTACATAGGAGCAGTATTATAGTAGTTATATTCTTGTACATAGGAGGTAGTATTATAGTAGTTATATTCTTGTACATAGGGGCAGTATTATAGTAGTTATATTCTTGTACATAGGAGCAGTATTATAGTAGTTATATTCTTGTACATAGGGGGCAGTATTATAGTAGTTATATTCTTGTACATAGGAGGCAGTATTATAGTAGTTATATTCTTGTACATAGGAGCAGTATTATAGTAGTTATATTCTTGTACATAGGAGCAGTATTATAGTAGTTATATTCTTGTACATAGGAGGAGTATTATAGTAGTTATATTCTTGTACATAGGAGCAGTATTATAGTAGTTTTATTTTTGTACATAGGAGCAGTATTATAGTAGTTATATTCTTGTACATAGGAGTAGTATTATAGTAGTTATATTCTTGTACATAGGGGGCAGTATTATAGTAGTTATATTCTTGTACATAGGGGCAGTATTATAGTAGTTATATTCTTGTACATAGGAGCAGTATTATAGTAGTTATATTCTTGTACATAGGAGGCAGTATTATAGTAGTTATATTCTTGTACATAGGAGGCAGTATTATAGTAGTTATATTCTTGTACATAGGAGCAGTATTATAGTAGTTATATTCTTGTACATAGGAGCAGTATTATAGTAGTTATATTCTTGTACATAGGAGCAGTATTATAGTAGTTTTATTTTTGTACATAGGAGCAGTATTATAGTAGTTATATTCTTGTACATAGGAGTAGTATTATAGTAGTTATATTCTTGTACATAGGGGGCAGTATTATAGTAGTTATATTCTTGTACATAGGAGCAGTATTATAGTAGTTATATTCTTGTACATAGGGGCAGTATTATAGTAGTTATATTCTTGTACATAGGAGCAGTATTATAGTAGTTATATTCTTGTACATAGGGGCAGTATTATAGTAGTTATATTCTTGTACATAGGAGCAGTATTATAGTAGTTATATTCTTGTACATAGGGGGCAGTATTTTAGTAGTTATATTCTTGTACATAGGAGCAGTATTATAGTAGTTATATTCTTGTACATAGCGGGCAGTATTAGTATTAAATAGATAGAAAGATAGATAGATAGATAGATAGATAGATAGATAGATAAATAGATGGAATGATTATAATTTAATTTGCAGATAAAGCAAAGATTTTTGACTGAAATTTATCCTGAATATTTGTTAATTTCACACAATTTTCCTGGTAATTAGAGAAATGTCACCACTTACAAGAATTTCTAATTTTCTAGAAGTTATTCTAAATGCAATGCAATGGTTTACAGCAGCAAATTCTTCCAGAGGTGAAAGATTAATCTCTGCCTGTCAGCCCTGATTTGCTAATGGAATTCCCATAATTTCTTGCAGGCACCGGCCGCACACTACACCCTTCTGATATAATCTGCTGTTCCGCTCTACAGGTCCACTTGTGTGGAAAGCAGATCTGTGGTTAGGAACAGTTGTCATCAGATCTGACGGAAGGCGTAAATAGTCTTTATAGGAGTATTCCGATGAAGTCACTCCGTCATGCCAGAAGGGTCAATGGGACATCCAAAAACACCTGGGGCCCTCCCTTGTAGGTTCTTGTAATTCCTGTCGATTTAAATCAAAAAGGACCTGCACACTCGTCTTACCATTAAAACCTTTGTCTGAACACAATTGTTGTAGACATAGGTAGGAACAAAAAAAACCAAAACATATCCTACAATTTTCACTCTGGCCACTAAGCCAAATAATATATTGACACTTGCCAATTCTGTAGGGGCTTTCTTTGTAACTGTCACCTCCTTTACATCACAGACAGTATCACAATAGTAGATAACACCTCTATAGATAACTCCACTGAGCCATCATGGCATCCACTACTGACAATAGATGATGTCACAGCTTATCTCCTCCCCCTCTCTGCCCCGAGGTCTCCCATAGATCTCAATGAGTCGCTTCAGACTACTGCTGCCATGACTATACTGTAAAGCATATCATATGCAGATTATCTTCTAGATGGACCCGGGGTATAGCCCCACCTGCTGGAGGACTGTTTTTCTTTTGTATATGCCGCTCTATTCCCCCTAATACAATGACTGACATGTTGTAGAGCTGATGTCACAGGGTCCTGTATAAAATCTTGCACCGATAAACTGCTGGAAGCAATGAACTGTATTCACCACCACTGACACCAGTGATCTCATAGATATTACTGCAATGTGACACCGGGGCATAAACCTAGTACTCGCAGTTGACATCATCATCATCATGTCACTGTCACTTGGCGCCAGGGTTAGACACTTGGCACTAAGGCCAGGTAGCTCAGCATCAGTCTATTATATGTGAATTTGGCTCTAAAGCTAGAAATGACTGGTGACCTCGGGATCGCATACTGGAGAAGAGGAGAAGAGAACAAAAGAGGAGAGAAGATTCCTACACAGGAGGAGAAAATAATCTATAACAGTACTGGGGCACACAGTGTATGGAGGAGGGTAATGGGATACAAATAGTGACTTTCTGTTCATAATGAATATGATTGATAGATAAATGGATAGATATCAAATAGATAGAGAGATGGATAGATAGATATTAGATAGATAGATAGAAGATAGATAGATATCAGACGGATAGATAGATAGATAGATAGATAGATAGATAGATCTTGTAGATAGATAGATAGATAGATAGATAGATCTTGTAGATAGATAGATAGATAGATGATAGATAGAGAGATAGATAGATAGATAGATAGATAGATAGATAGATAGATAGATAGATATGAGATAGATAGATAGATAGATATGAGATAGATAGATAGATAGATAGATAGATAGATAGATATGAGATAGATAGATAGATATCAGATAACATCTGCTTTTAAGCTTCCAGGGTGACAACCTCTGTGGGAACTGCAAAAGCAGATACAGTAGTTGTCACCCAGCTTTCCGAAAAGCAGATATAAACTTACAATAGCAATGAAGTTGAATTTTGGATCCGATACACTTTAGGCTTTGTTCATTTGGTGTATTTTACTGTTTGAAAAATATACGGCTCTTTTCAAGGAAAATCTAGCTGCTTTTGTTTTTTTTTCCCAGCATTATTCTCAGCCACAAAAACACACAAAATACACTCCAAAATACAGAGACGTGTATCCAGACTGTAACTTCTACTGTCCGCAACTGGAAAAATGACCTATTAAAATGCCTCAAAAAATGATGTCTATTTTTTTTATGCATCGTATATGAGCAAAAATGACTATTTCCAATTTAAGTCAATGAGACGCTATTATGGCGCCTCTTCTGAGTGACTACAGTACGCGTGGTAAAATGTTGTGTGAACATAGCCTTATAGAAAAGGACGAGTCAAGGACTCTTAAAAGAACCGGACATAAAACACAACAGATTACGTAAATGTCTATAGGTGGGTAAGAATCTCTTTTCTTGTACGGTTTCAGATGCAGCCAGATGGTTTGCAAAGTGATGTCAAATCAGAAGACGAAACCCCTTGTCGAGTCTGAAATAATGCACAGCACTTCTGCTGAGAGGATAAATAATGCATGCTGTGAGACACACTTGATCATGGAGAATAGTCTTCTAAGTGCCATCCTGGGGATGTGTAAGTGTGATAGGGCTCCCATAGGAACTCATAATATCTCTCTGTCACCATTAGGTGGCGCTGTTAAGTTAATCATGAGCTGCAAGAAACTGTTCCCTGGTCTCTCGCTATCTGTCTGCCTTACTTCTTATGACAAGATAGTTCTCTATTGAGTGTTACGTTTCTAAGTGGAGCACAATGGATTGTATTTTATCTTCTATTAAAAAAATTCTGTATTTTATTATTTTTCCTTAACCCTTTAAATTTGGGTAAGAGACGGCATGTAAAAATAAGTAGTGTATGTAAGCTTGTTTTAGGCAGAGATCTCATTCTCTGCGTCTTCTATTATTATGTATGTCCTGTTCATATGTTTTGTATATTGTATTTGTGCATTGTACAGCACCACGGCAGAGGATGGTGATATATTTGTGAGCAATAGTAATAAATTTTCCGTGTATGTAATTACTTATATATTGACAAATAGATAATATATTCAAAGCTTCAGGGCCCTAATGTACAATCTACAACAGGGCCTTTCAGTTATCCTGCAACTTTCACTCAGGCCACTAAGCCATATTTGACACATTAACCAATTGTGTAGGGGTTTTATTTGCAGTAGTCACCTCATTTACTTCACAGACTGACTTACAATAAAGATAACACCCCTGACCCATCATTACATCACTATTGACAATAGATGATGTCACATCTTATCTACGCCCCCTCCCTGCACAGAGCATGTCTAGAAAATTCTCTCCATAGATCTATTGCTGCCTATGGCTGTAAAGCAGATCACTAAATGCTGTTAACAGAGCAAAGGAGAAGCTCAGGCAAAATGGCCGCCCCATAATCCTGTACAGAAAATAGAATAAAAAAATCTACAATCAGAAATTAAAAACAGATTAGAAAAAGCAATAAATTTAATCTGTTTTTAATAAATAAATAAATAAATAAATAAAAAATAGTGATACATCTCTTTAAACCTTCAGAGGTAGGGGGTTATATATGAGAGTACAAAATTATGTAAGACAGGGATATTATTAAAATTTAACCTGTTATGTTAATGAAACACATTTTCATATTTTTTGGACATGCGTCCATATAATTGTCCCTGTGATCCATGTGACTATAAATAGTGAAATATTACATTGTGAGTACTAGAGGAGACATAGTAGTAGGCACATATAGCTTTGCACGTGTCTGTTTTTATCAGTACTGTCCAGAGAGAAAGTCATCCCATTATCACTAGAGGGCAGGGCTATAATGATTGGCAGATTTTTTTTTACTGTGGAAGACTAGATAGGCAGGACTGCAGTAGTAACAGTAGCTGGGATAGTGTATATCACATTCTGCTCCATACACATGTAACAGTCATTAACTGCTGGTGCAATATTATATGTAGGAATTGCCCATCAATTCAAATGAATTGCTGGGCAGCACCCTCTGTGAATGCAGATGTCTGGCAATTCATCTGAATTAACAGCAGACTCTTGTTCCTCCCCCAGCAAATTGCCTGCTTCAATACTGTATATGGTCCTGAGTTAGTTATAGGCTTTCACCTTTCCTACTGCAGGGACTCTTGGTTACTGTTAGAGTCCTCAGACTAGCTGTACTCCAGAGATGTGCCATAATTATTTATTTATGTTTTTAAAAAAATGATGTGCCTCCCTCTACTTATCATAACCAGCCACATATAAGAAGTAGTCACAGTTTAGGACTACCAGGTTGGGAAGGCCCACAGTTTTGGGCTCTTCCCGGTCTGATGATGCTTATCTGTGGCTTCCTTAGTACTTTACAACTACTTCAGATAGTTGGGTACTGGTTGGAACCCAGCTCTTTCCAGTAACCCTGGTGTAGGTGGGTGTCAGGGTAATAAAGGGGTTTAGTGCTAGCCTTTTTACTGGCTAATGCTAAGCCCCATCTTAGTGATGGACAGCTGTCTATCAGACAGCGCACTTTACTAAGGTGACAATAAAGTATTTAAAAAAACATTGAGACATATAAATTTTTTTTATTGAATTTAAAACTCTCAATATAACACTTTTGACCATTTTATTAAAAAAACAAAACAACAAAAAAAAAAAACATAATTGATGGAGCTAAGTAGTCCAAATAATCCTGAGAAACCTGTAAAACAAAAAAAAAAACAGAAAAAAAGTTAGCAGTATAAAAAATAAATCAAAACATGTTTGTTCACCTTCAGTCTTTTGTCATTCAAATCAATGATTGTTTCCTCATAATGGGACAGCCACATGAAAATTTTGTATAAATTTTTGACATTTTATGAAATCGTCGCCAAATAGTGTGGATTTCCATCCCGTGTGGACGTACCCTAATGTTGTGCACTTTTTCAAGTAACAGCAATCTCTGGGCAGTGCCAAAGTGGTTTGATCTCTCTACAGAGCCCAGTCATCCTAAAGACCAGAGTTGATCTTCGATTTTCTCTCTACAACTTATCAGAAGATATCTCTATCTTGACTTGACTTCCTCTTTAAGAAAAGTTTTCCCGAATGATTTCGCTTCTCATGGGCTGTGTTGAGAGTTCGGTATGCACACCACAAGAGGTTAACGCTCCTCTTACTTACCACGTCTTGTATTTTTCCTGCCCTGCGTTCTATCAGATCGAGGAGTCATCAGTCACTCAGTTTCCTTGATTCAAGCACTAACGTGATTCACAGATACCCGGCTAATTAGAGGTGCAGAGGATAAGATTGAGCGGACCTGTTCCTCTCACCCCTGACACTTTCCCTTACTGTGCCAAAAAGTTTCCACACTTTGTTTTGTCTGGAGGTATTTTCTTATTTCTTTTATAATGCTTACAACACACTTTTGTCTTTTAACCAGTTCACGGTCAAATCAAGAAAGTAAAAAAAAAAAATAAAAAATTTTTCTTAAATAATTGGCCCATAAGCAAAAAGTCTCAATTGTATACTAACTGCAGTTTTCTATAGAAACAATTCTAGGAATATTCCTTAGAATACTTTCTGAAACACCTCCAAAAAGATTCAAAACTTGACCACTATCTCCCGAATGCTTCTGGGCCGTTCCGTGCTTGATTGCGATCGTTTTACGGTCTCTTCTAGCTTCTTGGATGACGTCACTGACCGCTTTGGACATCTGAGACCTCTAATTGGGCCTCAGTGGTCATGTAGGGTTTGATGATGTCACACTGTCACCTAGGAGGACGGAAGATGATTATAGAGGACCCTGAGGGAGCCCAGGGAACAGGAAGGAAGGTATCAGTGTTTGTTATGTTTCTGTACATCCCCTGGGACTCTACTTTTTATACTCTGGGGTCTGAAGACATCCCATAATATAGTAGAGATTCCTGGGTGGTGAACCCCAAAAATATATGACATTTTTGGGAAATTTGTAATAAACCTGGCTCATTACGAAACAGTTCACCTACTGTATCTCTAATTTTCATCTTGGCTGGACATATCCAGATTTGTGTCATGAGATGACCAGCTTTTCAAAACAACCTGCTTTTTTTATTCTGTCTTGAGATGCTTATCCTCTGTGTGTATGCACTCTTTTATGTGATATTGTACTGAACCGATTTCATGAAAAATTCCTTAAATTCGGTAAGAGTCCTTAACCAAACTTGAGCTAAAGTAAGAGCGGACACATCTATGATATGTATTAAGGTACATTCACACAGCAGAAATTTTCCTAGCTGAAAAATTTAAAGCTGAATTTTCCCCTTTGACTAAATTCCATGTCCAATTCCTCCCTACCAGGGGACTAGAATTTTTCTAGAATTCTAGACTGACTAGAATTTTTCTTTGAAAAATTCAAAAAAGTTTCTGGGAAATAAGCTTTATCGTTTTCCATAACAATAGAGATGAAACAAGACAAACATTGATATCTGCAAATTCTGGCCAGATGCTAGGTCTAGAGTTGTGCTTCTTTTTTTTTCTGCCTTTATTGAATTTAGACCCATTTATCGGTAATTGGCAGGCGCAGGATTTAATTAGCGTATTGGTGCTTTTAACGAAACATCCAGGCAAAGTGATAAACAGTTATTCATAATTAGGAACAACACTCGTTCAGCGCATTGGCCTGGATTGTGACAAGCCGCCCGCACCGCTCCGTAGAAAGTGATTTTATCCTCAGAGGAAAGTAAAAAGACAAATGAAATTACATCATCAATCACTGACCGGTCCAAAGTCAACTTTATATAGGACGTATAAATGCAACTGTTCATCTAAGAATATTTCACTCCCTTCATAGGCAATACATATTTAACTCTTTTTAGGTAAAATATAGGAGTTATTCAGGACTGACCCTCAGGACATCAACACATTTTTTGAACTTTTTCTCCCCCGACTTAAAGGGAGTCTGTCACTACAACCTAGAATATCACTCCAGCCCTGCAGATAGATAGGTTAGTGTCACCAGAACCAGCATATCACCCCAGCCCTGCAGATAGATAGGTTAGTGTCACCAGACCCAGCATATCACCCCAGCCCTGTAGATAGATAGGTTAGTGTCACCAGAACCAGCATATCACCCCAGCCCTGCAGATAGATAGGTTAGTGTCACCAGAACCAGCATATCACCCCAGCCCTGCAGATAGATAGGTTAGTGTTACCAGAACCAGCATATCACCCCAGCCCTGCAGATAGATAGGTTAGTGTCACCAGAACCAGCATATCACCCCAGCCCTGCAGATAGATAGGTTAGTGTCACCAGAACCAGCATATCGCCCCAGCCCTGCAGATAGATAGGTTAGTGTCACCAGAACCAGCATATCACCCCAGCCCTGCAGATAGATAGGTTAGTGTCACCAGAGCCAGCATATCACCCCAGCCCTGCAGATAGATAGGTTAGTGTCACCAGACCCAGCATATCACCCCAGCCCTGCAGATAGATAGGTTAGGGTCACCAGAACCAGCATATCACCCCAGCCCTGCAGATAGATAGGTTAGTGTCACCAGAACCAGCATATCACCCCAGCCCTGCAGATAGATAGGTTAGTGTCACCAGAACCAGCATATCACCCCAGCCCTGCAGATAGATAGGTTAGTGTTACCAGAACCAGCATATCACCCCAGCCCTGCAGATAGATAGGTTAGTGTCACCAGACCCAGCATATCACCCCAGCCCTGCAGATAGATAGGTTAGGGTCACCAGAACCAGCATATCACCCCAGCCCTGCAGATAGATAGGTTAGTGTCACCAGAACCAGCATATCACTCCAGCCCTGCAGATAGATAGGTTAGTGTCACCAGAACCAGCATATCACCCCAGCCCTGCAGATAGATAGGTTAGGGTCACCAGAACCAGCATATCACTCCCTTTAAAAAGGGATATTTTATCAAGACCAGCCTTGTCCATGTGCTCTGTGAGGCTCCAGACCTCCTCTATGATCTGTAGTAGGTCCCGCTCTGGTAAAATCTGCCCTGCCACGTATAAGATGATCACAAGCCGTACAAAGACATGACCTCATAAGAAAAAAACATATCCCTTAGTAAATGGCACTGTTCTGATTTGCATCTTTGCACTATGCTACATTATGCAGTGTAATAATGTTGTGGCCACTGTATGGCACTATTTAATACACATTCACCTCTGGCTGTACATACTGCCCATGCAATAGGACATATATATATATATATATATATATATATATATATATATATATATATATATACATATTACATACAGTATGTACAGTATATGCTGCTCACCATAAATAGTATATATACTGTACTTATATATTACATACACTATGTATAGTAAACACTGACCTCATATATATGTTGAACACATATTACATACAGTATATGTAGTACACACCATATAATATACAGTATATACAGTGCACACTGCAACTTAAATAGTATATACATTTTACGTACAGTACAAATAGTACACACTCATCTCACAGACTATATATACATGCAATGCATACAGTATATACAGTACACACTGTAAATATATACACACGTACACATTACATACAGTACACACCTCATGTAATATACACTCACACAGTACATACAGTATATACAGTACACACTCATCTCAGTATATATATACACAATACATGCAGTGTATACTGTACAGTACACACTCATCTCATATAGTATATATATATACACAATACATGCAGTGTATACAGTACACACTCATCTCACAGAGTATAGTATATATACGCACATTACATGCAGTGTATACAGTACACACTCATCTCACAGAGTATAGTATATATACGCACATTACATGCAGTGTATACAGTACACACTCATCTCACAGAGTATAGTATATATACGCACATTACATGCAGTGTATACAGTACACACTCATCTCACAGAGTATAGTATATATACGCACATTACATGCAGTGTATACAGTACACACTCATCTTACAGAGTATAATATATATACGCACATTACATGCAGTAATATTGTAGTAACGGCTGTGGATAGTTATGAAAGTAAATGGTTAGTAATAAAAAACCCTCACATAGCTCCTCCTGTCAAACCTGATATCACTGGATGATACTATATACTACTTATTCTAGTTGTATATTTCTGCACTATTGCTATTTGGGAGGTCGGTTTATCCCTCATATTTACACGTATGTCACACAGTATCATTATTGGGAAGGGTTCAGGGTCCCCTAAATAAGCCGATCAGGACTCCACAATCCCCCACCACGGTTAATATTCAGCCATGAGAGCAGAAAATCAGCTTATAAACAAAACTCCTGCCGTCATTTCTAATCTCCTGGCCGGCTCAGTTGTGTCCTAAATGTAATGCATTAATACCTCCGAGAGCCTGAAAAATGATCTCCCTTTGACCTTTGTGAGGACTGTAATTTGGTTGACATACCCATTACTAGAGAAATCAAATAGGTTTGTCTAAACATTATTCTGATGCTTGGTTTGGGCAGCAAAGGGCAGACAGTTGACCACCGGGCCGATGACAGTGATCAATTCAGTCTCATATCTTGTCACTTTCTTTGCTTATTCTGCCATCAATCTCCTGTTTGCCACTTACCACAACCACTTTCTGCTGTTCAGGCGCTTTTAACCCCCAACAATAATCCAATTTAAAAGTGATCAATAAGAACCTGTGGTCAGCGAGCGAAATGACAGAGTCTGCATCCAACCGCTGACCACAAGGAGAAGTTTTTTTTATTTCATATAAAGTGGTCTGAAAACTTATAAAAAAAGATTTAACCACATAAGATACGGATTTATGTATCACAAGGGAGAACTCCTGGGCCCAAGGAAAAAGTAACAGGGCCCTGACCATGTGATATTTATAATAATACAATCTTTTTATTTGACCCTGGTGTTGTTACAGCTGCTACATCTGCAATTCCTATAGCCACACCCCCGAGGAGCTGTACCTACTGCATATTATGGCATCCATGGCTTTCTGGCAATCATGGCGACAAGCTTACTCATATGTCCGACCACACTCCGACCAGATGCTACACTCCTCCTCTGCTCATGTACATTGTGCCCATAGGGTGCACGTGTCCGCCATCATCTTCTTAGGCTCAAAGATAAAATAACAGGGCCTCCTCCTACAATGTGATATTTATAATACTGGTGTCTTCTTATCTGACCCAGGCACCTCTGCAGCTGCGAATTCTGCTGTTCCTATAGCCACGCCCCTGAGGAGCTGGATCTAGTGATCAATCCCACTCCTTCTGGTGGTCATGGCGACCAACTTACTCACATGTCCCACCACACTCAGCCTCACTGTCTCACTGCTGCCAGGCCTATCCTTCCTTCTCCTTTGCTCTCAGATGCTGTGCTCATAGGGTGCACATACCCAACCTGGCCCAAGGAAAAAGTCTCTGTCTATATGTGATATTTATAATGCTGTTGTCTTCTTATTTGACCCAAACCCTGTCTCAGCTGCTAACTCTGCAATCCCTATAGCTACACCCCTGAGGAGCCAAATAAGTCCCGCTTCTTCTGGTGGTCACAGAATATTATATTAGGTGTCTTCACACAGAACAAAGGTTCCTAGCTTGCTAGAGTCCTACCAAGATGTTACATTGCATTCTTATCTGTTACTTGGTTTTACCCCAACTTGTTACCTGACCTCGTGTCTGTCTACTGTCCTATACTCTGCTGAATACCCCGTCTGACCCCGACCTGTTTCTGACCACTAAACCTTTGCTACTAGTACTGACCTACTACCTGACCACTGACCTCGCATGAACTCTGCCTGCCCTGACCTGACCTGTCTCTTGACCTGCCTAGGTTAGTTGTCAACTATAGTGGGACTACTCCTAGCCATAGTGACCTCGTTTCTGTCTGTTGTCCTATACAATCCCTGAAGCCTACACTGCATGAGACCCCACCCCCAGAGAAACCACAGTGTTACCGCCCACTTGGCTAGTAGACCCTGATTTGCTGCAACATTATAAGAGCTTATATCTATGGAATGGCTGAACGGATTTGGATGAACAAAACACTAAAATGCTCCGGGTTACAGCACCGATCAGTTGAGGTACAGTATGTCTTTGGACTTTTTAGATCTGGTGACAGGTTGACTTTAAGGTTCAGAGAAGGGGTGAACTTCTGAAGATTTGTTTCGGATTCAGATGGTTCATCCCAAAGATTTGTTTCAAGTTGAATAAGTTTGTACAAACTGGAAGTGACATTATTATTCTCTGGGGTTTCTTCAGACTCAAGAGTATAATAGATGGAGGCCCAGGGGAGATGTAAAAAAAATAACAAACATTTATACTCACCTCTTCTGGGCATCCAAGTGGAATCCAGTTCTCCGTCTGGGACATCTTCTGGCCTCTTCTGGCCTCCTGGGTGATGTCATGTGCCCCGGGGTCACTGCTAAGCCTCTCCAGTCACACATTATGACAATTGGGTAGCGTCATGACATCAGTACTCTCTGTGTGACTACTTATGCCCAAGAGGGATGCCTCGATGATGCCCAGAAAAGGTGAAGGAAGTTAAGCAGAATTGTTTATTAATTTTTACACCTCCACCTATTATACTCTGGGGTCTGAAAAATATAATAATTTCACTGACGAACCCCAAAGTTTTGGGTCCAGGCCGAAGCCAAATTTTTTGGAAAATTTGGGTTGCATCTGGTTCAACCTAAACAGGTTCGCTAATCTCTAGGGCCAATAGGTACATGGGCCATTTATAATAGTGGTGTCTTCTTATATGATAGATGGTCTATAGGTGCCCATACACATTCAATATCTCCTGGCCACAAGACATACAGTACAGTCAGATTCCAATAAGAGGCACTTCATAGATTGCTCTGTCCAGGCCGGCCTGTTATGTGATACGTCTGCAGATGAGAGTTGTGGTCTTCCTGCGATGCTCTGCTCGATATGTTCATGAAATGTAATTAAGAGGAGCGCGGCGGTGCCAGTCAATTGATGACATTTTAATTATCTCTCAGGAACTGGAAGTGTAAGCATCTTTTCTCCTCCTCTCTCTGGCTTGTATTAAATTTAAGCAGATATTGTGATATGACAAGCATTAACCTTGTAATGGGGTTCAGCAATATCCAGTAAAATTCCGATAATCCAATGATTATGACATTTTCCGTATTATTGCGCAGATAAAATAAATTGGAAATAATCTTGAGGAGCTGTAGCGACCTTAAAAGGCTTATCCTGGGGGATCAAAATATATTTTAAAGGGATAAACAATGGAGCCCTAACCTAGCAAAACATTGTTCACCCTCCCTGATCCCCTGCTGGTCAGGTCCTGACACTGCCTGGATCCCTACCACTGCTCCCTCTATAGTATATATTCTGGAAATGATAGAGTTAAAATATACCATACCTTGTAGAAAAGTATGGCTACTATTGGGGTCAAGGACCTCATAAGTAGGTTGTTTTAACTCTTTGCTTTCCAGATTGTCACGCTTGAAGGGAATACTGGTCCCAGCTGCTCTCCACTTCTTGGTTTCTTCCGAAATACAGGGTCAACCAATGGGCAGAGCAGTGAGCCATCTCAGCCAATGACTGGCGTAGTGGGTATCTCCAGGGATTACTGGTGTGTTGGATATTTGGAAGTGTAGAGCAGCAAGAACCCGGGTATCACAGGGACTGGGGAGAGGTAAGAACCATTTTGTTATATTGGGGCCTCTACGTTTAGTCCTATTAAGCATATTTTTATCCTCCTGGGTAACCCCTTTAGCCTACCAGAGGTACTATCTGGGTCAAGTTTCAAAAATTACATCTCTGGAATTTTAAGTAGGTATTAGAGATGGGCGAACCTCACGAGATTCATTTCAATGAATATTTGAGAGGTTCGGGCCTTCAGTTCATTTTGGGTCAAAATTGTTCGGCATGTACCAGAAGAGCTATTATTATAATCTGGGGTCTCCACAGACCCCAGAGTATGCTAAATGGATGCCCAGGGGAGGTGAGTGAAAATAACACTTATACTCAGCTTGCCTCAAGCATCTTTGCAGCATCCAGCATCTTCTGGCCTAAGACGTCATGTGCCCTGGGGGTCATAACTGAGGCCTGTGATTGGGGTCATGGGGTGCTCCAACATCATGATGCTTTGACCCAGTGTCATGACATTGGCACGTCCTATGTGACTACTGAGGCCCAAAGACAGGCCTCAGTGGTGACCCCTGGGGTGTGTGACATCAGCCAGAGGCCGCAAGAGGATGCTGAGGGACCACTGGACACCCAGAAAAGGTAACGCAAGGTGAGTATAACTGTTTGTTATTTTTGTTATTGATCATAAGAATAGGCACCAAAAATGTTCACAAATTATCAGAAAGCATGTCCAGTGTGGATTTGTTCTGCTCCTTTGGGTGCCATAAATGATGACCCCAAAACTCTCCAGTTCTGAATTGTTACTGACTGATCCTGAAACAAAAGGAAACCAAATCCATCCCAACCTAAAAAAAAGTTCTGTCATGGCTTCTGCAGAAAAGGCAATGGCTACTATTTTTTCACGTTTAGATGGAGGACTACCTAGGAATCTTCCACAGATTTGGGAGCGGATTCTGCCCTCAAATTCGTTTCAGATTGTGCCCCGAATCTGCCTCCCATTGTTTTCAATGAGAGGCAGAGATAGTAGCAGCATGCTGAAAAAAATCAGTGTCCTGCTTGATCTTGCCGCAGATTCCACGTCTGATTCTGCTGCGGATTCAGTGGCTTAGGAGTCCCTGCCAATTAGGCCCATTCATCCTAATCAGCAGAGGAAAGCCGAATACGGCTGAAGAGGAATTTTCCACCATGTAAACCTTGCATTAGGGTAAGTTCAGACGGAAGATTTTGGCACTGAATTTGAAGCTGAATTTGTGAAGCAGAAAATTTCTGCTTCAGGAATTTGAAACGGATTGACAAAAACTGACAAGGATTTTGATGCTAAATTTGAAGCGATTATGATGCTGAATTTGGAGTGGAATTTGAAGCAGAATTTGGAGCAGAGTGCTGCTGTATTTTGTCTTTATTCGGTAGACACAAATTTCAAATTCTGCTAGCAGATTTTGACAAATTCTGCGTCAAATTCCACGTCCAATTCCGCACCTACGGAAAAAGTATATTTTCCAACTCCCATTCATTTCAATGGGATTTCTCAAGCCGAATCCGCCTTGAAGAACGAGCAGGATGATTATTTTTTTCGGGTAGCTGAAAAAATCTGCTACTGTCTCCCTTTTAAATGAATGGGAGGCGAATTTCAGGCCGAATTTGAGAACTGAAATTGTAAATGGAAATTGTATGGAAAATTGAGAAAAGACATTCTTCAGGCACTGGAGTGGAGCTGCAAAAAGTGTTCTGACATTGGAAGGGTGCATGAAAATTGAACTGGAAACGTTTCGGATATCTGGGAATACAAAGTTTTTGAATGACCCTAGTAGTTCCAAAAGTTTTCCATGATTTAGGCTAAGACCCCACATTTTTTTGAGCCAAAACCAGGAGCGGATTTAGCCTTAGCTTGATTTAACAGGGTTGCACCAAGTTTTCAACATCACCTATTGACAGAATAGATAAGTGTTGGGGGTCCCAATGTCAAGGGAACGATGTCACCTGTTACCATAATGGATAGAGAAACAGGTCAAGCATCTGTAGGTCTTCACCTGTACTCGGGTTCTCTTCGGTAGTCACATACTGGGTGGCGAATGGAACAGCAGCAAACATGCTCTGTTTGCCCCACCATTTATTTGGGGTACACACGACCCCTGTTCTCATGATCATCGCGAATCCCAGTGGCTGGACCTTTCTAACTTGCCCATGGTGCTCCCAGCCATCCACTGTAGAAAGAAATGTAGCTCAACTTTGTTTCCTGTTCCCCATTTCATAGATCCTTGTGGAAATAACTTGGGGTCCAGAATTTGGGATTGGGAAGAGCTGAAGTCAAAACTGAATGTTCTGCCTTTGGTTGGATTTAGGCTTTAAATGTGTCAGTACACATACACCTCTATGGATATGAAGGAGTTAATGTACTAAAAATGATTTGGATTCTATTTTTTTTTTATTTTCAGTCACATTTTCACTTTTCCATTTTCATACCCACATCATGTTTTGGAAAGTATTTGCAAATCCTCACAAGCCACAAAGAGCTGAGAAAGGACATTCATTATCTCTAAGAACTTCTTGAGACTTTCTCACATTATGCCTCCAAGTCTCAAAGTTTCTAAGTAGATTCTGATCCAGGTAAGTTCTTTCTATTGATCTCACAACTTTCCATAGGAGCCTTGCACAGTATACGTTGTATACATTGGGACTGAAAAAGAAGGTTCATGGTCATTATAGAAGGTAACCATATATGAGTAGACACAACTGGGAAGGATTAAAGGTAGAAGGAATTCCAATGCTATTCCCTACCAGTTATAGTGAGTAGAGATGAGCGAATCGAAGCTGCAGAAGTGGAATTCGATCCGAATTTCAGGAAAAATTTGATTCGCATCGAATCCAAATTTCCTCACGCTTCGTGGTAACGATTTAGTTCAAAATGGCTGCTGTACATATTAGGACATGGGGCAAGGAACTCTAGGAACGCGGGATCACCCACAATGCCATGTGTGCGGCCAATCAGCAGCCAGCCATGTGATGTCACATCCCTTTAACCCCTTCGCGAGCGCACACGGCATGTTTGACCGCTGCATCCAAGGTGTTAAATCCCCCGATCGGTTATGGAGCAAGGTGTTAGCAGTAACTGACAGCTGTAACTGACACCTAACACCCTGCTCCATAACCGATCGGAGGTTTTTTACACCTTGGATGCAGCGGTCAAACATGACCGTGGCATCCAAGGGGTTCCGCCATTTTGACGCCCACCCCGACTGTCTGCAGCCAATAAATATCTGTTTTTGTTACGTAATTTAATTTGTATCGAATAGAATCGTCTCGCGAAATTCGGTGAAGTTGTCGAATCGAATTTTTGAATACTTCGCTCATCTCTAATAGTAAGGCTTAAAGGGGTTTTCCATTGCATTAGTATATGCAGGACAGGGGATAGGTTGCAGATCGATACACACAGTCAGTACACACAACGCAAAAATTTCCAGCCAAATGAACTTTTTCCTACAAGTGCGGTGACCCCATAGATCCTGTGTGTGTTTGACACAAGCGTCTTTCACAGATTACCCTCACATGCCAGATTGTAGCTGACTAATAGCCTTCTAGGTAGAATAAAACCAAGTTTCTGAAATTCACATCTGGATTCCAGATGTAAAAAATCAAAAATCATTTAGCAGAAAATTAGATATCTCATCGACCTCACAAAACATTAGTCCATTGTATAGAGGATGAGAATTGGACACCCGTATTTGATACTTTTCATAACTTTACAATGGTTTGATAACTTACTCCATGGAACGTTGAGCATAAGCAAAAACATTTGTGAAAAAAAAAAGTTGCCGTCCTTATGTTAAGCTATACATGAGCAGCATTACACCATGCCACCAGCAGAGGGTACACTGATAGCACCGATAACCCTCCGTCAATTAGTGTCAGTCCAGAACCGGAGGTAATTGAGACGATTCAATCAAGGCTAATTTGTGTTTTTTATTTCATCACGTCCTCATTTGCCGGTAGATCTTACCAGCCGCACTTCTCTATTTGCCTCTCTCCTTTCCTATTACCTTAATTATACATCTTTAGTGGTGATAATTTAGTTTTTGAAGTTATATTTGTACTTTTTCTCACTTATGTGCGTCGCACGCCCATGAGCTGGCGCCTTGCTCGAAAGAAAAGTTGTTTTTTTAATGAAAATAATTGGTTTGGGGTTGACCAAGTCTTTGTAACCTTTTTGATCTTTCAGACATTTCCAAGTGATGGTTTTATATTTTCAGTACAAGTTGTCACTGGCCGAAAAATTAGAAGAGGTTATCTGGGAGCAGGAAAACATGGCTGCCTATTTCCAAAAACAACATGACACTTGTGTGGGGTGGGACAACTTATTCTCATATAGTTCAATGCAGCTGAGATGCAATACCAGACACCACCTGTGGACAGGTGTGGTGCTGTTTTTGGAAGAAAGCATCCATGTTTATTTCATTTTATGCATTCTCTCATTATAACAACTCAGTCCTTATCAGGAGCATAACTTAAGGCTTTTGGGCCCTGGTAGAAAACTCAGCTTGGGTCCCTGGCATAACTTCTCAGAACCATCAGCCAAGTCCCATCCATACATTTTAGCTGCATTTACATTCCCTTTTTCTTCTCTATCTGGCCCAGACCACCATAAAGACTTATTCATAATATGTCTGTACACACAAACCTCCCATCACTTGTCAGTCCCCCCCCCCCACATAGTAATTGGGTCCCCTTTTGTGCCACGGACTCCCCCACATTTCTCCTTGGCTATATACTGCTGACCAACTGCTATTTTCCCATTAAATAGTTAATTCCCCCCTTTCTGACAGTAGATGGCTGTGTATCATAAATCTTCTCACTCCAGTGCACCAGAGGGTAGGGGGAATCGTTGATTATAATGTTAATCTGTTTTCCCTTAGTCCTAACAGCAGCACAATATGGGGTATTTCTGCCCCATATTGTGCTGCTGTAGGACATAAGGGAATACATTTACAATGCACAAATGGCCAGCCATCAAAGAAGATCAGAAAGGAGATCAAAGAATTTTATCCATCCCTAGTGTGGTGAGGAGAACCTGTGGGGCCCCCAGGCTTCTGGACCAAGTCACAGCTGCAACCATTGGGAGCCTTTTAGTGGTCTTTAAACACCATCAAAAGAACTAAAGAACTGAAACAAAGTATCACTCCAACAAAAAATGTATTCTCTAGCCAGATAAAAAAAGTATATGATCTAATTTGTAGCGCAGGTAATCTTCTTATCCGTGGCTGTATTTGTGAGTTATATGCTCACTTCTGGTCCTTAGCTGTGTCATGTGACCAACATTTCATGTGTGGATAGGCAGTCAGTTTTTCTATTCATTCCGATGAGACTCACATTGAAGTTGTTACAGGATTGAATAAAGGTACTTACACATAAGATTCTTGAGGGGCATTTATAATAACTGATGTTTTTTACGTTGTCTTTCATGATCCCTGTGCTGCTGAAGGATATGTTTGCTTCACCTGTTCCTTGTCTTAAAGCAAGCACATCCACCCACAATGGCGTGGACTGTGTAAAAACACCACTTGCAACAATTTTTGTAGCAAATATTGTTTAAAAGGTCAAAAACTCAAGGTTTGAGACTTTTTTACACCACAAAAGCGGTGTAGGGGCATCATAAATCTGCCCCACTGTGTCAGTTGGAGAGTCTTATTGCTGGTCACATGACACAGCTGAGGACCAGAAAGGAGCGGATAACTCATCAATATAGTCACCAATAAGAAGATTATCTTCACCACCATTTCCGTCATGGATCTTTCTAATCAGCCAGAAAATAACATTTTTTGTAGGAGTGCTACTTCAAAAAAGTAATAGAATTTTAACAGTCTAAACAGGGTTACAAAGTTTGTTTTTTTTATAAGACTCCAACACTGAGAGCCAATGGAGAACATAAATCTGCCTCAAAGTCTATGCTCTGCAAAAATTACCCCAAGGGTGCAATGAGGTTCCCAAAACTGCCATGGCTGCTAGATCTGCACAGTGTGTGCTCTTGGAGGCGTAACCTGAAGATCCTGGGCCTCAATGCAAAATCTGTAATGGGGCCCCTATCTACCTTGTTTCATTCAGAATAGGGGTATGTTTTAAGGATCACAGAGATCTTTGGGGCCCATCCAGGACCCAGTAGCGACTGCTACCTCTACACCCTCTTTAGTTACGCCCCTGCTTGGAAAGTAACAGTCTCCTTACTCGTAAGAGGAAAGTTGTCCGAATCTGATGATTTTGGTGCGCTTATTCGACTATCTTTTTGTATGGAGGCCTCTGGACTTTTCTCTTATAAGTGATGTCGGGGAAGCATCAGCATGTTGAATTTCAGTTTCAACATGCCTGATCCTGTTCTAAGAGTAGATAAACCACTGTCAGAGTTGTCATACAGCACTTACTCCCTTTGTCCCATTTAGAACACATGCACAATCCACTGAACTGAGCATGCATGTGTATAGGGGTGTTGGGAGGAATAGCTGTCAGCCGATTGAGCATTGGCCAACACTTACTGAAGGTGTAGGGGTACATTAAGCAAGCATTGCCAAAAGGTTACGTTCCCTAGTCAGTAAAGGGCTACACTTTGGGGCAATGTAAACCATCTTATTATCATTATGGACTATGTAGTTTATATCTACAGACCAATTTTTTTTTCATAAATCCATAGTGCAGGTGAAGGCAACAAACTTTGTAATATACTTTATTAAAGAAAAGTGTCTGTGTCTTCATTTATTTACCGCTTTCTGCCATTGATCAAATCTGTACAATAGAAGTCTATAGAGAGGGAAGGGGGAGGATGAGTAGAGTTCCCAAGAACAGAGAGAAATTTTCACTATAGAGAGACAGTTCTTATTCACAACACCTGCATTGTCAGGAATTGCTATCCAGCCTTCTCCTGACACAAATAAGTAAGTTAACCCTTCTCTTCCTCCCCTGTCCATAGACTTCATTGGAAACTGACACTGCTTATGTACGGAGCATGTACCAAAGTCACTCAGATATGAAGTAAGACAGGAGTAATACTTAGACGCAGGCACTTTCCTTTAGTGCAGTATATTGTACATTTTATCCCTTCACCTCTACTATATTTTTATGGAAAAATGTATATAAAAAATGACTTATACTTGAATTATCCAGTTCTATTTCCTTAGAATTTCTTCTTTCATCATTGCTTTGTCTTGTATTTCACTAGTAGTGATGTGACGTGGGAGGATTTAGGATCACTACTTTATAAAGGTTATTGATCGCCTCCTTCCCCAAATACTAAACCCTACAGCAGACACAAGCGTATTAACAGCCGTGCCGATATCTGTCTGGTTCGCGCTGGGCCAGGAAATAGCTTGTCTGTCTGTACTCGCTATTGTTGACAGTAATCACTCGGCTAATGCCACTTCTGATGCCAATTATGAGGCAATAGCAGTTAATAGAGAAATCAATAGCGTGCCACTTGAGAACATTCTCTCTGTCATAAGACTTGGCTGTGAAACAGTTTGTTAAGCAGACTAAGCAGTGACAGCAAGACCGAGGGGCTCACGGCTTATCCCAGTGCCTAAAGGCGCCCATAGACAGGAGATATTTACCAGGATTGGAGGGAACCACAAATATTCTAATCTATAGGACTGCCAAACCCTCACCTGAAATTTGATGTTGGATTTTATCTGTCTAGTCTAGTGCCCTTCTAAGGCCCGGTTCACATCTGCGTTTGAGTTTCCGCTTGGAGACCCGCCGAATGGAAACCTATATGCATAAAAAATCAGTTACCTAAGGAAACCCGCGGACCCCATAGACTATAATGGGGTCTGTGTGGTTTCCGCTCGGTTTCCGCATGAAACTTGAGGAGAGAAAAGTGCTGCTGGTAACCGCTTTTTTATGCATATAGGTTTCCTTTTGGGGGTTGGACTCCCTGAACGGAAACTCGAACGCAGATGTGAACCGAGCCTAAGATAAGCAGCACCAGATGTCTATGGCAGTCGTTCATCTCATCTGCTCCATATACTTTATCAGGGAGTTAAAAGAGAGGGTCCCCTGTACAGGCAGGACTGTGGAGTTGGAGTCATAGAGCCAGACTCAGAATTGGGACCAATTTTGGCCGTAGTCGTAGTCAGAGTCGGAAAAAGTAATTTTATCAAAATAAAGTGATTCATTATTTTTAATTATATTATACAATTGATATATGAATGTTGTATAGTTTGTTGGATATATTTACTTTCATAGGAAGTCAATCACAAGATTTTTAATGAATAAGTGGATCTTTACTACTTCTGACTGGCCATGGCTGTCAGCAATTTGTGAAGGAGTTGGAGGAGGTCTGTGGAGGAGTTGGAGTTGGTGATTTGGCTTACAGACTCCACAGCCCTGTGTACAGGATCCGCATTGGAGAGTGGCTACAAAGAGTATCTCAGGCTCTGGAGGACTTGTCCTGTCCAGCATTACAAACAACCTATTGATATGAATAGACACTGTGTAATACCTCCTTCCTCCTGCGGTGGTGCTGCAGGAAAATTGAACACTTACCACCAGGTTTCCCCAAAAATTGCAGCTGATCGCTGCATGTCAATATAAATGGAGACTGGAGAGTGAGAGTTGACTTATCTATCATAGGAATAAGGAATTGGGCATGAAACCCTCGGGAAAAATATAACCGGCATGGGAGTCCATAACTCTTTGTCTGCCATCCACCCACAGAGAGTGATGAGAAGGCAGCAGAAGTTTCTTGCCCTTATTACAATGCACCCAACCAAGTAGAGCATTGCCTGTAGGCCTAAAACATTGCCTACCGTTCAGTCCAAATCCAGGGAAGAAGTCGAGAAATTCAACCATTGAATAAAAAGGGTAACGTACGGGAATGATGGACACTGACACAGAAAACCAGTTATGCTTAAATTGGTTGTGCCAATATGGACACTTATCCCCTAGCCACAGGACATTGGATAAGTGTCTGGTCCCCCCAGTGATCAGGAAGACGAGGGACCGTAAGTCACTCTTTATAAACTTGCGTGACCAGGACTCCATTCACCTCTATGGGGCTGTGGCCGCTGCTGAAGAATATAGTCCCTGCAGCCCCATAGAAGTGAATGGAGGGCTGGTCACACAAGTGCCCTACTCATAAGGATTTTTTCGGGGGACTTTAGCTCCAGTCCAAATGTGAAGGATACTATGGTCTACTTCTTAGGTGTTGTTGAATATATAACACAATGAAATACGTTTCCATTTAATACATCTTGTCAACATCCAGCAGGTTTACCAGGCGGCTCTTATAGATGGAGAGGTCAGACATTAGCAATGGAGCAAGAAGACCTTTTATTAAGCTTAAATGATTTACATGCGGCCTGGGACAGAGAACGGCAGGACATATGTAATTCACACAGACTTTTCTCATACATTATGTATGGTTATTGTGTAGATCACAGACGTACAAGTATTGTTATTCGCTTACAAGAGAATCGGGCCCCCTCCGCCAAAAACAAAAAGAAAATTACCAGTCGGCATCTGATCTATTGCTCTTAGATTAACCCTGAATATTATTAGTACTTTGTAGGGGATTTCTCCATTGAAGGAGGTACAAAATCTGCTTCAGGCTAAGGCCATATGGGTTGGTACGCAATGGACCTATTTGAGCAAAAAGCACCCAACATCGACTGGTTTTTGGCGCAGCTTTCAGATGAGAATCCTTGGTGGTTGGTCCAACTTTCAACATTGGCATTGTCATATAATATAAGATACACACTAAAGACAAATACGATCATTTTAATAATTTTTAGACTTCCACATCTGTGCTTTAATTTCTGTTTGGGGACGAGATGAACAGAAAAATGGACAAAAACGGATCCCAAAAATGATAGACACGAGCCCAAAGCACCCCTTTTGATTATAATGGGGCCTGATGGCTGTCCATCAGCTGTCTGTTTTTTCAGAAAGTCAGGCTTTCAGCACTTTCTGAGAGATGGACGTCAAGCGTAGATGTGAACATAGACTAATTGTGATGTGAGTATACATGATGGACATGTCATTGATAGACAAGACTGCAAACAGTAGAAAGAGAGTATAGAAAATATCAACCCCTACTATCAAATAAAACATAAGGGATCACGTCTTCATACTGCCTGGTGAGGTGGTCCAAAGAGGAAGTGTAACCAGAACCAGCATATCACCCCAGCCCTGCAGATAGATAGGTTAGTGTCACCAGAACCAGCATATCACCCCAGTCCTGCAGATAGATAGGTTAGTGTCACCAGAACCAGCATATCACCCCAGCCCTGCAGATAGATAGGTTAGTGTCACCAGAACCAGCATATCACCCCAGCCCTGCAGATAGATAGGTTAGTGTCACCAGAACCAGCATATCACCCCAGCCCTGCAGATACATAGGTTACTATCACCAGAACCAGCATATCACCCCAGCCCTGCAGATAGATAGGTTAGTGTCACCAGAACCAGCATATCACCCCAGCCCCACAGATAGATAGGTTAGTGTCACCAGAACCCCGCATATTACCCCAGTCCTGCAGATAGATAGGTTAGTGTAACAGAACCAGCATATCACCCCTACCCTGCGGATAGATAGGTTAGTGTCACCAGAACCAGCATATCACCCCAGCCCTGCAGATAGATAGGTTAGTGTCACCAGAAGCAGTATATCACCCCAGCCCTGCAGATAGATAGGTTAGTGTCACCAGAACCAGCATATCACCCCAACCCTGCAGATAGATAGGTTAGTGTCACCAGTGCCAGCATATCACCCCAGCCCTGCAGATAGATAGGTTAGAGTCACCAGAACCAGCATATCACCCCAGCCCTGCAGATAGATAGGTTAGAGTCACCAGAACCAGCATATCCCCCCAGCCCTGTAGAAAGATAGGTTAGTGTCACCAGAACCAGCATATCACCCCAGCCCTGCAGATAGATAGGTTAGTATCACCAGAACCAGCATATCACCCCAGCCCTGCAGATAGATAGGTTAGTGTCACCAGAACCAGCATATCACCCCAGCCCTGCAGATAGATAGGTTAGTGTCACCAGAACCAGCATATCACCACAACCCTGCAGATAGATAGGTTAATGTCACCAGAAGCAGTATATCACCCCAGCCCTGCAGATAGATAGGTTAGTGTCACCAGAACCAGCATATCACCCCAACCCTGCAGATAGATAGGTTAGTGTCACCAGTGCCAGCATATCACCCCAGCCCTGCAGATAGATAGGTTAGAGTCACCAGAACCAGCATATCACCCCAGCCCTGCAGATAGATAGGTTAGTGTCACCAGAACCAGCATATCACCCCAACCCTGCAGATAGATAGGTTAGGGTCACCAGAAGCAGCATATCACCCCAACCCTGCAGATAGATAGGTTAGTGTCACCAGTGCCAGCATATCACCCCAGCCCTGCAGATAGATAGGTTAGAGTCACCAGAACCAGCATATCACCCCAGCCCTGCAGATAGATAGGTTAGTGTCACCAGAACCAGCATATCACCCCAGCGCTGCAGACAGATAGGTTAATGTTACCAGAACCAGCATATCACCCCAGCCCTGCAGATAGATAGGTTAATGTTACCAGAACCAGCATATCACCCCAGCCCTGCAGGACACTAAGCCACCCACAGATCCTTACTTGTGTCCAAATTAGCCCAGTTTTAAAGCTGTCCAGGCCAGCAATGAAAAAGAAACACAATACTTACCTAGTATCTGGACTCCAGGCACCTGTGTAGTGGTTCAGTGACGTCAAGTTAAGTAATCCTTTGCCTCACTGCGCATACACTAGACCTCAGGCGCATGCATAGTGAAGCCGGGTGTATGTCCTTGGCTTTACTGAATCACTGCGCAGGCATTTGTAGGGCCAGAGATGACTCCGATGCAGCTCATCTCTAGGTAACTAAGTGGGCACGGAGAGCTTTACAACAGGGATATTTGGGACACTAAACCCCCAGTCCATATGGACCAATGGACGTGATGTCACTTCCTGAGAAGAGGAAGTGAAGCTCAGTATCATAGTCCTGGACCACCCCTTTAAAAACTGAGACCATTGCCCATACTAACCTGTATAAGGATACAATTCACCTTAAATCGCTTGTAACAAAAGAGCAAAGTTTTCTTGGAGACATAAAAGAACATTATTGAAGCGATTACATAATAATCTGGAAGAGACAACAAACAGACGGAAGGCTTATGAGATCAGGGTTGGAATGGCGGCCATCGACAGATATATTTATACCTAATAAATCTTGATGGTAATCGGCTCCTCTCCCACACATTGTGCTTGTGAAATCCAGATAATGATGATAATTATACTGGAGATGGGAGCCCTACCAAACCACAAACACGTTGCAGAAGAAGTGTGTACGGGGAGCAAGAAACAACCCGAGAGCGCAGAAATCACTGGCATCTGTCTCTTCTGGAAACGTGCAGATCTGCTGAGCACATGGGTTGTCTATGGTGGAGGACAAAATGCAGATTATTCTCTGGCCACTTTCTCCACAATGTTCTGCCCCTATCATTGTATCCTCAGCCATGTTGTATACTGTTCACAGGGTTAATCATTTCACCTAGCTTAAAAAGTTTTCTATATCTATATCCATGTGGAGAAACCATGGACAAAGTTATCAGTGGTAAGGAAGAAAAAAAAATATTTCATGAACTGTCTGTAGATGTATATTAGATGTAGCAGAGCCACAAATTTTTGGATCTACCCTATCTATCTATCTATCTATCTATCTATCTATCTATCTATCTCCTATCTATCTATCTATCTATCTCATATCTATCTATCAATCTATCTATCTATCTCATATCTATCTATCTATCTATCTATCTATCTATCTCCTATCTATCTATCTATCTATCTATCTATCTATCTCATCATCTATCTATCTATCTATCTCATATCTATCTATCTATCTATCTATCTATCTATCTATCTATCTCCTATCTATCTATCTATCTATCTATCTCATATCTATCTATCTATCTATCTCCTATCTAGCTATCTCCTATCTATCTATCTATCTATCTATCTATCTATCTATCTATCTATCTCCTATCTATCTATCTATCTCATATCTATCTATCAATCTATCTATCTATCTCATATCTATCTATCTATCTATCTCCTATCTATCTATCTATCTATCTATCTATCTATCTCATAATTATCTAGTATCTTGCTATCTCATATTTATTTCATCTTGCATCTATCTATCTCATATCTGCATGTCATAGTTATCTATGGCAACTATCTGAGATATAGCATATGCCTAAGATATGTGCCTATGAAATAGCACGTGTCTCCATTTCTTCTTTAATCTACAAAAATATCCCAGAAGATAGCAGCACTCCAAAAATGGTTTACGTGAAGCAAAGCTGTGTCTGTGCCTATTGATATATCTATATCCTATCTATCTATCTATCTATCTATCTATCTATCTATCTATCTATCTCCTATCTATCTATCTATCTATCTCATATCTATCTATCTCATATCTATCTATCTGTCTATCCCATATCTATCTATCTCATATCTATCTATCTACAGGTGCATCTCAATAAATTAGAATATCTCTGAAACGTTTATTTCTCTCAGTAACTAAATTAATAAAGTGACCTCCTATATTTTCTAGATTCTTTACACACAGAGTCTTCTATTTCAAGTGTTTTATTTCTGTAAATGTTGATTATGGATTACAGGGAATGAAAACCCAAATCTAAGAAATTTAGAATATTGTAAGTTCAGTTCAGTATTGTAAATTCAGTGTCACCTGCCAAGGTTTCCTAAGCCTATAAATGGTCCCTCAGTCTGGTTCAGTAGGACACACAATCATGGAAGACGCTGATTATGGATTGTATTACTGAGTTACTGAAATGAATGAACGTTTCAAAGATATTCTAATTTATTCAGATGCAGCTGTATGTATATCTATCAATCTATCTATCTATCTAGTATCTAACTAATATCTAGCCATCTCATAGCTATCTATATATCTAAAATATAGCATATGTCTCAGGGACCTGACTCCATTTCCTCTTTAATCCACAAAATATTCCAGAAGATGGCAGCACTCCAAAATGGCTTCGGTGAAGCAAATCTGTGTCTGTCTCTCATTTATCTACCTTAACTTTATACCTCTTATATTCCTCTCTATACTCCTATCTATAATATCTTAAACCTTAACATATCTTAATCCATCTTCTATGTATCCAGCTCATATCTATCTATCTATCTCATATCTATCTATCTATCTATCTATCTATCTATCTATCTATCTATCTCATATCTATCTATCTATCTATCTATCTCATATCTATCTATCTATCTATCTCATATCTATCTATCTATCTATCTATCTATCTATCTCATATCTATCTATCTATCTATCTATCTATCTCATATCTATCTATCTCATATCTATCTATCTATCTATCTATCTATCTATCTATCTATCTATCTATCTATCTATCCCATATATATTAATATCTATCTATCTATCTATCTATCTATCTCATATCTATCTATCTCACATCTATCTATCTATCTACCTATCTCATATCTATCTATTGATCTATCTATCTATCTATCTATCTATCTATCTATCTATCCCATATATATTTATATCTATCTATCTATCTATCTATCTATCTATCTATCTATCTATCTATCTATCTCATATCTATCTATCTCATATCTATCTATCTATCTATCTCATATCTATCTATCTATCTATCTATCTATCTATCTATCTATCCCATATCTAGCTATCTATGTATCCATCTCCTATTTATTTATCTATGTTGTATAATGTAATACAGAAATAATCCCCCATGATATAATTTGACACCTGAAAGACTACACTTCTCTTACCTTATCTAGTAGAAAGGTTTTGTCTCTCCTTTTCTTTTTCGTCTCTGTTCTCTCTCCCTTAAGTGGGTTAAGTAAAATATTACTCTATCCCTCCCGGGGGAGCAGTTTGCTTCTCTTTTTAAATTGAGTGGTCTTTAGATTTCTGATAAAGGGGTCCTGAATTGTGCAAAGTGCTTAGAGTCGGCTTTTATCTCCAAACGGTAAATAAGAATGGAGCAAAAAAGGGTCCATTAGCAATCAATATGACTTGTGAGATTTCTGTCCCAAGTGGAAACTCTTTTGTTATTGTATTTTTCTTCCTTAGTTCTCTGAATCTCTCGGAGCTGCAGGATTTTTGCTTGCACATAGCACAATAACAGGCCAGGGTAGTCATTTTCACCTCCATTTTTGTAATTTTCACAGGTGAACAAATTTGGTTAAAAATTTTAAATATCAAAATAAGTAAACATTTCAAAAATTAAAATTTCTAGACAATTAAAAGTTCAATATTTTGGAAAATTTGAGTAATTAAAATTTTTTAAAGATTTAACCATCTTAGTGGTGAAAATCTGTTGTCTTGATCAGTTGTCAATAGGGCTGCAACAATTTTAGTTATAACTGGGCTACAACAATTATGGGGCCCATGCGCCCCCTGCCACATCACTCCCGCTGACAAGCTCCAATGATCTAATCCAGAATATAAAGTTACACTATTTTAGGGTCTGGTCTGGGTAATGAATAAAATAACGGATCTGGTTTGGGGTCTGAATTCTGAATTAATTCAGGTGTCTGGTCTGATGTTTAAAATAATTTAGAGGTCTAGTTTTTAGTGTGAATTTATTTTAGGATTTGGTGTCTGACTTAATTTAGGCATCTGAGGTTGCAGTTTATTTAGGGATCTGACCTTGAGTTTGGTCTGTGGTCTGAATTAATTTAAGGGGTTCATCTGGGATATGAATTTATTTTAGGGTCTAGGGTTTGAATTAATTCAGGTGTCTGGTCTGACGTCTAAAATAATTTAGAGGTCTAGTTTGGAGTGTGAATTTATTTTGGAGTTAACGGGGGTCTAGTCTAGGGTCTGAATTAATTTAAGGGACTAATTTGGGATCTGAATTTATTTCATGGTCTGGGTCTGAATTAATTTGGGGGTCTGGTCTGGGGTCTGAATTAATGTAAGGGACTCATCTGAGATCTGAATTTATTTTGTGGTCTGGGTCTAAATTAATTTGGGGGTCGCTCATCTTGGATTTTAATGTATTTTAGGGTTTGGGTCTGAATTAATTTGGGGGTCTGAATTAATTTATGGGGCTGTTCTGGGATCTGAGGTCTGAAAGAATTTAGAGGTCTAGCCCGGAGTGTGAATTTATTTTGGAGGTCTGAGTTAATTTGGGGGTCTGGTCTGGGGTCTGAATTAATTTAAGGGGCTCATCAGGGATCTGAATTTATTTTGGGTTCTGGGACTCAATTAATTTGGGGGTCTGGTTTGGGGTCTGAGCTTTGAATTAACTCAGGTGTCTAGTGTGAGGTCTGAAATAATTTAGACATCTACAGTAGTCTGGAACCTGAATTTATTTTGGAGGTCTGAGTTAATTTGGGGGTCTGGTCTGCGGTCTGAATTCATTTAATGGACTCATCTTGAATTTAAATGTATTTTAGGGTTTGGGTATGAATTAATTTAAAGGGCTCACCAGGGATCTGAAATTATTTTAGGTTCTTGGTCTGAATTAATTTGGGGTCTGAGCTTTGAATTAATTCAGGTGTTTAGTTTGAGGTTGGAAAAAATTTAGAGATCTAGTCTGGAGCCTGAATTTATTTTGGAGGTCTGAGTTAATTTGGGGGTTTGGTCTGGGGTCTGGATTAATTTATGGGATTTTATGTATTTTGAAAACTGACCTGGAGTCTGAATCAATTTTGGATTCGGCAATTAATGTAACGTCTGGAATCTGAATTTCTCCGTATTCAGTACTGTAGACCTTATGACACAGTGAAGCCAGACAAGGAATCAACTGGCCTTTTTAAATGGCCAAAATTAATAAATGTTCAAAAATGATAAAGAATGAAGAAAATAATAAAGTCAGACACCAAAGACTTTTTCTTAGGTCCATTAGTTGCTAGTGATGGACAAACCTCATGAGATTAATTTTGCAAATATTTGCAAAATTCTCTCGCAAGTTTCGATTTGGACTGAACTTTCTCAGTCTGGTCTTCTTTCCCGGAAACCATTATTCACCTGCAGGGTTCTTGCAACCTCTTCCAGTGTTTTCTTTCACATCATTCTGAGTATCTTGGGCCTCTTCTTATTATACTCTGGGGTCTAAAGAGAATCTAGAGTATAATGGTTTGTAGGTGATAAACTGCAAAAATTTCTGGTTAAGCCAAACCTAAAATTTTTTTGAAAATTCGTAATGAACTTGGCAAATTATGAACTGATTCACTCGTCTTTGTTAGTTACCTGACTCCTGGATTTTTTATTTAAAAACATAAATTATAAAAAAAAGAAATTATTATTGTTTTTGGTGAATGTGATAAAAAATTCATCTTTATAAGGATGTTTTCCTATTGACAACGGTCTTACATAATGAATCTGTGCATTGTCTCTTTGGCCGCGTGTACACAGCAACATGCAACATTATCGTAACCAGTTTAGAAAACCCTTTTTCAGGATCCTCATCTCTTGACCAGAATGTACAAAGAGTTGTTACAAAGAGTGTCTCTCACTCTGAAGGACCTGTCCAGTCCTGCATTAGATATACAACACATTGATTTGAATGGAAAGTGTGTAGTACCTAATTTTTCCTGCAGTGGTGCTGCAGGGAAATTGAACACTAGTGGATTATGACTTAGAGAGTCCATTTTCCAGTATGTGACTATACCAGGTTGTTCACCTCCTCAAAATTCACCCTCCTATTAAGTCATTGCTGCCATAGTCACTTCCATATAGGGTTGTGCTACTGGAGGGCCATTGGGGCCCATTATTTTGTCAGAGCCTGAGCTCTTCACAAAGATGTATAAACTGATCTTTTTCACGCAAGTAAATTATGTATGTATTATGAATTTCCATTTTCAGTTTCACATACCTCCTATGGATATAGTAGGGATTAACAGATATATCTATCTAGATATAGATATAATATCAGTCTATACTTTACAAGACAATTTCCACCTTCTAGTTTTCCAGTGATGTTATAGTTTTTCACCTTAAGAAAATTTATTTACAAAAGATGTTGTTTGTCCGAATCTTCCCTAACACTAATAGGCCATTAGTAATTCTGCCATGTATTATTTATTAATTATGGCTTCCATTAAAGTTTAATCTCCTCTGTCCAAGCAGATTCCAAACTACACGTTTAATTACATTTTAGGCATGTAAATCTTCCAGGAAAGCGGAATAATATGTCCCCATATATTGCATTATTCTCTCCTTGTCCATCAGCTGGATGAAAAAAATACCAACATAAAGAGAAACACGAAATCTGCAAGTCAAATACACCATGTACTAACTTTCCGGAAACAGACAAAAAAGATCAAACTTTAGTTAAAAGCTAATGCACCTAAATGGGTCTGATAAAGGCAACTGTACAATAGATATTAAAGGATAAGAAGAGGGGAAGGCGATCTTGTCTTTTAGTAATTCATTTGTATTCTAAACCTGTGTATTATATCATCTATCTATCTATCTATCTATCTCATATCTATCTATCCATCTATCTATCTATCTATCTATCTATCTCATATATATTTATCTATCTATCTATCTATCTATCTCATATCTATCTATTTCATATCTATCTATCTATCTATCTATCTATCTATCTATCTATATCCATCTATCTATCTCATATCTGTCTATCTATCTATCTATCTATCTATCTATCTATCCCATATCTATCTCATATCTATTTATCTATCTATCTATCTATCTCATATCTATCTATCTCATATCTATCTATCTATCTATCTATCTCATATATATCTATCTATATCTATCTATCTCATATCTATCTATCTATCTCATATCTATCTATCTATCTATCTCATATCTATCTATCTCATATCTATCTATCTATCTATCTATCTATCTCATATCTATCTATCTATCTATCTCATATCTATCTATCTCATATCTATCTATCTATCTATCTATCTATCTATCTATCTCATATCTATCTATCTATCTATCTATCTATCTATCCCATATCTATCTATCTCATATCTATCTATCTATCTATCTATCTATCTATCTCATATCTATCTATTTCATATCTATCTATCTCATATCTATCTACCTACCAATCTCTCATATCACTCACATATCGATCTAACTGCTATCTATTTATCTCATATCTTTCTATCTATCTGTTTCATATCTATCATCTATCTATCTATTTATGTATCTATCTATCTCATATCTATTTATCTACCTTATATCTATCTCTCATATCTCTGTATCTATATATTGATCTATTTATCTCATATTTATCTGATACCTATTACAATAAAAGACCAAAGCAGTACAGAACATACCTTTTAGGTAATGGGTGGAAATCCAATAGATAACTGGCTGGTTACCTCAATCAAATCAATCAAAAACAGCAGCGCTCCAATATAGAAAAAAAAATCAATGTGACTCAAAGTGACACTCAAGCCTGATCTATCTATCTATCTATCTATCTATCTATCTATCTATCTCATATCTATCTATCTATGTATGTATATATCTCCTATCTATCTATCTATCTATCTATCTATCTATCTATCTCATATCTATCTATATATCTATCTATCTATCCATCTCATATCTATCTATCTCATATCTATCTCATATCTATCTATTTATCTATCTATCTATCTACCTATCTATCAATCTCATATCTATCTATCTATATCATATCTACCTATCTATCTCATATCTATCTATCTATCTATCTATCTATCTATCTCCTATCTATCTATCTCCTATCTATCTATCTATCTATATATCTCATATCTATCTATCTATCTCATATCTATCTATCTCATATCTATATATCTCATATCTATCTATCTATCTATCTATTTATCTCATATCTATCTATCAATCTCATATCTATCTATCTATATCATATCTACCTATCTATCTCATATCTATCTATCTATCTATCTATCTATCTATCTATCTATCTATCTCCTATCTATCTATCTATCTATCTATATATCTCATATCTATCTATATCATATATATCTATCTCTATCTATCTCATATCTATATCATATCTATCTATCTATCTCATATCTATCTATCCCATATCTACCTATCTATCTCATATCTATCTATCTATCTATCTATCTATCTATCTATCTATCTATCTATCTCCTATCTACAGTACAGACCAAAAGTTTGGACACACATTCTCATTCCCAGAGTTTTCTGTATTTTCATGACTATAAAAATTGTAGATTCATATTGAAGGCATCAAAACTATGAATTAACACATGTGGAATTATATACTTAACAAAAAAGTGTGAAAATATGTCTTATATTCTAGGTTCTTCAAAGTAGCCACCTTTTGCTTTGATTACTGCTTTGCACACTCTTGGCATTCTCTTGATGAGCTTCAAGAGGTAGTCACCTGAAATGGTCTTCCAACAGTCTTGAAGGAGTTCCCAGAGATGCTTAGCACTTGTTGGCCCTTTTGCCTTCACTCTGCGGTCCAGCTCACCCCAAACCATCTGGATTGGGTTCAGGTCTGGTGACTGTGGAGGCCAGGTCATCTGGCGTAGCACCCCATCACTCTCCTTCTTGGTCAAATAGCCCTTACACAGTCTGGAGGTGTGTTTGGGGTCATTGTCCTGTTGAAAAATAAATGATGGTCCAACTAAACGCAAACCGGATGGAATAGCATGTCGCTGCAAGATGCTGTGGTAACCATGCTGGTTCAGTATTCCTTCAATTTTGAATAAATCCCCAACAGTGTCACCAGCAAAGCACCCCCACACCATCACACCTCTAATGTCCATTCCTTGTGTTCTTTAGCCCAAACAAGTCTCTTGTGCTTGTTGCCTGTCCTTAGCAGTGGTTTCCTTGCAGCTATTTTACCATGAAGGCCTGCTGCACACAGTCTCCTCTTAACAGTTGTTGTAGAGATGCATCTGCTGCTAGAACTCTGTGTGGCATTGACCTGGTCTCTAATCTGAGCTGCTGTTAACCTGTGATTTCTGAGGCTGGTGACTCGGATGAACTTATCCTCCGCAGCAGAGGTGACTCTTGGGCTTCCTTTCCTGGGGCGGTCCTCATGTGAGCCAGTTTCTTTGTAGCGCTTGATGGTTTTGGCCACTGCACTTGGGGACACTTTCAAAGTTTTCCCAATTTTTCTTAAAGTAATGATGGCCACTCGTTTTTCTTTACTTAGCTGCTTTTTTCTTGCCATAATACAAATTCTAACACTCCATTCAGTAGGACTATCAGCTGTGTATCCACCTGACTTCTGAACAACACAACTGATGGTCCCAACCCCATTTATAAGGCAAGAAATCCCACTTATTAAACCTGACAGGGCACACCTGTGAAGTGAAAACCATTTCAGGTGACTACCTCTTGAAGCTCATCAAGAGAATGCCAAGAGTGTGCAAAGCAGTAATCAAAGCAAAAGGTGGCTACTTTGAAGAACCTAGAATATAAGACATATTTTCTGTTGTTTCACACTTTTTTGTTAAGTATATAATTCCACATGTGTTAATTCACAGTTTTGATGCCTTCAGGGTGAATCTACAATTTTTATAGTCATGAAAATACAGAAAACTCTTGGAATGAGAAGGTGTGTCCAAACTTTTGGTCTGTACTGTATCTATCTATCTATCTATCTCATATCTATCTATATCATACCTATCTATCTATTAATCTCATATCTATCTATCTATCTATCTATCTCATATCTATCTATATCATATCTACCTATCTATCTCCTATCTATCTATCTATCTATCTATCTATCTATCTATCTCCTATCTATCTATCTATCTATCTCATATCTATCTATCTCATATCTATCTATCTATCTATCTATCTATCTCATATCTACCTATCTATCTATCTATCTATCTATCTATCTCATATCTATCTATCTATCTCATATCTATCTATCTATATCATATCTACCTATCTATCTTCTATCTATCTATCTATTTATCTATCTTCTATCTATCTATCTATCTATCTATCTATCTATCTCATATCTATCTATCTATCTATCTATCTCATATCTATCTATCTATCTATCTATCTATCTATCTCATATCTGTCTATATCATACCTATCTATCTATTTATCTCATATCTATCTATCTATCTATCTATCTATCTATCTATCTATCTATCTCCTATCTATCTATCTATCTATCTATCTATCTCATATCTATCTATCTATATCATATCTACCTATCTATCTTCTATCTATCTATCTATCTATCTATTTATCTATCTTCTATCTATCTATCTATCTATCTATCTATCTCATATCTATCTATCTATCTATCTATCTATCTATCTATCTTTAAAACAAGAAGAAAGTAGTACCATAATGCTGTGTATATTTTTTTATCTATCATCTCATTTCATCTTCATTTTTAAGCACTTCTAAGTTGTATTTTCACCTATTGTATAGACACATACACACACATATATATATATATATATATATATATATATATATATATACTTTCATTAACAAGAAAAAAAACATTGCCCCCAGATAGAAATGTCAGATTTCTACAGAACTCACCCTTCAGTGATGTCTATGGCAGATATGTAAATGATTACAGGTGAGGTCTGATAGACACTGGATCTTGCCACAAGAGGGCGTAAGAGTGCTTCCCCCGCTGTTGTGTCAGAAGGTTCTCAGAGGCTGCTTCTGGGTAGTGTACCTCTGGGTGAGAGTTTGCTGACTGTGAGGCCCTCAATGACATTTTGTCCAGTTGAAAGATCACCAGTAGAGAGGATTGTTTGATCCACTGACAAGCACGAGCAGCTACTGCAGTTCCTTGTCCACCATCTAGACACAGGGGGCGCCTTCATTACACACCCCTGTCTCTGCTTAGACCAATTTCAGGTGTTTTGCAGAAGAAAATTTGGTTTCACTGCGCCTATTACATGTCCTGCCATTGACAGCCAGCCATTGTTGTTTTCATTTACTGTGGTGTTGTGAACCAGAACAGAGAAAGATTTCCTTATTCTCCTGCCCCTGTCACTTCAGACAACCCCAGGGGGAGGGGGCACCATGGACTTTTATTCATTATATCCCCCCCATTATCAATCAGAAGCATACTTGCTGTTTAACCCCTTATATGCTGTGGTCAATGTTGATTGAACCACCTAAGTCGTTTTACAGAAAAAAAGTAAAAATAGACTTTTTCTCCCTCATTAATGAAAAAAATAAATAAATAAAAAACACACAATTGATATCTCCACATCTGTAACAACCCCTAAAATATATTAGTACATTATTTATTCTACATGTTAAATGCCATAAACCTTAAAATTCAGAGGCCAGAATTGATATTTTCTGATCATCTCCCCTCTCAAAAAGTAATAAAAACTGATCAAAAAGTCTTATGTCCCCACAAGATACAAGGTCTGTTAAAGCTACGAAATATTGAAATAAAATGTAAAACGTTTTAAAGCTGGAATATAGAGAGGGATAAAATGTGACTGGTGTAAGACTAAATGTGATAGATCGCTAAAGGGTTAAACTGTACATAAAACACCGGAGATGTGTGCCAGGAAGATTTACTGGAGCCATAAATACAAAATCTGCAATAAAAAAACTGACAATTTCAGGAGGGTTTTTGCAATTTTAATGTGAGGGGGGTTAAAGGGTTGATAGGAAAGGGGGCATCAGAGATTGGGGACTCCAAGCAAGGTACTTATGAGTTATACTGGGACCACCATTTTAAGGGAAAACCTTCTTTAAAGCTACAAAAACATGATCACAAACATAAATTACTGTGCAAAAGATTTAGGCAGATGTGGAAAAAATGCTGCAGAGTATGAATACTTTCAAAATAGAAGGGTTAATAGTTTATTTTTTACCATTTACCAAAATGAAGTGAAGGAAGGAAAGAGAAATGTAAATCTCATCAATATTTGGTGTGACCTTTGCCCTTTGCCTTCCATCAGTTCTTCTCGGTACTTGCAGACAGTATTTGGCAGAACTCGGCAGGGAGGTTGTTCCCGCCATCTTGGAGAACTAAGCACAGATCTTCTGTGGATGTTGCTTGCTCCAATCCGTCTGTCTCTTCATGTCATCCCAGACAGACTGGATGATGATGAGATCAGGGCTATATCTGTGGGGGCCGGATCATCACTTCCAGGACTCCTCCTCCAAAGGGCAAAGGTCACACCAAATATTGATGGGATTTACGTTTCTTTATGTCATTTTGTTAATTGACAGAATTAATCTATTAACCCTTCTCTTCCTGAAAGCTTTCTTACTCTGCAGCCCTTTTAGACACCGCTGTAAAACTTTTGCACCGTACCCGTACTGTATGTCCCAGCTAAACACCTTACAGCTCTGTCTTGTCTTTGATGGGACCTGATGGGAAGGCAGCCATCTCCATATTTTATGTGTATCGTTCTCATTGCTAATATGATGGAAATTGAACATGTCAGCTAGAGCCGCCCTGGATGCTCTTATAAACCAGGAGAGAGGTTATACTGATGGTGAAGGCTTTCTATTAGAATACAACAATCAATGCTGGGAACATTTGCTTATCAATAATTCATATTGGTTATAAACTACTCAGTGGCTTTAAAAATTAACCATACGTGACACCGATATAGAATCAGAAGTGGATACAGCGTCACACCGGCAAATCCGCACCGGCCGACCAGGGCTAATTCAGTAAATAAGAGTTGGGAGCCTCATGGCTATAAATCAGGCAATAACCCGGCGTCTGATACAATGTGAACCCTGTCCTTTGTCGAGTATTATCCTCATACCACACATTAATATTTCATGAAAACATTTCAAAATCAAGTCATAGTGTTAGCCATAAATTAGGAAACTGCGATAATAAAGCATTTCGCCTTTTATCGGGTTGATAGAAGAGTCGCCATTAGTCGATGACTAGTCACGCCGCCCTGTACATTGTTTGCATCCAGGCTAATGTTTGTATTATTAATTACTTCCATAATTGCTCATCTTACAGCCCGTCATACAGGGATTTATGTTCTCCTAATGACGGCGTCCATCTGGAAAACAATTATGGATAGTAGACATCCAGATATCTATATAGGGGCTGGAAATGTTCTGTGTCTGATGTGGAGGTGGAAAAAAGAATTGGGCATGAATGAGCCCTTGTATACAAGCGGTATCCGCTCAATCGCTCTTGTATTCCATGAATGACCGTTCATCTGAATATCTGCCATGTCATTCTACATTTCTCCAAGCAACCAAGTTTTTGATTTCTGCTTCAATGTAACATAATTGTGTTTTAGGGTAAATGGTTACGATAGGTACCATTTTGGGACACTTTTATATTAGCATTTAATTTTACGAATATAATATTTTTAGGGAAGAAATATGCATATTTAAATTTTTCAAAATACTTTTTCTTGATGACCTTAGGTTAAGGTATCAGACAGATGGAGGTTATTTTTTTTTTTAATTGAGTCATTAAAAAAAAAAAAATCTTAAACGGAGTCTGTCACCAGAACCCAAATTACCAACCCAGCTCTGCAGATAGATAGGTTATGAGTTTTCCCCTTCTGAATCAGTGCCTCAGTTGCCGAGATATTGTGTTTTTTGTTTATATGCAAATTAGCTCTTTGGGAAACAAGGGTGTTGTTATAGTTCCAAAAAAGTAAGTGGCATTGATTCACAAGGGGAAAACACTATTTGATTCAGGTGACACTAACCTAACTACCTGCGGGGCTGGGTGATATGCTGGTTCTGGTGACACTAACCTATCTATCTGCAGGGCTGGGGTGTTATGCTGGTTCTGGTGACACTAACCTATCTATCTGCAGGGCTGGGGTGATATGCTGGTTCTGGTGACACTAACCTATCTATCTGCAGGGCTGGGGTGTTATGCTGGTTCTGGTGACACTAACCTATCTATCTGCAGGGCTGGGGTGATATGCTGGGTCTGGTGACACTAACCTATCTATCTGCAGGGCTGGGGTGATATGCTGGTTCTGGTGACACTAACCTATCTATCTGCAGGGCTGGGGTGATATGCTGGTTCTGGTGACACTAACCTATCTATCTGCAGGGCTGGGGGGATATGCTGGTTCTGGTGACACTAACCTATCTATCTGCAGGGCTGGGGTGATATGCTGGTTCTGGTGACACTAACCTATCTATCTGCAGGGCTGGGGTGATATGCTGGTTCTGGTGACACACTCCCTTAATGTGTTTAGTAGACTCAGTACATCTAAATAATGATTAAAGCCCCGGTGATTCTCCCTTCTTCAATGCTACAATCAGACTTCTTAATCCTATCTCGAAACACAAGATATACCTGGAATGTACACTTAGCCTGATTTGACCCACCTCAGCTTCTGATTGGTTGAGCAGGCATTTCCTGTCTGTCACGATGGGACCATGAAGTTAAAATCTGAGGGAACCCATCCAGCGTCAGACTGGGTATGGCTCAGTCCATTAAGAATGGATCAGTCAAGGGAATATGACATCTTTGATTTTTTTCTTAACCCACTCCGATTCCATCTCCACCACCTTACCTGGGTTAGCTAACCACGCCCATTCCTGCCACATTCGAAGTACCAAATATACAGTGCTGGCCAAAAGTATTGGCATCCCTGCAATTCTGTCAGATAATACTCAATTTCTTCCAGAAAATGATTGCAATCACAAATGCTTTGGTAATAATATCTTCATTTATTTTGCTTGCAATGAAAAAACACAAAAGAGAATAAAAAAAAAGTCAAATCATTGATCATTTTACACAAAACACCAAAAATGGGCCGGACAAAAGTATTGGCACCCTCAGCCTAATACTTGGTAGCACAACCTTTAGACAAAATAACTGCGAACAACCGCTTCCGGTAACCATCAATGAGTTTCTTACAATGCTCTGCTGGAATTTCTCCAGGTCCCTGAGATGTGAAGGGCGCCTTCTCCAAACTGCCATTTTGAGATCTCTCCACAGGTGTTCTATGGGATTCAGGTCTGGACTCATTGCCGGCCACTTTAGAAGTCTCCAGTGCTTTCTCTCAAACCATTTTCTAGTGCTTTTTGAAGAGTGTTTTGGGTCATTGTTCTGCTGGAAGACCCATGACCTCTGAGGGAGACCCAGCTTTCTCACACTGGGCCCTACATTATGCTGCAAAATTTGTTGGTAGTCTTCAGACTTCATAATGCCATGCACACGGTCAAGCAGTCCAGTGCCAGAGGCAGCAAAGCAACCCCAAAACATCAGGGAACCTCCGCCATGTTTGACTGTAGGGACCGTGTTCTTTTCTTTGAAGGCCTCTTTTTTTTTCCTGTAAACTCTATGTTGATGCCTTTTCCCAAAAAGCTCTACTTTTGTCTCATCTGACCAGAGAACATTCTTCCAAAAAGTTTTTGGCTTTCTCAGGTAATTTTTGGCAAACTCCAGCCTGGCTTTTTTATGTCTCTGGGTCAGAAGTGGGGTCTTCCTGGGTATCCTACCATAGAGTCCTTTTTCATTCAGATGCCGACGGATAGTACGGGTTGACACTGTTGTACCCTCAGACTGCAGGGCAGCTAGAACTTGTTTGGATGTTAGTCGAGGTTCTTTAGCCACCATCCGCACAATCTTTCGTTGAAATCTCTCGTCAATTTTTCTTTTCCGTCCACATCTAGGGAGGTTAGCCACAGCGCCATGGGCTTTAAACTTCTTGATGACACTGCGCACGGTAGACACAGGAACATTCAGGTCTTTGGAGATGGACTTGTAGCTTTGAGATTGCTCATGCTTCCTCACAATTTTGCTTCTCAAGTCCTCAGACAGTTCTTTGGTCTTCTTTCTTTTCTCCATGCTCAATGTGGTACACACAAGGACACAGGACAGAGGTTGAGTCAACTGTAATCCATTTTATCTGGCTGCAAGTGTGATTTAGTTATTGCCACCACCTGTTATGTGCCACAGGTAAGTAACAGGTGCTGTTAATTACACAAATTAGAGAAGCATCACATGATTTTTCAAAGGGTGCCAATACTTTTGTCCACCCCCTTTTTTATGTTTGGTGTGGAATTATATCCAATTTGGCTTTTTGACAATTCTTTTTGTGGTTTTCCATTGACGACAAATTAAATGAAGATATTATTACCAAAGCATTTGTGATTGCAATCATTTTCTGGAAGAAATTGAGTATTATCTGACAGAATTGCAGGGGTGCCAATACTTTTGGCCAGCACTGTAAACTGATATCTCCTGGGGGAACAGAGTTCCTATTTCTTTTTTATTTTGTTTAATGCATCATATAGCAAAGCAAAAATATGTTTCAGGCTCCCAATGAAAGGTTATATTTATAGACTCCACTAACTGGAAGTTTATCCACAGTTTTAAGAACTAGGGTAGTTTATGGAAAATAGTAGGTTACCAGGAATAGGGCATTAGAACATAGACCCCTCTATTACCAAGCCAAGATTAAGAATTCAAAAACAACTCAAAAAGTCAGCAATTGAAGGTTTTATTGATATACAGCCACCTGCAAAACAGTTCTCACTCTCAGACCTGACTTCTCTGGTTTTCCCACAGCTCTCCTGTGAATACTATGGGTTCACTGCCTGCATCATCCTTCACTATACCTCTTTTAGTAATTTTTTACGACCCACAAGTGGCTACTATGAGGAGGTTCCTTAAAGCAGTCCATAGCTTCATGTGAGTGTTGATAGTAAATCTGCACTCATTCAGCCTGTACCATAAAAAATGGACAAGATCAGCCATACAATCATCTATACATATACCATCTATATGTACACCTACCATCGAAGAAAGCCAGAGAAGTAGACCACACCATTATTGGGTAGTGTTGACCACTGTATAACTGCATGGTTGTCCTTCTGGTTGTCTCTCATCTCTTGATTTTAGCCTTGCCTTTTGGTTGCCTCTTTGGTTTTAACTCGTGCCTGATCCTGACTACTGTAAGACTATGTGGTTGTCTCTCAACTCTTTATTTTGGTCCTGCTCTTCTGGTTATCTTTTTGGTTTCAACTCATGCCTAGCCCTCAATACTGTAAGACTACATGGTTGTCCTTCTGGTTGTCTCTCAGCTCTTGATTTTGGCCTTGCCCTTCTGGCTGCCTCTTTGGCTTTAACCCATTTCTAGTCCTGACTACTGTAAGACTGTATGGTTGCCTCTAAGCTCTTAATTTTGGCCTTGTCCTTCTGCTTGCTCTTTTGGTTTCAACTCGTTCCTGGTCCTCACTACTGTGAGACTACATGGTTGTCCTTTTGGTTGTCTATCAGCTCTTGACTTTTTTTTGAAACCTCTTTGGTTTCAATCCATGCCTAGTCCTCACTACTATGCAACTTTGTGGTTGTCCTTCTGGTTTTCTATTACCTCTTGACTTTGGCCTGGCTCTTCTGGTTGCCTCATTGGTTTAAAGTCATTACTAGTCCTAACTACTCTAAGCCTATGTGGTTGTCCTTCTGATTGTCTCTCAGCTCTTGATTTTGGCATTGATCTTCTGGTTGCCTCTGGTTTCAACTCATGCCTAGCTGTTATTACTGTAAGACTACATTCTTGTCGCAGATCTTGACTTTGGCCTTTCCCTTCTGGTTGCCTGTTTGGATTCAACTCATGATCTAGTCATAACTACTGTATGATTACATGGTTGTCCATCTGGTTGTCTTTTAGATGTTCTTAATATTGGTACGTCCCTTGACTGTATCCATTTTGGCACCAATGCTATCTCACCTCTGACCATGGACCACCTGGTTGCTTTGGCCACTGATGGGAGACCTCTAAAGCAAATGGGACATCAGAGTACCCTGAAGAAAATACTATACCTTTCTGCAGATTGTTAAGAGTAACCAACAATACTATCTGCCCTGTTTAGCCTGCACCAGCCTGATGATTATAGAGGATCCACTGCCAAGTCCATAATTGCCGAGTCCTACAATCATCTATACATAAAGCTTCTCTAGCTAAGGAAATCTATGTACAGTATAAAGAAATTCATTCACTCCTACAGAATTTTCTGACTTGGTGAATATGTGTATATTTTGTGGTGATGACTTCCATAGGCTATTGACTATTGAATGCCAAAGGAATGATTGGAACTTTTCAATTACTGTCTGGAAATATGAGCGTGGACACTAATGTTTGCCTCCAACTGCCAAACAAGCTTTCATATTTCAACATCTTTCCCATATAAATTCTTTAAAAATATCATTTCTTGTAATATTGTTATAGCATTTACTCAAATTATTGGCTGGTCTGGGGAGAACATTATTGCCTTTCAAGTACTGCCATTGACCTCAGAAGATGAGTGACCACCCGGGTTTCTGCAGTTTGATGAAAAGTAAATATTGCGGGTTTGTTCAGCAAGTCAATGGACAAAAACATTCATTTATATACAAAAAAAAGCGGTAGCAGAAGGAATTGTCTTCAAGTCCTGAGATCCACCTCATCTTGATCATCATGAGACTTGACTAAAGACCAAGTAGAGAATTGTGACATATATAAGAAATGAACAATTTTTGAAACTTGATGGCCTCAAAACACTTTGGGTCCAACCGGCACCAAAAAAAGATGCAAATAACCTCATCAATACGGGTCCATGTTTATCCTCTATGCCCTCTAGCATCTATAAGCAAATCGACTTTTACTCCATTGTTATATATATCATGGACTATATCAAAAACAGTCACCCAAAGCTAGTGTTAGACTGGTCTGGTGGACCTAAGGAACATCAGTCTGATACTGCCCAAAGCTGAATTATTCCTGTGGCAGAACTCTAATGACTTTGAAAATTGCTAAAATTAGTGGGCAAAACCCTGTTAAGGCTGAGGCCCCACGTTGCGGAAACGCAGCTTTTTTTGTTGCACATATTGCTGCGTTTTTTTTTGAGCCAAAGCTAAGAATGGCTACAAAAGGAATGAGAAATATGTAGGAAACACTTATAATTCTCGCTTCTGCCAAATCCACACCTGGCCTTGGCTCAAAAATACAGCAAAATCTGCAACAAAAAAGTTGTCTTTCCACAATGTGGGGCCTCAGTCTAAAAGGGTTATTTCCATCTCAGCCTTTCATGGCTGAGATTGGGATCCCCATCTCTCTGGTCATCTGAGGTGGCCAGGATTAAGGATTGTCCCATTTGGCTGTCTTTGTAATGCCAAATGCCTCGCGCAGCTGCCATGAAAGGCTGAGATGGGAATATCCCTATAAATACAAACAAGATGTGTCAATTCAACATTAATAATCAGTGGAAAACTCTTCTGGAAGATAGGAGGTGATCTGTGGAAGACTCTTGTAGTGGTCATCATAGATTAGACCCCATCCTGGAGATCAACTGACCATGCCAGGTTTTGCTTCTCTTATCTTCAGCCTTTCATGGTCATGTAGACACAGCTAGAAAAGCAGCCAACCTAAGCGGTGGTCTCTTCTTGTCCATTGGGGACTCTCTTCTATAACATCCATGTCTTGAGGTCCCCATACTCCTTCAATACCAGATGGCTGAACTCTTGTACCACCACCAGCTATATGTCTCAACCTCCCAATAAACCTACAGACTTAGTTTGGACGAGCATGCATGTGTTCTCATTGGGAAGACATAAGTAAGCCACTACTGGAAACCTCTGTCGGTGGCTTATCTTCTGGGAGAACAAAATATTGGCCAAATTCATCATGTTCGATCCTTCTTTCATCTGACGTAATTTATAGGGGAATGTCATGAGACACACATGAATAAAAGGTTCAGCTGACCTTTCTCTTATGTGTGTAGGGGACTTTAGTAGGACATATAAAGAGGGGTTTTCTAGACGAGCCAACCCCTATAGATGTATAGTTCTATAGTAGCATTTTGTATATTTTTGTTCCCGATTCTTATATTTCAGGGTTTGAGTGACAGATCCCCTTCAAAGTCTGAGGATTCAAAAATGGACCCCATGGAATTTGGCTTCATTGTAAATGCAACAGTTTTGGAAGTTCTCAGCTTGACAACAACAAGAGATTGTTCTGTCTAAAAACTATCTGTAACCACAAATTGCAATGAGGGAATTAATGCTGTCATGGTTGGTTTCAGTCCACAATGCCACTACTGTGATACAAATGAAATTACAATTAATCCAAAATTACATCATTAATTATCCAGCATCGCTTCTCTTCTTCACCACTGATACTGATACGGTTTTCTTGCTGACGCCGTCTTCTTATGGGTCATTTTTTTACTGTATTAATTAACCCTTGTGCTACGAGTCTCCATCTGGGGTTCCAATGAGGTTTCTGTCACTTTGACAGCAAGAATGGTACAGCATGTAGCACTGTTTTTGCCTTTAATTTGATGTAAACCTAAACCAATCATATTATGTCAATTGGGTTTGCAGATCACTGATCATCTCCATTGTAGGATAGAATCGGCCAAGTCTAAATGGAATGAAATGGAATGTTTCTGGGGGCCCACCCTCCAATAACCTCTAGGAAATAGACCATAGTACCCTTCAAAATTGGTAGTCTTCTGCTGGACCATTATAATGTTAGAGTCTGGGCCCATGAGAGGATCCTCTGGTACTCTGGTGGGCCAGTCTGACTCTACATAGAAGACTGAGTGTGGATGTGTTTATCAGTTTTGACCTCTATTTTACCATGTTCCTTGTAGGAGAGGGGCTATTCCAGTAACTGGGACCCTTATGGATGCCATGACTGCTGAGGCCAATCAGCGGCTTCAATGGCCTAAGGAAAGGACACGGGACGTCACCACCTACAGTACCACCCAGTGTTGACTGGCTTGCCAGAGTACCAGAGGATCCCAACACAATGATGGTCCACAAGAAAAGACCTAAACTGCAATGGTGCTATGGTATATTTTCTATGATTCATTTGATGATGGGCCCCCATAATAATTTTATGCTGGGCCCGAGGAACCTCAGTCCAACTTTGGCGCCACCAATGGGGAAATTAAGTATTACAATAAGCAATACAAGCATTGTAAGTATATTCTAGATTTACTAGATTATTTTATAAGGGTTCTTTACATGCTATACTCTCTCTTAGGTATTGCAGTGCATGTATAGAAGCATATACTGATCAAGGTCCTTCCTTCCTCCCCATTAGTCAAAGCAGAGAGCTACTGTATGTGTCCACCATGGATGTTAACACTAGAGGACTCAACATAAATTCTCTAAACTTCTAGATCAGTTTTTCAAAGGGGGTTGTCTCCATACTTTACTCTCTGCTAGGCCTTGCAATGCTTATATGGAAGCATTTACTGATCAGGCCCTTCTTCCTCCCTATTAGTCTAAGCAGAGAGCTACTGTATAAGTCCACCATGACTATTAGCGCTAGAGGACCAAAAGTAGATGTTCTGGACATCTAGAGCAGTTTTTCTAAGGGGTTGTCTATGTATTCTCTACTAGATCATGCAATGCTTATACTTTAGTGCTCTGGCTCCTTGCTCCTCCCCTTTAGTCAAAGCATGTGTCCACCACGACTGTGAGCACTAGGGGACCCAAAGGAGACACTCTAGATACCTAGGGCTGTTTTTCAAAGGGGTTGTGTATGTGCTGTTTAATCTACTAGGCCTTGCAATGCTTATATGGGAACATCTACTGCTCAGGCCCCTCCCTCTTCCCCCATTAGTCAAAGCAGAGAGCTACTGTACAAGTCCACCATGGCTATTAGCACTAGATGCTCCAAACTTCTAGATCAGTTTTTCAAAATGGGTTGTCTTCATACTTTATTCTCTACTAGGTCTTGCAATGCTTATATGGAAGCTTTTACTGATCAGGCCCTCCTTTCTCCCTATTATTCAAAGCAGAGAGCTATTATATGAGTCCACCATGACTATTAGCCCTAGAGGACCCAAAGTAGATGCTCTGGACATCTAGAGCAGTTTTTCTAAGAGGTTGTGCTGTATTCTTAACTAGGTCATGCAATGCTTATAGGAAGCATCTACTACTCAGACCCCTCCTTCCTCCCTATTAGTCAAAGCAGAGGGCTATTGTATGCATCCACCAAGGACACAAGGCAGACACTTTGGACATCAATAGTAGGCTCTATTATGCTTTAGGGTGACAATGCAGTGTCCAAACTGGACAATCCCTTTAAATACTGTATAATAGAGAATATATCTGCTAGGATAATGGTCAGACACCAGAAGATATTGATGAGATGCAGATGAAAATTTGCGAAGCTGTCACCCGCCTAACTCTTCAGCATTTAATTGATGCGTACACTACACAAAATTCAATTTCACAATTCTGCTTACAGTTCAGAAAAATAGGAGACGGACATCGGATCCTGCAGCCAATTCTATATAAAATTAATGATTAGTAGATGTTAATAATAACTGATTTATCCGCCACCCCTCCTCGTGGAATAATTTGTCACTGGCAGGAAAATGCAGAGCCGTGATTAGTGAATAAAGGCCTCGCATAATTCTTACATTTGTTAGTCAGAAAGTGACGTTTCTTTAAGTACGTCTGAGAAAACGCACGCGTATCGACAAGAGTGACTAACAAATTGTGAGAACATGAAATCAGCCTCATCCTAATATAACTACGGTATACTAATTGATATTCTAATATGCAGATGTCGTAGAGCTGAGTTTGGTACAATTCATAGTGGTCATGATGTTGTCTGTGTTTTTACATAGGACTGCAGGTAAACCTATTTTTTCCAAGTATGCTCATCTTCTGCAGCAAAATAATGGGGTTCTACCTATAAGTTTATTAATACTGTCATAATGGTGCCATAAAGATTTGTCTATCCTCTTGGTCCAACATGTCCCGAGATGGGTGGTGTGAGATGATCATCTTTTCAAAAACCCATGATCTTGTGATACTCTGTCGCCAGATGTCTATCCTATATATGTCTGGGAGTGGCCACCCAGTGGTTGTGTTGTGCGTTGCAGCCTGTCAAGAGTTTTGATAGTATGTCACAATAGTTTATTGAATTTTTCTCGTGAAACCTGAGACCTTAAGGCCAGGGGCCCCACATTGCAGAAAGTGCAGCATTTTACAGTACCTGAAAAGTGGATGGGATTCTGACTAATCCCATCCATACATTGCAGAAAAAAATACACAGCGGAAAAGCTGTGATTTCAAAAATGCTTGTGTTTTTGTAAATTGCGTTTTCCATATGGATATAATAGGGGCAGAAAGTCCGCAGAGGAAAACTCTGAAAAACGGAAAAAAATGTAATGTGTTTCCGCTGCTGTCTTTTCCGCAGCATTTTTTGGCTGTGCCTCGCTATGTGGGGCCTTAGCTTAAAGGGGTTTTCCAGGCTTATTAATTGATGACAAATCCTTAGGATAGGTCATGAATTGAACACTGACAGAGAGCCAACACCCAGGACTTAAGTTTAAAGCTTAAGGTAAGGGTGGACATATCTGCAAAAACTTTCATTGTACAATTACATTGATAAAGTTGGCATAATTTGCTAAACATCTTAGATGCTTTCTCTTCCTTGGCTGCTATACTATGCACAAAATGTTGCACCAAAAATTGGAGCAAGACATTGATATGTTTTAATAAGACTCTTTTTTCTAGACCCTTTTGAAAACTGATGTAGAAAGTGCAAAAAGTTTCTACACAGACACACAAAAAATGTGATACATGTCATGTGCTTCACTTTTTGAGTACAATTTTGCCAGAATTCTGCATTTAACTTTGTAAATCTTACCTTTGACTGTTTGGGTTTTGCACCTTGTTCAAGGGAATGTGTACCATAGTTTTTGATACTGATAATCTATCTTCAGGATACCGGGAACTTACACCGGTCAACTACTCTGATCCTTCTGTCTCTTCATGTCATCCCACACAGACTGGATGATGTTGGGATCAGGGCTATATCTGTGGGAGCCATTTCATTACTTCCAGGACTCCTCCTCCATCAGTTCTTCTCGGTACTTGCAGACAGTTTTTGGCAGAGCTCGGCAGGGAGCTTGTTCCTGCCGCCATCTTGGAGAACTAAGCACAGATCTTCTGTGGATGTAGGCTTGCTCCAATCCGTCTGTCTTTTCATGTCATCCCAGACAGACTGAATGATGTTGAGATCAGGGCTATATCTGTGGGGGTCGGATCATCACTTCCAGGACTCCTCCTCCAAAGGGCAAAGGTCACACCAAATATTGATGGGATTTAGAAACTTTTTCACAGTACTAAACACCTCTGGGTTTGGGTGAGTAACAACTAGACATATCTCAGGCTTGTAAGATGTGATGATATGGGGGTCAGAAACTACTTTACACTTTCGGAGTCAGTGATTTGGGATGATATGGATCATCACTAGCAGAGAGCCCCATTACGATCTTACTTGGGGCACCATATGTAGACTTTGGCAATAGTTACATTGACTTGTTCTTTAGAACATTCCAAATACGGAACTAATATAAATATAATAAGGAAAAAAAAATATATGTGTAGAGTATATAACCTAGGCAGGATAGCTAAAAAAAGCCGAAAATCTGTAAAAAATAAGCAAAACCAACATATAAACAGTAGACATTTCAATGATCGGACTTCACATCAATGCTCCTGGCCGTAAATAACACTGGGACACTTCCAGGCAAGGACTGTTCTAATATTTTTAAGGAGAAAATATTGCTCTCCGTAGGTGCTGAAGGCACTTAACCCTTCACCCCTTCCCCTCAGGGGCCAGAGATGCTTCGCACAAGTTGGTTTTTCAGTAAATCCATTCTGCTTAGGGAGAGAGAAAAAAATAATAATAATAGACTTGTACTAAGTGCTGTGTTATTATTGCTGAAAGTCAAAAACGAGACGTCGAAACACACCGATAATGTAAAAAAGCATCTTAATGGTCAATAGTACGAGAGGGAGAAAAATCTGAGAATACGGATTAGAGAGCCAGGCATGAAAATTTAATATGTTTATCACAAACCAGAACCCGTTAATTTACTATATTAATACATAGGAGAGAAATGCGGCTACTGATTTTTTTGCTGCTAATGGTTTTCCCATAAATTTACCCTCCGTCCTCCCTTCCTCTGCTCATTTTCCTACTAAACAAAGACACTAAAATTAATGAACTGGAGTTCAAGGCACAATAGGTAGGATAGAAAGTTATTTTATATCCTGCTAAAAAAAATATACGATGGCTAAAAAAAAAAAAAAAAAAAAAAGCCTTCAGCTAATTACAGATCGAGCAACTAATTTCTTGCGTCCAGAGGTCACATAGGTCTTTAATTTAGATGCATATAAAGAGGGGGAATCGTGTATAAAATTTCCAGTAATGCCATCTCCTTGAGATTACTGTATCTAAACCGCAAAAAGTTTTGCATTTCCAGCATAATAGCCAATGCGAGGCATCATGCCATATCATTTGGCATGGCGCGGGATCGTTACATAACTACGTAAATGAGATTCCCTCCATGCACTCTGGTCTGTGTTATCTGCAGATCACGAGGGAGGTGAAGGCCAAAATTTACACCAGATTCAAGGGTTAAATAAAACCGTAGCTGGGATGGAACGTTACAGAGCCCATTATTGACTTGACTTTACACCAGTGATATGGAAATTTCATAGAAATGCATTGTAATATAGTAACATAATAGATGAGGTTGGATGAAGACCCAGGTCCATCAAGTCCAACCTATAACCCTACAGTGTTGACTTAGAGGAAGGCAAAAGAAAACTGGCCAATTGTCCCAAGTCAGAAGTCTCAAGCCCGTAACCTGTAATATTTTTCCTTTTCAGAAAGGACCCCTCTTGAACTTGCACAATGAATCCACCATCACCACATCCTGGGGCAGAGAGTTCCATGGCCTCACTGCTCTTACAGTAAAGAATGCCGTCTGTGGGATGCTGGTGAAATGTTCTCTCCTCTAGATGTAGAGCATGTCCTCTTGTCACTGTCACCAGTCTAGGTGTAGAGCATGTCCTCTTGTCACTGTCACCGGTCTAGGTGTAGAGGATGTCCCCTTGTCGGTGTCACTGGCGTAGGTGTAGAGGATGTCTCCTTGTCACCGTCACCAGCCTAGGTGTAGAGGATGTCTCCTTGTCACTGTCACAGGCCTAGGTGTAGAGGATGTCCTCTTGTCACTGTCACCAGTCTAGGTGTAGAGGATGTCCCCTTGTCACTGTCTCCGGTCTAGGTATAGAGGATGTCTCCCTGTCGCTGTCACCAGTCCAGGTGTAGAGGATGTCTCCTTGTCACTGTCACCGGTCTAGGTGTAGAGTATGTCCCCTTATCACTGTCACTGGTCCAGGTGTAGATAATGTCCCCTTGTCACTGTCACCAACCTAGGTGTAGAGGATGTCTCCTTATCACTGTCACTGGTCTAGGTGTAGAGGATGTCTCCTTTTCACTGTCACAAGTCTAGCTGTAGAGGATGTCCCCTTGTCACTGTCACCAGTCTAGGTGTAGAGCATGTCCTCTTGTCACTGTCACCGGTCTAGGTGTAGAGGATGTCCCCTTGTCGGTGTCACTGGCCTAGGTGTAGAGGATGTCTCCTTGTCACCGTCACCAGCCTAGGTGTAGAGGATGTCTCCTTGTCACTGTCACAGGCCTAGGTGTAGAGGATGTCCTCTTGTCACTGTCACCGGTCTAGGTGTAGAGGATGTCCCCTTGTCACTGTCTCCGGTCTAGGTATAGAGGATGTCTCCCTGTCGCTGTCACCAGTCCAGGTGTAGAGGATGTCTCCTTGTCACTGTCACCGGTCTAGGTGTAGAGTATGTCCCCTTATCACTGTCACTGGTCCAGGTGTAGATAATGTCCCCTTGTCACTGTCACCAACCTAGGTGTAGAGGATGTCTCCTTATCACTGTCACCGGTCTAGGTGTAGAGGATGTCTCCTTGTCACTGTCACGAGTCTAGCTGTAGAGGATGTCCCCTTGTCACTGTCACCAGTCTAGGTATAGAGGATGTCTCCTTGTCACTGTCACCGGCCTAGGTGTAGAGGATGTCTCCTTGTCACTGTCACTGGTCTAGGTGTAGAGGATGTCTCCTTGTCACTGTCACAAGTCTAGCTGTAGAGGATGTCTCCTTGTCACTGTCACCAGTCTAGGTATAGAGGATGTCTCCTTGTCACTGTCACCGGTCTAGGTGTAGAGGATGTCTCCTTGTCACTGTCACCGGCCTAGGTGTACAGGATGTCTCCTTGTCACTGTCACCGGTCTAGGTGTAGAGGATATCTCCTTGTCACTGTCACCGGCCTAGGTGTAGAGGATGTCTCCTTGTCACTGTCACCGGTCTAGGTGTAGAGGATGTCCCCTTGTCACTGTCACCGGCCTAGGTGTAGAGGATGTCTCCTTGTCACTGTCACCGGCCTAGGTGTAGAGGATGTATCCTTGTCACTGTCACCGGCCTAGGTGTAGAGGATGTCTCCTTGTCACTGTCACCGGCCTAGGTGTAGAGGATGTCCTCTTGTCACTGTCACCGGTCTAGGTGTAGAGGATGTCCCCTTGTCACTGTCTCCGGTCTAGGTATAGAGGATGTCTCCCTGTCGCTGTCACCAGTCCAGGTGTAGAGGATGTCTCCTTGTCACTGTCACCGGTCTAGGTGTAGAGTATGTCCCCTTATCACTGTCACTGGTCCAGGTGTAGATAATGTCCCCTTGTCACTGTCACCAACCTAGGTGTAGAGGATGTCTCCTTGTCACTGTCACTGGTCTAGGTGTAGAGGATGTCTCCTTGTCACTGTCACCAGTCTAGGTATAGAGGATGTCCCCTTGTCACTGTCACCAGTCTAGGTATAGAGGATGTCTCCTTGTCACTGTCACCGGCCTAGGTGTAGAGGATGTCTCCTTGTCACTGTCACTGGTCTAGGTGTAGAGGATGTCTCCTTGTCACTGTCACAAGTCTAGCTGTAGAGGATGTCTCCTTGTCACTGTCACCAGTCTAGGTATAGAGGATGTCTCCTTGTCACTGTCACCGGTCTAGGTGTAGAGGATGTCTCCTTGTCACTGTCACCGGCCTAGGTGTACAGGATGTCTCCTTGTCACTGTCACCGGTCTAGGTGTAGAGGATATCTCCTTGTCACTGTCACCGGCCTAGGTGTAGAGGATGTCTCCTTGTCACTGTCACCGGTCTAGGTGTAGAGGATGTCCCCTTGTCACTGTCACCGGCCTAGGTGTAGAGGATGTCTCCTTGTCACTGTCACCGGCCTAGGTGTAGAGGATGTATCCTTGTCACTGTCACCGGCCTAGGTGTAGAGGATGTCTCCTTGTCACTGTCACCGGCCTAGGTGTAGAGGATGTCTCCTTGTCACTGTCACTGGCCTAGGTTTAGAGGATGTCTCCTTATCGCTGTCACCGGCCTAGGTGTAGAGGATGTCTCCTTGTCACTGTCACTGGCCTAGGTGTAGAGGATGTCTCCTTGTCACTGTCACCGGTCTAGGTGTAGAGGATGTCCCCTTGTCACTGTCACCGGCCTAGGTGTAGAGGATGTCTCCTTGTCACTGTCACCGTCCTAGGTGTAGAGGATGTATCCTTGTCACTGTCACTGGCCTAGGTTTAGAGGATGTCTCCTTATCGCTGTCACCGGCCTAGGTGTAGAGGATGTCTCCTTGTCACTGTCACCGGCCTAGGTGTAAAGGATGTCCCCTTGTCACTGGCCTAGGTGTAAAGGATGTCTCCCTGTCACTGTCACTGGTCTAGCTGTAGAGGCCATCCCATAGTCACTGTCACCCATCTAGGTGTAGAGGATGTCTCCTTGTCCATCTATCTGTTTAATTCTATCTATCTATCTATCTATCTATCTATCTATCATCTGTCTAATTATATATTTATCTATCTATTGATCGATCGATCTATCTATCTATTTATATATCTATCTATATACCTTTAAGAATTGGCATTGCTCCTATTCTAAATGTGCCATTTTTGTTCTTTCACCAGGGCAGAAAAAAATAATTTATCGAGCACTTAATCTGTTCCCTATGACTTTCTTACTTCAGCTCCCTAAACATTTGTAGACCTGTCAGAAGCAATTTCTTCCTTGCAGAAAACCCTGCTTGCCTTTGATCTTGAGCAGCGAGGGTTCTGTTCTTTGTAAATAAGGCACGCTGTATGGAAATAGCTGCCAGTAAGTGAGGAAGTCTCGGATCTGGCTCAATCTCAGGCTGCCTCATGGGAGACTATTTAACCGATCATTAGAGACACAACAAAAAGCCATTGTGGAATTCCGGCAATCCATGTATCCTCGGAGAGCCATCCCTCCAATGCTCGATTATCTCTCTTCTGGATGCACAGCACAGCTCCCAGTTTTATTAACATTCTCAGATGTCTATAATGAAGTCTAATTGTAGCCAATTGGTTATAGCGCGGGCCGTGCTTATACATAGAAGACGCAGTGAAGCTTCAAAGCAAAGTGTCTTGTATAATAATGCACAACACAATATATTGGAGAGGGTTTCTAAAACATTATAGTATGAGAAGCTTTTAAAGGAACACTCCACGTGAAACTGATGATGAGTTATGCCTAGTACTGGGCCTGAGGGGCGGGTGTGACTTCCTTCATTGGTGTTTTTGAATTCCTATGCCATGTCTTGCCTCCAGGACCTGTGCTAGGTATAGCAGGGTATGGAGTTTGCCTAGAGTGTTCCTTTTATACAGTTGTGCTAAAAAGTTTACATACCCCGGCAGATTTTTTGTTTTTTTTTAGCCTTTTTTCAGAGAATATGAATGATAACACAAAACCTTTTTCTCCACTCATGGTTAGTGGTTGGTTGAAGCCATTTATTGTCAAACTTCTGTTTTTTCTCTTTTTAAATCATAATGACAACCAAAAACATCAAAATGACCCGGTTCAAAAGTTCCCATCCCCTGGTGATTTTGACCTGATAACATGCCCAGAAGTTGACACAAAGGGGTTTGAATGGCTACTAAAGGTAACCTCCTCACCTGTGACCTGTTTGCTTGTAATCAGTGTGTGCATAAAAGCTGAGGGAGTTTCTGGGATCCAGACAGACTGTTGCATCTTTCCTCCAGCCACTGATGTTTCTGGATTGTGAGTCATGGGGAAAGCAAAAGAATTGTCCACGGATCTAGGGGAAAAGGTAGTTGAACTGTATAAAACAGGAAAGGGATACAAAAAGATATCCAAGGAATTGATAATGTCAGTCAGCAGTGTTCAAACTGTGATTAACAAATAGAAACTCAGGGGCTCTGTAAAAACCAAACCACGGTCAGGTAGACCAACCAAAATTTCGGCCAAAACTGCCCGGAAATTTGTTCGGGATGCAAAGAAAAACCCACACATAACATTAGCTGAAATACAGGACTCTCTGAAAACTATCGGTGTGGCCATTTCAAGATGCACAATAAAGAGGCACTTGAAGAAAAATGGGCTGCATGGTCGAGTTGCCAAAAGAAAGTCATTACTGCACAAATGCCACAAAGAATCTCGCCTTCAATACGCCAAACAGCACAGAGACAAGCCTCAAAAAAATTCTGGAACAAGGTAATTTGGAGCGATGAGACAAAAATCGAACTTTTTGGCCACAACCATAAACGTTACATTTGGAGAGGTGTCAACAAGGCCTATGATGAAAGGAACACCATTCCTACTGTAAAGCACGGAGGTGGATCACTGATGATGTGGGGATGTGTGAGCTTCACAGGCTCAGGGAACTTGGTCAAAGTTGTAGGAAAGATGAATGCAGCACATTATCAGCAAATACTGGAGGCAAATCTGCCCTCATCATCCAGGAAGCTGCACATGGGACGTACTTGGATGTTCCAACATGACAACGATCCAAAACACAAGGCCAAGTTGACCTGTCAATGGCTACAGCAGAAGAAAGTGAAGGTTCTGGAGTGGCCATCTCAGTCTCCTGACCTCAATATCATTGAGCCACTCTGGGGAGATCTCAAGCACGCAGGACATGAAAGACAGCCCAGGAATTTACAGGAACTGGAGAACCATCTGAGAAAATAAAGAGCCTCATCCACAACTACCACAAAAGACTTCAAGCTGTCATTGATGTTAGAGGGGGCAATACACGGGATTAGGAACTGGGGGATGGGAACTTTTGAACAGGGTCATTTTGATGATTTTGGTTGTCATTATGATTTAAAAAGAGAAAACACAGAAGTTTGACAATAAATGGCTTCAACCAACCACTACCCATGAGTGGAGAAAAAGATTTTGTGTTATCATTCATTTTCTCTGAAAAAAGGCCAAAAAAACCCAAAAAATCTGCCAGGGTATGTAAGCTTTTTAGCACAACTGTAAGTTTCCTAACCACCTAAGACTAAAGTATAAGTTAAAGGAGTTGTCCACTTTGTATATCCTGTTTTTCTTATATTGGTTGTCTGACGATAAGCTGACTGTTGGAACCTCTTTAATGTTGTGATGACACGACAGCTGCAAACCTTAGAGACTCTGTATAGAATTTGTCTGTATAGAATGAGAGATAGATACAGCACAGTTCAGTAGCTGGTTGGCTCCATGGAAGTCCCCAGTCTTCAGCAGCATACCAGCGGGGAGGGAGCCAGGCCTACACAGCAAAGCCTGAGAATCTCCACCATTTATATGGTAGCCATTCTCCAAGGGTCATCTATTTAGGGTTGCAGTATTAAGTGAGTACCCATTCTGCAGTGCCACCAAAGGTGAAATTAGGCATTACACAGTGCCCATTAGCATTAGTGGGCTTTTAGTATGGACCAACTGATTGCCTTGAGAAGGTAGATATGGTTTAAAGGTCAGCCACATGACCAGCTGCTTGTCCAGGATGACCCTGGTGTCAGCTTTGGACGCCAATATACTGTGCCACCAGACTGCTGGTAGTGGTAGAGGGGAGGCTGCAAACGTGTTATCTGAGGGAATGAAAATATACTTTACAGCTAAGCATAGGAATCGCAACATAAAAAAGGATACTTACTTTTCAACAGTCGCCAGATGTGCTGGTTTCAATTTTGCCCGTGTTCCTGCTGCCCTCCACTTCTTAATATCTTGATACACAGGAATTGCCTATCGATTCCCAACTCAGCCAATGATTGGCTGAACAGACATCTCCAAGCACTTCCTTTATGAGTTGGACACCAGGAAGTGGAGAAGATCAGGGATCCGGTCAGAATCGGTAATGTGAAGTGAGGTGAGTACTGCATTTTATTATGTTAAGGCCCTCATGCTTAGCTGTTTTAGATATATTTTAATTTTGCCTGGAAAACCCCTTCAAAAAGCCCTAGAGGCCATAGTGTGGAGATGGGGGGGAAGACCGCAGGTTGTTGCTGTGGAAGTAATGAATCATAGGTCAGATATTATAATGTGGACCTAGGTGGCCACCTGCAGAGATTAAGCGAATCCTGAGGATAAGCAGTTTTGCCAAAAGAGCTTGGAGCATGGGTCACATGGATGGAGAATCTCACAAGTATAGATTCCCTAAGTCCATGTGAAATATGGGCTTGTGTCATCCTCAAAATTCTTTAATAATATTTAGAAATGGGTTTTCAAATGGGTAATAAAATAAATACGTATAATGCCCCCATAGCAAAAGTCAAGATGAGGTTTGCTCCTGGAAATGGGTATTGTCAACCACCACTATCATAGGACGGGGCCTTAGTACAGATGGGCAAATCTCTCAGGATTCATTTTAGGTTTGGGACCAAGATTTGTTTCAGGTCGAACAAGTTCGGTACGAACCAAAGCTTAAATTGGCTTAAAACATAGATCCTTAGGAGCCCTATAACACAGTGTCATATGTTGTGTTTTATAGATAGGTTCCTAGGAGCCCTGACATTGTTCTACACTATGTTTTATAGATAGGTTCCTAGGAGCCCTGACAGTGTTATACACTATATTTTATAGATAGGTTCCTAGAAGCCCTGACAGTGTTATACACTATGTTTTATAGATAGGTTCATATGATCCCTGACAGTGTTATACACTATGTTTTATAGATAGGTTTCTAGGAGCCCTGACAGTGTTCTACACTGTGTTTTATAGATAGGTTCATAGGATCCCTGACAGTGTTATACACTATGTTTTATAGATAGGTTCCTAGGAAACTTTACAGTGTTATACACTATGTTTTATAGATAGGTTCAGATTAGTGGGTTCCATCAAACTCTTTATTGGGTGAACAATTTTTTTTCAGATTGGCACAGTGTTTTGCTGTCAGAACAGCAGTTTGTATTTATTTAACTAATTGCTACTTACTTGGTTTTGTTAATTCCAAACCATTTGGAATATGAATCGGTTCAAACATCCACAGGGCTTAGTACTTCTGTTTCCCTTCCATGGTGCTTTTCCATAGCCTTTCCTGCTTTGCTAAATCCATTGTATCTGAGGAAAGGGTGATTCCAAGGATAGTAAGATTCCTTTCCTAGGGACCAAGTGCCATGGGGGCCCAATGGCTATATATCGGAGCACTAGTATACAGAGCATATCATATTGGGGTGTTCTGCTACAGATTTAGGATTTAGAAGTTACTTCTCTACAGACCACTGCTCTGGTTCCTCTCTGCTAAGGTCTGTAAGAAATGGGGCCAACATGAGTTGGGCTCTCCTTTACACAGGCCTCATTGGAGCCTTCTCTCATACTTGCACCTTGGCGTACCCTTGTCACACGATGACACCCTACCTTATCACTTGCAGTCAAATTATGTACAATGAATCCCAACTTCTAAATTAGGGATGGGGTAATCGTGTGGATCCTGACAGTGACCTCCACGGAGACTCAGCAAATTACACAATGGACACAAAAGCAGAGAGGACTGGGAATACTAAGAAATAATTATGTGACAGCCCTAAAGGCAAATCAGAGGCATCTAATGAACTCAGCAAAGGAGTTAATACCAGTCATTGACAAATAACACTGCGAATCCCTGATATCAGACATCCCCGAGCCTCCTGATACACAAACCACAGTCCCCAGGTAATTGCCTGGAGGTCAGAGGGGCTCCGCTCGTTCTCCTGGGCCTGACAGGTAATTAACCATTTATTTTATTCTCTCTCTTAAGATATTTTCTTACATTAATTAAGTCACAGATCGAGGCTCTTGGTTTTGATCACATGATTGTGGGTAACCAGCGGAGTGTTTATACGTTTAGTCCCCCATCTTTATCATTTTTGGGCATTTTGAGTATTACGAGAGAGGTTCCTCTATTAGTCATCACCTAATAGACCCAGCACTTCTGGCTCATTCATTTCAATGGACACAGTGTAATGCTTCTTTTCCCCTTTGGAGGCGCTGCTGAAAGAATCACTGTCTGCCAGCCTCTCTTGCTAAACACCCTAGTATCAACGTATTAGATTTCTAAGAAAAAAAAATGTCCAAAGCAGACAACTCCTTAAACGCAATCTTATTTTACTTACCACCTCTGGGTTTTTTATGATGTTGTACCTGGGTGTTCTAGGCTAGTTCCAATCCCATGTCTTGTGATCAGAACCAGCACCTGGTCCCTGGGTTGCTCCACCTCCTCTCCAGTTTTCAGAGGTAGTTTACCTGTGCTATGGGGTCCAGCAGGCCATAATAAAACCATCCCTCATAGCACAAGTAACTACCTCTGAAAACAGGAGAGTAGGGAGGAGGTGGAGCACCCCGAGGGCTGGCGATCGTTCCCGTAACATGACCTGGTGTCGGAACCAACCCAGAAACCCTAGGTCCGGCATAAAAAGATAAGACTTCCTGGACAACCCCTTTAAATCATGCACACTTATGACTTTCTGGTGGTGACCTATCTCCCATGAGGACCAAAGGATCAGATATGTTGCAATCCAACACGCCGAAGTCTACACAAGGGGAACAGTCAGGACACCCCTATACACAATAGACAGTCAGTAAGTTTCTTCGAAATTGCTAGGTTTGACCGACCTTCATCTAATGTGTATGGTTACTTTAGGTTGACCTCTTCAGTGGAATCCAATAGTCTACAGAATCCCTAGTGGCGCATATTGATGCATTACTACAAAATGTCCATACCCAAGATTTCTTGTGAGTATTACTTTTGGTTCTTAGAGCTGGAGAGTTGGTGTATGGCAAGTATGGGCTTCTGGACACAGTGACTTACACAGAAAGGGGCCCCATTGCAAATATGGTCCATGTTTTGCCACCAAGGACAGACATGCCTGGTCTACTTCACCACTCCCTTTCCATGACTCTTGAGCCATTTCTCAGGACAATGGAATCCTGTACAAGTTCTTGCAATCCAATAACAACCAGGACTGGGCCCCAACTTTCCAAGACCCCTTAGTAGCTGAATGAGATTTCCCTATGTTCCATATGACCTTGTGTGAATGATTAAACCACAGTATGAGCTAAGGGATTTTTTGTAACCTTGCAAATAACCATCTTAAGAATGAACTTATTGACTTGTAGGCAGTACAAGCCGTGGATTGTGGTCATTCACTCCACATCACTAGCATTATATAACCCGTCCTACATAGATCTTTAGGATAACTTAGAACCAATAACTGTGAACTAGCTATCTGATATGGCAATAATGCTGTTATCTTCTATATAGACCACACGTCATTGATATCCTCAGACACCACAAAAGCCAAGTCTGTGTACATAAGAATCCTCCCTTGTGGGCCCATTAAGTAAATGAGTATGTCTTATAGGCCCAGGAACAACTTATGATCTATAACATCATTAAAGTTTGCATTTAGGTCAATGAAGTTACACGATAGGCATGACACATGCCGAGGAAGAACATAAAATTATAAGTCATACTTTAATATTGCCTCACAAAGCATGCCCACATTGTCAACATGTTCCAGATTCCTCCAGAATAATTCCCCAGTTTTGGAAGTGGATTTTATATTGTATTTAAAGGGTACCTGAGTTTTCATGAAAAGTTGAAATATCTGCAGGGTCTTGCTGGGCAGTCTGTTCTCTGGCTGTATAAGTCTTCACACATGATGTCCTATCAGTTTTTCTGCTGCTAATAGCTCCATCATGGCTGCAGCACATTTTACATTTCTCTCTGAGGGAGGGGGCGTGTACAATAAGACACTGTGAAGTCATACTCTCTTTGATACAGCAAGGAGGCCCCAAAGAGGTGAGGGAAGGTGAGTATGAATGTTTTTAATTTTTACACCTTCTCCATCTCCAAGTGTCTTGTGCCCATCTTCATGGGTTCCATAAGAGTTCAGCTCTGTTCACATTAGCTTCATAGTTTTAATTTACTATGCTATGTGAGAGCTATTTTTGAAGAGCAAATCCTGAATGACCAATTATCTTTTATGTGTACTATTATATGGCAGTTAGTTACTATTGAAACTTGTCAGATCACAATGGTGAATTCTGAGTTTTTCACTATTTATCCTCTCCACGAGTTCAATATGGGTGTTTCTTCTTTCTATTGAACTCAACACAAAACCTTCTGGTTCTATTAAGACATCTTCAAATGATGACATCAGCAAACCAGTCTTGATGTTGTCAAAAGTAAGTCTATTAAAGATCACAACTTGACGCATGGGCATAAGCATCAAAATGACTGTCCTTGAGGCTGCTATTGGACCCTTGGAGGAAGAGGGTTCACTCCAGTTTGTGTGTGCATCATAATGAGTAAGTATTGCTCTTGCTTATTACCGGTATTTATTATTTCCCCCATTACCCAAGTTTTTGATAAATTCAGAAACTCCTTTAGGCTAAGGCCCCACATAGCGAGCTGTGGCCAAAAAACACTGAGGGAAAAAATGCAGCAGAAACGCATCGCTTTCACAGAAAGTCCCTTTCTCTCCCTATTATACCTATATGGACAAGAATTTGCACTTGCGCTGCAGATTTTTTTCCACAATATGTGGATGGGATTAGCCAGAATCCTTTCCACTTTGCAGGTACTGTAACATACCAGTTTTTTTCCGCCGCATTTTCGGAAAGTGGGGCCCTGACCTTAGGCTGAGACCCCATGTTGGAGAAAAGCTGCTCTTTTTGTTGCAGATTTTGCTGCGTTTTTTTGAGCCAAAGTCAAGAATATCTTGAAAAGAAATAGGAAATATATAGTAATCTCTTATACTTCTCTTGCCTGTTAATCCACTCCTGACTTTGGCTCAAAAAAACGCCGCAAAATGTACAACAAAAAATGCAGATTTTCGACGTGTGGCCTCAGCCTCAATGGGTTATTTTGGGGCTATTTTTTCTCCATGTTATTCCCACCTGGGACATTTACGGCGTATCCACAGGATCTGGCCTAAATATCCGATGACTGTGGGTCCCAACTCTCAGTGTAGGGAGTGTAGAGAGGGCTGCGCATGCGCAACTCTCTCCAGCCACTTCTATGATAGTTCTGAGAATACCTTTACCGGGACGCTGAATATTCTTAGAAGTCCTATAGAGAGTTGCGCATGCGCAGCCGTCTCTCTACTCACCATATCTGCAGGACAGGGATGGGGAATTTTTTCAGTGCTCCTTAGTCTAAAGATGGAATCTTTATGCCAATATTCCAACCCCATAAGGGTGACAATTAAAGTAGAAAAATACATTTAGGTGGCTACATACAAGTGGGCATCTTACTTTTTGATGTCTGGATCCGGTGACTACGATACATTCCTTTCCTCGGGTAGACGTACATCTCTTTCTCTTTAAGGAAATTTTTTTTTTTTTTACGGCCTCCCATCAGTAGCGGAAAACTGTGATGAGCAATTATCCCTCAACCTTTTGTCTGTGAATTCAGACAATGGGGCACCATTAACATGCCCATAGAAAGGGCTGCGTACATAAACCTCGCCGCACATATTGGTTTTGACAGGTGCCAATGTCTAACAGCTGCTATTGCACTTAATCCAAGTGTATTACATGAATCTCTGGCCATCGGTATAATAATGATAAGCAATTATCTGCAAGTAAAGTAAATTATTTCATAAATAATACAGTAATAAGACATTACAATCCGGCGAGAGTCTGTGTGGCTGCAAAAGAGGAACAAAAATCCTCAAAGACACAAAAGCAAAACAACATCAAAACAATAAAATAATCTCAACTTCGAAAAGTCAAGCGAAGGAAAACAAAGCTCTCTCGGCAAATTGGACCCGCGGCGTCACGTGACCCAATTTGCGATAAGTAACATTGTTAAGGAGGTTTTACTGTCAGAGATGAGGCTGTAAAATTATTCTGCTAATTAATATTTAAGTATCACCATATAAAGAAATTGCGCTCCATCGATTTTCCGTTTATTATTGTGTTCCGCGAGATATTCGGCTAATAGCTGACTTTTGGCATTAAGAGATCTCACGAAATAAACAGTATTATTAGCTCTGCATAATGCAATTATTTATGTCGCCTTCGAGGCAATTCTGTTCGTTTGGATTAAATATATCAAATATCTAATAGTTTATGGTTAAAAAGGTTAAAGGGGATGAATGAGATTGGAAAAATGTTTTTTTTTTTTTTTTTTTTTTTGCCTGGAAACAGCGCCACTCTTGTCTACAGGTTGTGTCTGGTATTGCAGCTCGGTCTCATTCAGGTGACCTATGAACATGAGATTTAAAGGGGTTAAGCGGGAAATAATGAAGGTCATAAGACTACTATTCTAAATCGCACAAGGTAAGTAGGGGCCCCATTACAGATTTTGCATTGGGGCCCAGAAGTTATACCTCTAATAAACCTATCTAATACTCCCCAGGTAACCAAATTAAATTCAATGTGAAAATTGTCTAGTTTTTATGTTAAACATTTTTTTAAAGGATTTTTTTTACGTTTGTTTTTTTGTTTTTTTTTAAATTTCCCATGCCAATAAAAACGTTTAAAAACTTGTTTTAAGTACTAAGCCATGTGATTTATATTCTGGCCACTAAACCTAATAATAGACTTGCACATTCACATCACAGACAGCAATACAATAGAAGATAACACCTTTATAGACAACACCACTGATCTAGAGGAGAAGCTCAAGCAAGATGTCTATATTAAACCCAGATAGTGAAATCTATCACTTTTCTGTAATCTGTCTTTATTTTCTGATTGTAGATTTTGTATTCTATTTTCTGTCCATGATTATGGGGGCGGCCATTTTGCCTGAGCTTCTCCTCTGCTCTGTTAACAGCATTTAGTGATCTGCTTTACAGCAGTCTCATGGCCATAGGCAGCAATATTCTGGAGTTGACTCATCAGTAATGGAGGGTGCACCCCATATATATTGAGGCGCACGTCTCCTCATATAAGGCGCACCCTCCACTAGGCTTGGAGGGCAATCTACCCCAGCTCATAGGTGGCGTAGATTTCAAGCATCATTTACGTAATATTTCTGATGTAAATGATAATAAATCTACTGGTTCCAATGACTTTGTCCCCTGTACATCTTCACCACACCGCCTTTTCAGGAAAGTGGCAAGGGCAGTGATAAAAAAAAAAGAAAAAGTCGCATTTTTTTGCTCAAAAAAACTGCAGAAAACTGGCATACAAGACATAATAAATCTGCCCCATGGAGGAATGTTTTTTATACATGCTCTTTGCAGGGAGGGGGACTAGATAATCTTGCCTGTGATGTAAATGAGGTGACTGCTGCGAAGAAAACTACAGAATCAACAAGTGTCAGTCTATTATTGGGTTTAATGGTCAGAGCAAAAATTGCAGGATTTAGTATTTTATTTTAAATATAGGTACTGACATGGAAAATTCGCTCAGATCTTTACTGTTCCTAATTTTTCCTTCTTCCAACACATCAACATCCATAAAGGAGTCTTCGCTTGCTTTTTAATACTACAGTATAAATCGATTTCCATTGTTATTCACTTATGGTCACGTCGTCTGTTTTTATTGTTCTGGCTGATCGGTGTATGTGAGCATATAATGTCCATGCAGACCCTCATTTGCATTGATCATTTGTATAGTGCCCCGACTGCTGCAGAACCTCCTGAACGTCTCACTTGAAAGCTCAGAGGACTCGGTAAAGCCTTATTTTCCTCTGATGGTGGCTCCTGACGGCTGATTCTTGGGACCAGTCAGAAAGCTGTCAGGCTGGCGATAATTTCCTCCCATCTGATGGCGAAATCAACGTTTAAGTGAGACTAATGGACTCTGTCTCAGGTTACCTCATCACTATGGCGGAGTGTTACTTTCCAGCGCAATTTCTAATTGTTGTCTCCCGGTTAAGTCGACATTGTACACAGTGTCAGGAGAGCAGCGCGGCAGACTCATTTCTTCTTAATAATTGCATCTAAGCATTAATCTACTTAGCAAGACGGCCCCGGAGTCGTGCGCTCGGGCTGCGCGCTGACACTGGGACACTCAATCTTGCCTGGTGAATCAGTTCGGGTTGAATGGCTTTTGTCAGGATGTTAAGTTGCAATCCCCTTGTGAGGTACATTAGATGTGTTCAAGGTTTGAACCCTGTCATCCTCGCTCCCACATGGTCTCATTTATTAGAAGAGTTTGCTAAAATCAGCCATGGGGAAAGGCAAAAATCTCAGTGACAAACTTAATGTATAACAGGTTTTTTTGTCTTCTTGTATTTGGAGGTATCCAGGCCGTCATATCTGTATTATCAGTGACACCTGAGCGGCAGTAATAAATAGTAATACACTAGTTATCTCCTTGGATTGTGATGGTGTAGATAGAAGAGAGGGGACCCCAGAGCAAAGATCAAAATGGGGTCTCCTACTATGGTACCCAGGTTTGGTAGGGGAGCCCTGCACAAGTTCTTGGCAGCAAAGCAGATGGGACCAACCTGGGCTAGCCCCCTCTCCAAGGCCACATGGCTTTCCTCAATGTCTTTGAGCCCTTGACATTTTAGGCCTTTGGTAGAGATGGGTGAACCTCTCAGGATTAGATTCGGGTTCGGGTGGCTCGGGTCCCTTATTCGAATTTGGATCGAACGAGTTCAGTATGAACTGGAAGTGAAATTATTATACTGTGGAGTCTCTTCAGACCCCAGAGTATACTCACCTTCCCTCCCTCACTTTTAGGCTTCCTCACGGCATCCAACGCTTCCTGTTGGGCTCCTTGGTGACGTCATGACGCTCAGTGTGCCCACGTGATTGCTGTGGCCGAATTACAGGCCTCAGCGGTGACTCCGGGTGCATGATGTCACCAAGAGAATTCTGGACGCCGCAAGGAGACTCAAAAGAGGGAAGGTGAGTAAGAATGTTTTTTATTTTTTCCCCTTCCCTGGTCCTCCCCCTATTATACTCTGAAGAGAGCCCAGAGTATAATAATTTACCCCAATGAATCGCGGTGGCTATTTTAGTTTGTCCAAGTCAAATCCCCAATTGTTCAGTTTCCCTAAAAAACTAACAATTTGGAATGTTCGGGTGGAACCCGGCTCGATACGAATCAGTTTGCCCATCTCTAGTCTTAAGCCATGGATTTCTGGCTTTCTTCCCAGAACAGTGCCACTCCTGTCCAAGGGTTGTCTATGGTATTGCAGCTCAGCCCTATTCATTTTTATGGAGCTGCAATACCAGATACAACCCATGCATAGAAGTGGGGCTGCTTTAGGTAAAAAGTTTGTCCAATATTTTGCAATTTGATTTATCAGATTGGGAATCAGCAGTAAAATTAACTTCTACTTACTGCGTTCCTTAAGGATTTTAGGCCCCATATCCAATGAAGATCTCTTTTTGAATGGAAAGATGGATGTATGTGCGCACTTCTGCTCCGTTCATAGTCTATGGGATTGATGGAAGTAGCCAGGCACTGTTCTTGGCTAGGTCCTATACTCTATATGAATAGAGGACAAGGGTCACCTGCTCCGTTCAAATAGGGGACTGAGGATCTCCATTCTTTTGATCAAGGTCGCACCCCAGGGATGGCACATTGATCATCTATCCTGTGTATATGTAGCGAGGAGTGTACCTAGGTGGTGATGATCCTACAGATCTGGACTTATAAGTGTTGGAATACAGGAGGAGCAGATCTCTGGCAGGACACATCTGACCCAAACTTTGGCACACACTGGGCAGTTAACAGACCGAGAGCAGGAGAACAGCATGGAGGCTGGGAAGACATGACTTGCAAGATAGCGTAGATACGAATCTGGAACCCCATTTTACCCCAATAAGAACACCGACACCAAGGTTGAAACTTTCTCCTATTATTTACCCCCAGCAGTACTCCACCTGACCCAGGGGCACCACCATTGGAGATCTAATTCCATCCTCGGCACCCTGACCACAGGATTCCAAAACCAGGCTGGTTGACCAAACCAGCCTTCAACTGGCAATAGGACAAATTGGGTGGAAGTGTCCCATTAGTCCTCCACTCCGCTTGATCACTTATTCTCAGCCTATTCCTCCAAAGACCCATCCTGCTCCCACCACCGTGACATAAAGAGGACTTATGTAATAGGGAGGGTGGGTGTCAAACATAAAACTCCTCCTGGCTCCATTTGCTAGAAATGTCCCATCCCAACCCTGCCCCCTCCCATAAGTAAACTTGCTATCACTCCACCTACATGACCTGATAACCTCCTATTAACCTATATTTGCTCCTCATCTTACTGCAGTCATGTGCCCCCTCCTCTACCCCTTTGGGCTTGTTCCATGAGGCTCTCTGACTGAGCAATGACTGAATACTGGAGTCTGGAGAACCCCAGAACAGGGGTCTGAGTACCGAGCAGGGCATATCGGCATCTTGATAACCAGCAGGTGAACAGTGACATCCATGAAGAGGAGGCAGACACAATTGCAGTGCGATAAGCTCTGTGTGCGGAGAGGGAGGCTCCCCTTATACAGGCTAGTAGGCCAAAGACCATAAGTGATAGATGTTTATTGAACGATCATACTTCCAAGTGGTTCTTCCTTCTAACTCACCAGAAATTGAAACCTCCGACTCGGTGCCCATCACCATGTTTGTGATAATCGATGCTTGTGCACCAACCCCCTTAATACTCATTGAACATGCTTTGTGACAGTGTCAGTAACTGTGGCATTGTCCTCTTGCATATGGCGTAGTGAGCAGTCATATATGATACGTAACCGCCGGCCCCTAGGCAGGATCTGTAGCTCTCGTCCAGGTCGCTCGGTGCTGTTGATAAACAAACATCTTATTTTGTGGTTGCATGCATTATTATAGCTGACAAACATGCCGCCATGTATCTACAGCGAGTACAGCCTCAGCCGTCCGCAGGGTTGGTTCTAACCAGTTAGCTACTTGAACAATATCTGTGTAAAATATCAACCCGCTGACAGCCATAATTACTGGGTTTGTATAACACAGAGGGTACATTACGCTCCCCTATGAATTTTGAGATGACAGGTTGTCTTCATTTAGCCTGTGGTTTGTTTAGGAGGTCTTGCCCTGGTGAATTGGTTGCACACAGCATGACAATCACAGGCGCTGTACTGCAGAGGGTGACGCTGATCTTACTGGGCCTTAACCACAGAGATCTGATACATTTAGTGGTTGCTTTCTCTCTCCTTCTTCCTCGGCTCACATGATCTAAGATTTCTTGCAAAAATAATGTATCGCTTTACATATAGAATTGTTTTCTGCCATGTTTGGCGGCACTTAGCATCACATTTACGGATTATTTATTGTACATGTAAGTATATACAAAAGGTCCATGATTAGAGTTGTAGTCACTTTTGCATATCAGAGCACATGCCCGGTACTTACAAACATTGCTCTTTAGTGGGATAAGACCAATGGTGACGCCCTCGTTGCACCAAACAGATCTATATTTTCCATATAGAAGAGAAAAATGCTGCAAAAAGTCAATGAAAAATGCTTCGGATACAGCTGCAGAAATGTTTTGTGTTTCTGCAGCTTATTTTTAGCCTAAGACCTGCTGTTACGTCCAGGGTCTAGCTCGTAGCCTCCTCTCACATCATCCTCGTGTCAACAGGAACTTGACAAGGACTCTTGGGAGCCAAAGCGTTGTTGTTATGGCTGAGGCCTAGTTACAGATTTTTGCACCTTCTGCGCTTCTGCTTGTTTTCTATATTACTGATCAGAACAAACAGTACAAGGACTTTACTAGGGTACACACTGCAGACAACGTTATGCCCAGCGAAGGTCTGGCCATTCCCAGAGATCAGGGGGCCCCCACTGGCCACATAGCAACCAGCAGCAGGGGTGTTGCTAAGGCAAAAGATGAGCCGAATGTCCCCTGTCATTCAGCCAATACAGTCCATTACTGTGGTGGGGCCCCGGAGTCTGTGGCTCCCTGCCACACTGTTTTTTTTACAAAGTACAGGCCACTTTAAGCCTGTGACCTATGAGGGAGAGGATTGTTTAGGCCTGCACCGCATCACAGAAAGTGGCAGGGAACAGGAGTGAGATGAGGGGGCATTGTACTGTGTGTGGGGCCGGTGAGGGAGAATTATACTGTGTGGGAGTCACTGAGTGGGCTTTATATTGTGTATGAGGGCCACTGAAGATGCATTATACTGTGGGGGCCCACTGAGGGGCATTATACTGTGTGAAAGGGTATGAAGGGGAACTACACTATGTGGGGAAGCAGTATGGGGGCATTATACTATGTGGGGAATTAAGTGGGCATTATATGGTGTGTGGGGGTACTAAGGGTGCAGTATACTATGTGGGGGACCACTAAGGTGGCATTATACTGGGTGTGTGGGGCCCTAAGTATGCAGTATACTGTGTGTAGAGGCACTATTTGTGCAGTATACTATTTGATGGAGCACTAAGGGGGCATTAAACTGTGTGGGAACATTAAGTGTACAGTATACTGTGTGTGGGAACACTAAGGGTGCAGTATACTATGTGTGGGGGCACTAAGGCTGTAGTATACTATGTGTGGGGGCACTAAGGGTACAGTATACTTTGTGGGGGTGCACTAAGGGGGCATTAAACTGTGTGTGGGGGGACACTAAGTATGCAGTATACTATGTGTGGGGGCACTAAATGTGCAGTATACTGTGTGTGGGGGCACTGAGGGTGTAGTACACTATGTATAGAGGCACTAAGGGGACAGTTTTTGGGGGGCCACAACTTTACCAAATCTGTCTCTGTGTATGAACAGTGTTTAGAGCCACACCCCCTTGACAAGGGCAATAGTAACAATCATTTTCAAAGTATTCATAATGTATATTTCTAGGAGGAATAACAGAGTAACAGCACAACATAGAGTTGTAAGAAGAGATTATCCAGGATAAATATTACAGTATATGGGAATACAAGTATTTAATAAAGCAGTCGTGTCTGGAGAATGGAGTGGATCCTTGTATAGCATCTCGGCCTATACAAGTATTTGCCCCCTTGATCCATTTTAGGGTAAAGAGAACATAATAAGGAGTATTACGGGGCATTTGCCAGCTTTCTGTACATGTCCTTTGTACGCTTTCTAACTACTGTACATTGGCAGGATTATCTGGGTCAGGTTTTTCGCTCAGATCCAGTCCTGGTACATATCCTCTTACAGTATAATCCATTATTCATCGGGTAATCCGAGATGATAATATTCTTTTTTAGGTTCAATTAGCAGAAACACCGATCCTGTCAAGTCCCTGACAGCCGTCATATTCCTCCAGTCTACGACTGCATTGTGCCATGTAGATATAAGGGAGGGGGAGGAAGACTCCCTCATGAATATTTTTATTACCTTATTTCCCAGGGTTCATGTTTCTTGGGTTGGACATCAGAAATGGAAATAATGCCCTATGTAGAATATTATTAATATGTATTCAATATGAGAAATCCAATGACTAAGTAGAAAACTGACTGACAACCACTTTGGAATATGTACTGTACACTGGTATTGGTTGTCACCAAGCTTACATTGTGATAGAGAACTCAAGGAGGATGATTTATGAAAATGTCTTTAAAAAAAATCTTCACCCATAGCACCCATTCAGAGCTATTGAAAAAAGAGAGTCGTGTTGTGATTGGTTGCTAAGTGCAAGAAATATGATTTGTCTTATAAGCGGCTTCATACAGTCAATAACTTGATGTAAAAGCTGTGCTGTAAGCTCATTTGTACTTCACTGACTTTCACTCAGATGCTGAGATACTGCAGCTACATCTCCTTCCTTTACCTCCTCTACCTTTATCATTTACAGTTTTACACTAGGTGGATTTTTTGTTGACTGAGCAGGTTTGTTATCCTGAATGCGTGTCTTTTCTTGTGCTGCTTTCTCTAATGGTCCATGTTCTCTCTCCATGCCGGCTCACTGGGTGGGCTCATCCTGATGATGTTAAAACTGAGCCAATCTGATTTATTTCCCTGCGTCTCCCTCCTCCCTCTCGCAGCACATACCTCAGATGCTGAGATATTGCAGCTGCATCTCCTTTCTCCACCTCTTCCCTGTTTAGCATTTAAGGTTTTACACTAGATGGATTTTTGGTGACTGAGGAGGATTGTGAGGTAGATTACCTAACTTTTATTTTTTTTCTGCTACTTTCTGTAAAATTACAAATTCTTTCAAACCATAATACCCTTTAAATTTGGGTGTCTTCTGCTGGACATTATTTTGTTAGAACCTGGGCCCACTGGAGTTCTGATATCATGTAAGAGGCATTATGTGGGGTTACTCGAGGAGACATTAAATTATGTAGGGAGACCACTTATGAAACTTTCTAAGGCTAGGTTCACATCTGATGGGGGACCCAAACAACATAGAGCTGGTCCCATAAAACAGCGGTTACCCATGGCGGTTTCTGGGGCAGAGTCTCCAACGGAACTTAGCCTGACCCTGTTTCTCCCTTTCAGTTCTCACAGTACAATTCTGAGTCACTGACATATTGCAGCTGCATCTCCCTCCTCCACCTGCTTCCTGTTTACTATTTACTGTTTTACACTAGATGGATTTTTGGTGACTGAGGAGGTTTGTAAACATTTTCAGATATGTTGCAGGCAGAGAAAGGAGAACTACAGGGTATTGATTTTTGCAAAATTCATAACAACAGGAATGCTTCAAGAACACATAGAATTAGCGATGGGCGAACCTCTGAAGATTCATTTTGGGTTTGCACAGTTCAGCCCAAAGATTCATTTCAGGTCGAACTGGAAGTGAAATGATTATATTCAGGGGACCTTTTCTGGCCTCCTGGATGATGTCATGTGCTCTGGGATCACCACTGAGTTCTGTGATTGGGTCTCTGCAGTCACATGGAGTGCGCCGAAGTGATGACCCAACGCAAGTGTCATGATGTTCCATGTGCCCACTGAGGCCTCTGATTGGGACTCATGACGTCACCAAGGAGGCCAAAAGAGGACCCAGAGGTAGCACCAGATTCTGCAAGCAGGCCCAGAAGCGGTGTGGCAAATGTTTATTTATTTTTTTTAAACGTCCTCTGAGTCCCCCTATTATACTTTGGGGTCTGAAAGAAGCCCCAGGGCATAATAGTTTCCTTTCCAGTTCATGACGAACTTATTTGACAATTTGGGCTGAATTGTCCAAACCTGAAATTAATATTCAGGTTATATGAGTATAACAATTTAACTTACAATTTGTGGGTGATGAACCCCCAAAGTTTTGGGTTTGGGTCGAACCTGAAACTTTTGAAAAATTTGGGTTGAATGTGGTTCAATCCGAACCTGTTTGCTCATCTCTATATAGAATAAAAAATGTAATTTTAAAATAAATTGATAGATTTTAAAATACATTTTTAGATTTTTTTGTCATTCCCTTGTAGAACACGTCTTATACAACACAGTGGACGTAGCTACAATTGTGCCGATTTGTCCCTTGTAAGAGATCTGCCTGTTGTGAGCGCAGGATCACATCCCCGCCTGGATATCTCAGTTTTAAGAGAGAGATGAGACCTGATAGTGATACCACATTCACACATCTCCTATTGATCACTTCTAACCTTGCAGAGGCGCAGCCCTACATTAACTAACTTTTACATCATCGCTGGCCCTGATGAGACCACAGATGTTAGCGGAGAGGTTAAATATCACTAGAGGTCAGTAGACATGACAGCCAGGTCATCGGGGGATCACTTCCTATAAGTGTTAACCGCAGCACTTTCTGTCACTGCTGGAGGACGTGATCTTAGACAGTGAAGATCATGAGGTTCTTATGACTTCTACATTTTGTGGCTTGCAAGGTCAGAAGATGCCATATAAATCTGTAAGGCTTGAAGGGCTTGTCCAGGTTCTACTAAATTTTAATTGACAGCGGTCCATTAATATACATTAAGAGAGAGCTACAGGGGGTGCAGGCGTACCCATGGACTGGTGGCGAAGAAGCCCTGTCTATTGTGTAGTGAATGGATACAGCCATAGTACATATCACTGCTGAGATGTTGTTACAATTGCATCCAGACTAGTCAATCCTCTCAGATTAAAATACATCAGTAACAAGATTCTTTCTCTTACCCTGAGTTTGTTACAATGTAGCAGTGCAGGCGAAATGAAGTTCAGACTGTTTAATTTTTAGGTAATTTGAAGTTCCTTCCTGTTGAAGAGTTGGACATTGTTCACATCTACATTAGAGGCTTTGCTTGACTTGGAGCCTCCGTTGCTAATATTGCCATATTTGCTTCTTACTGTATATTATATCCTGATATCTTCCATGTGCCATGCCGTTCTGCAACTTCTTCCAAGCCATTATTATAGATGAGCCTATTATACAGAGTATCAGTGGACGGCTCTGCGGCGACTGCGGTGACCCCAATGTTTATAAGGTCAGTTTCTCCAAGCCTAGTAGTTGGAAAACAGAATTTCCTAAGCACATACAAGGCAGCCTATAATCGAGTTACATGAAATTAATGTAGAGACAAGTTGTTCACAAGCGTGCGTAATAAAGAGTAATAGCCGGCCGTACCCAGTGTCATGTACTACCCATTTACAATGACGCGTTTTAGGATAATCATCTATTGTGCCTATTAATATCCATGGGTGACCTGTGATTATGACCTTCAGACGTCCCCAGGGCTTCTTGTGGTTGGAATAATGTACACAGCATGTATAGTTATCTTCTAGAGTTGTATTCAGTTTCATATAATATGGTGGGGGTGCTGGGTAACATAACGCAAAGACGGAAAAAATAAAAAATAACTATATTTACCCTCACTAGTCTCCATGCTGGTCTGGGTCCCCACTGGTCTCTATTTGTTGGTGTCTCTCATCATACAGGAGATGCCCACTCAGCCAATGACAGATTGAGGCGTGTTACAGATGTGGCCCGTGATTGGCTGAGTGGGCATCTCCTGTATGATGAGAGACACCAGCGGGACACAGTCAGTGTGAGAACCCAGGCCAGTGAACTCATTAAGCCCATTAAGGGGGTTTCTGGGACTAAAATATTGATGACCTGTTCTTAGGATAGGTCATCAGTATGTGATTGGTAGGGATCTGACATCCAGGACCCCCACAGATCAGCTGGTTGAAGAGAACATAGCATTCTGTTGAGTGCTGTGGCCTCTTCACTGAATGCCAAGCACTGTGCCTTAAATATAATGGGGCTGTGTCTGGTATTGCAGCTCAACCCCATACACTTGAATGGGACTGAGATGCTGCTGTACCATGTGACCCATAAGCGTGATGTCATCAGCCCAGGGAAGAGGCCACAGCTCTGCTTGAGCCCACCTGTACAACTTTACCATATGACTGTCAGCTGTGTCCCATCTGTACATTTCAGCAATATTTACATTTCCTTTTCCTTCTCTATCTGGCCTAGACCCCCATGAAGACTTCTTCGCAACATTTCAGGGCACACAAGCTTCACATCATTCCCATCCCCTGTTGGTCCACACTGATAGTAATAATTCCCCATTTTGCATCACAACCTCCCCCACAGAATCCCTCCCTGACTATATTCTGCTGGCCAACTGCTATTTGTACCATGGAACAGTTCATTTTCTCCTTTCTGACAGTGGAAGGCTGTGTATCATAAATCTGCTCACTGCAGTGCACCAGAGGACAGGGGGGATGAATTTACGATGCACAGACTGCCAGCCATCAAAGGAGATCAGAAAGTAGATCAAAGAAGTTTATCCAGTGGTAGTGTGGTGAGGATGACCTGTGGGCCCCGCTGACATCTGGGCTTGGTCGCAGATGTGACCACTGCGAGCCCTATAGTTACACCAGTACCCGTGTGCTGTGGATTCTTTAGGGCAAGATCCCTATAGTTACTCCAGTGACCTTAGTGGTAAGTGCTTGGCTCCAACATCTCTTCCAAATGGGGTTGTCTTCTGCTGGACATTTAGGGCCAATTATTGTGTCAGAGCCTGGACCCATTGTAGACCCATTGCAAAGAATGTCTAACCCAATCTCTTCCCAACCTGTGTAGGTCCGAATGGTGGGATAACCCTCTTGACGTCACTTTTTTTGGTATGATTCCTGAAAATTGTAAAAAGGGGGAGTCAGTTTGACATCATTTAAAGAAAAGGGGGTAAGATTGGCCCAAGCTGGCCTCCATCACTCCTATACACACGCTGCCTCTTGGCATTGGATCGTCCCACAACTGCCCTACTCTTCGTTGAGTAACCTCTTTTAGTATGAAATGGTATGTAGCCAAGGGTGCACCATACTATCATATTAGCACAGCGCCCCCTTTAAGTATAATAGCCTGCGGCCTGCAGCACATTTCGCCCGCAGAGTGATGTATATGCTGATGTGAGCTTGGCTTGCTGATGGATGCCGCCGAGCACTCTTTGTAAATGAGTCATTTAGATGTTTATTACTAATTAGCATCAAACCACATTGTTTTCGTTAGCACTTACAGGAAATCCCATTTGGTATTTATAAATTTTTGTAAGTACCAGAGAGCACGCCATTTTTCGCTATTTCACGCCGCACTTCACGTAGAAAAGCAGCTTTAAATCATGTCAGTGTAAATCTATGGGTCACTATGCAAAATTAATGAGCTCGCAGCAGCTGAAAGCTAGGATCATTTACTTAGAGGGTCTGACACTGCCCGGGGTCCGCTGCCGTTTATGTATGGATTGTGTTTAGAGAGTCATCTCGAATGCAAAGTGCCTGTCTATTGGGAAGGGCCTGAAAATTCTAAAAATTTACTTCAATATTTTGGAGCCCTGAAAGCCCCAGAAGTCAGCAGATATTATTACTAAATGTAGCACACCCGTTATAAGTACCATAAATGAGTTTAAAGGAATGTCTTTCGGATAGGCCATAAATCAGTGTACTATACAGTGCACAGAGCCACAAGCAGTTGGCAGGGCACTGATACTACAACTCACCTCTCAATGAAGTCAATGGGAGCTGAGCTTCAGTACCAGCATCGTGCCACTATACAGGGCAACTTCCTCCAGCTCTGTGCACTGTATAGTACAGGGACTAGACGTACCCCCCAACAGCTGATCAGTGTAGGGGCCAGCTGAAGTCAATGGATGCTGAGCTGTAGTACTGGAGCCTGGCTATTATACAGGGCACAAAGTCAAGTGCATCCAACTCTGTGCACTGTATAGGACAGGGATGTACCCCCAAAGCTGATCCATGTGGGGTCCTGCTGAACAGAAAACTATGCTTAAACAGTATACACTTGGCAGTTTTTATGTTTTTTAGTATACAGTTATATACACCACACCACTTTATTAGAGACAGTTTAGTACAGCGTTGGACTTCCACTGGCCTTCATAGTTCCAGAAACCCACAGTGGCATTCACAGGTGTCAGAGTTGCCAAGGTGCAACTAGAAAACCTTTCACACCTGACAGGATGGGTTCATGCATTCATGCCACTTGTTCCACATTCTGCCCCTTCTGTCCCCATGGTGGAACAAAAATCTGGATCCACATGACTCAGGGCCAGTTTAACCATAGGGCAAACGGTGCACTTGCACTAATCCCTACGTTAGCAGAGCCCCCTTGGGACAGCAAGATAGTCCACCACCATTTAGAGTGCCGTCCCGCTGTTCCTGGGCAGTGGGTACTCTGGACACAGATGAGTTGAACACAATGGTGAAGGAGGGAGCCGTCTACTCCCTGCTTCACCATTCGATCCCTCTTTCACCTCCCAGTATCCTGGGAGCAAGATGTGTGATGTGGTGACATCACTTACTTACATCACACCTATTACACCCTGAAGACTCTGGGAGAAGAGAACAGGGGAATAGGGAAAGGTAAGTATCAGGGTTTTTTTTTTTTTTTATCTTTTTTTGATATATACTGTGGGGGCAACTGAAGGGGGACATGAAACTGCAGGAGCATTTGGAGTTGGAGGAGAACATAAAACTGTGGGGACAACCTGGAGAGGGATACAAAACTGTGGGGACACCTGTAGGAGGACATTAAACTATGAGGGCAGCTTGAAGGAAGATGTAAAACTGTGGGGGCAACCAGGAGAGGGACTTTATACGGTGAGGACAACTGGAAGGGGGCATTATAATGTAATATAATGTTTCAGGGGCCACTAGCATGGGACAGGTTAATGTCTGAGGGGCCACTGGGAGGGCAGGTTAATGTGAGATGCCACTGCAGAGGCATTATAGTGTGTGAGGGCCATTGAGGTTGCATTATACTATGTGGGGGTCACTAAGGGGCATTATAATTTATATGGGTCAGGTATGTCTAAGTGGTGGTGATGGGGGGGCCCAGTTATGAAACCTTTGCACTGGGCCCATTAATATGTTAAAACGGCCCTGACCTGACCAGGCAGTCACATACATGATCTTGTAGGGTGCTAAAAGCCACCCCTTCCACAGCTGTTAGCATTAAAGGGGATGTGCAGGATTAGAAAACATGGCTGATTTCTTCTTCTCAGGAAGTGACATCACATCCGTTGGTCACATGGGCATGCAGCGGCTTGGTCCCATTCATTTGATTGACTGGTCGAGGCATCCCTGCCCAAGCCCACCTAGATTCCAGCCCTGCTTCACCTATTGTCTTAAAAAGTGGAGAACGGGGAGGAAAATTGCTGCTATGATGCGTCTATGCCAATTTTCTGGCACTGCAGAATTAGTAAATTCCCTCCAATGTGTACAGTGCTTCAGCTAAAATGTATATATATATACAGTCATGGCCAAAAGTTTTGAGAATGATACAAATATTAATTTTTACAAAGTCTACTGCTTCAGTTTTTCTAATGGCAATTTGCATATACTCCAGAATGTTATAAAGAGTGATCAGCTTAACAGCAGTTACTTGCAAAGTCAATATTTGCCTAGAAAATGAACTTTATCCCCCAAAACACATTTTAACATCATTGCAGCCCTGCCTTAAAAGGACCACCTAACATCGTTTCAGTGATTGCTCCATTAACACAGGTGTGGGTGTTGATGAGGACAGGGCTGGAGATCAATCTGTCATGATTAAGTAAGAATGACACCACTGGACACTTTAAAAGGAGGCTGGTGCTTGCCATCATTGTTTCTCTTCTGTTAACCATGGTTATCTCTAAAGAAACACGTGCAGTCATCATTGCACTGCACAAAAATGGCCTAACTGGGAAGAGTATTGCAGCTAGAAAGATTGCACCTCAGTCAACAATCTATCGCATCATCAAGAACTTCAAGGAGAGAGGTTCCATTGGTGCCAAAAAGGCTCCAGGGCGCCCAAGAAAGACCAGCAAGCGGCAGGACCGTCTCTTAAAAGTGTTTCAGCTGCGGGATCGGGCTACCAGCAGTGCAGAGCTTGCTGAGGAATGGCAGCAGGCAGGTGGGAGTGCATCTGCACGCACTGTGAGGCGGAGACTCTTGGAGCAAGGCCTGGTCTCAAGGAGGGCAGCAAAGAAGCCACTTCTCTCCAGAAAAAACATCAGGGACAGACTGATATTCTGCAAAAGGTACAGGGAGTGGACTGCTGAGGACTGGGGTAAAGTCATTTTCTCTGATGAATCCCCTTTTCAATTGTTTGGAACATCTGGAAAACAGCTTATTCGGAGAAGAAGAGGTGAGCGCTACCACCAGTCTTGTCTCATGCCAACTGTAAAGCATCCTGAAACCATTCATGTGTGGGGTTGCTTCTCAGCCAAGGGAATCGGCTCTCTCACAGTCTTGCCTAAAAACACAGCCATGAATAAAGAATGGTACCAGAATGTCCTCCAAGAGCAACTTCTCCCAACCGTCCAAGAGCAGTTTGGCGCTCAACAATGCCTTTTCCAGCATGATGGAGCACCTTGCCATAAAGCAAAGGTGATAACTAAATGGCTCAGGGAACAAAACATAGAGATTTTGGGTCCATGGCCTGGAAACTCCCCAGATCTTAATCCCATTGAGAACTTGTGGTCAATCATCAAGAGACGGGGGGGAAAAAAAAAAAAAAAAAAAAAAAAAAAAAAAAAAAAAAAAAAATAATTCAAAAAAAAAGAGACCACTAAAAAAAAAAATGGGAAAAAAAAAAAAAAAAAAAAAAGAGGAGAGAAAAAAAAAGGAAAAAAAAAAAAAAAGACAAAACAAAAAAAAAAAACCCGCCACAACACATCTTCTCACACAAAAAAAAAATCCCTCTCTCACTAATAAAAAAAAAAATTTTTTTTTTTTTTTTTATAAAAAAAACAAACAAACAAAAAAAAAAAACAGGGGGGGGCAAACCAAGGGAAAATTTTATTTTTTTTCCCTTCCCAAAAATTTTGGCCATGACTGTATATATATATGTAAAATTAGATTGTAAGTCCTTCTGTATATCATGCTGTAGAACCTATAGATCCCTGCCTATCTATATAACTTGCTGCAGAACCTATAGATCCCTGCCTATCTATATAACTTGCTGCAGAACCTATAGATCCATGCCTATCTATATAACATGCTGCAGAATCTATAGATCCCTGCCTATCTATATAACATGCTGCAGAACCTATAGATCCCTGCCTATCTATATACCATGCTGCAGAACCTATAGATCCCTGCCTATCTATATACCATGCTGCAGAATCTATAGATCCCTGTCCATCTATATACCATGCTGCAGAACCTATAGATCCCTGCCCATCTATATACCATGCTGCAGAACCTATAGATCCCTGCCTATCTATATACCATGCTGCAGAACCTATAGATCCCTGCCCATCTATATACCATGCTGCAGAACCTATAGATCCCTGCCTATCTATATACCATGCTGCAGAACCTATAGATCCCTGCCTATCTATATACCATGCTGCAGAATCTATAGATCCCTGCCAATCTATATACCATGCTGCAGAACTGAGAATACACAATCACTGCAGTCAACAACCCAACATGGCTGTCGTCTTAGATTTTTAAAGCTATCCTCTTAAAGGCTTCCTACACGTTATATATCACGTTATATATATATATATATATATATATATATATATATATTGTGATATTAGCACAGGTATACAGTACTAATGTTCTCGCGTATGACAGACATCGCCCCATTGCTGGAGATCTTATCGTGGCGGTGGCACGCTTGTAGCAATTAACGCTTGTCATGTGATGGAGCTTGCACTGTTGACTGAGCCAATTAAGAGATCAATTAGTGAATCGGAGAGAGCAGAGAGACGACATTACGTGACATCTACCATAATGTAAATCCCGCTCATTATCATACATGCATCTTACTATGTAATGTGTGTCTTATGCCAGGAGGAGCCAGACACCAGCTGTTTATTGCTTAAAAATACTAATAGGAGGTAAAGATATTTGGCCTCACGATCACAGGTCGTGTCAGGTGTTCCCAGTATGCAATGGTTAGTCCTAGCTACCAGAAGTGACCCAAGAAAGGATGACTGGTGCCCCAATGAAAGAGTTATATGCATCATTGATAGCAAAGCATAGATCTATTTAATAATATTTCACATTTTCACTTGCAATACTATGCCTAACCACATGGAGTGCTGTTATTAATAATGGCATTCTGTACTCAAGTTTTAATCCATTGCCCCAATCCTAACTGCACCTGAATTATTAAGGGGCTCCAGAACTGGCATAGACGTTAGGTATAACACACACCCACTTTCTGGTGTCAGGTAGTTATATTAGATGTGTCGGGCCAAGGCGTCCCTACCTCAACCTCTTTTTGGTCTCCACCTAGTTTAGTAAAAAGTGGCAAGTGGAACCAACAAAGTGGCATATATTTGGCATAAAGGTGGGCCATGTGCCAAAGATGCAGTATATTTACAGTATGCCCATCTACACTAGAGAACTGGTGTAGATGGGTTAGCAAATTCCCTCCAATAATTTACATTTTCCCTTGCAATACTAAGCCTAACCATGCGGAGTGCTGTTCAGAAGAAACATGACTATAACCAATGCCTTTGCCTTCCATCAGTTCTTCTCGGTACTTGCAGACAGTGTTTGGCAGAGCTCGGCAGGGAGGTTGTTCCCGCCATCTTGGAGAACTAAGCACAGACCTTCTGTGGATGTAGGCTTGCTCCAATCTGTCTCTCTCTTCATGTCATCCCAGACAGACTGGATGATGCTGAGATCAGGGCTATATCTGTGTGGGCCGGATCATCACTTCCAGGACTCCTCCTCCAAAGGGTAAAGGTCACACCAAATATTGATGGGATTTACATTTTTTTTAATTTGTAAAACTAAACTATTAACCCTTCTATTTCTGAAAGCATTTTTACTTTGCAGCATTTTTCCACACCTGCCTAAAACATAAGTACAGTACTGTATGTGTACAATTGGCGCCATTTTTTGCCACACCACTGATAGAAAACACTGGTCATCTGACTATATAATGTTACTGGATCCAGTTTGCAGAGTATAAACCATTCCATAGACCTCCATTACCACCCAGCACAAGTCTCACTTGCAGATTCGCCTCTGACGTCTAAGATTTAACTCGAAATTTCTTTTCCTTTCTCGTTCTTTCAGAAGGAAACCACGACCTCCTGGGATCTCAGTAGAGATGGTTATGGTTATAATCTGAGCTTGACCTGACCCAGCTGTCTTCTCTGTTCCTCCTCAGGACTGAGCTCCGGCTCTCTAAAGAAGCTTTAATTATGAGACATGTCACACCATCATAGTAATAAAGGACCAGTAAACCCCAAGTCAGAGTTTTCTGCATGAAGGTACATGAGTTTTCTGTTATGTCAGAGGAGCCAAAAAATGGAGCTGCCGATCACATGATCATCTGCTAGGAAAATAGGGGAGCGGACTGTAATAATCAGGTAGTGGGGCATAGGACTGTGGTGTACAGTTTCTAAAGACATTATATTAGTACATGATTTTATAGAATTTTTCAAGCAAATTCGGGAAAATAAAGATAGAGCGGCCAAGTACCAGGCCAAACCACCGACTTCAAACCCCCCTACTTATCCACAGCCTAACCGCGAATATGAATACTTCCTAAATGGCCAGAAGCAGTAAAGCTCCTCTAATTCACAAAAAAGTCATTTAATTCCTGTAAAAGTGAATGTACAACAAGCTATGTATCTACTATCAATAATTGTATAATATAACATAACAAATCATTTTATTCTCAAGCTGGAGTCATAATTTTTTTTCCAACTCTGACTCTGGCCCTGACTACGACTACGACTCCACAACTCCAACTCTGACTCCACATCCCTGTGGCCAACCCCTTTAAAGTGTATCTCAGACAAGACATTTATACGTAGGTTAACTCATCATTACTGTAGTTTTCAATGGGACCTTATTTATGTAAAATGACCCTGAAATTTATTACAAAAAAATAAAATGTAAAATGTATACTAAATATATTTAACAAATAGTAAAATTGCACAAAGTTACATGTAATAATCCATCATAAAGGAACTTAAATGTAGGACTATGGGTGGAAAAAATAGCCAAAATAAGCTCCATCTATGCCAGGAATCCGGCTTTTCATCAATGTGCTGTAGAATTGAACTTACGGTAAATTGCGCTCCATTGGCCTACCTTTGTAAGAGATCTATGCTGAGGTCAGGGTCGCTCTGACCACTCGCCATGTGAGAGAGAATTCACTGATTTTATAGACAGACGGCACAGACATTATTAGACTGCTGAGTCACATCAACATTTGGTTTTAATGTTCTTAAATAAATATATTTTATACAGGATGAATTTATTAACAGAAGAAAGTTCATCACGTCTACAGCACAGGACACAGGAACAGAAACCTGGTGATAGTAGGATTCCTGTCTATGTACTTTCTAAAAATAGGATTTATATCTCAAGCCTTTACTGTATGTCACATGTTCTCAGGATATCATAAATGCCTGATAGACGCCATAGCAAGAAGACATCGATGGAGAAGGGCAAGCACCGGCATGGACACCTCTCACTTGAGATATATGCTCAATGCAACTGAATCAATTATGGGAGGTCACCAGACTCACTACTTTAGTAGGGGACTGAGAAAGAAAGAAAGAAATGCCTTGTAAAAAGAAAGGGAGGAAGGGGCCTAAATTTTTTTTTAGAAAGAGTTGAAGGTTGGAGTGGGAGTGGGAAGAAAGAAATAAAAAAAGAAAAGAAAATAAAAAGAATGAAAAAAGGAAGGAAGAATGCCACGGAAGGAAGGAAGAAAGAAAAGAAAGAAAGAAAGAAAGAAAGAAAGAAAGAAAGAAAGAAAGAAAGAAAGAAAGAAAGAAAGAAAGAAAGAAAGAAAGGAAGGAAGGAAGGAATGTGCCTTGTAAAAAGCAAGGAAAAATTGAGAGAAGGAAGGGGTCTGAATTTTTTTAGAAAGAGTTGAAGGTTGGAGTGGGCCTGTGAAGAAAGAAATTTAAAAAATCTAAGAAAATAAGAAAAAGGAAAAAAAAAGGAAGGATAGAATGAAGGAAGGAAAGAAGGAAAGATACAAAAGGAAGGATGGAAGGAAAGAAAGAAGGAAAGGAAAGAAAGAAGGAAGGAAGAAAGAAAGAAAGAAAAAGAAAAGGAAGGATGGAAGGAAAGAAAAGGATGGAAGGAAGGAAAGAAAGAAGGAAGGAAGGAAGAGCAAGGATGGAAGGAAAGAAAGAAAATGATGGAAGGAAAGAAGGAATGAAGGATGGAAGGAAAGAAAGAAAAGGAAGTATGGAAAGAAAGAAAGAAAGAAAGAAAGAAAGAAAGAAAGAAAGAAAGAAAGAAAGAAAGAAGAAAGGAGGAATGTGCCTTGCAAAAAGAAAGGAAAAATTAAAGGAGAGAAGGAAGGGGGCCTGTGAAGAAAGAAATAAAGAAATAAAAGAAAATAAGAAAAAGGGGAAAAAAAGGAAGGATAGAATGAAGGAAGGAAAGATGGAAAGATACAAAAGGAAGGATGGAAGGAAAGAAAGAAAGAAAGAAAGAAAGAAAGAAAGAAAGAAAGAAAGAAAGAAAGAAAGAAAGAAAGAAAGGATGGAAGGAAAGAAAGAAAAGGATGTATGGAAGGAAGAAAGGAAGGAAGGATGGAAGGAAGGAAAGAAGGAAGGAAAAGCAAGGATGGAAGGAAAGAAAGAAAAGGATGGAAGGAAGAAAGGGAAGGAAGGATGCAAGGAAAGAAAGAAAGGGAAGTATGGAAGAAAAGAAAGAAAAAGATGGAAGGAAAGAAAGAAAAGGAAGGATGGAAAGAAAGAAAGGAAGGAATGTGCCTTGCAAAAAGGAAGGAAAAATTAAAGGAGAGAAGGAAGGGGGCCTGTGAAGAAAGAAATAAAAAAATAAAAGAAAATAAGAAAAAGGGAAAAAAGGAAGGATAGAATGAAGGAAGGAAAGATGGAAAGATATAAAAGGAAGGATGGAAGGAAAGAAAGAAGGAAGGATGGAAGGAAAGAAAGAAAAGGATGTAAGGAAGGAAGGATGGAAGGAAGTAAAGAAGGAAGGAAAAGCAAGGATGGAAGGAAAGAAAGAAAAGGATGGAAGGAAGAAAGGGAAGGAAGGATGGAAGGAAAGAAAGAAAAGGAAGTATGGAAGAAAAGAAAGAAAAAGATGGAAGGAAAGAAAGAAAAGGAAGGATGGAAGAAAAGAAAGAATAGGAAGGATGGAAAGAAAGAAAGAAAAGGATGGAAGGAAAGAAGGAAGGATGGAAGGAAGGAAGGAAGGAAGGAAGGAAGGAAGGAAGGAAGGAAGGAAGGAACGATGGAAGGAAAGAAAGAAAAGGAAGGATGGAAAGAAAGAAAGAAAGAAAGAAAGAAAGAAAGAGAGAAAGAAAGAAAGAAAGAAAGAAAGAAAGAAAGAAAGAAAGAAAGAAAGAAAGAAAGAAAGAAAAGGATGGAAGGAAGGAAGAAAAGAAAGAAAGAGCCCTGAGATGTATGTGAAGTATTCTTCTTCCTATCCCCTGTACATGGAGCGGTTTGCTTTGTATAATTAGCCTTCCTTGCCACATCACATAACATGCCAGGCTCATACTGATACCGTGTTACCAATTATAATGTCATGCAAATTATTTGTAGATTAGGGCCTCAGAAATGTTCCCAGGAAGATCTCGGGGCCTAAGCAGGAATATTCTAAAGTGATTCAGAGCAATTAGAGGAGATGATCAGACGTCTTGGCTCTCATTAGCAGATGAGGTTCCTGTAGCCTGCACCTCCTCACAAATCACCATTGTGTCAGGGTTCTCCATCGCCCACATGCTCAAGAAGCAATAGACAGTGAGTCACATCTAGTAAAACAAAGGTAACTGTTTTCTCAGACGCTTTTCTTCCCTCCTCGTCTTCAGATAACTGCTAAGTCTTCAATAAACACTATTGTTTTCTGGAGATTCTTCATTGGATCTTGGCTTGAGGTCAAAGAGACAAAAAAGCAAAAATGTAGTAAACAGAAAATGCAAAAATAATAAAAAATAAATAAATAAAAAAAATTAGCGGTTACAGAAAAAAAATTGAGAAGCCACAATGGAATATATTACGCAAAAAGTGGATGTTTTGTGTTCTCGGGGTTTATGGTCGGACGGGCCCTTTTTTTTATAGGGGATCATTTACATGTCATGTGGTTTACCAAATGGTAAAATCTCGTACGACGGGAATCATTATTTTTTTTAAGTGTTATAAAATTAAAGTGCCTGCCACAACAGTAAATCTCGAGTCAGACATTTGAGGCTGTAAAAATGTGTAAGTAGTTAAAGCGAGCATCTAAAAACAAGAGGGTCATGGAGCAGCCTCTGCATCAGCAAAACCGCAGCAACTAATTTGTCAGTGACATTTTTTGGATTTTGTGAAGGACATCGAGAGGCGGATATGGAGGGTTATTAAGAGATACCATAAAATATATGTACAGATATGAGGCCGAGGATGATTCCGAGTTTAATGCTTCAGATAACATTGTCATAAAATCACTGGAAATTTTTTGCTTGGTTTTGAAGGCTTGACTGACATACAAACTCCAATGCCAAATTTTTAATAGCCCCCCTCCCCTTCGACTACATGACATTTGTAAGTCTGCTGTCTTCTAATGTGGCAGATGGAAATTTAGGCCCCTTAGGTATAAAGTAGGGGTGAAACTGCAACCCCTGTACATCTAAGTTACATCCTTAATTATTAACCCCTTCCTGCTCTGTGCCGTGCTATTACTATTATAGTTAATGCTAATAGTACGGCGCTGTAATGCTGCAGGCACAGGAACTATTACTTCTGGCACTCGGCTTTATTACACAGCTAAGGCCCAGGACTAGCCACCGGAGTCGGAAAACACTCCATCTCCAGCGGATTAACCGCTAGGATGCTATGATCAATAATGATCAAGGCATCTGGGGTATCCGGGAGCAAGGTCGCCAACCCTCGGATTCTCTGCGATGAGATTGTGGGGTCTGAGGGGTTGCTGTGGCAGCCAGGAGGCCGAGCGATGACCTCCTGACTATCCCCATTACACATAGTGAGCCTATGTGGGATGTGCTGCAATACAATGTATTGAGTACATTGCACTGGGATCAGTGCAATGATCAAGAGTTTCTTAGTGTCAAAGTAGTAAGACATTAAAAACCCTACACATACACACGTGGACAAAATTGTTGGCACTCCTCGTTTAATGAAAGAAAAACCCACAATGGTCACAGAAATAACTTGAATCTGACAAAAGTAATAATATATAAAAATTCTATGAAAAAGAACAAATGAAAGTCAGACATTGCTTTCCAACCAGGCTTCAACAGAATTTAAAAAAAAAGAAAACTCATGAACCAGGCCTGGACAGAAATGATGGTTCCCTTAATTTAATATTTTGTTGCACAACCTTTTGAGGCAATCCCTGCAATCAAACGATTCCTGTAACTGTCAATGAGACTTCTGCACCTCTCAGCAGGTATTTTGGCCACTCCTCATGAGCAAACTGCTCCAGTTGTCTCGGGTGTGAAGGCTGCCTTTTCCAGACGGCATGTTTCAGCTCCTTCCAAAGATGCCCAATAGGATTTAGGTCAGGGCTCATAGAAGGCCACTTCAGAATAGTCCAATGTTTTCCTCTTAGCCATTCTTGGGTGTTTTTAGCTGTGTGTTTTGGGTCATTATCCTGTTGCAAGACCGATGACCTGCGACTGAGACCAAGCTTTCTGACACTGGGCAGCACATTTCTCTCTAGAATCCCTTGATAGTCTTGAGATTTCATTGTACCCTGCACAGATTCAAGATACCCTGTGCCAGATGCAGCAAAGCAGCCCCAGAACATAACAGAGCCTCCTCCATGTTTCACAGTAGTGACAGTGTTCTTTTCAAGATATGCTTCATTTTTCCGTCTGTGAACATAGAGCTGATGTGCCTTGCCAAAAATTTCGTTTTTTTGTCTCATCTGTCCATATGACATTCTCCCAGAAGCTTTGTGGCTTGTCAACATGTAGTTTGGCAAATTACTTTTGTCAGATTCAAGTTATTTCTGTGACCATTGTGGGTTTTTCTAGCAACAATTTTGTCCACGTGTGTATTTGATATCGCCATAATCGTACTGACCCGCAGATTGAATTAAGAATGTTATTTATTACCATATAAAGAACAGTGCAAAATTTATAGTGCAAAAAATCAATGGCAAAATTGCTGTTTTTTCCCATTCTCACCCAGAAAGAGTTTTAAAAAAGTTGTGTTATAAAAATGACACTGTTATAAAATTAAAATAATCCTGCAAAACAGAAGCCCACATATGTCAATATAAAAATAAAAAAGTTATGAAAAATGAAAAACAATGCTTTGTTCTTAAGGCGAAAATAGGCTGTGTCCTTAAGGGGCTAATACTTTAACAACACCGTATTAGGCTGAGACCCGCCCGATGTTGCAGAAACGCAGCTTTTTTTGTGGCAGATTTTGCTGCTTTTTTTTGGTGGCAAAGCCAGGAGTGGATTTAGCAGAAAGCAGACGTATAAGAACTTCCTATATATTTCCCATTCCTCTTGTAGCCATTCTTGGCTTTGGCTCAAAAAAATCGCAACAAAATCTGTAACAAAAAAAGCGGCGTTTCCGCAACGTGGGGCCTCAGTCTTAAAAGGATAAAGTAACATATTCGAGATAGATAAAACTGGAGAACTTAAAGTGGAAGAGGGTTAAAGGCGATGGATACTTTCTCTCTCTGGGCTCAGTGACTGGGTGACCAAATCATTTTCCATAACCTCAAAAATGGCCGACTCTAACAGCAACTTCTTATCCACACTTTCAGTAGGAAGCGCTGCTCTGGAGCACAAACTGCTGTTCTAGCAGGTGAAATACTGAGTCCATGAAGGTTTTGGAGCCTTGTTGGACTCTACTACGGAGATCTATTTCATACCTAATTCTATAGACTTCTCAGTATCAGACACTAATGCTCCTTGGCCCCGTCTTTAATAAATTAGGGTGTCCATAGAATAGCGATGAAGCCACTTGGGAAATGTAATGTTCTTCAGGACCCGAGCTGCTAATAAAGTAAGTGGCCGGAGAGGAGCCTAAGCCTATGAGGTAAGCGCTCGTTCAGACTTGTTAGCTCCTCAGCCTTAATAGGGATTAATTTTTAATCCAATGCCTGTGACAGCTCCACAGTCACTAATGAGCGCCGGCCACTTAGCTGACAATTTCCATCCACGCCGGAGTATTTATGCAGTCAGCTCCACTACGGCGGACACGTCTCGCACATGTAATTACACTTGCAGAGTACTTAATAATAAAATGGCTGTAAATGGGTTTATTCCGATATCCATTGCAGTAGATTTTTCACTAAAGTCTTTGCAGTTTTTTTTTTTACATTACTACAACCCAATTAGGACGTGTAATATGGTACCTATGGATAGGCCCATACTATATCCCCATGCAGTGTCAGACTGGGATGTCTAGGGCCCACCAGTGGAATTGTTTCTAGGGGCCCACCATCAGAACCCCTGCAGATCAGCGGTACCAAGACAGGGCGGCTAAAGGTAATAACATGCCGGGAGCCATGCTGCTCACCCATTATACCATGTGCACCACTGCACTACCTAAACCTACTGCTACACCTTGTATGGCAAGTGAACAGCATGGCTCCTAGAATTGTTACCTTTACCTGTAGCCGCACTGTCCTGGAAAAGCTGATCTGCAAAGGTCCTGGCTGTTGTATCATCGTAAGGACAGGCCATCAATATTAGGAAGATGGATAAATCCTTTAAAGAGGTTGTCGAAGGAATTGGAGCAACCCATGTAGCTGACGGGAGGTGTAAAGTAAAAAATAAGTAAATTACTGGTATGGGGAACAGTGATGGGGTCATTATATTGTGTGGGAGCAGTGATGGGGGCTAACATCCTGTGGGGGGGACATTAAACTGTGTGGGGCATATTAAAGGGGTTGTCCAGGGTTAATCTTTTTTATGGCCTATGCTCAGGATAGGCCATAAATACCTGATCGGTAGGGGGCTGACACACGGCCCCATCAGCTGTTCGGAGCCACTTCCGGAGCCCATTCTGTACACAACACAGGGCCGGAAGCAGAAAGCTCCATCCGCTGTATAGTCACCCGGCGCCTTCACTGCAGCTCAGCTCCTACTGACTTCAATAAGTGCTGAGATGCAGTGAAGGTGCCCGGCTAATATACAGTGGACAGAGCTTTCTGCTTCTGGCCCTGTATTGTGTACAGGACGGGCATCAGAAGTGGCTCCGTACAACTGATCGGTCCGGGATCAGCCCCCTACAGATCAGGTATCTATGGCCTATCCTGAGGATAAACCATAACAAATTATGCCTGGACAACCCCTTTAATATACGCCCCTAATGCACCACACTTTAAAGAGATTGTCCAGTATAATTTTTTTCTTTTTTTATAATTAGTCTGGGGGAGGTGAATCCCCCCCTACCCCCCCCCCCCCCCAAAAAAAAACATGCTAAACATACTCACCTGTCTCCGGTGCTCCGGTGTCCTCCCAGCACGGTCCGGTCCTGCAGCACCGCTGTCTTCTTTTGCCGGAATTCCTCACTGGCTGTGATGTCCCAGGTTCCTTCCCTTAGGCCACTGATTGGCCTCAAGGGTCACGTGACGTCACAGGTAGTCATGTGCAGGGGGAACTTCAGCTGGAAGAAAACAACAGAGCTGCAGGACCGAACTGCTCTGGGAGACACTGAGGACAGGAGAGAAAGTTTGGGGGGGGGGGGTTTGTTTTGTTTTTTTCACCTGCCCCGGCGTAATTAAAAAAAAAAATGAAGGAGCCACTGTATGGAGTATAAGCTCCACAGTGGCCCCCACCCAGTATTATAAGCTCTCTACAGGGGCCCCCACACAGTATTATAAGCTCCAGCTTGCCGCGGGCCCCCTACCCTGCTGCGTCCGGTCGCGGTCGCGCCTCCTGCGACCGCGATCGTAACGCCACTGGTCAGGATCCTGATCGGGCCTCCATGACATGAGGACTAATAGTCGGGGCTTGGGGCCCACCAGTGGATTCACCAGTTCCCCGGTGGGCCAGTCCGACCCTGTCCCCATGTACATCTAAATATATGCACACGTACGGTCCTGCCCCAGCCAAAAACTGGCCTTCTCATACTCACTGTAAGACCACAAGGGTTGTAGTAGGGCCTGCACCTCAATTACAAGGGATCTTCCACCAAAGAGTCCACAGCACACGGGTACTGGCGTAACTATAGGGGGCGCAGTGGTCACAGCTGTGACCAGGCCCAGAAACTGGGGGGGCCCAATGGTCACCCTTACCACACTAAAGCTGGTTATACTTTTGTATACTATATTGTATACTTTTGTACATTGTAAATTTATTCCCCCTGTCCTCTGGTGCACTGGAGTGAGAAGGTTTATGATACACAGCCTTTCACTGTCAGAAAGGTGAAAAATAATGGCAAAAATAGTATTTCTTCAGTAGCATATAGTCAAGGAGGGATTCTGTGGCATATAAGGGGACATGATTACTATGTGGGATGCAGGGGATGGGAATGATGGGAAGCTTGTGTGCACAGATATGTTGTGAAGAAGTCATCATGGTGATCTGGGCCAGATAGAGAAGGAAAGGGAAATGGAAATGCTGCAAAAATGGACACAGCGCAGTTGTGTTGAGTTGTGCATGGGGCGCAAGCTGATCTTTTGCACCATGGCTCATGAGCCTTTAGATACGCCCTTTGCATGGACATAGTACAAGCAGTTAACAACTGGTGTCCATGGAATTGTTTATGGAGACTCACAATCTGCAGTGAAATAATAGAATACAAGAGTTCAGGTCCATGGGATTATCGGCCATTCACTGTCTGACTTGTCCTGCATTGTCTACTTCTGGAGCGTAAGACTATTGAAGTGGCTACACAAATGACCCTTGCAGCTTGCTTGCAGCACTTTTCTCTACGCATGTTTCGTGCTGAAGCTGAGCGGAAACCACACGGACCCCATTATAGTCTATGGGGTCCGCAGGTTTCCTTAGGTAAACCACTTTTCTATGTGTATAGGTTTCCATTTGGCGGGTCCCGAAGCGGACTCCCCTGTATGGAAACCGAATGCAGATGTGAACCGGGCCTAACACTGCATGACATAAGGAACATAGAAAACCCACCCCAAGACAAACCACAGTGTTACCGCCCACTTGGCTAATAGACCCTAATTTGCATCAAGACTAAAACGGCTTATATCTTTGGAATAGCTGAACAGATTTAGATGAACAAAACACCAAAATACTCAGGGTGACAGCACCGATCAGATGATGGATGTCATTGGGCTGTTCAGTCCTGGTCACAGGTCCTCTTTAAAGGGGTTGTCCAGCCAATTAAAAGGTCAGAGTGGCTTAATATAAAAGTCATACTTCTAATACTCACCAAGCCTCTGCATCCCCCACTATGATGCCTTTCAGTTCCCCCCGCCCAGTCTCTACTTCCTGGTTCCATTGAGCCAATCACTAGCCACATTGGTGACTCACCTCTGCCAGTGATTGGCCGAGGAGTCGCAGTTCTGTGTCAAGACAGACCAGCAAATAAAGACCAGCAGAATAAGGAGGACAAAGGAACATTTTTTTTGTTTGTTTGTTTTTTTAATTTGAGCCATTCTGACCCTTTACAAAAAATTTTTTTTAGCCACCCCTTTAACAGATCTTCCTCAATTTTGCCATCTCACATCTATACAGGGGTATGTGTCACCTTGTAGCATGTATCTTCCCAGTGGCTATAATGTACCAATGAGAGGCACATACTTCCCATTGTATATGAATAACATGATTGTTCCCTATAATTGCCCTTTAATATAACAGAAATGCTCCGAGCAATGCAAACAAGACGGAATTTGTCTAAAGGACAAAAATCTCTTTGGCGGTTTGTTATATTTTCTGACATTTTAACGACCATTATAAATCCACGAGTTGGTTTTACAAGGCTGAGCTTTTGATACTTGGTAGATCTTTAGGTTCTGAGAAATGGTACAGCACGTGTGAAGGGCACAGAGTTCACATCTTACAAATTGTGCAACAAGTTGGGTCTTGTTCAAAGCAGGGAAAATAAACTTAAAAGTGGTGAAACTTAAGAAGTTACGTCTTTGTATGTCTTGTCTGTAGCCAAAAATCCTTCTATAAAGGCTTAAGAAATGCTTAAGAATGAAAAAGGGAATCTTATTTATCTCCTTTCTTTTTTTATGCAGTTATTTGGTTTGTCAGTACGCTTTTGTTGGTTGACTTTTTGGTTAGTTTTTGCTACATACAAGGGATTAGCAGAGGTAACACGAGGTAAAATCTGATAGAGTCCCTCAATTACCATATGGGGTCTTCTTGCCACAACACTCCTTCTCTGGATACCAAGAATCCAACCATTACAAGATGGCGCCGGGTTATAGCTATATTAGGCAAGTTGTTTCCTGGCATATATTGGTATAATACTGTGCAAAAGGTTTAGGCAGGTGTGGAAAAAATGCTGCAAAGTATGAATACTTTCAGAAATAGAAGGGTTAATAGTTTATTTTTTAGCAATTGACAGAATGAAGAGAAATGTAAATCCCATCAATATTCGGTGTGACCTTTGCCCTTTGCCTTCCATCAGTTCTTCTCGGTACTTGCAGACAGTGTTTGGCAGAGCTCGGCAGGGAGGTTGTTCCCGCCATCTTGGAGAACTAAGCACAGATCTTCTGTAGATGTAGGCTTGCTCCAATCCGTCTGTCTCTTCATGTCATCCCAGACAGACTGGATGATGATGAGATCAGGGCTATATCTGTGGGGGCCGGATCATCACTTCCAGGACTCCTCCTCCAAAGGGCAAAGGTCACACCAAATATTGATGGGATTTACATTTCTCTTTTCTTCGTTCACTTAATTTTGTTAATTGATAAAAATAAACCATTAACCCTTCTGTGTCTGAAAGAATTATTTTTTCCATGCCTGCCTAAAGAGGTCTCGCTGCTCCACACCTTTTGACACTGTAGGCTTCTCTCCCATTTTTTGTCAGATGGTCCTTAGAATTGCTCTTGGTTGGACCTTGCCTGATCACATAGGACTCTTCTTACACCCCTTCAAATAACAAGCACCTTTTCCTCTGTATACCCCTTCTTGGAGTCTTCTATTTCTCTATTTCTTCTGTTTCATTTATGGGAAGATTACGTATCTGGAACATCTGTCCACCTCTTGAAGAAGAAACACCATCACAGAAGATAAAACATGGTTCTACTGGCGCCACTTCCTTCATACTGTTGAATTTAAGTGACTTATGGTTGCTCATAGAATAACATTTTTGAACAAAGGGGCAGAATGGGCTAAATTTTTTTAAAAATACATTGCTCACCTTACTCATCCCCCACCACTGCTGTTCCAATACCTACCATTCTCCACTTTCTGGTCCTGCCTCTACATGCCTGCTCAGGTCACTGCTGCCGGTGATTGGTTGAACAACCATTTCCTGTTATGTTGAGATGGAACCAGGAAGTAGAGACCAGCAGGGACCTGGTAAATATTGGTTATGCCTACTTTACCGTAACTGCTTAGATCTACTCAAGTAATAAGGTCCAAGAAAGTAGCGGAACACTACACAAAAAGAACATGTTTAGAAATGTAACTAAAGTAAAACATACATAGTAGATGAGAGAGAGGAGATCAGATTGGTCGCTGCTTATCTCTCAGGTATCTTGGCTTGAAAAAACGTTACCCAAATGACAAGATGAGCTTCAAAGAGTGTCACATGTACAGCCCAGCCATAAAACATCAAAGAGATTGTGAAACCGAACATCTGAAATTCCAACTGGAGGTTATAAAGAAGTCACTATAGTCACATGAAGCGATGACAAAGGGACTTGTGAAACTTATATAAACACATCCTCACATCAAATACACAGCATAAGCAATGATATAATACCTGAACGTTACTGGGAGGCAGTGCCAGGACAAAGGGAAGGCATTCAAAGAGAAGATGCCAGGCTGCACCCATCCCTTCCCTCGGAGAGAAATACAAATAACATGATGTCATGACTGCTGGGAAGGTTGTGAGTGATGATCGATTTTCCTTTTATGATAACTTTATTGTAACGCGTCTCATCTATCCGCACAAAAAATTTTATTTTTATAGTGCAGTAGCCAGTTTGTAATGGGAAGAGGGACATCTTAACAGTAATGGGCCCCAAAGCAAAATTTGTAAGCCACCGGCCTACTAGGTGCAGTTTATAGAACTTGTATCTTCTTAGGTGGCAGAGGGGCATTTAGGACGCCTCACACTCATGGACTAACCCCATGGCCGCCCTGTTAAATGCAAGAGTCAGCAAGGTGATAGGATATTAAAAACTCACCAGTTAGGCCACCCTAGGATGTTGGTGCACACTACATTTGGAAACAAGGAGTTCTTACGAGTTCAGAAAGGCAGACAAAACACCAGAGATCAGAGCAAACTAGTGAGGAGTCTTAGACCGGGAGAATGTATGATAGAACCTTGGTTCTCAGTAAACGGACAGTGGTGTCCGCCATGTGACAACAATACCCACAAGATCACAATGTACCATTCCCAAAGGAGAGGGAGACTCCCCTTGCGCTGGGCTGCTGTCTGAAGAAGAGCAGTAAGAAGCATTTACCTTAATACAGAAAAGAATCTTGAAACTCCAACATGTTGTCATCTCTGTGTCCTTATTCCTGCACACTACATACCTCTTACAGTTGTGAACCTGGAATAGCCAACACTTCAGTATGAGCCTTATGAGGCAAGAAAATTCCTTCCGGCATCAGGATCAGACTGGATCCATAATTAACCAAGTATTTTTACAGATTTACTTAAAGAGGACCTTTCACCACAGCCACCAATTCAAGTTCTTAGCATCTGTTAATAGGCGTTGCTCCATTGATTCCAGCACAGTTGGAATTTTATCTCTAGCTCCCACCATTCCTGAGTAACAAGTGCAGTTAGTTTTGATGCTTGATGTGCTATGTAAGCTCTGTAATATCAGAAGGGTGGTGTCAGGCAAAGAGGAGTGGCTCAGAGCTCCAATCAGAGGCTGCTCCTGCCTGACAGTACAGAGCCTAGATAGCATATAAGGCACCAAAACTAACAGCAATGCTTGCTCAGGAATGGTGGGGGCTAGAAAAATAATTCCAACTGTCTCAGAATCAGTGGAGCAGCATTAATAAATTATAAAGAGCTGGACTTATTGGAGGCAGTGAAAGGCTCTCTATAAACATGTATATTGCTCTGCTGCACTGAACATTTGTTCTGGAGAATAGAAGTATTTAATAAAATAGACGAGTCAGGAGAGAGGACAGGTTGTCTTTAAAGAGAAAGTGTCACCAGAAAATGGCCTTTTTTATGTTAAATATTTTTTTAAATGTTTGTTTGTTTGTTTTTATTTTCAATGTCATTATCTATTTTATTTCAATATTATTTTATCTGTATATTTTTTACAATGTTCAATATATTGCACTTTTACTCTGGCCACTAAGCCTAATAATAGACTGACATTCTCCAGTTCTGTAGGGGTTTTCTTTGCAGCAGTGCCCTCATTTACATCACAAACAGTATTACAATAGAAGATAACACCTCTAGAGATAACAACACCACTGAGTCATCATTATTTCCTCCCCCTCCCTGCACAGAGCATGTCTAGAAAACTCTCCCATAGACCTCTATGAGTCAGCCCCAGACTATTACTGCCTGTGGCCAAGACTGTGCTGTAAAGCAGATCACTAAATGCTGTTAACAGAACAGAGGAGAAGCTCAGGCAAGATGGCCGCCCCCATAAGCATGGACAGAAAATACCTCCACCATTCCGGTCCCCCGGTGGACCTGAGTGATGGAGAGCCAGGCGCAGATGTGAGCCTATCTAATTTTTTCGATCTTTCTAGATCCTGCATGCACTTTATGAGCTTCCTGTGCCAGGAAGTTACTGTATATTCAGCTTGAGAGCTTCAATAAAGTTTTGTTGAACGCTTAGATTAGGTCCCTTTTTATGAGTTTTTGCTTATCTTAAACACAACATGATCCTTCTGACCTTACAAGCGGCAGACTGATGCTGAGTGGCAACATGCCGCTGTCTGTATCCAATGGCAACCAGCAGAATTTTAAAAGCAGCTGTAGAAAATAGCATGAAATTACTCAGCAATGGTATTAAGGCTAAAGCCCCACGTAACGGGCCACAGCAAAAAAGTGCTGCAGAAAAAAACGCGTCAGAAATGCATCTCATTTTTTCCCGCAGCGCTTTTCACAGAAAGTCCGTAGAGGTTTCCTCTGTGGACTTTCTGCTTCCATTATACCTATAGGGAAACTGCCGGCGTTTCCGTAGGTATAATTGACAGACTGTGGTTTCCAAAAACGCAACAGTGTTGGAAATCGCAGCATTTCTGCTGCATGTATTTTTCTGCAATGTGTGGATGGGATTTGCTATGCAGTGACTGTAACGCCACGTGGGGCCATGGCCTCAAGCTGTAAAGCAAATAGTTGCAAATTTGCTCAACTTTAGTATATTTAAAGAGAGTGTCACCAGAACTCAAAATATCAACCCAGCCTTGCAGATAGATAGGTTAGTGTCACCAGAACCAGCATATCACCCCAGCCCTGCAGATAGATAGGTTAGTGTCACCAGAACCAGCATATCACCCCAGCCCTGCAGATAGATAGGTTAGTGTCACCAGAACCAGCATATCACCCCAGCCCTGCAGATAGATAGGTTAGTGTCACCAGAACCAGCATATCACCCCAGCCCTGCAGATAGATAGGTTAGTGTCACCAGAACCAGCATATCACCCCAGCCCTGCAGATAGATAGGTTAGTGTCACCAGAACCAGCATATCACCCCAGCCCTGCAGATAGATAGGGTAGTGTCACCAGAACCAGCATATCACCCCTGCCCTGCAGATAGATAGGTTAGGGCCACCAGAACCAGAATATCACCCCAGCCTGCAGATAAATAGGTTAGTGTCGCCTGAAGCAAACAGTGTTTTCCACTTGTAAATCGCTGCCTCCATTCCCGAGATATCAATATGTTTTCAATATGCAAATGAGCTCTTTGGAGAAATGGCAGCGCCCTCATGTTCCGAAGAACTAATTTGCATATGAACAAAAATGGCAATATCTCGGCGACAGAGACACCAATTCACATGGGGAAAACACCATCTATCTATCTACGGGGCTGGGTTGATATGTTGGTTCTTGTGACAGACTCCCTTTAAGTATTGGCCCCTTATAAGGATGTGGGTTTGCTATGTATCATAATGAGTTTATAGTCTAAATTTGGATACCCCATGCTAATGGTAATTTTGATAAGGAGCCTAATGGTACAAACTTTTCCTCCCGACCATAACATACATTAGGATTTCTGGTTTTCAATTTTGTGGGTTTTTCCCAAGATCCATTACAAGTAACATAACCTGATCTGGCACAGGTTGGCAATGAATTAAACGGCTGTTAGCTCCGGGTCAGAGTGCCGTGCCCGCAGCAAACCTTGGCCAATGTCTCTTTTTGTTCCTAATTTTAACCTAGTAGCAAGTCTTACCTCCAGCTGGAATCCATTATGGTCCAGTGGGGATACATTTCACATGAGGTGGCCGCACTACACTTCACTTCACAAAAATCTACTTATTCATTTTCCTTAAGAACAAGACATCTCGATTCCCACTGTATGCCGTAGCATCAAATATGCCAACTCACACTGTATTTTCAGCCAGCAGCTGCTTTGTGATCAGGGGAAAGCGTCGCCTGCCAAGAGGAGCTATTTATTCCCGTACAGAAATAAATATGCCAAGTCACCAGGGGTACTAGCCAAAAGGAATCGAAGCAGCAGCTGCAAAAAGCTAAAGACACCAGATAAATGCCCCGGCGCAGCCTCAGGTAATGTTTATTGGGTTTGTTTATCTGGAAAATTGTTCTTGGTTGCGTCTAACCTAATTAGATCACATGAAAAGTGGAAAGGGACACCTTAACCATGAGTGTGTATCTAAGCTTGAGCTGTGTGATACACTGCTGGAGAATCCGGCTCATGGCGACTGGTAACAATCATGGAATTGCTGTTTGTTTTTTTTCATTCCCTCCCAGAAAGAGTTAATTAAATAAATAAATAAATATACATTTTAAAGAATAACTAATTTAAAAAATCAACAATTTATAAGTAAATAAAATAAATAAGAGTGACATTAAAATTTACAGCTCATCCTGCAAAAAACAAGTCATCAAATGTGCAGTGATGTCTTATACAGATATGTAAATGATTACAGGTGAGGTCTGGTTAGATACTGGGTCTTACCACAAGAGGGTGTAAAACTGCTTCTCCCACTGCCGTATAAAAAGGCTCTCAGAGGCTCCTTTTGGGTAGTGTACCTCTTGGTGAGAGATCATTGACTGCTAGATAGGTCTCTACAATGCACTCAAAGACATTTTTCCCAGTTGACAGACTTTGGAGCACTTCATTGGACTGAGATAAGCAGGGTGGTTGTTTCAACAAGTTGCCCGCCATCTAGGCCATTCTGACCCAGCTGTTAGGAGGTGTTGGCACAAACACACGGTGAACAGGCCTGGATAGATCACCAGTAGAGAGGTTTGTTTGATTCACCGACAAGCACCCCCTGCAGTTTCCTTGCCCACCATCCAAACACAGGGGGCGCCTTTGTACATACTCTTGTCTCTTCCCGGTCCATTTCCAGGTGATTAAAAGAAGGAAAGTTGGTGTCATGTTTGCTATTACGTTTCCTACCATTGACAGCCAGACGTGGCCACCTTTGTTTGCAGTGGTGTCATGAATGACAATCCTGGACTGTACAGACTGGAGTTTTATCATCTTTAGTGACAAATTCGGGATCTGTTTGGGATCTGACACTGGTCAAGTTTGAGTCTGGAGGCCTCGTGGTGATTGAGCGCTTCCATGCTGCCTTTGCTGAGGAGCGACACGCTGCCCCCTACTGGTGTGATGATGTGCGGAGCCATCACATAGGACAGTCGGTCACCCCTAGTAGTGTTACGAGGACACTAACCGGTCAGAGATATGTACAGGACATCCTGTGGCCACATGTGTTGTCTCTGATGACCGGGTGAACATATGGCATTTTTCAGCAGGATAATGCTCGCCCCTGCAGAGCAACACTTCCATGGCCTGCCCAGTCACAATTTGTCACGAATTGAGTATTTATGGGATGCCAGCTTCAGGGGAAACCTCAGACCAGGCATATATCTGTTATTGTGGTCGGAGAAGAGAGACCTACACCATATTAGGCAGGTGGTATTAATGTTATGGCTGACCGGTGTACAGTATGTAGTCATTGCTAATGTATGATACAACTAGATAAGCAATGTGGTCAGTGCTAACGTATATAAATACGATAAAGAGACTTCACATGGTTTATCCTGAGTTCATCATATATATTTGGTTACTTCTAAACAAATCTGTGTGGTCAATTATGTATGTGGTCGCGGCAGAACTAATGTGTGTGGTCAGGGAGGGGTTAATGTATATACTTAGTGTTATGTGGTCAATGCTGGACTAATGGATGTCACCGGGACGGATACACCGGGGTCACTGGCCGGGATAATACATGTGGTTAGTGTTGTTCTATGATGTGTATTATGCGAGTATAGATCTGTGGTTAGCGGCGGGTGACATATGTGATATAGCAGATAACTAGATCCAGTAAATTACTGCTCCTCCTGTCAATGTATGTGGTCACTTACAACATATGTAGCCACAGCTGGGCTAATGTACAGTATGTGGTCATGGCTGGGCTGATTCATGTGGTTATCTATAGTATTGTATATGGTCACTATTATACTGATGGAGGACCAGTGGGGGTCTCACCTTGGCTAACCTAGGGGGCACTGTGGGCGATTATCTACCATCAAGCAGAGATGTGCTCATTGCCTATTCTGGGCATCCTTTATGGTTGGGTAATGGGGTTACTGGTGTATTACGTTAAGCCGCAGATGTACGATTACATTGTAAAGTGTTAGTCTGAGGTCATGATGGGGTTAATGTATGTGGTTACTGTAGGGTGACATATGCTATGGTAGGAATATAAGAAGTAGATGTTTGGTCAGTACAGGGTTAAAGAGGTGCTACAGTTCTGATATAGATAAGTCTACATTAATTGGGACTAGGCAAATTTTATCCAAATTTTACAAATTTTGTAAAAATTAAAGTTGGGGCAAAAACTCTCCACCTAAAGTCTTAGATCTTCTGCAACCTGCAACCTACCGGCAGGCTCAGGTACCGAGCAGCAGCCATCGCTCATCCTAGAACCTGTATATATGGAATGGACCATCTCACGTAGATTCTCATGGGTGATAAGTGCAAAATATAGTAATGGGGCCCCATGACCTTGCAATGTTTATACATAGGGTGGGCTATCAAGTCTTATTCCGTGTGGGTTGGACTACAAGGACCACCATGGAGCCCAAAAAATGGGGCTGCAGCATTGGCCAGGATCATGACTATGCAAGACTATGGGGGTGCATGGTCCCTTTGTGCACCAAAGATGCACCACATTGTTCTGCGCCTTATTTGTGGGCGGAGCAAGGCGGGCCGAGCCAGCGAAAATAAATTTATTATAACTCATGCCATAAAACTGGCATGAAATATACCTGAAATCTATACCAGTTCCTGAACAGCGCAAAGTCTCTTAATAATTTAGGCACATCTAGAATGGCATCCAGAATGCAAGTCTTAATAAATTCCCCCCTATAATGTCTAAAAAAAAGTCTAAAAAAAAAAAATTCTGTAATTAAAAACAAAATTTTTCATACCAAAAACACACCATGAAATGCAAAAATAAGACAAGCAACGTCAGTGAAAAAAAATGTAGATAGACAAAAAAATTTTTTATAGAAAAATATAGAAAAATTGTAATATATAAAATACAACATCCTCAAGACCAAAATTTATTGTGTACCTAAGAGGTTAAACTATGGATATATCCAAGTGTACAAATTAATGGTTAACAAAATTGTAGAAAAAAAAGGAAAATAAAAATACACAAGGGCAGAGCAGTTGGAGCAGTTAGTGGTTTACGGTCATGTTTTGGGATGGTGACTGTATATAAGTACAGTACAATAGTGATAGTGTCAGCAGGGCTTGTGGTTATGTCCACCAGGTGCTACATCATGGCCTACATTCCAGCACCGCCAGATAATCGTACGGGGGGAGACGGATATTTACATTACAGCTCTGCTACATCGGTGGTACTAAGGTAACCACTGCTGTTTTATGATGTGTTTGACTTTGTTGTTTTTGGTTTCTTAGTTGCGAGTCTCAATATCACGGATGGAGATAGGTTAATGTGTACAATGGACAGATACAGTCATGTGAGTAGGTAAGTACACCCATGTAAAGTCTTCCTGCGGCCACCTCCCAAGTAGATGTAATCTGCCACCCAGGCAGTCATTGTTGGACCAAGTTTCTTTGAACCCACCAGATAAAATGATTCTGGGGACTCATCCTGTGATGGTCCCTAGGAAATAGAAGGATACAAGTCACTCCACCAATGGATTCATGCTCGAGTAGGGTTCCACCCCTTATTGACCGTTCCAGAAAGACTCGGCACTCCTCTGGTACTGTGGTGGGCAAGTCCGACACTGTGAGGCAGTAATCGCCGCATTCACAAGCGAACCAGTTAAATTTGGTTCATAACAAATTTTTAAAAAATTTCGGCTTCAGCCAAACCTGAAATTTTTGGAGTTAACCACCCATAAATCAGCCAAAGTTGATTATTATATTCTGAGGTCTCTTCAGGACCTAGAGTATAATAATTAGAGGACAGGGAAGGTGTCCCTTCTTGGGCTGCGCCATGGCATCCTCAAGTCTTCTTCTTGCTGTCCACCATGTTTTCCAGCCCCCAGGTCACTGCTGAGGCCTGTGATTAGACCTCAGTGGCCACGTGGTGGGCAATGATGTCATCAAGATTTTAAAATACAGCATCAACCTTGCAAATATTTGCAAAATGAATCTCGTAAACCTCGCCCATCTCTAGCTCAGAATAAAACCAGTAGCAAAAAGCAACTTGTGCAGATTTTACACTTGCCGCATGTCATTGGTTGCTGCACCGATTTTGGGTGGTTTTTGCCACCGCAGCTTGGACAGGAACATATTTGGCCTTCTTTATTTCCTTCCCCACCAGGTTTGGGTCCCCTCAACCAGCATCACGTCCTTAGGCTTCTGGGGTTCAGGGCCTCAAATCTGGTGACCAGAGTCCTGTCCGTTGCTCCATTCTCCTGCTTTCTAAAGCTTTGTTCTCCTCGAGAAGAGTCAGGAGTGAAACCCAACAGGATAAGAATCTACTGGAGGTTTAGGGGCCCAAAACTTGGTGACAAGTTCCCTTTCATTTCTTTTGAATTCACTTTTGGTTTGGACTCAAAAACTGAATCAAATTCTGTACCAAAAACAGCAAGTGCGATTTCATCCTCATAGTAGATCCATGCATCAGTAATGGTGAAATCTACCTGTAGGCCTGTAGATGTTTTAGAAGGTGTCCGTGGACAGAGGACACTGGCAACCCAAATTTTAGAACCATGCAGCAAACCGTGGCAATTTGCAGTAAATCCATGGCACACTACACATAACACCCTAAACACATAATAGCAGTAGCAGTAGTTGTGTGGAGCCAAAACCCAACCCACCAATGGTCATACGATTATACTCTTTCGGCCATATACAGATGCCTTGGACATGCGCCCTAATAATCTTCTGACCTCTAACATAACCATATCACCTGATCTGGTCCTGATCTAGATCTGGTTATATTAAAGGTCACATCTGCGTTGGAGTCCATGTATGGTGCAGAGTCCATCTAAACTGCGACCGAAAAAAATTCTGCAAGTCTGACTTTTTCATCTATAGATGTCAGGAAGAAAATAACGGACCAGAAGATCAGATTAAAGGAGATGAACACACTCTTAATGTAGATACAGAGATAGATTGAAGTCATCTGTCCAAAATTTTTGAAAACAAAAAGCAAGCTCATAATAATGTCAAAATTTTTTTAAAAAAGTAATGCCTCACCAGTCTGCGGTTCCCATGCTGCCCAGGTCTCCCAATGATCCTGGAAAATGTTGCTTGAGACTTGAGAGCAGCAGGAGACTTAGGCAGTGCCAAAACAGGAGCAGGACTGGTTTGGTGAGATGGCTTTTTGAAAAAAAAAAAAAAAAATTTCACCTTATTCTGCTTCTGATTGTTTTTTTTGGTTTTACATTATCGTTCTAGACAACTTCTTCATGTGTTGGACTCTATCCAAATTTTACTATAGGGCCTTATTATTTAACCCCTGACCCAACCTCAATTGTTTCCTCCCCTTACACAGTTCCTAAAAACTTCAATATGAGAATTGACTGCCATGAAGATTGTATTTCTCGTCTCGATTTGATGTATTACTATATATATTTGGTAGCATTGTCTATGAAGCAAATATTATACCTGATGACCTAAGACGCAGGAGTCCTGGCTGGTTTACTTTGCTCCTCAGGCTTCCTCCTGTAGATGTTCCTCCTGGCCATGGACTCCAGGCCAACGTCTGTGTATAATGTGTAGGCGCCACATGAGTCTAAGAACATTTCTATAGACAGATATGGAAACAATGAGGGATCCTGACATTGCTAGGTAATACTCTCATCGATGTCTAGACTCTGTAACCACCACCACCCAGACATTGTGGATGATCAGGAGGAGTAGATGAATACAAACAAGGAGATTTGTACGGCGGCCACATTGCATCTCTGCTTTGTGTTACACTCATGTTTACATTGGACTTTTGCTCTCGTCTGAAGGGAGGATGTTACACTCTACACATCTCATCTTCTACGTTGTCTTTTGGACTTTGATTTAATTTCGTCCTTGCCGGGAGGAAACCTTCATGTCAACAAATGTAAGAACAGGATTAAGAAGCTTATTAAAAAATTCGCCCAAATATATACTTGGCACCTTTAATAATGTTGGATGGTTTAGCAGGTCATAGTATCCTTCTCGCTGGACTATGTTTGATGCCAATCTACCATTGAGGCCTACAATACCAAATCTCTGATTGGGGCGATATGGAGATATTGGACCTATCATGGGTCAGATTTGGAGATGGAATCACAGTCTAAGTTTGATCCTATAGACAGTAAAATCTCTTCCAAAGATGTCCTCTTTGAGAAGACCACCCTTGACATAGACTAGATATTTTTGTCACCTCCTATGTACTGTATGGTATATTGACCTGCTTTTAAGAAGACCAGTCTTCTAGAAGAGCATTTTTTCAGCTATTTTTAGGGTTGTCTCAAAAAGGCCTACTAAATTCAGCGCTGTAGGTCTTGCCAATAGAGCTGGTGAGAAAGATGTCATTATAAGAATACACAGTAAAGATATGTCCACCCTTATCTTGAATTTAGTAAAAAATTGTATTGTGGGACATATGTGTTGATGACCTATTGTTACGATAGGTCATCTATATCTGATCAGCAGGGATCCAACAGCTGGAACCCCACCAATCAGCTGTTTAGTGAGATTGGGGCACTCCCTGTGCTGATAAAGTCACATTTATTGGTTACATGGTACAGTGACAGCTCAGTCCCATTGAAATGAATGGGGCTGAGCTGCAATAGCAAACACAGTCCCTACACAATGGATGATGTTGTGCATGTTATTTAGTCAAGTGGCCTCAGTGCTCACCTTAGTGGTGTGGCCTCTTGAGTCAGCTGATCAGTGGGGGTCCCAGCCCTTTGGAGGAGGAGTCCTGGAAGTGATGATCCGGCCCCCACAGATATAGCCCTGATCTCATCATCATCCAGTCTGTCTGGGATGACATGAAGAGACAGATGGATTGGAGCAAGCCTACATCTACAGAAGATCTGAGCTTGGTTCTCCAAGATGGTGGCGGGAACAACCTCCCTGCCCAGTTCTGCCAAACACTGTCTGCAAGTACCGAGAAGAACTGATGGAAGGGAAAGGGCAAAGGGCACACCGAATATTGATGGGATTTACATTTCTCTTTTCTTCATTCACTTCATTTTTTACATTGACAAAAATAACCCATTAACCCTTCCAGTTCTGAAAGCTTCTTACTCTGCAGAATTTTTCTACATCTGCCAAAATTGGTACAGAAAAATAACACCATTTAAAATGTGTTAAAGGGGAATTTTTGCAGAGTAATTTTTTTTTTTTTTAGAATAACTTTTTTCCACCCCAGCAGCTGTATCAGAGCAGATGCCATGATGAAATGTGTGGAGTGATCTTGTGCCCGGCCCTTGCACCGCTCCAACACCTTATTACAGATACATATGATGCGAGTCATGCAAAAGAAAAATAAGGGACTTTTTCAGATCTCGAGAAGCCTGTGAAATGTGTGAGTAATATCACTATAGATAACTCCGGCTTATAACGCTGTCGGAGCTCTAGTTAACCCCTTCCTAGACTGACTAAGGAAACAAATGGCACCTAGATGTCTATAGTTATTCCATAGGCTAATTCAGTCTTTATATCTTTTTATTGATACAAACCGATGCTGAAATTTTTGTGCCTTTATTATTTGTATTTTTAGAACTTTGTGGACATTCTAAGAACTAGTGTGTTGTATAAAATGGCAACCCGTGAGCGGTCCTGACCCTGAAGGAAGAGGGTAAGTAAACGAAGACGTTCCTGAAGAAACTGTAGTCTAATCTGATGGAGACTACTAGTAATGAGTGAACCCGTTTGGATTGGATTTGACCCAAATTTTAAACTTTTTGGGTTAGACCCAAACCATAAACTTTTGGGGTTCATCACCCGTGATTCAATATTATACTCTGGGGTCTCTTCACATGGGGACCACCAACATCATGACGTCCATGACATCGATAGACCCCATGTGACCACTGTGACCCAATCACAGGCCTTGGTGGTCCGCTGTAGCCTGTGATATCATCCAGGAGGCCAGGGGAGGTTAGAAGATGACCGAAGAGGAACCTAAGGAAGCACCAAGGGAGCCCTGGAGAGGTGAGGGAAGGAGAATATACGTGTTCTTTATGTTTCTGCACCTCCCTTGGGCCTTCTCTTATTATATTCTAGGGTCCGAAGAGCCCCTAGGGTATAATAATACTATCAGAAAAGAAACAAATCTTGTGAATATTCGAAAAACAAATCTAGCAAGATTCGCCCATCTCTAGAGAGTAGACAAAACCCAGGTACACTAGCTCTGATGACAGATTTGGGGCAGGGTTCCCCTGTATTCAGGGCCTGGTCACAACTACATGTCTTTAGTCATGACACTGTATAAGAGGAATATATTTATGGTTTGGGGAAATTCTGTTGCAGTAGCCATGTAGTTCCAGATGGTGCCAGTAGGTGGTGCAGCAGTGTTCCTGATTTGTAGACTATGTTAGGCTTGGATCTGTATACAGCATATTCCTCTATATACAATGCAGTGCTCCAGCATTACATCAACTCCTTTTTCTGAATGGCCGAACATTTGTATTTCGGAACACATTATAATAGTCCTTTAAGATCAGTATGCTGCAATTATTATATTATATAGCACCAACATATATGGCAGCGGTGTACAGACATTGTCAGTCGTCAAACACATCAGTCCCTGTTCCCAGTGGGGTTCACAGTCTCTGATACACATAAACTAGGGACATTAGCCCCATAGGGGTATATTTGTATTCTGGAGTAATCTAACCCGAAAACGAGAGTAAAAGACAGACAGACTCCATACAGATGTGGCCCTTGGTTGGATTCACACCCTGGCCCTCAGTGCAGTCATATGAAAGAGCAGATTCTGTAGGATGCAGATCTACCTGTATGGGTTCCTGAGATATCACTGGTTGAAAACACTTTTGCGACTGGGATATTTATACCGTATGTAACGTCATATAAATATCTCAATCCCAAGTGTGTTTTCAGCCAGTGATATCATTGGTAATAATATAGATAGCACTGCAATTTCCTCTTTCATATGACACTAAAAGCAAGTTTCTATGTTTTATAATGCCCGAGATACATTCCCCGACCCTCATTCCCTCTTCCTGTCACACAGCCCGTACACCATACACAATGAAAATCAAGGACAGCTCTCCATAAGGGAAAGAGTGAAAAGTGCAGGATTTCATACAAAGGAGACAAAATGTGTTAATAAAGTATATTACAAAACGTATCAATGACACAAATACTGACAGAAAATCAATAGTTGTCCCAAAGTTTAGTTACCCTTTAAAATTTACTTAAAGGGATGTGTAAGAAATACTTTGTGTTACTCAATCTGTAGTGTTTGCTCTATAAGACGTTTTCTCCTCAATAAGCACAATGAGGGAGCTCATATAATAGTTACACACCTAGAGCTAAGATGTTAGGTCACATGACTGACAACATGGTAGAGATAAAGTGTTGTCTGTTTCCAAGGGCAACCAGCAGAACTTTGAAAGCAGCTACTGTATGTTTACAAATGGAAAAATCACCATTGTATAGCTCAAAATCAGTAACAAATACAACAAAGCAAAGGAAATCTAAAGTGTCTGAAATAGTTTAGAAAAAGGACATAGGTCACACATCCCAATATTATACATTGATTGAGGCTTCTCAGCAAAGTCTACAAAAATTAGGTTCTTACTTTTGGAAACCCACCATGGAGCCGCGACACTCTGGTTGGGTTAGGTTTAGAGATGAGCAAATCGAAGCTGATGAAGTGGAATTTGATCCGAATTTCAGGAAATCTTCGATTCACATTGAATCCGGATTTCCTCACACTTCGTGGTATTGAATCGCATTTTAAACTAAGGACACGTCGGAATAGCCTTTAGAAAGGCTATTCTATTCTAACCTTTGCCGTTGCATCACACACCCTGCAATGCCCTGGTCCTCCTAGCTCGTGTAGTAAAAGAATCAAAATGGCCGCCGGGCATGCACAGAGACGCATGGAATAGAATCAAGATGGCCGCCAGACACACGCAGAACTGCTCGGAATAGAATCAAGATGGCCGCCGGACAAGCGCAGAGCCACTCGTGGCGGCCTTCTTTATCCTATTCCTACACGAGTAGCTCTGCGTATGTCCGGTGGCCATCTTGATTCTATTCTGAGCGGCTCTGTGCATGTCCGGCGGCCATCTTGATTCTATTCCGAGCGGCTCTGCATATGCGCGGCGGACCAGGACATCGCAGGGGGCGTGATGCAACGGCACAGGTGGGCAGTAGAATAGCCTTTCTAAAGGCTATTCCGATGTGTCCTTAGTTTAAAATGCACATCCCCAGGCTCTCTGCAGCCAGGAAAATAGCTGTTTTTAACGTGATTCACTGCAAAGTAATTCGGATTGAAGCAAATTGTTTTGGGAAATTCGGCAAAGCTGCCGAATCGAATTTTTGAGAAATTCGCTCATCTCTAGTTAGGGCATGTGGATGTTATTCAGAAGGGGCACCTACTTGGGACACATCTCCATGAGTTTGGATGGAGAGCCGCTCTATAGGGGTGGCCACCACTGTGGAGTGTCTGGTCAGTCATATGGACAGCCATTCATTGCTTAGGTAACAGCAAACATGCTGGCCATACACATTAGACTGATGCCAACAGTGCAGGACTGGCCCACCAGGGCACCAGAGGATCCCCCAGTGGGCCTGGACTCGCCTCGAACACAATAATAGTCCAGAAGAAGACAACCAAATTTGAAGGGTACTATCGTCTGTTTCCTAGGGTTTGTTTGAGGGTGGCCCCCAGAATCATTTTATCCAGTGGGCCCAAGGACATTCAATTGGCCAACCCCAAGAATTTTGGTGGAAGTTGCCATCCATATGAAGTGCGGGGTGGTGGATTTCAACATGCCCTCTGTTGTCAGGAAAGATAAGTTGCCACCAGAAACTTAATGCCCTCTCCAGTGCAGAACACATGCATGCTAGGCTGAGTGTGCAAGTGTATGAAGGGGGTCGGGAAAAATAGATGGCGGCCGACCAAATGTTTGGCTATCTAATTCAAGTCTATGGCCGGCTTAAGTCCTTATGTGGCCTCATGTGTACAAGTGCTTAGTATTAATGAAAAGAACAGCCATAGTCCACGTGACGGAAGAACGTTCCAATTCTTCACAACTGCATACGACTCATGCCCTATGAAATGTCTGTGTAGGTGGAAGAAAAAAATATATCAACAGCTGCACTTAGTCAGTGTAAAATCTGATTTGTCATAAAGTCCCTGCAGTTGTCAGCACATAATATGTAAAACTAAGTGTTTTCCGATCTTATTTTCTTCCAGCGCTGAGACGGCCAACACTACAAAAATCGAAGGAAAAAAAATTCTCCAAATGTTTACTTGTGGTTTGCACCCTGTACTAAGTTTATTGTGTCCCTGTCATGGCCCGCACGATCACTGTGGAGATTGATAGGGCTATAAGGCGACTTCCAGCTGCCAGACATTCTTCTAGATGCGCCACACTACACGGACCGCCACCTGCCACATCATGTCTGCTTTATACTTCTCTGTCATCCCCAAGCAGTGTCCTCAGTCATTTACGGGATATTGGCTTCTAGGTTCAGCGGTGCAAATGAAAAATCTTGCCTTGGTGTAAATGAGAATAAAGTTTCTGGAAACAGCGCCACCCTTGTTTATGGGCTGTATTGGTATTGCAGCTCTGCCTTATTGAATTGACTGACCTGCAACAGCAGACATATCTTTCTATCTTATGGTCATTTATATGAAGGGGTATAGCTATGATATGAGTAATGAAGGGGCATGTTCCAAAGATACCAAGTGGCCCTCTGCCATGGACTTAGAAAGAAACAGAATACTGCCCCTGGTGAAGGAAAACCAAGCCACAATTCGATTCTGACTAAGATATTCTCTGGAAAAGATTTCACTAGATTTTAGAACATGACTTCAAGGGGCTTAACAAGTTACCATGGGGCCCTATAGCAAATTTTGGCCACACACTAACATGACAACCTAAAGCTGCTAGTTCAGATCTTGAAAACTGTATGATTATTTTTTCCCCTTTACACAAATGCATACAGTGATGTCACAGTACAGGGATAATAGACACAGTGATGTCACAGTACAGGGATAATACACACAGTGATGTCACAGTACAGGGATAATAAACAGTGATGTCACAGTACAGGGATAATAAACACAGTGATGTCACAGTACAGGGATAATAAACACAATGATGTCACAGTACAGAGATAATAAACACAGTGATGTCACAGTACAGGGATAATAAACACAGTGATGTCACAGTACAGGGATAATAAACAGTGATGTCACAGTACAGGGATAATAAACACAGTGATGTCACAGTACAGGGATAATAAACACAATGATGTCACAGTACAGGGATAATAAACACAATGATGTCACAGTACAGGGATAATAAACACAGTGATGTCACAGTACAGGGATAATAAACACAGTGATGTCACAGTACAGGGATAATAAACACAATGATGTCACAGTACAGGGATAATAAACACAATGATGTCACAGTACAGGGATAATAAACACAGTGATGTCACAGTACAGGGATAATAAACACAATGATGTCACAGTACAGGGATAATATACACAGTGATGTCAGAGTACAGGGATAATACACACAGTGATGTCACAGTACAGGGATAATATACACAGTGATGTCACAGTACAGGGATAATAAACAGTGATGTCACAGTACAGAGATAATAAACATAGCGATGTCACAGTACAGGGATAATACACACAGTGATGTCACAGTACAGGGATAATATACACAGTGATGTCACAGTACAGGGATAATACACACAGTGATGTCACAGTACAGGGATAATACACACAGTGATGTCACAGTACAGGGATAATAAACACAGTGATGTCACAGTACAGAGATAATAAACATAGCGATGTCACAGTACAGAGATAATATAAACTGTGACGTCACAGTACAGGGATAATAAACACAGTAATGTCACAGTACAGGGATAATAAACACAATGATGTCACAGTACAGGGATAATAAACACAATGATGTCACAGTACAGGGATAATAAACACAGTGATGTCACAGTACAGGGATAATAAACACAGTGATGTCACAGTACAGGGATAATAAACACAATGATGTCACAGTACAGGGATAATAAACACAATGATGTCACAGTACAGGGATAATAAACACAGTGATGTCACAGTACAGGGATAATAAACACAATGATGTCACAGTACAGGGATAATATACACAGTGATGTCAGAGTACAGGGATAATACACACAGTGATGTCACAGTACAGGGATAATATACACAGTGATGTCACAGTACAGGGATAATAAACACAGTGATGTCACAGTACAGAGATAATAAACATAGCGATGTCACAGTACAGGGATAATACACACAGTGATGTCACAGTACAGGGATAATATACACAGTGATGTCACAGTACAGGGATAATAAACACAGTGATGTCACAGTACAGAGATAATAAACATAGCGATTTCACAGTACAGAGATAATATAAACTGTGACGTCACAGTACAGGGATAATAAACACAGTAATGTCACAGTACAGAGATAAAAAGCACAGTTGGTAGGAGAGGGAAATAATATTGGCAGCTGGAGGGGGACATTAAACTGGGGACAATTGGAGGAGGAAGTTATACTGTGGGGCAGTTGGAGGGGAACAATAAGCTGTGGGGGTAGCTGGAGGGGGACTATGCTGTGGGTCAGGTGTTTCTAAATTGTGGTGATGGGGGGGGGGAGGATTTTGCACTGTGCTAAAATGGCACTGCCTGGAGGGCTACCAAGCATATGCCATGGATCAGGGCTAGAAGAGCAACTAAACATGTGCCTAAAATACTGCGCTCCACTTTCTCTTTTTAGGCCAGTGACATCACATGCATCAATCACATGGCCAATCATGCAGCTCAGTCCCATTCAAATGAAAGAGGCTGAGCTGCAATACCAAACACAGCCACTATACAATGAAGAGTCTGCAGCAATCAATATCATAGTCTCAGAAAACTCCTTTAAGCTAAGGCCCCACATTGGTTTTTTTTGTTGCAGATTTTGCTGCAGTTTTTTTAGCCAAAGCCAAGAATGGCTACAAAAGGAGTGGGAAATATCTAGGAAGTTCTTCTCCTTCTGCTCAATCCTCTCCTGGCTTTGTATCAAAAAAACGCTGCAAAATCAGCAACAAAAAACGCTGCGTTTCGCAATGTGGGGCCTCAGTCTTAAAGACAGTCTAAAAAGCCCTTGGATACCGGGCCTTCTGTGGCGCCTCTTCATCATGGATGGCTCACTGCATGGGTCGTACGCCTATGTATGTGGTGAGGTGCGGACTATTTCCGTTGGCGGCGCGCAGGGCCAGCTGCCGGGGCTCGCCCCTCACTTTAGACTTTCTTGACTTCAGCATTTTTCGTTTCTCAGATTCAGCTCTTACTTTTAGTAATAATAATATCACAAGGAAGTGGATCTGCTTAATCTCAGGCAGGATCTGGGTGTAAATCGTGCGGGATCAGCACTTTCCTGACAGCCAGAGCGCTCTCCACCACAACTGCTATTACTGACATGGTTACCGACCCTTACTAATTTCACAGATATTTTAAGATTTTCTCCTAAAAATGTGTATTTTTTTTCCTGCTAACTATTCTTCCTGTCTTGTCTCATACTGACTTCTAGATGTCTGCACATGGTGCCTATAAAAATTATTTGCCCCCCTCCTCCCGCACCTTAAACCTTTTAATGTTTTATCATGCAGAAACACTAAATTACTTTTTAAGCTTTTTTATGCTTTTATCGACTTTTTTGTCTTTTTTTTTTTTTTTAGTAAAAATTATAAGGCAATTTTTGGAAATTAAATAGACTGACCGAGGCTTTATGTAATAGCAACACTTAAAGGGGTTGTCCAGGATTTTTTTTTTTTTTTTAAATTAAGCCGAGGGAGGTGAAATTTTTTTAAATAAAAACATACTCACCTGTTCCTGGTGCTCCGGTGCCTCGCAGCGCGGTTCGGTCCTGCCGCAAGAAAACATCGGAACAGCAGGGCCAGACTGCGTTGGGAGGCATCGGAGCACTGGGAACAGGTATGGTTTTTTTTACATTTTTTTCACCTTCCCCGGCCTAAATTTTTTAAAAAAGTTTTATCCTGGACAACCCCTTTAACATTTAGGCACGGACGTATTCGGTTTGCGAAATACAGACCGTATGTCAGCCATAGTTCCTGCACCGAGCTAGGACCCAGACTCCCAACATCAGAGTCATCTATAATATTGGGAATCCCTGCTGGACTAGTGTCCCATGCTAAAAACATGATAAGAGGAAGTGATGGCAACTTGAAGCTCCTGGGCCCCATTGCAAAAGGAGAGTTGCCCATGATGATATTACATACATGTGCACCCAGGGTGAGACATAAGGGTTCAAGTGTAAAGTATGCGTATTGTGAAAACCTCACCAATGCCTTATATGAAAAGTCAGCGGTGTCAAAAGACGTGTCACCCCTGTCTTGAAGAATGGCGCAGAGTTCATATTTGACCACAACAGTATCTGTAGATAAGATCTGGGCACATTCAGAAGATCTGGTCCTCATCACATCTCCTGTATACTGTGATAAATAGTGTAACCTGGATACTATCTACTCGGTATTGTGCATTATACATCATTGTCTACTTGTCAGATTTCTAATATACCATGTAAACCATTAGCCTGAGTCACGTCCTTATGTAATCGTTGGCCCACTCCACCATCACTTACAGGATACATCATGTCGGAGATGAGCAGAGGGCTTTCCCCGGTCACCATGAGATCACACATCGGTCACCTTGACTCATCCATTTATTAATTTGCAAAAATTTATGTTGAAATTAATTCACATTCCATCCTGATGATATCCAGAGACTTCTCATAGAACGTTAGATATGGAAATTTTTTGACTTCTTCAGATTTTGTCCACAGGGGGCAGTATAACAGTATTTAGCACTGGTATAGTAAATACTTGGTTTGGTAGTTCAAATTCCTAGGAGCCCTGACAGTGTTATACACTATGTCTTATAGATAGGTTCTTAGGAGCCCTGACAGTGTCCTACACTATGTTTTATAGATAGGTTCCTAGGAGTCCTGACAGTATTATACACTATGTTTTATAGATAGGTTCCTAGGAGTCCTGACAGTATTATACACTATGTTTTATAGATAGGTTCCTAGGAGCCCTGACAGTGTTATACACTATGTTTTATAGATAGGTTCCTAGGAGCCCTGATAGTGTTATACACTATGTTTTATAGATAAGTACCTAGGAGCCCTGACAGTGTCATACACTATGTCTTATAGATAGGTTCTTAGGAGCCCTGACAGTGTCCTACACTATATTTTATAGATAGGTTCCTAGGAGTCCTGACAGTATTATACACTATGTTTTATAGATAGGTTCCTAGGAGCCCTGACAGTGTTGTACACTATGTTTTATAGATAGGTTCCTAGGAGCTCTGACAGTGTTATACACTATGTTTTATAGATAGGGTCCTAGGAGCCCTGACAGTGTTATACACTATGTTTTATAGATAGGTTCCTAGGAGCCCTGACAGTGTTATACACTATGTTTTATAGATAGGTTCCTAGGAGTCCTGACAGTGTTATACACTATGTTTTATAGATAGGTTCCTAGGAGCCCTGACAGTGTTATACACTATGTTTTATAGATAGGTTCCTAGGAGCCCTGATAGTGTTCTACACTATGTTTTATAGATAGGTTCCTAGGAGCCCTGACAGTGTTATACACTATGTTTTATAGATAGGTTCCTAGGAGTCCTGACAGTGATATACACTATGTTTTATAGATAGGTTCCTAGGAGCCCTGACAGTGTTATACACTAAGTTTTATAGATAGGTTCCTAGGAGCCCTGACAGTGTTATACACTATGTTTTATAGATAGGTTCCTAGGAGCCCTGACAGTGTTATACACTATGTTTTATAGATAGGTTCCTAGGAGCTCTGACAGTGTTATACACTATATTTTATAGATAGAGTCCTAGGAGCCCTGACAGTCCTGGTGACTGCCGCATGACATCACCAGTAGAGCGCCAGACACAGAGAAGTGGACCCAAAAGAGGTAACGGAGGGTGAGTATAAATGTTTTTTTCATACCCCCCCTCTCAGGCCTCCACCAATTATACTCTGGGGTCTGAAGAAACCCAGAATATAATGCGGTGATCATATTAGTTATCCCAAGACAAATCTTCATTTGTTTCATCATTGGTTTCATCATTTGGAATATTCGAGTCAAATCTGGCTCGGTACACCCATCTCTACCTGCAACCAAAAATCCAGCACCATATAAACCATCATTAGATAAAATATGCACAAAATATGTTGCCGTGCAGTCCTAACCTAAGTCAATGCACCCGACTTGAGCGTAATTTTTTTTTTTTTTCCAGGGAGAACCAGCGTTTTTTTTGTGTTGCACTGCGCCGTCTATATTGCTTTATTTGTTGCAGCCTTCACAGACAGGTAGATATCATCACCCATCTGCTCCTTGTTAGATTCCTGACCGCAGGGGATTGTGCCGTCTGCGAGCGGGAGAAGAAAACAGAGAAGAAGTTTACAAGGTAGAAGAGAGACGTTCCATGGGGCTTCAGCGATTGGCGCTCTGCATCTAATTACGGCTCGGAACACATGTCTTCACTGATAGCAATTACCTTCTTTATTTCCTAATGGAAAATAATCTGAAAGGAGAATCAAAGGTTTGTATCTGATGGCATTTCCTCACTAGACGTAGACGTCCTCAGTTGTGGTAAACCACTGTTTTGTATTAGGATCCTGGTGCTCTGCGTGCTGTGGGATTGGTGTTGTGCAGATAGAAGTAGCCGTTAACCACGAGAAGCAATGACAGTTAACCGCTCGTAGACAATCTCTTAGTGAAAATTGCTTTGGTAATTTAATAATGAAGCTTCGCCATTCGCCGCTGTCAGAAAATAACTTCACTTTTAGGAGGTTTTGGTCACGAGATGAACTCAAAGCAGATTTTTCTCAGTGTGTAGCCCTCACTGAAATGAATGGAAACCTGCAGAGGAGGAGTCCGTCGTTGCAAGCTCCTGGGGAACATGTGGGCTGTCATGTGGCTGATTCTACGTAAGTTTAAAGGGGTTGTTCAGGAATTACAGTTTTGGGCTAGGAGGCCTGGGAACGTGAAATATAAAAAATAAACATATTCACCTGTCCCTGGTGCTCCGGTGTCCACTGTTGCTTTCTGGTCCAGTGGGAGGTGGAAGTGGAAGTCCTCTCCACATGTGGCCTCAGTGGTCACAGGGAAGGACCCACAATGACACCAGTGACGTATGTGAGTGATGTCCTGGGTCCGATGCCCGGGGGCTTGTTCCGGTGGAAGTCCTTGCCGCATGTGCCCGCTAAGGCCAATCAGTGGCCTCGGTGGTCACAGGAAAGGACCCACAATGACACCAGTGACGTATGTGATCGACGTCCTGGGTCCGGTGCCCGAGGGCTCATTCCGGTGAAGGTCCTCACCGTATGTGTCCGCTGAGGCCAATCACTGGTCACAGCAAAGGACCCGCAACGTCACCGGGGGCTTGTTCTGGCATAAGTTCTCACCGCATGTGATTGGCCCCAGCGGTCACAGAAGAGCCAGACCAGGACGTCACTCACATACGTCTTCAGTGACGTCCCTTTCCTGTGACCACTGAGGCCAGTCATTGTCACATGGGGCAAGGACTTCCACCGGAACAAAACCCTGGGCGACATTGGACAAAATAGCAGCAGCAGACACTGGAGCATCAGGGACAGACGAGTATGGTTTTTTTTTTTTTGTTTCACCTTCTCCGGCCTCCTGGGCCAGAATTGTAATACCTGGACAACCCCTTTAAAGATGACTACCATCTGTAAGCACAGAAATGTGACATAGGGAATAACAACACCATCACATGGGCTTATAATTGTAGTACTGTCCTAATGGTAGGGTGAGTCCTAAATTGGGGGACATTTTAGACTAGGGCTACAAGGCAACTTTGGCTCCTGTTGTTGGAGATCGCCAGGTCGTCCTGAAACTCCTTTACTCAAGTTGGTGAGTGGAGTCGTATAGCGACCACTAGTGCTCAACTAGCATGACTAGACATGTCTAGTTGAACAATGCAAAAACTGTTTTGCAACTTGGGGTCGCCACACAACTTCATTAGCCAACATTAGTGAAGGAGTTGCCGACCGACCCAATCGCATAAAGGGAATGGAAGCCAAAGTCATCAAGTTACCCTAGCCTTAAACCTCTCTTCCATTCTGCCTGGGAACACCCCAGAAATGACACCTTTACTGAAAATGTGCAATAAATACATCCCTGTGGTCCGTACCAGGATAACAGTCTGATCTGTGGGTGTCCGACTGCTGGGCCCCTTGTTGATCACATACCTGATATGAATGGAGACGCAGGTCACACTCCAGCAGTGCCACGTCATGTAATTCAGAAATCCACTTAATGGAATAAAACATTAAGTCTTTTAATATTATGGTGAAATTGTGCTACCTTATATAGATATATCAGATAGATAGATAGATATGATATAGACAGATAAATAAAAAAATAGATAAACATATATGAGATAGATATGAGATAGATAGATGATATGAGCTACAGATAAATAGACAGATATGAGACAGATAGTTAGATCAATAGATAGACAGACAGATAAATAGATATGACATGGCAAGATAGATGGGAAATAGAGACAGAGATAGATAGGAAGATTGTAAGCCTTTGCGGACAGGGCCCTCTAGCCCACTGTTCCAGTTGGTCACCGTTAGTATTGTACTTGATTTGTGTATTTTGTGTTTTGATAGATAGATAGATAGATAGATAGATAGATAGATAGATAGATAGATATGAGATATATAGATAGATAGATGGATAGATAGATAGATAGATATGAGATAGATAGATAGATAGATAGATATGAGATAGATAGATAGATAGATAGATAGGTAGATATGAGATAGATAGATAGATAGATATGAGATAGATAGATATGAGATAGATAGATAGATAGATAGATATGAGATAGATAGATAGATAGATAGATAGGTAGATATGAGATAGATAGATAGATAGATAGATATGAGATAGATAGATATGAGATAGATAGATAGATATGAGATAGATAGATAGATAGATAGATATGAGATAGATAGATAGATAGATAGATAGATAGATAGGTAGATATGAGATAGATAGATAGATAGATAGATATGAGATAGATAGATATGAGATAGATAGATAGATATGAGATAGATATGAGATAGATAGATAGATAGATAGATAGATATGAGATAGATAGATATGAGATAGATAGATAGATAGATAGATACTATACATAGATAGATAGATAGATAGACAGAGAATTTATGAGTTGCCACTTGTATAAGAACATGCAGCGACGTGAAGATGTGAAATCCATATGGCTTATGTCAGACTACACGTATATATTAGGCCCTGGCGCCGGAGTCTCCACACATTAACACACCAATGTGAAATGCTTGGCACAGTGCTCAGATCTGGGCAGTCATGAGCCGAGCCCGCTCAGATACTGTACATGCCTTCTCCTCATTTGTGTCCAGTCCGGCTGCTGGCACCGCAGAGAATCAGCTGCTTACACATGTCACAGCGCAACAAATGGAAGCCAGGAAGGCTCGACATGTTTGTCCTCATCCGATGAGTCATGAAATGTAACGGCAGCTGATATGGAGCAGATCAATGAAAACAAGACCATAAACCACGCCACGTCAGTGTTTGCTGCACTCCTACAATGGAGAGAGATTACTGAAATATACTTATAAATAGCCGAATAATTCATTATCAGTGAATGGCATGGAAAATGGAGGTGCCAAGAGCGGCCCTTACTCTGGAGGAATTAGCAAGTCAATGGATAACACATTGGTATTACTAGGAACTATCCAATACTTCATCTCACCTGTGGGGATGCTGCAGGGAAATTAAACACTTCCCTCACAGATTACAGCTGATCACTAGGAATCCCAATAGAATACCCTGTGATCCACTTCTAATAAGAAGAGATTACCCGAAGGCCCAAAGCAAAGGCTGCACTACTGACACTAAATAGAGGTATTCCAGTTTCAGCAAGGTTATTCTTTATCTAATGAAAAGTTATACTTTTAACAAAACCAAACAATTGAGGATTCGTCTCAGACTAACTAAAATGGCCGCCACCACATGCATTGCGGTAAATTATTATTCTCTGGGGTCTCTTCAGATGCCAGAGTATAACAGGTGGAGGCCCAGTGGAGGTAAAAAAACAAAAAAAAAAACATTTATACTCACCTCTTTTGGGCCTCCTCGTGACGGCCGGCACTCTCCTGGTGCCATCATGCGCCTGGGGTCACCGCTGAGACCTGTGATTGGACCACCAATGTCACCACTGAGGCCCAGTCACAGGCCTCAGCAGTGACTACGGGCACATGACGTCACCGAGGAGGCGGAGAGAGACAGAGACCCAGGATACTGCGAGGAAGCCCAGAAGAGGTGAGTATGAATGTTTTTTGTTTTTTACACCACCCCTGGGCCTCCACCTATTATATTCTTGGGTCTGAAGATGCTCCATGAGTCCATGTGACCGCTGAGGTCTGCGATTGACGAATGAAGCTCCCGAGGAGACCGAAAGAGATCGCCGGAGAAGGCCCAAAAGAGCTGAGGGAAGGTGAGTATGAATGTTTTTTATTTCTTACACTTCCCCTAGACCTCCACGTATTATACTCTGGGGCCTGAATTTCACTTCCAGTTCTATCCAAACTTGTTCGACCCGAAACGAATCAGGAACCCGAGCCACCCGAACCAGAAATGAAGCAAATCTTGGAAGGTTGGCCCATCTCTAATCCTGCTGCCTCTCGGTGTCAGAACGTTGACAGCGACCGACCCCGGATATGGCCGTAACAGGTAGAAGTGATCACGCTCTAGGCTCTGAGGTTCTAATTCTATTCTATGATTGTAAAAAAGTAGGCTATTAAACAAAAATAAAAAAAAAAAAAACCATGAAAGTTCTTTTTGAATTTTCTGATGTCTTGGGGCCTAATTACGGCCAGAATTCCGTACGGACATCCACCACGATCCTAGCCTAGTTCTAGAAGTCCTAAAATCCAAAAATATAAGGAATAGAAAAAAAAAATAACATCTAAAGGTTTCGCTATCACTTTTTTTTTCGGCGGGACGCTTGTTTTTTTTTTTTTTTTTTTTTTTTTGTGTTGCCACCCTGTGTAAAATGTTTCTGGTACAGCGCACTGGTAATTGGTGCGGCTATAACAAAGCTTAGCAATGCTTAGCAGTCATTAAGGGCTGTCAGCTCCAAACTGGCAGGAGTTTCACTGGCTGCTAAGAGGACAGCTGTAGGAATCACTCGGTTATCTAATCTCTAGCACGAGGCAGTGTGCGAAAAAGCCGCAAGTTAATATACAGCAGCGGAGTCATGGCAGTCTGGCTTTTTATTCAAACGAAAAACAATCCCTATTGGCAGATGAGTCTGCGGCGTCTCCGGGGACCAATTATTCCACTTTGTGCTGTACAAACTGCAGAAGGCTGATGCCAGCTCTCCTGAGTCTAAACCCACTGGGCTTAACAGGGCCAGCTTGAAACCAAAGACGCTAGTTGTTCTTCCCATCAAAACTACGGCAAATGACACAATTAACTAGCAGGGGACTAGCGAGAAGCTCTTAATTAGGTAAACACAAGGAGAGGAGAAGACAGACTGCCCACTTCACTCCTAAGATACGTCAAACGGGTAAAGGTATCGCGCGGCGCAAGAGACGGCGAGCTTACGGGGCCGTGTGTTTGAGTTGCTACTTTTTGGCTGGCGGAGACAGAATCGAGGTGATACTGATGATACACTCATCGCCCCGTAAAGGATGATGTGCGCCTTGTTGACAGGTCAACGGCCGGTTGTGCAATAATAAAATCCAGTTGTTGAGTATGTTACTGTGCAAATGTTTTGGGTAGGTGCTACATAGTAAGGCTACGCTCACATCTGTGTCGGAGACTCCGTCGTAGTGTTAGACTCAAAAAAGCAGATGAAAAAGTCCTGCACGCACTATTTTTATGTTTATGGACACCCGACAGACCCCATTATAGTTGGTATTTCAGCGGTCTGTCTGTCCGTTGTTGAGACAACCCAGTGTTAGTGTGACGAGTGCTTTCAGAACTAGAAGGGTTAATCGTTTATTTTTGCCAATGACCAAAATGAAGTGAAGGAAGAAAAGAGAAATGTAAATCCCATCAATATTTGGTGTGACCTTTGCCCTTTGGAGGAGGAGTCCTGGAAGTGATGATCCGGCCCCCACAGATATAGCCCTGATCTCATCATCCTCCAGTCTGTCTGGGATGACATGAAGAGACAGACGGATTGGAGCAAGCCTACATCCACAGAAGATCGGGGCTTAGTTCTCCAAGATGGCATTTTTCCCATACCTAAAACTTTAGCACAGTAACACGTATTTTATCTTTTTGTGGCGTGTTATTTTAAAAGTGAACTTTGATGTAGTAGAAATTGTAAAAATGATCTTTACATTGCCTGCGGTTGCAATTCCTGAAAGGAGATGGTAAAGAAATCAAGTCTCTATATAGAGATGACATGTGTGTAGTATACAGGAGCTCCTCAGGGGAGGAGTGTCCTCATGATCATTAGGTCTTACCTCAGCCATCCCATGTATGGGTGTGGTGGTAGTTGAAGGGGTAGTTGAGAGGATGCATATTGAGGATTGGAGGTGCTCATGTAAAAATGGACCATCATCACAACCCCCAAGACCAGCTTTTTATGGAACTGCGGCTTCAGTATGTTAGGAGGAGAGGGGAGAGGAGCAAGGGAGTTAAAGAAGAAGAGGGGATAAGAGAGTAGACAAGAGGGAAGGGTGGAGATGAGAAGAGACGTAAGTCAAGGAGTGAGGAGGTGGGACAAGAAATGAAAGGGTATAGCGGAGGAAGGAAGAGGGAAGTGAAGAAAGGAAAGAGGGCAACTGAGGGAAGAGAGAGGAAATGGGGGAAAGGGGAGGTGTAAGGAGATAAGACCGGAAGAAGGAAAGCAAATGTGGGAAGAGGAGGTGAGGAGATGGAAAGGGGTAAGGAGCAGGGAGAAGAGAGGAGGGAGGAAAAAGTGTGGATGAAAGGAAGGGAGAGGAGAGCAGAGTAGGTGGAGAGATGAAGGAGAAAAGCAGAGGATGGGAGAGGGGAGGAGGAAGCAAGAAAGACTGTAGAAAGGAGATGAAGGAAAAGAGAGAAGTGAGGAGGGAGTAGAAGAGTGAAAAAGCAGAGTCCGGAAGGAGAATGAAGATGGGGAGACAGACAAGTAGGGGAGAGGAGAGAGGAGCAGGAAGAAGAAGAAAGGGAGGAAAGGAGGGGGAAAAGAGAAAAAGGAGGGCAAGAAAGGAAGGAGAAGAGCAGAAGGGACATGAGAGTAAGATGCACAGTTTCTCAACCCATGGTGGATCCCTAGACAATCCACAGATTTAGGGAACTTATTTCGAGCATCCAAAAATTTTCTGCCCATCATTATTTTTGAATTTTGTACAGATTATTGTGATTGTAATAATTCTCATTCTACACATCACAGTAAACATTCTGACCTAAAGACTAAGGCCCGGTTCACATCTGTGCATAGGTTTCCGTTCGGGGTGTCCGCTTGGAGGCCCCCCGAACGTAAACCTATACGCATAAAAAAGCGGTTTACCTGGGAAACCCGCGGACCCCATAGACTATAATGGAGTCCGTGTGGTTTCCGCATGAAAAATTCAGAGAGAAAAGCGCTGCTTGCAGGACTTATCTCTCCGCATTTTTCATGCAGAGAGGGGAACAGAATGGCCCGAACGCAGATGTGAAATGGGCCTAAGATCATATTTTTTATCATCAGTTTTAGATTTCTGATTTGTCAGTAAAAACATAGACTGTCCGTGATTTTTGGATACAATTGGGGAGACTTATTAAGACTGGGAACCCTAGTAAAATAAATCTGTAAGCTGTAAGGGCTAAATACATACTATATACATATAAACACATATACAGTTTAACAGCATATACACTATAACATGTACATTTACTGCCATTGGTGGAGGTAATCCATGACATGTTCCCGGCTCCCTGCCCAACACTTAGGACAAAAAGTCTCATTTCATGACTTTATTCCGGGGTACTTGACATCCACATACATTTTTGTATAAGATTTTTGGCAGTCGATGTGTTATTGCATACTTTTGTCATTACGAAAAGGTTCAATCTCAGCTAGGCATGACAGACCATAGCAATGTGAATTACCATACATTCAATTTACATGAAAATGCACCTTAAAGCAAACTTTACAAAAACATCTCCCCCAAATGTTTAAGGAGTTCACTTTTTTCACAAGGTCTCATCATTTCTATGGATTATGACAGCTCATTACGTTCTCCCGTTGACCTGTCCATCTCTTGGAAATGGATCCATTGTAATATTTTTGTCGGCCCTGACACATTGGTACTGCATTAACCCTGCTGCTTCTTAACGTATGCCAGAAAAGTGCAGACAACTGTTCCCACTTATAGAACGGCCTGAGAATAAGCATTGTCTCGTCAAGGAGAATTATACTCTGTCTACTTGCCCTGCTCTGCATTTAGGCTCTAGAACCCATACGTCATGTATCGAATCAATACCAGCTCAGTAAGGAAAAACATAACAGGAACCTTACACAACCTTACAGGCCCTGCTCTGCAAATTGGTGTCTGGTTATATTTTTGACTTAATGTTAAACATTTCAAGCAACACATCTTCCTGTGCTCTGTTTGCTGTCATTGTCTCCTTCTCTACGCTTTACCTTTGCTGGTTGTCCTTCGTAGCACCAATCATCGAAGACACACCCGAAGAATAAAGAAGGAACCTCCACAACCCTCGACCTTGAGTTCAGGTACATCATAATTGGAACATATGGAGATTTTTTTGATCAAAGGATGGAAATGATACAATGATTTCCTGGTAGGAGTAGGGTATGGCAAGATATAAAAGGGCTTCCTAGGTAGAGCAGAGTAATTGTACAAGACAGGATGTAGTGTAGGACATTAGAAGTAGTTAAGATGGATTAGGAACTACACCGAAGAGTCAGCCACTTGGTTTATTTTGACAAATGAGGTCAAAAAAGTCTCAGTAGACTTTCTATGTAAATGTCATGATATAATCATATTTGTTAGGAAGATGGAGGTCCAAACCCTTTACATCACCAACTTAGAGACCCACTTCACAGGCTATGGTTGGATCCCCATGGCTTTGCTGAATTTAACCTAATAGGGTTCTATGCTCTTCTAAGTTTGGTTCAGTAGAAGTAGAAAGAAGTCTGATCATCTGGAGCTGCGAGTTTTGGTTTTGTGCGTTAATACTTGATGGAACAACTGTAGACATGGAAGTGCAGAAGCAACACTGGAATTCCAAACTAGTTTCCAGAGTTTGTACACTTGGTCTTGAAAGTATATAAAACCAAGGGTAGTGGTGGATCCATGGCTGATCCATTGCACCACAGAGACCTTGGTCTTTTGCCCTATGCCTCAATTTTCCTGTGTCTTTGAACTCTTCCATGGTTCATGTATCTTTAGTGCCTACAAACACTCTTGTTCCTTGGCTATCCAGCATCATTACTCCATCCTTTTCCCATCTCCCAGGTTTTACTATCCAGGTAAGGGGACCACAGTATGGTGATCCAGCACATTTTATTGTCATGGTCATCCTTCTCCATTTTGTGGGGCCAAATTATCACTAAGCAAAAGTTTAATTGACTCGTTCCTTTAGCTCTACAGACCTCCAAATTAATGGAGTAAGAAGTGATAAGACGTGGTACCGATACGTTGCTATCAGGGTTCTCTGGAAAGTGTCCACTCATATATGCACTCAGATCTCCCTCATATTCATGGACCATTGAAATATTTGTAGTCACTTTGGTCTTGGTAGTGAGTAGGGAAAGAGGCAGGTTGAGCTGTCTGGACTGGAGAGTGCAGAATTGTTTGAAGGCTCCATATATAGATCAAGCTTATATTTGGTCCAGTATATATAGTATGTGAAATAGGGAATCAGTCCCTGTGAGCTGACCTTTGGACAGTAACTGTAGAGACTATAGCACTGTTTACTTGGCTCTTTTGAGTAAAGGCAGTTCCCTTGTTGCACCAAAGAGCTCACTTTCATATGACAAAAACAGTGATATCTCGGCAACAGAGGGAGTGATTCACAAGGGGGAAAACACCATATGATTCAGGTAACCCTAATGTATCTGCAGGGTTGGGGTGATATGCAGGTTCTGCTGACACTAACCTATCTATCTTCAGGGCTGGGGTGATATGCTGGTTCTGGTGACACTAACCTATCTATCTGCAGGGCTGGGGTGATATGCTGGGTCTGGTGACACTAACCTATCTATCTGCAGGGCTGGGGTGATATGCTGGTTCTGGTGACACTAACCTATCTATCTGCAGGCTGGGGTGATATGTTGGTTCTGGTGACACTAACCTATCTATCTGCAGGGCTGGGGTGATATGCTGGGATCTGGTGACACTAACCTATCTATCTGCAGGGCTGGGGTGATATGCTGGTTCTGGTGACACTAACCTATCTATCTGCATGCTGCGGTGATATGCTGGTTCTGGTGACACTAACCTATCTATCTGCAGGGCTGGGGTGATATGCTGGGTCTGGTGACACTAACCTATCTATCTGAGGGCTGGGGTGATATGCTGGGTCTGGTGACACTAACCTATCTATCTGCAGGGTTGGGGTGATATGCTGGTTCTGGTGACACTAACCTATCTATCTGATGCTGGGGTGATATGCTGGTTCTGGTGACACTAACCTATCTATCTGCAGGGCTGGGGTGATATGCTGGTTCTGGTGACACTAACCTATCTATCTGTGGAGCTGGGGTGATATGCTGGTTCTGGTGACACTAACCTATCTATCTGCAGGGCTGGGGTGATATGCTGGTTCTGGTGACACTAACCTATCTATCTGCAGGGCTGGGGTGATATGCTGGTTCTGGTGACACTAACCTATCTATCTGCAGGGCTGGGGTGATATGCTGGTTCTGGTGACACTAACCTATCTATCTGCAGGGCTGGGGTGATATGCTGGTTCTGGTGACACTAACCTATCTATCTGCAGGGCTGGGGTGATATGCTGGTTTTGGTGACCCTAACCTATCTATCTGCAGGGCTGGGGTGATATGCTGGTTCTGGTGACACTAACCTATCTATCTGAAGGGCTGGGGTGATATGCTGGTTCTGGTGACACTAACCTATCTATCTGCAGGGCTGGGGTGATATGTTGGGTTCTGGTGACACTAACCTATCTATCTGCAGGGCCGGGGTGATATGCTGGGTCTGGTGACACTAACCTATCTATCTGCAGGGCTGGGGTGATATGCTGGTTCTGGTGACACTAACCTATCTATCTGCAGGGCTGGGGTGATATGCTGGGTCTGGTGACACTAACCTATCTATCTGCAGGGCTGGGGTGATATGCTGGTTCTGCTGACACACTCCCTTTAAGGAAGTGTGCATTGGATCGTGGCACCTACAATATTAGTAGGATCGGCACAGCATCCAATTTTGTGATAGATCATCATTTTTTTCATTGATAAATTGTACCCCCTTTTCCCATTTCTATCCTACTTCTTGTCCCGGCCCTGCAATGAGCATGAACATCCTACATATACTCCGGGAACCACACATGCAGTATAGAAATTCTTACATTTTAATATAGGAGTATTTTCTGGGCTGATAATGGTCACATTGCCCAATCTATACCCATATAGAAGGTATACAAGATAGAGCAAATGTATCCAAACTGCTATTATTTATCCTGTAATTAGAATACAAAGTTGCAACGACTCAGATCTGATTCACATTAGAAATCAGGATGAAAGGCAATTAGGCTTCAGATGATTCCCGCAGAGACTCCTTCAGCGCTGGGACTGACATATAATGTAAATAGGTACAGCCTGTGCTTTTCCTTGCCGCTTTCTGTAATTCTTCCTAAAGAACTTGGATACATTTCCTATGCTTTGGAAGCGTATCAAAGAGATACATACAGTGCCCATGATATTCCAAAATGTTTGCAGTTTAAGTTAGGCCAAATATGTACATATGTACTGTAATGATTGGCCGCGAGTCAGTAGGAATTAATATCTCTATTTTGATTAAAGATGTGAGAACTGCCATTTCATCACCTCCCCCTGACCTGGGATGAATCCAGACCTGGTCTGCAGCCGATTTGTCGCTGATTTGCTTAATAGATCAAAGACGAGCTCGACCAGGCAGAAATGTGGTTCTGATTGTTCACCTTAAATATCCCAAGTAGGACAGAATTATACAGCACAGACAGGAGCAGGAGCGTTCGTAAACCAGAGAGGCAGGCACTTGCCAAATAAACAAGCGCAAGAAACAAACGACATCTTCCTTACACCTGGAATAAATGATCGAACATTCACCGAGCCGGTCATGAAGCTAGACGTGACTTATTGATGAGGCTTGAGGAGAGTCAGGGGAGTCAGTAATGTCCTGTGGGCCCCATTACTGGTTTCTATACTGGTATCACTCATTCCTATTACCATACTTTGCAATATAATGCCGCCATACACAGCCTACATAATAGTTGGTGGAGTGGACAGGGCTGGGAATTGGCCACTATTGGGTTAACAGACGCTTGAGGGTACAGAGGGAGAGGCACCGCCTGAAAAGTGGAGGCATCAGTGCTTTTAGGGGCTCTACAATCTGAAGCGAGATGCTCATCTTGCCTCATGGCAGATGCAGCCCTGGGTATGTAAGACAGACTTTTCTTTTTTCTATGAGTGGGAAATATATGCAGGACTCACAGGCTTTCTCTATGAGTGGGTGGGGGAAGCAGGACTCAACTTCCCATATCCACTGTCTTATGTGGTAGAAAATCAGTGGTTGGTGAATAGTCATGAATCTAAAAACTTTTTTTGGCTTTACTCAACAAATTGTCCTAGAGTAGGTCTTGGTTGTCTTGTTCTCAGTACTGAAAAATACCTCTAGTTGTACCGTACTGGCTCGGAATTGGCAAATCTATCTAGGTACCACCTCCCAGTTTATGTAGAACTTGTTCCTTGGGAGAATCCTAGTGTGAACAACACAAGCCATTGACATAGCACTTGTTTGAAGAGGAGTCACCATACCTATGATGGACTCCAAACCAACTCAATAAGTCCCATCTATGGCTTCTTTTTTGCAGGCTCAGAGCAGACAAACCTTCACCCACTGGTGAGATTTCTAAAAACAGACTGACTGGTGGGATGTTTCTGGTTTGGACTCAACAGTGGGAATAAAGTTTCCTCCTATCCATTTTGGACTCGGTTCCTCCAGTTTCTCCCTTCTCGACTAGTCAAACCCTGTCCATTAACCTCTAGCTTGCCTACTCCAAACCTAGTCTTGTTTGCCTGCACTAGTCTCACCCATTTACCTCTCTTTTTCCACATCCAAGAAAAGATGCTTGTGGTTCGTCGAATACTGAGAAGGTATATCCTGTGTTGTCTATATCTGCACTTAAGAAATAAGGAGGCCACGCTTTGGACTTTGTTAAATCAACACCTTAACCTAAACATCTTGCAAACCTTTCTTGAAACCAGATCTTTGTACTTGTAAATGTAAATGCCACAGTACATGTTACCAAAGAATAACAAACTCCTATCATGATTAGAAAGCTTAGCAGTTTTTGGCCAGCTGACTCTCGTATTGAGAAGTATTTTCTCAATGTTGCTAAATATAGCATTCTGCATGATGATATGCCAAAGGAAGTAGGAGCTGGGAGCCAATACTCATATTTACTTGCGTATTTTCTTTTGTATGCTTTGCTTTTGATTTCCTCTGATACTCCATCCAGGATTTGGAGGAAAGTGGTTGGAACAGAGGCCAAAAATGTCTGAGGTCTAGGATTGACAGTTCAGAAGTGCAAGGGTCCAAGTCTTTTGTGCTGATCCACCATGTTGTGTCTGTACCGACTAAGCAGAACTGAAGCTTCTTAGAATCAAAGATTTAGGTCTTATAGGTTTCTGTCGAAGAGTTGGTCTTCAATACACAGGCCTGTCAACCTATAAGTAACAAAGAAAGATCATAGCCCACCAAATAAAATCCATGATAGCACTCCGAGCAGATTATACGATGCGCGGTTCTGAACCGCAGGTCTGGTAGATATTAAACGATTGAAGATGGATCCAGCACCAAGGAATGGGCATAGGTTAAAGCATAGCTTTTAATCCGACATTAAAAACAAAACATGGCAGCCTCTGTCCTCTTACGCGTCACCAATTCCATTCCAGGAGGAGGAAGACTTCGGAAAATCAGTTATTGATGTTCACCAGACTGTAAAAGTATATTTTTGAAGCTTTCAGACCTCGATTCATCATCAGATAATATCTACATAGACAGAATGCCACCATATTGATACTCTCTCCAAGAGTAGTAGCCAGTGAACCAAGATCAAGATGTATAATATCGAAGGAGATTGCAAAAAAGGCAAATGTACAAATCTCCTGTACTAGCTAATGCAAGATTGTTATGTTCATGTACAAGAGATTTGGATCTTCTAAGCCAACAATTCCCAACAGGGGTCAAATGGTACCTAGGTGTACGCCTTCACGGTTGGGAAGATGACTGCATGCCTTCATGCAACAGTATCTACATCCTTAGAATTTTTTGTCTTTTGGTAAAAATTAGATGTAAACTAGTTGGTGCTGACTAGAGCGAGGTGCGGAGCGTAAAAGATCCCCTGGTCTTGGATCTTAACCTTAACCCCCTCAAAAAGTAATGGATTTTGCTTCAGGTTCTCCAGAATAGTCATGATCTGGATTTACAGCAGTATCCCTGATGGAGTAGTAGCGTATTCAGAAACAGAACTAAGGGGTGTCACTTGGAAAGCAGTCAGGATGCAACAGGTTAAGAGAGGACCAAAGTCAAAAACAGAGCCAAAGGTGAGAGCCAAGAGTAGAACAAAAGACACCAGGTGAACATTCCAAGTGGTGAGGTAGGGCAATATACAAAAATGAGATAGGAACATGATGCAAGATGAGCCACAATCAATGGGCAATGGATGACAAAACAAGTCCCATTCAGCAGGAGGGCCACCTACTGTACTGTTTTTGTACAGGTACTCTATGCTGTTTATATCCACACCAGCATTTTGCAAGTGTATGCCTATAAGGGATCAACTTCTGCCCCGATATTTGATCACTTATGATCAAGCTTCTCCCTTATATTGGAGAACCAGAGAAATAAAATGATGATCCTGGATTCCAATGCAAAATATGTACCAGGTCCCCCACTTGTAATGTATCACTCATAGTACTGGTCTCCTCATATTGGGAAGAGACACCTTATGGGCTTGGGTATGACTGCACCCTCTGTACTTATTCAACTTACACCCCAGTATAGAACTATTTTTCGAACAAAAAGTGTCCTACAGAACATGTTCAGCAGTTAGACCATTGAACGTCTCAACCATTGATTGACATCCAGTGAACTTGTGTAACCACGACTGGTTCTCAAATTTGCAATTTCCCCCTCAATTTCTTTAATGAGTTACGACTTAATAATAAATGAATTAACACCATAAAAAATGTGTGAAAAAAAGCCATAGCAAAAGTATTAATCACGTCTGCCCAGACCAGCCAAAGACACAGGAGCATTAGCATTGCCAAAAACATATAAAGGATGGTGTTTGTCTTCGGAATCCTACATCTAAGACAGGCAAACATTCTGCATCTGCCAACAGTCATAATCCCCTTGTCTGGATATTTTTATTAAATTGATTCCTAAATCCCGCGATGGAACCTTAACTTGACCATGTGTTTCCCCTCTCTCTGATGTCACCACTCCACCTCCTCACAATGACTCACTAAGCGTGATTGCTGAACATGATTGCAGGGGGAAATCTGTGCCAAATTTTGGATGTTAAATACCAGTTTTCTATAACCTGTTGAAATGGGATTTCAACTTATATCCCATTTGATGCCGTATGAGCCGGGGCGAACGCTCTGTGGGATTATACTGTTGCCGTCTAATTGGAAAGGGTGTGAAACACTAGGATCGATGAAATGGCGAAGAAGGTGTTGAAATATGTTATGGGGCTTAGGAAGCGGGAACAGTTTTAATTTGTCTCCAGGATATTATTCGCAATATTTCGCAGGGTGTTAAGTATCGTAGTAGTAGCTGATTGATGGCTGAACCCAATGTATGTAAGACGAGTCAGGTACGGAGCGGCTAATATGTGTCTGGTCATCACCATAGTTGCTTCTGCTGGTGTTCTCACACATATGAAATGGAAACAGAGGACGGAGTAAATCCTCAGGAATTTATGACGACCTACCAGAAGCACATGAAACCACCACTTTTGGGAAATACTCAATCTTTTTTAATAAAAAGTCACACTATGTTTTTAGAAGTGGGATTAGCAGGCGAGTCAGCTGGAGGGCTTGTTTAAGGAGTTAAAGTTTAGAGGAGTAAACACTAAATGAGTTATGAAGGAACGAGGAAGTCATCGAGAAAACAAAAAACATCATTGAACTCAAAAATTAGGGGAAGAGATCCTGCCCAAGAATTCAATATATGGCACCCAGCCCGAAAAACCAAAAAGTTTCTGTATCCGATGACAGTAACCTCAATAAATCTTTAATTACAAGGAACCTTCTTCAGTCTTGTCTCTATTTCCAAAAACAGGATAGTTTGAATAGGCAGAAGATGGAGATAAGGGGGGTCAGAATTAGAAGTCACGAGGGGGTCAGATAGGCTAGGTCACTGGTGACAAGCTCCAATGCTCAATGCCATCTCAGGAACCATAAAGGTGGCATAGGCTGGATTATTATTAGAGATAGGCGAGCCTCACAAAATTCGTCGAATATCAGTTTGCGTGTTTTGTTTCAAAGGAAGTGCTATTATTATATCCTGGGGTTTCTTCAGTCTCCAGAGAATAATAAGTGGAGGCCCAGGGGAGGTGCAGAATAATACTAATCACTTATATTCCCCTTCTCGCACTAAACTTGGCCTCTCTGATGCCATCCGGCATTCACGCGGGGTCTTCTCGTGTTGTCTACTGACCTCTTCTGGTCTCCTGGATGACATCAGAGAGGACCCAATTACAAGCCAACTTGGTCATGTGGAGCACGCCAACATAATGGTGCTTTAATGCAAGCATCATGATGTTGGTGCACCCCATGTAATTGGGCCTCAGCAGTCCCATGGGGCCAGTGATATAAACCAAGAGGCCAGAAGAGGTGAGGACCCCAAGGGAGCACCAGTCTAAGGAGACACCAAAGTATAATAATGATTTACAGCTGATGACCACCAAAGGTTTCGGATTCAATTCGAACCTGAAACTTTTGGAAAATTTGGGACGAATCCAGTTTGTTGCAAATCGGCTCGCTTATCTCTAATTACTACTTGAGAACATTGAAAATATTTTATCTTTTCATACAAAGCCAAGTGTGTAATGAAGAGAAACAGTTGAATAAGTGGACATTTCCTGTGTCGAGAGGGCCCTGGAAGCAGAGACAGACACCTGGTACCTAGACAGCAAAGAACCAGTAGTGGTGGGGATCGGTAATGTGAGAATTTTTTTTAACCCATTATAATCCTGTTGTATTTCTTTGCTCACCGGACAACCCCTTAAAGAAGAAAAAGTCACCAATTTGGGGGGTGAAATGAGGAGTGTATGGGAACGTGCAGAGGAGTCGCTAGTGCAAAAGATCCCGGGCCTATGCTTTTTGTCTAGTATCTCGAATGTCCAACCTCACAATGAACTGTATTGTCATTTGCCAATACAGTTGATTTATTGCATGTGAGCCTACAGGTCCTCGTAGCCTATGAGGGAGCAGGTCAATGAATGAAGCTTGGATCTTTCCTGTGATTCCTGTGACTGCGTCTCTGGCTTCAGGGTAGGGATATTGAGAATACGTATGCATTGAGGCTTGGGCTTTGGATATTTTAAGACCCTATTGGTACATATACAAGACAAAACTTTGCTATAGAAGGCAATTTTTGGAAAGCTGTCCATGGAAGTTGGTATTTTATATCAAGATATGACTGGCCAAGGTGAGGTCTTGCTATTCCATTATCGCCGGGATTGGGACGCCCACTGGACATCACATAAGGACACCATTTTTATAAACTAGATACATTAAGGGTGTACTGTGTATTCCATACATCTGACTTATTCCAGCCCTACAGCCCCTTAATCAAAACCTCATAGTCGTGGCCAATTGCCCACAGTGGAAAATGAACAGCTTTGGATTCTACGGACTTACCGGAATGTAGCCTTGTGCTGTGCCCGGCTGGAAGATATCTGCGAAGCACAAACTACATGTTATTATCAACTAACAAAGCAAATCCTCAGCTGCATATAGGCTACGTTCCTTCTATAATCCAGGACATATTTGGGATATAGACGGGATGAACACTCCACTGCATCCTGCTATGAAAATCTCTAGCTAGCACTAATAGCTGGAGGAGCCAAATCGGAACACGTACCATTCTCCGGGACACATGGGATGAATTAACAGCAGGAAAGATATTTTCCCCACCATACAATTAATGCCAAAAATTATAAATGGCTCAGAATTTTTCTTTTTTTTTTTTTGGATATTCTTACTGGAAATCTTTTTGATCTGATATATGCAGAAGAAAACCCAACGCCATGCACATAATAAGAACAGACTGTAATTAAAAACGGTGAAGAAAATGAGAACACAAAAAGACAGCGGAGTATTAGAATATAATTTAGGAGGAATGTCTTCATCCTACTGAGCAAGTTATGACATTTCTACAATAGGTCACTAATACGATTTATTTACAAAATGATCCAAATAAGGAAATTCAGTGGAAATTGTGCTAAAAAGGTATGGTTTAGGTACACCAAAAAAATCTCAGTATAAACCATTGGTCAGCTTAGGCTCTGTTCAAATCTGCATCATAGTAACCACTATGTAGTGTCAGATCTGTCGCACAATGGACAATGGAGGACGCCATCAGGCCCCAAAAACTTAGAATGGCGTCCTTTAGGTTCGCCACAATGTCCATCATGCTCAGAGGCGTAACATGAAGCTCTTGGGCCTCAATGCAAAATCCGTACCCTAACTATAATGTATTGTATATAGTACTGGTCTCCTCATACTGGAAGAGTCTCCTTATGGTCCACCTAAGGCTTCTGGGCCCAGGTGTAGAAGCTATGCCCCTGATCATGCCGTAGAGTGCTCAATCTACAATGGAGGCTCAACAGAGGTCCTGACTGTATATGGATAAAATATAGTTTCAGTAACTCTAACCAAGCGACTTTGTTATTTTTGATTTAGAAAACCCATATGAAGGAGTTATTATAGGGGGTCACCTGTTCAGAAACCTTTTGTATCGAAACCGAGAATGGATACAAAGATTGGGGCATACTTATCAATAGAAGTCTGATACAATTCTGTCTACTTTTGCTCCAAAATGTATGGTGCACGGCATTTACCACCTATTTATGAACAGTGTGCACCAGGGAACTGAAAATGTAATGCAAACTTATCTGATGTACATGTCCCTCCCAGGATAACATGTTGGATGAGAAGCCCTTATATTCAGAATTCTGCTACCTCCTGGGACTGTTTTCTTGTTCACAGACCATTCTCACAGACACTGAGGAGTAGTTGATTTCTCCACCCCTGATATGGGTGCTCTGCTACCTCTGTACACTGATACACAGCCTGTGTAATTCACCTTCTCTCCCCTGCAAACTGCCCTGCATATTTTTCTCCTTATCTACACTTTTATACAGCACTGCCTGTGTGATCTGCCCAGCCTAAAGACTTAGATGCTTCCCCCCATTTCCCACTGTGATCTGGGTGTACAATATCTGCTATCTCTAAAACCAGAGGCATAACATGAAGCTCCTGGGCCCAAATGCAAGATCTGTAATGAGGCCCCTACCTAACTTGTGCCCCTTATAATAGTGGTATATTTTATGTGGCAGAGGGTCCTTTGGGACCTCCTCAGGGCCCAGTAGTGACTGCTACCACTGCACCCCCTATATCTATGCCCTTGCCTAAAACTGAGAAAAAGGAGAGCAGTGAATTATCTGTTCTATGTTAAAAGCACCATTATAGCCGGCTATGTACAGGACTTGCGCATACACTACATCAGTAAAATGATAGGGAATTTGTAACAATAACTATTTAGAAAGTTGCTTAGTTTTCCATTTACAAAGCAAAACATCTGCTTTTTGCCTATAAAGCTGTTTGCAAGATGTGTGTAAATATATCAGTGCCTGACCAGGAACTAATATTTCTAAATATCCATATCAATTCACTATTAACAGCGCTATATAAATCAGGAATAGTAAGAAACCAAAAGAATTATAAATGTCTCTTTTTGCAAAAAAATAAAATCCAGGGTTTTATATCTCGCAAATGTATTTCTATACCCAAATGTAATGAAATGAGTTGACTGTATAATGTTCTGTATTATTTTGCTGCTCCTTGTTCCAACTTGTGGTCAGATATTAATAATGATGAGTCAGTGAGCTGGAAGTAACTTACATCATAAAATGTTTCTTTCAGATCAAATTTTGGGCCAAATCAGCAAGTTTATGAATTAGTATCAGCATTTTCCCATTTAGTCATATGTGGCTCCCATATTATTAATATTTATTATTAATATATTATTATTATTATTATTATTATTGTGGTTGTTATTACTACTTCTATTATTTTTATTATTATTTTTACTATTATACTTGGATTTTGAAACATTTTATGAAGGTTGTAGACACTGTTAAGTTGTTTTTTAAAATCTTGATTCAAGTAAAAAAGTAGCTGCAGTGTAAAGCATGGTGAAGTGAAATAGCTGCATCCTCATAAGTCTCATGCACATGTCTATATCATGATTCTGTACACACCCATAGAAATGTATGGGGTCTTAATTTTAATGTAGATTATTACACAAAATTTTACAGTTTTCTTGCATAGAGAGATAGAATTAAAGGGGTTGTCTTATCACTGACAGCCCCTTTCAAAAAGTGGGTGCTAGGGTGATCAACTGATTGCCCGAGGTCCAACTTCCATTCCAGGCCTGCCAGGCATTTCCCCTACAGCGGCCACTGCAGGACAAATGTAGTATTACACGTCAACCATTTAAAAAATTTCTGTCTTGTACAGAGCAACTCTCCATTCTGGCATAAAGAGGGGGTCTTTAGCAAAGGGCGTCAATATGCTTTAATAGGGTGTATGAACAGGAGTTGTCTTCAATGACAATTTTGGCTGCACATATTTGCCAGTAGGCAGAGCATATGACATATGGATTTATACCGCTCCTACTAATCTTACTGGAAGTTTATAAATCTGTATACAGAAAACTCCCCCTATCGGTGGCTGAAGGCAACCAGAATATCATTAGTTAACTCTATGACCATTATATACTAATAATAAGTTAATTTTAGAACAATTCACTGGCAGCAAAATAGATCTAGTAAGTGAAAAGACATGACTGTATCTTACTATAACATTGTGTTATGTCTACTACTCTGATAGCGATCCAGATCTTTGGGGAAATAAGAAGAGGATAGAGCTGAAGAATGTTACACTTCCAAATCACAAGAGATGGAGTTCAAGAATGAGATGATCTCAACAACATCAAACACATCCCAAACAGAACAGATATACACGATACATGGAGACCCAGATATACAGTCACTAGACTCACCAAAGGAGCCTCCCAACAGGATCACAGGAGTTGGCCGGAGGAAACTGAATATTTTATGAGACAGAACTCCCTAGTAAAACTGGATTTCTGCTTTTGGCAGGTTATATAGAGACAGAACCGTGTGTTGTATTCAAGAAGGTTACGAGACCTCATGTAAAACAAGAACTTAGAAAACCCAACATTGAATCACAAGATCCCAGGTCCAAGTAGACTTCAACAACTGTGGTGATTTATGACTATCTTGTCTATTGCTGCCCTAGAACAATGCAGTATTTAGCAATATCAGCAAATGTGGTCATAAATTCCCCATAGGATCCATTAGGGTCTACAAAGAAGACCAACAGCTTCACAGTTATTGACCCCTATGATGGCTAAAAACCTTCTTTAAGTCAGATAGTTCCTCTTAAAGTTGACAGAAGACCATCTACTGTACATCAACTTGGGTAAATCGGTTTGCAACTAATCGGTTTCGACCCAAATATTCCAAATTGTTTGGCTTTCAGAAACCAAACATTTGGGATTCGTCATGGACTAACTAAAAAGTATAATAGGTGGAGGCCCAATGGAGGTGTAAAAAGTAAAAAACATTTATACCCTTCCCTCACCTCTTTTGTCCTCCTCCCTGTGTCCAGTGATCCATATCTTCCTCCTCCAGGGGCTCTGGCGCTCTTCTGTGATGTCATGTGCCCAGAGGAGGAAGATACAGATCACCAGACGCCGCAAGGAAGCCCAAATGAGGTGAGGGAAGGTGAGTATAAATGTTTTTTTTATTTTTTACACCTCCCTAGGCCTCCACCTATTATACTCTGGGGTCTAAAGAGACCCCAAACTATAATAATATCACATACGGCTCTATCTGAACAAGTTCGGACCAAACCAAACCAGAGGATCGCTTCATCTGAACACCAGACGAAATGAATCTTCAGAGGTTCTCCCATCTTTAATCATAAGTAGAGAAGAGCGAAACGGTACACAATGAGCCAGGTTCGATACAAATTTCCCAAAAATCTCAAGTTCGGCTGAACCCAAGATGTTTGCGGCTCGCCTCCCACAAAACACTAATATGTTCAAGGGCCTCTTCAGACTCTGGAGTATAATAAGTGGAAGCCCAGGGGAGATGCAGTAAAATAAAAAATTATGATACTCACCTCTTCTAGGCTCCCTTGCGGTGTCTGGTGTGGGTTCCCTGTCCTCTTTGGGTCTCTTCTAAGAAGTCATGGGCCCTGTGGACTGCTGAGGCCTGTGATTGGCCCTCAGCGGTCATGTGGCACATGCCGTCATCATGGCGATTGCGTCAAAGCATCACAACGTTGGCACAACCCATGTGATGTGGTCTATGATTGGACGTCAGTGGACTTCAGATGCCAGGGAATTCTACCAGACACCACAAAGGAGCCTAGACCAGGCGAGGGAAGGTGAGTATCAGCATTTTATATTTCACTACACCTCCACTGGGCCTCCGCTTATTATACTCCATGGTCTGAAGGGGCCCCATTGGACTGAACAAGTTTGGTCTGAAACAAAACTGGTGGGTAAACCTTATAAACATTTATGAAACGAAACTTGCAAGATTCGGCCATAAGACTGTGTTGACCCTGATACTAGATGTCTGGGAGAAATCATCTATCACAACATCCTGGTGAGGGATTTCCATATTCTTAATGCTCGTATAGTAGAGAATTCCTCCGACTTTTTTGTCTCCCCTACAAGTTGATGTGTATTATCCTTACAGTTCTGGAAAGATCATCCATTCCATTAACTACCAAGATTACACCCATTCCAAATATTACACCCATTAGATAGTTTTGTGGTTATTCCAAATGAAATGTGAATTTTTTACATTCCCATATCAACATTGTGATAAAAATAATCCTGAAATTTTGTTATTTTCACACCGGTCGGTGAACCTCAAAATAGTCTCTGGATCTTTTGTTATCTGTGGCATTGGGAGAACTTTGAGAAATTTGTCTCACAAATATTCATGAGGTTTTGTACCAAACTTCTTAGCCTCCACTTATTATACTCTGCAGTCTGAAAAGAGCCCAGAGTATAATAGTGGTTTGTGGCTGGTGAACCTTAAAAATTTTGGGTTCAGTTGAATCCAAAATTTTTGGAAAATTTGTAACGAACTAGTTCGCTCATCCCTAGTTATCTGCCTTTGACTGCTGACTCTGCTCACAGAGTACACAGCACAAGCTGAAAAGTGATCTCTACTAAACAGAAAGTGTTCGGCTATAGTAACGCTTAGTTGGAAAGATTTCAGTACTTCAAACAAACAAAAAATATAAAGATACCACTATTGGGGAAATCAAATCTATCACATTTTCATCTGAATATTGAATTGTTGAATTTCTTTTTATACTGAAGATGGTTTTCACATGGTTTCTTAGGATCTGTATAATTTGGTGAACATCACAATATCACATTACAGGAACTTCACAACCTTCCCCTAATGGTTGCATGGTGGTTGGCACATGTTCACACAATATCTCAGCTTTCAGCCCATCATGTGTCGATGTCATATTTGTTATAATAGGAATATTCACTTATCTATCAAAGGGCGCTCTGCGTCTTATATTCCCATTATCTTTTTTTTTACAATAATCTGATTCCTTTCTTGCTTTCATCTTGCACATTCTATTATTATATTCCCTCGATTGAGCTCCTGGGCTGAAAAATATTGACGCTCTTCCTGTAAAACTCAAAAAGTTATCGATGAGATTTGATCGTAACATGTTTTGGGTCATATTAGGAAAACGTGTTTTTTTTTTTACTCAGGATGAAATTGTAACGAACCAGGTAAGGTGGACTACAAGGAACGACAGGGTCAAAACAGGCTGGGTCAGTGCCGAGGAGACGAGACATGAATCAAGAGTTTAGCTTGGCAAGGGACTAGAGCAGAGAAACCAAAAAGTGCACTGAAATAGTCTTCTAGGTCCTATGTTCTCAATCCAGGGGGAACATGCCAAATCTTTAACAGTTTCAGGGCCACCCTTGATGGTCCTTAAATCCTGCACCATTGTATGAATAAGGAGATGGTTTAAGTCAGCTTTATCTGGAGGGAACACAGATGGAGGTAGTGACACTGTCTCCATCAGTCCCAAGGGTCATGTCATCCCCATGCAATGACAGTACTAGGATGTTGCTGCTGGGTCTAGCTAGACCCAACGTGATGCCTTCTAGAATGTATGGGTTCCTAGGAGATATAGGCACCATGTCAAAGCAGGTTTAGGCTTGCATTTAGGAGATACAGTGCTGGCCAAAAGTATTGGCACCCCTGCAATTCTGTCAGATAATACTCAATTTCTTCCAGAAAATGATTGCAATCACAAATGTTTTGGTAATAATATCTTCATTTATTTTGCTTGCAATGAAAAAACACAAAAGAGAATGAAAAAAAAAGTCAAATCATTGATCATTTTACACAAAACTCCAAAAATGGGCCGACAAAAGTATTGGCACCCTCAGCCTAATACTTGGTAGCACAACCTTTAGACAAAATAACTGCGAACAACCGCTTCCGGTAACCATCAATGAGTTTCTTACAATGCTCTGCTGGAATTTCTCCAGGTCCCTGAGATGTGAAGGGCGCCTTCTCCAAACTGCCATTGTGAGATCTCTCCACAGGTGTTCTATGGGATTCAGGTCTGGACTCATTGCTGGCCACTTTAGAAGTCTCCAGTGCTTTCTCTCAAACCATTTTCTAGTGCTTTTTGAAGTGTGTTTTGGGTCATTGTCCTGCTGGAAGACCCATGACCTCTGAGGGAGACCCAGCTTTCTCACACTGGGCCCTACATTATGCTGCAGACTTCATAATGCCATGCACACGGTCAAGCAGTCCAGTGCCAGAGGCAGCAAAGCAACCCCAAAACATCAGGGAACCTCCGCCATGTTTGACTGTAGGGACCGTGTTCTTTTCTTTGAAGGCCTCTTTTTTTTTCCTGTAAACTCTATGTTGATGCCTTTTCCCAAAAAGCTCTACTTTTGTCTCATCTGACCAGAGAACATTCTTCCAAAAAGTTTTTGGCTTTCTCAGGTAAGTTTTGGCAAACTCCAGCCTGGCTTTTTTATGTCTCTGGGTCAGAAGTGGGGTCTTCCTGGGTATCCTACCATAGAGTCCCTTTTCATTCAGACGCCGACGGATAGTACGGGTTGACACTGTTGTACCCTCGGACTGCAGGGCAGCTAGAACTTGTTTGGATGTTAGTCGAGGTTCTTTAGCCACCATCCGCACAATCTTTCGTTTAAATCTTTCGTCAATTTTTCGTTTCCGTCCACATCTAGGGAGGTTAGCCACAGTGCCATGGGCTTTAAACTTCTTGATGACACTGTGAACGGTAGACACAGGAACATTCAGGTCTTTGGAGATGGACTTGTAGCCTTGAGATTGCTCATGCTTCCTCACAATTTTGCTTCTCAAGTCCTCAGACAGTTCTTTGGTCTTCTTTCTTTTCTCCATGCTCAATGTGGTACACACAAGGACACAGGACAGAGGTTGAGTCAACTTTAATCCATTTCAACTGGCTGCAAGTGTGATTTAGTTATTGCCACCACCTGTTATGCGCCACAGGTAAGTAACAGGTGCTGTTAATTACACAAATTAGAGAAGCATCACATGATTTTTCAAAGGGTTCCAATACTTTTGTCCACCCCCTTTTTTATGTTTGGTGTGGAATTATATTCAATTTGGCTTTTTGACAATTCTTTTTGTGGTTTTCCATTGAAGACAAATTAAATGAAGATATTATTACCAAAGCATTTGTGATTGCAATCATTTTCTGGAAGAAATTGAGTATTATCTGACAGAATTGCAGGGGTGCCAATACTTTTGGCCAGCACTGTACAAATTAACAATTGTGAGTTGGATCACGTTGAAACAACAAATGCCGAAGTGAATGTTTTTTAGCTGTGGCTGGCCGCCAGACCACATAGCTAACATGCCCAGAGCTAAGACGGTGCCGCCTACTAGATCCAAGCCAAGTGAGAACCTCCTAGGAACCCATACATTCTAGCAAGAACCGGCCCAACACAGTTCTTACAGTGACAGGTCTGATTTAGTATAGTATTTCCAAAAAGAGCAAAAAAATTTAACTGAAATATTAAGCAGAAAATACAAAAAAAAAAATTTCCCCCAACAATTTTTGCCAAAACACTAGCCCACTAACCCAGGTCCAATTACCATAAAATAGACAGGTAATATGCTAAAACTAATAATAGATTATGTTAAACAGGAAAAATAGTCTATTTAGGGTAATACTATATGATTATTAGAAAAAATAACTAGAATGTTAAAAAAGCTAAACTTATACTATAATAAGCCTAAAAATTCTAAAAGAAATTGGTGTATAAAAGTGAAAACAATGAAACCAGTATTGGTCATAAAATAATGCCACAAATATAAAATTCATACATATCTGCTATATTCACACGAAGGTCAAAAACAGCCGTATGGCGGCCATTTTTGTAATGGCCTTGGCATGGATGTTTTTGGAACACATTGATTTCAGTGTGTCTGTTCGCATGCCTGAATGGAACGTATGGAGGATACCAAAGCAGGACGTCTTTGAAGGCGCTGATCCCATAGGATATTCAACTCACACGGATGGAGTAAATGGGTGTCCGTACTTTATTAGTAGAAGCTTTTGCACAATGACGTGTTTTGAAGCATCCATATATACTTGGACATGGAATGGTAGGCAACTTTGGATCGGAATGAGGATCAAGTGTACAAGGAACAAGTAAAAGAGCCTCTGGATTGGTGTTCATTACATTCATTACATCCAGACCTTCGGTACCTCCATGACTTCCATGACCGCCATGACCATGAGAGTTGGGGTTTCTACTCCTCCAGATTGAATAGAGTGGAGGTCGTACAAGCACTCTGCTGCTCCATTAATCCCTCTTGGATTGCCGAAGTCAAGCTCAGGAGAGCAGATGTCTATCTCCAGCCATGTGACTGTAGCTCCATCCAAACAGGGAGACCCAGTCAGGACCCCCGTTCTTGTGACCAGTAGGTGTCCCAATGGATAGCTTTTTATTACTGGAATGATGCTTTAAGACCGCACTTAAGAATGTCCATTGTTGGCCACAATATCTACTTCACACGAAGATCTGAATGAATTTGGTACATGGGAAATTGAAACCATTGGTTTTTCTACCCACATAAAATTAGAAAATTAACAGTAGCACAAAATTTCCTGGTGGTCAAGAAGACATTGGCTTCTTTTGTCTCAAGGATGAATAAAGGTCTTTTTGAGAAAATTTTACGAGATCCATGTAGAATGAATGTCTACAGTGACCACTTGTGAGGCCTCCAAGTCCACAAGGTTCTCCATAACTTACATATAGATTGATATTATTATGGCCTTATTATAACCGAGATTTTCTGAAATTTGCGGTCATTTTGGCAAGAGTTTTCCCCAACCGGGAAGAAGCTTGGTTTGGTTTTTACTTGCGGCTCCAGACTGTGTATCAGTTTACACTATATTCCGGGAAGAAATCTAAAAACTTCACAATGCATGTTTCATATGATGTATAATGCTCCTTTAACCAAATAAAAGACGGGACAGACAACTTCATCATTCCTATCCAGGGATATTTGTTTTGGTTACAGTAAACTCTTTTTTCCTAGTCCACATACTGTACAAACGTCTGAAGTACATCAGGGTGAGTCACCCTAGAGGGCTAGCCCCTGTAAAAACTGAAGAAAGAATTCAAGAAGTTGGACTTTTTCATCTATTTCATTTAAGAATTTGATTTGCAATAACAATAGGTTCCCACTGTGTGCTTTGAGTCACCAAGGGATGGACGCCTGCGACAACATGCCGATTCACAATGGGTGTCATGCCAGGTCACACTCTCCTTCTGCATTGCACCACACACAATCTCCTCGCCTTCTGAATTACCAGTAAGCCCTACTTGCTCCTAACTCCACCAGAGCCCCAGGCTTCAGAAAGGTCCTTTCTACATAATTCTTGGCCTAAGCAATATTTGTGTTCCTCATCTACTTGTCTGTTGTCTGCCCTGACCCCTGCATGCTCTCCATATGCAACCAAAAACTACTTTCATGACCCTTGTTCTTTCTAACCACAACTGCTCTGGTATCACAACTCAACTTACCTACATATACCCAATACAGAAGTGACACTACTCCGAGTATAACAACCTGGGATCCAGTGAAGGGCACACAGTCCCGTAGACTCCATATCCCAAGACAAAATCCACTAGTGACCCAGAGGGTACATATCCTGTTGGCTGACGTGTAAACACATTATTGAGACAACCGGAGAGAGCCAAAATATACCACAGGGCACCTAGAAGCCAATCTAGGAGTATGCTACCAGGTCAGACGTTATGTTTGGGTCACCAAGAACTTTTCCCAAAACATGTCATGGAACACAAGGAGTTTGTTTGATAACATGCTAGTACCAATCATCCTACATGTTCACCTATTATTGAGGAATGAATATACTTTTTGATTCCTAAGAATTAGACATACCTACGAGACCATGGTATTCTAGAACGGTAGTCTTCTTGAAGACGAAGGGAGATACAGAGGAGATGAAAGAACCAAAAATTGGTAAAATCCATCACAGTGATCTCACGTTTATGAAGTCTTCACAATTTTATTCGTTCTCCAACACAAGGGACCCAAAGTACAGATATACTACAATCATAATCCTCTAGAGTATATGTAGAGAACATCTAATAATCTTAGTTTTGTAGTGGCATTGCCAAGTGGTAGAGTCACTGTCTCTTTTTAGAAACATCTGATCTCCATTGCAAACCTCAGAAACAGCCATCATCAACCAGCACCATTAATACTATTAAAGCTCTGGTCCAAAAATGGACATTTCCCAAATTTTCCACATTTTCTAGAGATCATTACCTACAAGTCAAGAATTTTAGGTTTAAGACTATTGATGGAGATTCGCAAATCGATGTTACAAATTTTCAAAATGGTTTGAATTTCATTGAATCTGAAGCTTTTGGGATATACGTCCCACACAAATTGCCCAAAATGGCAGCCACCAGCCATATTGGTAAAAGACAGAGAAGAAGGATGACACAACCTCATGTGGTGGCCCAGCCGGCTGGCCCTTAACCCCTTGCAGGTAGACCTCCCACAGCCAATGACGGGGGACTGTAGATGTGAGTGACCGATGGCTCTCTTGATACATCCTCCACATTGCCTATTCAATATGTTGATCCAAAATCATCAAATTTCACCCTGTTTGGCCCTCACCAAATCCCAAATTGTGCAAAAAACAAAAATTTGCTTCTCTCTACTCATTGTGTTTTTACATAGGACTGCAGGTAGAGCGGCAGAGAGTTATCGTAGTGCGCCAAAGTAATAATCACATGACAAGTTCAACTCTGCTACATCTCAAAGTCAGCGTTAGCCGGTGAAGCAGAAAACGAAGTAAAACAAAGTGATCTGCTCTCGCTGCCAGATGCCTTATATTGTGTATGCCTCGAGAAATATAGCGATCATCAGATTACGCCGGACTCCATAGGCCACAGGCCAAAATCTATAAGTATTTTCATATGAGGTCACCGGCGCTGCGTGCGGAGGATATTCTACTTTTTCTAAGCTCGTCCTATCTAATCATTTATTTTCGGAGGATTATTTCACTGCCATGTAAACATTTACATAGAATGGCGGTTATTGGAGCAATCACGATGTATCCGCATGGAGTAGAGGTAATGGCGGTGATGAAGGATCGCTTTTCACCTGCCAGCAACGGAGATTTATTTTACAGACTCATTAAATGATTTAATAATCTACAGGGAAGACGCAGCTTATGTTAACCCTTCATTTTCTGATGGTACAAGTGGTTGGAGCAAACCATGGAGCAGCCAGGGATGGTGTAAAACAAAAGCATACTCATCTGTCCCAACGCTCTGTTGTCTGCTGTCGGTGCCCTGTCCATCTCATGCCTAGGCCACCTCCAGTGGTCGCTGGAGAGGGACCGGTGATGTCACTCACATATGTCACCAGTACTAGACAGAAAGGACACCAGTGACGGAAAACAGAGAGTCGGAGACACGTGAGTATGCTTTTTAAAAATAAATGTACACATCTCCAACCATCCCAAAGGTTGCTCCAATTACTGGACAACAACTTTAAGGACTCCATTTTCTCATAAAACGAATTCAGTACAATAAAGGGCCTTTTTGGTTTTTAGGGGCTCAAAGCAAAGTTATGTTTGGAGGCTCTCCTAATCTCCTAAGACTCTTTGCAGCGAATACAGTTTATAAACCAGCTCAGACCACCAGGATTGTTCAACTTTATCCCTATTCCACACTACACCACCAGGAATATTATTTAGTAACCTCTAGACCAGCTATAACCACCATGAATATAATACCTCAAATACACCTCAGACCACCAGGGACATTAAGCTGTAACTCTAAGTCACTCTAGACCACCAGGAATATTACTTAGCAAGCCCTAGACCAGCTATAACCACCGTGAATATTATGTAGGCACCTCAAAGCCACCTCAGATCACCAGGAATATTAAACTTCAACCTTAAGTTACTCTAGACCACCAGGAATATTACTTAGCAACCCCTAGACCAGCCATAACCACCATGAATATTATGTAGGCACCTCAAAGCCACCTCAGACTACCAGGAATATTAAACTGTAACCCTAAGTCACTCTAGATCACCAGGAATATTACTTAGTAACCCCTAAACCAGCCATAACCCCCATGATTATTATATAGGCACTACAAAATCACCTCAGACCACCAGGGATATTAAGATTTAGCTCTAAGTCACTCTAGACCACCAGGGATAATATATATATATATATATATATATATACAGTACAGACCAAAAGTTTGGACACACCTTCACATTCCAAGAGTTTTCTGTATTTTCATGACTATAAAAATTGTAGATTCACACTGAAGGCATCAAAACTATGAATTAACACATGTGGAATTATATACTTAACAAAAAAGTGTGAAACAACTGAAAATATGTCTTATATTCTAGGTTCTTCAAAGTAGCCACCTTTTGCTTTGATTACTGCTTTGCACACTCTTGGGATTCTCTTGATGAGCTTCAAGAGGTAGTCACCTGAAATGGTTTTCACTTCACAGGTGTGCCCTGTCAGGTTTAATAAGTGGGATTTCTTGCCTTATAAATGGGGTTGGGACCATCAGTTGTGTTGTTCAGAAGTCAGGTGGATACACAGCTGATAGTCCTACTGAATGGAGTGTTAGAATTTGTATTATGGCAAGAAAAAAGCAGCTAAGTAAAGAAAAACGAGTGGTCATCATTACTTTAAGAAATGAAGGTCAGTCAGTCCGAAAAATTGGGAAAACTTTGAAAGTGTCCCCAAGTGCAGTGGCCAAAACCATCAAGCGCTACAAAGAAACTGGCTCACATGAGGACTGCCCCAGGAAAGGAAGCCCAAGAGTCACCTCTGCTGCGGAGGATAAGTTCATCCGAGTCACCAGCCTCAGAAATCGCAGGTTAACAGCAGCTCAGATTAGAGACCAGGTCAATGCCACACAGAGTTCTAGCAGCAGACACATCTCTACAACAACTGTTAAGAGGAGACTGTGTGCAGCAGGCCTTCATGGTAAAATAGCTGCTAGGAAACCACTGCTAAGGACAGGCAACAAGCAGAAGAGACTTGTTTGGGCTAAAGAACACAAGGAATGGACATTAGACCTGTGGAAATCTGTGCTTTGGTCTCATGAGTCCAAATTTGAGATCTTTGGTTCCAACCACCGTGTCTTTGTGCGACGCAGAAAAGGTGAACGAATGAACTCTACATGCCTGGTTCCCACCGTGACGCATGGAGGAGGAGGTGTGATGGTGTGGGGGGGCTTTGCTGGTGACACTGTTGGGGATTTATTCAAAATTGAAGGAATACTGAACCAGCATGGTTACCACAGCATCTTGCAGCGGCATGCTATTCCATCCGGTTTGCGTTTAGTTGGACCATCATTTATTTTTCAACATGACAATGACCCCAAACACACCTCCAGACTGTGTAAGGGCTATTTGACCAAGAAGGAGAGTGATGGGGTGCTACGCCAGATGACCTGGCCTCCACAGTCACCAGACCTGAACCCAATCCAGATGGTTTGGGGTGAGCTGGACCGCAGAGTGAAGGCAAAAGGGCCAACAAGTGCTAAGCATCTCTGGGAACTCCTTCAAGACTGTTGGAAGACCATTTCAGGTGACTACCTCTTGAAGATCATCAAGAGAATGCCAAGAGTGAGCAAAGCAGTAATCAAAGCAAAAGGTGGCTACTTTGAAGAACCTAGAATATAAGACATATTTTCAGTTGTTTCACACTTTTTTGTTAAGTATATAATTCCACATGTGTTAATTCATAGTTTTGATGCCTTCAGTGTGAATCTACAATTTTTATAGTCATGAAAATACAGAAAACTCTTGGAATGAGAAGGTGTGTCCAAACTTTTGGTCTGTACTGTATATATATATATATATATATATATATATAAAACTATAATTTACCAAAGGCCTAAAGTAATTAAAGAAATTTACTTAATTCACATTGTGTAGAAGTGACATAAGTAGAGCAAGTTGGCAGTGAGTATCTTATAGGGGGCAGTTTACCCACACGTTCTCCTTTTTTTAAGTACTAGGGGTATTGGGTTTGATCCCAACCAGGGTAACCCTTAACCCCGGGGAATGGGATCAGTGTGTGAACATCTTGAGAACTTACGGATAGCCACAGGATACGTTACTCTACCCCTGTGGTCTCCAATGAACACTTTACCACTTTAACGAAAGGGCCAAGTCACCAGCAAACCAACTGGTTCTGATCTATCCTCAAAAAATGTACTGTGCCAGGGGCCACTGATTAAATTGTGTATGACAGCTGCTTCTGTCCCCATCCAACTTGTATATAGTATGACCAAAATAGTGTATTCACATGAGTGACCACAAATATGTTCTAGCCAGGCAAGTGTGACCACGACAACTGCGACAAAAATCAATGCCCGATGGGACAGCTGCCATGAAAACCATTTACCAATGGTGACTATTTTGTGGGTAAACTGTATAAACAACATATGCCTGGACCGACCCCAATGGTTTCCCCCAGTGCGGAAATGGTTAACGTAATTAACTGTTTAGCAGCCAGTAAGGCATTTTCCACCACATTAGAGACATTAAAGCATTACAGGCTTTTCACAGAAGCTCTTCCAGGAACTCTGGACTGTGTTAGAATAAGAAAATAAACTAGAATGAGCCAAACAGCAATACAAAGCCTCCCGGATAGTCGAGAGCTTCTTCCTTACATCTTGGAGGTCCGCTCCTTGGTGAAGACCAGGTCTTTTTGAGACTCCAGTGGGTCAATGTCCTATGAACTGTATGAAGATGAGACGGGAATGGAGATTGTCCCTCCTTTCATGTGGTCGGTTTATTAACCAGGAATTATTTCTCGATTGCCCACACAATTAGGTTCATGGGAGTGCGCCAACATCTGGGTGGTTACAATTACAATTACAATTCTGTTCCTTAAGATTTGCTGTAAGGCTAAGTTCACATCCTGAGTCTCCTCTATGGAGGACTTTTCCCCATTATAGTCAATGGGGTCCGCTGGTGTCCATGTGTTACCGCTAATACGGTGGTTCATCTCTTCGTCATTCAGCGGACCCGAATGACGAAGAGAGCGGTGCAGATGTGAACCTAGCCTTAAGCCAAAATATGGACCAGGACCAGATAGTATAGCATAGAGACCAGGACCAGATAGTACAGCATAGAGACCAGGACCAGATAGTATAGCATAGAGACCGGGACCAGATAGTACAGCATAGAGACCAGGACCAGATAGTATAGCATAGAGACAGGGACCAGATAGTATAGCATAGAGACCAAGACCACATAGTATAGCATAGAGACCGGGACCAGATAGTATAGCATAGAGACCAGGACCAGATAGTATAGCATAGAGACAGGGACCAGATAGTATAGCATAGAGACCAAGACCACATAGTATAGCATAGAGACCGGGACCAGATAGTATAGCATAGAGACCGGGACCAGATAGTATAGCATAGAGACCAGGACCAGATAGTATAGCATAGAGACCGGGTCCAGATAGTATAGCATAGAGACCAGGACCAGATAGTATAGTATAGAGACCAGGACCAGATAGTATAGTATAGAGACCAGGACCAGATAGTATAGCATAGAGATCAGGACCAGATAGTACAGCATAGAGATCAGGACCAGATAGTATAGCATAGAGACCAGGACCAGATAGTACAGCATAGAGACCAGGACCAGATAGTATAGCATAGAGACCAGGACCAGATAGTATAGCATAGAGACCAGGACCAGATAGTATAGCATAGAGACCAGGACCAGATAGTATAGCATAGAGACCAGGACCAGATAGTATAGTATAGAGACCAGGACCAGATAGTATAGCATAGAGACCGGGACCAGATAGTATAGTATAGAGACCAGGACCAGATAGTATAGTATAGAGACCAGGACCAGATAGTATAGTATAGAGACCAGGACCAGACAGTATAGTATAGAGACCAGGACCAGATAGTATAGTATAGAGACCAGGACCAGATAGTATAGCATAGAGATCAGGACCAGATAGTACAGCATAGAGAACAGGACCAGATAGTATAGTATAGCATAGAGACCAGGACCAGATAGTATAGTATAGCATAGAGACCAGGACCAGATACTATAGCATAGAGACAAGGACCAGATAGTATAGCATAGAGACCAGGACCAGATAGTATAGTATAGAGACCAGGACCAGACAGTATAGCATAGAGATCAGGACCAGATAGTACAGCATAGAGACCAGGACCAGATAGTATAGCATAGAGATCAGGACCAGATAGTACAGCATAGAGACCAGGACCAGATAGTATAGCATAGAGACTGGGACCAGATAGTATAGCATAGAGATCAGGACCAGATAGTATAGCATAGAGACCAGGACCAGATAGTATAGCATAGAGACCAAGACCAGATAGTATAGCATAGAGATCAGGACCAGATAGTATAGTATAGAGACCAGGACCAGATAGTATAGTATAGAGACCAGGACCAGATAGTATAGCATAGAGACCAGGACCAGATAGTATAGTATAGAGACCAGGACCAGATAGTATAACATATAGACCAGGACCAGATAGTATAGCATAGAGACCAGGACCAGATAGTATAGCATAGAGACCAGGACCAGATAGTACAGCATAGAGACCGGGACCAGATAGTATAGCATAGAGACCGGGACCAGATAGTATAGTATAGAGACCAGGACCAGATAGTATAGTATAGAGACCAGGACCAGATAATATAGCATAGAGATCAGGACCAGATAGTACAGCATAGAGACCAGGACCAGATAGTATAGCATAGAGACCAGGACCAGATAGTACAGCATAGAGACCAGGACCAGATAGTACAGCATAGAGACCAAGACCAGATAGTATAGCATAGAGACCAGGACCAGATAGTATAGCATAAAGACCAGGACCAGATAGTATAGCATAGAGACCAGGACCAGATAGTATAGCATAGAGACCAGGACCAGATAGTATAGTATAGAGACCAGGACCAGATAGTATAGCATAGAGACCGGGACCAGATAGTATAGTATAGAGACCAGGACCAGATAGTATAGTATAGAGACCAGGACCAGATAGTATTGTATAGAGACCAGGACCAGATAATATAGCATAGAGATCAGGACCAGATAGTACAGCATAGAGACCAGGACCAGATAGTATAGCATAGAGACCAGGACCAGATAGTACAGCATAGAGACCAGGACCAGATAGTATAGTATAGAGACCAGGACCAGATAGTATTGTATAGAGACCAAGACCAGATAGTATAGCATAGAGACCAGGACCAGATAGTATAGCATAAAGACCAGGACCAGATAGTATAGCATAGAGACCAGGACCAGATAGTATAGCATAGAGACCAGGACCAGATAGTATTGTATAGAGACCAAGACCAGATAGTATAGCATAGAGACCAGGACCAGATAGTATAGCATAAAGACCAGGACCAGATAGTATAGCATAGAGACCAGGACCAGATAGTATAGCATAGAGACCAGGACCAGATAGTATAGTATAGAGACCAGGACCAGATAGTATAGCATAGAGACCGGGACCAGATAGTATAGTATAGAGACCAGGACCAGATAGTATAGCATAGAGATCAGGACCAGATAGTACAGCATAGAGAACAGGACCAGATAGTATAGTATAGCATAGAGACCAGGACCAGATAGTATAGTATACAGTCATGGCCAAAAGTTTTGAGAATGATACAAATATTAATTTTTACAAAGTCCACTGCTTCAGTTTTTCTAATGGCAATTTGCATATACTCCAGAATGTTATAAAGAGTGATCAGCTTAACAGCAATTACTTGCTAAGTCAATATTTGCCTAGAAAATGAACTTTATCCCCCCAAAACACATTTCAACATCATTGCAGCCCTGCCTTAAAAGGACCACCTAACATCGTTTCAGTGATTGCTCCATTAACACAGGTGTGGGTGTTGATGAGGACAGGGCTGGAGATTAATCTGTCAGGATTAAGTAAGAATGACACCACTGGACACTTTAAAAGGAGGCTGGTGCTTGCCATCATTGTTTCTCTTCTGTTAACCATGGTTATCTCTAAAGAAACACGTGCAGTCATCATTGCACTGCACAAAAATGGCCTAACTGGGAAGAGTATTGCAGCTAGAAAGATTGCACCTCAGTCAACAATCTATCGCATCATCAAGAACTTCAAGGAGAGAGGTTCCATTGGTGCCAAAAAGGCTCCAGGGCGCCCAAGAAAGACCAGCAAGCGGCAGGACCGTCTCTTAAAAGTGTTTCAGCTGCGGGATCGGGCTACCAGCAGTGCAGAGCTTGCTGAGGAATGGCAGCAGGCAGGTGTGAGTGCATCTGCACGCACTGTGAGGCGGAGACTCTTGGAGCAAGGCCTGGTCTCAAGGAGGGCAGCAAAGAAGCCACTTCTCTCCAGAAAAAACATCAGGGACAGACTGATATTCTGCAAAAGGTACAGGGAGTGGACTGCTGAGGACTGGGGTAAAGTCATTTTCTCTGATGAATCCCCTTTTCGATTGTTTGGAACATCTGGAAAACAGCTTATTCGGAGAAGAAGAGGTGAGCGCTTCCACCAGTCTTGTCTCATGCCAACTGTAAAGCATCCTGAAACCATTCATGTATGGGGTTGCTTCTCAGCCAAGGGAATCGGCTCTCTCACAGTCTTGCCTAAAAACACAGCCATGAATAAAGAATGGTACCAGAATGTCCTCCAAGAGCAACTTCTCCCAACCGTCCAAGAGCAGTTTGGCGCTCAACAATGCCTTTTCCAGCATGATGGAGCACCTTGCCATAAAGCAAAGGTGATAACTAAATGGCTCAGGGAACAAAACATAGAGATTTTGGGTCCATGGCCTGGAAACTCCCCAGATCTTAATCCCATTGAGAACTTGTGGTCAATCATAAAGAGACGGGTGGACAAACAAAAACCAACAAATTCAGACAAAATTAAAGCATTGATTCTGCAAGAATGGACTGCTATCAGTCAGGATTTGGTCCAGAAGTTGATTGAGAGCATGCCAGGGAGAATTGCAGAGGTCCTGAAGAAGAAGGGTCAACACTGCAAATATTGACTTGCTGCATTAACTCATTCTAACTGTCAATATAAGCTTCTGTTACTCATAATATGAATGCAATTCTATTTCTGTATGTGATAAAAACATCTGACAAACACACATAAAAACCAGAGGGCAGCAGATCATGTGACAATATAATATTTGTGTCATTCTCAAAACTTTTGGCCATGACTGTAGAGACCAGGACCAGATAGTATAGCATAGAGACCAGGACCAGATAGTACAGCATAGAGACAAGGACCAGATAGTATAGCATAGAGACCGGGACCAGATAGTATAGCATAGAGACCGGGACCAGATAGTATAGCATAGAGACCAGGACCAGATAGTATAGTATAGAGACCAGGACCAGATAGTAAAGCATAGAGATCAGGACCAGATAGTATAGTATAGCATAGAGACCAGGACCAGATAGTATAGTATAGAGACCAGGACCAGATAGTATAGCATAGAGACCAGGACCAGATAGTACAGCATAGAGACCGGGACCAGATACTATAGCATAGAGACAAGGACCAGATAGTATAGCATAGAGACCGGGACCAGATAGTATAGTATAGAGACCAGGACCAGATAGTATAGTATAGAGACCAGGACCAGATAGTACAGCATAGAGATCAGGACCAGATAGTACAGCATAGAGACCAGGACCAGATAGTATAGCATAGAGACCAGGACCAGATAGTATAGCATAAAGACCAGGACCAGATAGTATAGCATAGAGACCAGGACCAGATAGTATAGTATAGAGACCAGGACCAGATAGTATAGCATAGAGACCAGGACCAGATAGTATAGTATAGAGACCAGGACCAGATAGTATAGCATATAGACCAGGACCAAATAGTATAGTATAGAGACCAGGACCAGATAGTATAGCATATAGACCAGAACCAGATAGTATAGTATAGAGACCAGGACCAGATAGTATAGCATAGAGACCAGGACCAGATAGTATAGCATAGAGACCAGGACCAGATAGTACAGCATAGAGACCGGGACCAGATAGTATAGCATAGAGACCGGGACCAGATAGTATAGTATAGAGACCAGGACCAGATAGTATAGTATAGAGACCAGGACCAGATAGTATAGTATAGAGACCAGGACCAGATAGTACAGCATAGAGACCAGGACCAGATAGTATAGCATAGAGACCAGGACCAGATAGTACAGCATAGAGATCAGGACCAGATAGTACAGCATAGAGACCAGGACCAGATAGTATAGCATAGAGACCAGGACCAGATAGTATAGCATAAAGACCAGGACCAGATAGTATAGCATAGAGACCAGGACCAGATAGTATAGTATAGAGACCAGGACCAGATAGTATAGTATAGAGACCAGGACCAGATAGTATAGCATAGAGATCAGGACCAGATAGTACAGCATAGAGAACAGGACCAGATAGTATAGTATAGCATAGAGACCAGGACCAGATAGTATAGTATAGAGACCAGGACCAGATAGTATAGCATAGAGACCAGGACCAGATAGTATAGCATAGAGACCGGGACCAGATAGTATAGCATAGAGACAAGGACCAGATAGTATAGCATAGAGACCAGGACCAGATAGTATAGCATAGAGACCAGGACCAGATAGTATAGCATAGAGACAAGGACCAGATAGTATAGCATAGAGACCGGGACCAGATAGTATAGCATAGAGACCGGGACCAGATAGTATAGTATAGAGACCAGGACCAGATAGTATAGAATAGAGACCAGGACCAGATAGTAAAGCATAGATATCAGGACCAGATAGTATAGTATAGCATAGAGACCAGGACCAGATAGTATAGTATAGAGACCAGGACCAGATAGTATAGCATAGAGACCGGGACCAGATACTATAGCATAGAGACAAGGACCAGATAGTATAGCATAGAGACCGGGACCAGATAGTATAGTATAGAGACCAGGACCAGATAGTATAGTATAGAGACCAGGACCAGATAGTATAGCATAGAGATCAGGACCAGATAGTACAGCATAGAGACCAGGACCAGATAGTATAGCATAAAGACCAGGACCAGATAGTACAGCATAGAGACCAGGACCAGATAGTATAGTATAGAGACCAGGACCAGATAGTATAGCATAAAGACCAGGACCAGATAGTATAGCATAGAGACCAGGACCAGATAGTATAGTATAGAGACCAGGACCAGATAGTATAACATATAGACCAGGACCAGATAGTATAGCACAGAGACCAGGACCAGATAGTATAGTATAGAGACCAGGACCAGATAGTATAGCATAGAGACCAGGACCAGATAGTACAGCATAGAGACCAGGACCAGATAGTATAGCATAGAGACCAGGACCAGATAGTATAGCATAGAGACCAGGACCAGATAGTATAGCATAGAGACCAGGACCAGATAGTATAGTATAGAGACCAGGACCAGATAGTATAGCATAGAGACCGGGACCAGATAGTACAGCATAGAGACCAGGACCAGATAGTATAGCATAGAGACCAGGACCAGGTAGTACAGCATAGAGACCAGGACCAGATAGTATAGTATAGCATAGAGACCAGGACCAGATAGTATAGCATAGAGACCAGGACCAGATAGTATAGCATAGAGACCAGGACCAGATTGTATAGTATAGAGACAAGGACCAGACAGTATAGTATAGAGACCAGGACCAGATAGTATAGCATATAGACCAGGACCAAATAGTATAGTATAGAGACCAGGACCAGATAGTATAACATATAGACCAGGATCAGATAGTATAGCATAGAGACCAGGACCAGGTAGTACAGCATAGAGACCAGGACCAGATAGTATAGTATAGAGACCAGGACCAGATAGTACAGCATAGAGACCAGGACCAGATAGTATAGTATAGAGACCAGGACCAGATAGTATAGCATAGAGACCAGGACCAGATAGTATAGCATAGAGACCAGGACCAGATAGTATAGCATAGAGAGAAGGACCAGATAGTATAGCATAAAGACCGGGACCAGATAGTATAGCATAGAGACCGGGACCAGATAGTATAGTATAGAGACCAGGACCAGATAGTAAAGCATAGAGATCAGGACCAGATAGTATAGTATAGCATAGAGACCAGGACCAGATAGTATAGTATAGAGACCAGGACCAGATAGTATAGCATAGAGACCAGGACGAGATAGTATAGCATAGAGACCGGGACCAGATACTATAGCATATAGACCAGAACCAGATAGTATAGTATAGAGACCAGGACCAGATAGTATAGCATAGAGACCAGGACCAGATAGTATAGCATAGAGACCAGAACCAGATAGTATAGCATAGAGACAAGGACCAGATAGTACAGCATAGAGACCAGGACCAGATAGTATAGTATAGAGACCAGGACCAGATAGTATAACATATAGACCAGGACCAGATAGTATAGCACAGAGACCAGGACCAGATAGTATAGTATAGAGACCAGGACCAGATAGTATAACATATAGACCAGGATCAGATAGTATAGCATAGAGACCAGGACCAGGTAGTACAGCATAGAGACCAGGACCAGATAGTATAGTACAGAGACCAGGACCAGATAGTACAGCATAGAGACCAGGACCAGATCGTATAGTATAGAGACCAGGACCAGATAGTACAGCATAGAGACCAGGACCAGATAGTATAGCATAGAGACCAGGACCAGATAGTATAGCATATAGACCAGGACCAGATAGTATAGCATAGAGACCAGGACCAGATAGTATAGCATAGAGACCAGGACCAGATAGTATAGCATAGAGATCAGGACCAGATAGTACAGCATAGAGACCAGGACCAGATAGTATAGCATAGAGACCAGGACCAGATAGTATAGCATAGAGATCAGGACCAGATAGTACAGCATAGAGATCAGGACCAGATAGTATAGCATAGAGACCAGGACCAGATAGTATAGCATAGAGACCGGGACCAGATAGTATAGTGTGAACCGAGAGCAAGGCAGGTGGTTTGGACTCCGCAACCAGAAATGAACGCACACGCGGTAGTTCAAGAAAAAAAATATATATTTACTATAAGTTAATAAAGGCTAGTTAAAGGTAAAATGAAAGGGCTAAAGACAAGCAAAATATACAATATAGCATGAACAATTTCAAGGCAAATTCTGCAATGGTTTCTACTTTTACTCTGTCCACTTCTGCAGTATGGACACTGAATGAACAATATACTCAAAACTATCCCTAACTGACCCTGACATCACATTTGGGTGCACCCCCTTTTCCCCAGTGGTCCAGGTGGACCGCTTACAGTCCGTAGAAGCGCGCGGTGGGGCCCAAAGTCGGTCCTTTCTTTTATAGTGAAGCGTCCTCTCCTCACGGTTATCAGGATCTTGGGAGAAATGAAGTCCTCTTTAACAGACAGGGAAACCAACTGAATGCAATGTAATCCAACAGCAGATTCCACTCAGCACACTGACAGTCCTGCCGAATCCATACACTGAGCTGGGATGTAAAGCGGGATTTAGCAGGTGCCGTCCAGTACATCAACAGCACTGCGAGTCTCTATCTGTGGTATCCATATACACAGTCACAATGTCAGTCTCACTGATCAGCCACTGAGCACAGTTCCTTTCACGTGGACTCACTAGTCCTGTTGTCTCTTTACACTCTGTTTGTCTCTGGACCAAGATACAGCTTAGCTGTACAGAAAAATCTCCACACCAGTTCAATGCAACACTTGCCAAGATGGCTGCTGCTCTCTGTCTCGTCACTTCCTGCTTCTCTGCTCACACTCTGTCTGCAGAACAGGCAAGCTGACATAAAAGGGGGGGGGTCTCACTCCAGCATCATGTCACAATTACAATGGCTGCTGTCTTAAAGGAACAGAATCACAGAAATACATTCAACATTAACAGTTTATACAGACAAATGAAGCTTAAGACAACATTGGCTGTCTCTTACATATTCCCCCCCACTTTAAGATTGGCAGTCCCTGCCTATGACTGTATATCCAGAGGGTTGTACTTTTATGCACAGGGTGGTAGTATACCGATGTATGGCAGGCCAAACAAACTCATCCTGCGCATACCGAACAGGGGGAATACCAGCATTTGGCCTAGTGGTCCGTCTGAGGACCGATGGTATATTATGGGGTGCTGCAGCTATGGGCTGAGAAGGACCAGCGGATTCCGCACCAGAGGGGGCACAGACCGGAGATACAGTAGTCACAGGTGGAACATCCCCAGGAGCAGGGATCGGCCAACAATCATCCTCCTCGTCGGAGGCCCATTCCGCACCTCCATTCTCTGACTGTGGGAGCTCATTCACATTGGCAGGCCCATCGTGATTTGTCCCTTCAGAATGACACAGGCGCAACATATTTCGAAGTACTCGAACACAATCAGTTCCTTCTTTCTGGACCTGGTACACTGGCCCATTCGCATACTTGCGGCCAACAACACGATACGGCAAAGCCTCCCATCTGCTTTCCAATTTCCCTTGGGGTTACTTGACACGAACTAGCACCAGGTCGCCTGGTTGCAATGGTGCTTCTTGCACTGGGGTCTTATCAGGATGGGGATGTTCTTGCAGGCGCTGCCGCACCAATCGATGGATCGTCTCAAGTCTCTGCCGATGCGCCCGCACCCAAGAGGTTGGATCCCTCGGAGGGAACCCATCCACATCATTCAACTGTAATTCTCCTATACTTCGCCCAGACCGCCCAAAGAGAAGTGTATAAGGAGAGTACCCCGTTGTAGAATGGACCTGATTGTTATAGGCCCACACCATTTCAGACAAGAACTGAGGCCACTGTAACTTCTTGTCTTCCTCCAGAGTCCGCAGCATCTGTAGCAGAGTTCTGTTGAATCTTTCACAGGCCCCATTTCCCTGAGGGTGGTATGGAGTCGTGTGCGACTTCTTTATCCCGTAGATACGTTGAACTTCTTTCATTACGTGTCCCTCAAAGCAGGCGCCCTGGTCGGAGTGGATGCGTTGGGGGCACCCATATACTCGAATGAAATCTTGCCACAGAGCACGAGCTGCTGACTCAGCTGTCTGGTCCTTGGTGGCGGTTACCACCGCAAATTTGGTGAAGTGATCCACCATTACGAGGCAATACTGGTGTCCGCTATTGGATGGGCCCACCATTAGATAGTCTATCATGACGATTTCTAAAGGTTCCTGGGTCACGATGGTTTGCAGGGGAGCTCTCTGTTCTATTGCCTTATGGATCTCACAAGTTCGACAGCTGCGGCATACTTCTTCGACCATTTGACGAAGACCAGGGCAGTAAATCAGTCGCTGTAACCAACGAAAGGTCTTCTCATGACCAAAATGTCCATTCTTATTATGAGCCTCAACTGCCAAGGAGCGAGCCAGTTCACTAGGCACCACAATTTGGTATCGAATGTCGATCTCAGAAGGTAAATAGACCTTTCGGCATAGCACTCCATTTTTCATCTCCAACTTTTCCCACTGACTCAAAACAGATAATATCTCACGTGTCAGTCGTTCTCTTTCCTCTCTACAGGGCTTCTGGCCTTTCTCAACACACTTGATCATCTGCGCCAGCCCCTCATGGGTCTGTTGTATCTGTGCCCATTCCTGTCGTGAGGGACCAAAGAAAGGAGCCATTTCAGTCCCCTCCATCTCAAACTGATTAGTGGCGGTCAAGGCCTGTGAAAATCTGCTGAAATCGGGCACCTCCACATGCTCCAACTCATGATCCACGTCTTCTGTGGGGGTCTGGGCAGTTACCCTAGAAAGTCCGTCAGCATTCTGGTTCTCTGTCTTGGACCGATACTTAATGCGGTAATTGAATGTAGACATTCGGGCTATCCACCTCTGCTCTAACGCCCCGAGCTTGGCATTTTCAAGGTGAGTTAGTGGGTTGTTGTCAGTCAGTACTAAAACTTCAGCACCGGTCAAATATTCAGAGAATTTCTCGGTCATGGCCCATACCAGTGCCAACAGCTCCAATTTAAATGAACTATAATTCTCGGGGTTTCTTTCAGAATCTCTCAAAGACCGGCTGCCGTACGCTATGACCCTCTCCTGGCCATCCTGAAGCTGGGAAAGCACTGCTCCAAGACCATACAGGCTTGCATCTGTATATAGCTGGAACGGCAAGTGGTAATCAGCATATGCCAAGATTGGGGCTGTTGTCAGTGCATCCTTCAATGCCTGAAAGGCTTGTTCCTGTTCAGGTCCCCACTTCACGGACCGGTTCTTTGGACCACCGGATGTGCCTCGTAGGAGAGCATTAAGTGGTGCTGCTACCTTGGCGAAATCCTTAATAAACCGTCGATAGTAACCGGCTACTCCAAGGAACGCCCTCACTTCTCGCAGGGTAGTCGGTATCGGCCAATCTTGAACAGCCGCTATCTTGTCTCTTGATGGTCTCACCCCTTCTCCTGATATGCGGTGACCCAAGTAATCAATTTCAGATTGGAACAACCGACATTTACTGGGTTTCAATTTGAGCCCATGTTCCCGCAATCTTCGAAATACTTGCCCCAACTGGTGGAGATGGTCTTCAAAGGTCGCAGAATACACTATAATGTCATCCAAGTAGATGAGAGTGAACTCAAAGTTGAAGTCACCGAGACATTTCTCCATCAACCGCTGAAACGTTCCGGGTGCATTTGTCAACCCGAAGGGCATCCGGTTAAATTCGTATAGTCCCATGGGCAAGATGAATGCCGTCTTCTCCTTGTCTTTTGTGGCCATCGGCACCTGCCAATACCCACTAGCCAGATCTAGTGAGGAGAAGTACCGGGCTCTCCCTAGCGCTGAGAGGGACTCCTCAATCCGTGGCAAGGGGTAGGAATCTCGTACGGTGCAAGCGTTTAACTTCCGATAGTCTACGCAAAATCGGATGGACCCATCTTTTTTTCTTACTAACACCACAGGAGCCGCCCAGGGACTCTGGCTTTCTTGGATGATCCCACCCTGTAGCATCTTAGCTAACAGTTCTTTCACTTCCTGATACAACTGTGGAGGAATTTGTCGGTAGCGCTCTCTAATTGGAGGGGTGTCTCCTGTGGGAATCTCATGGTAGATCCCTGTGGTACATCCAAAATCTTCAGCATACCGTGCAAAGGTGGCTTGGTTCTCCCACAACAGCTCATCTACCTTCTGCACCCATTCCAGAGAACATGAACTTACATCCATCTTCATCTGTTCTCGAATTGCACAGCCATTCCATTCAGAGGTGGGTTCCTTATCTTCTCCCATGGACACAGTTACGGTCCACTCATCCCTTTCAGTCGGCTTCAGCTGCATTGGAGTTACTTTCCTTACTTCCTCCGGAGTCACATAGATGTTAGCCAGCAGCCTCCCTGGGGTCAGGTCCACACTCTGGTCCTGAGTGTTTACACATCGAAGTGGTACTCTTCCATTGCGAACTATTGCCAAGGAACGGGCCACTAGCGGATCAACACCTCCTTCGGCTGCCTGCAGTGGTTCTACCAACACAGCTATGCCCTCTAGTTTCCGACAGGTGCCTACGGGCATGGACACTATTGTCTCCCGACTGGGTGGCAGTGTAACTTTTGTATGCAAAGGAACTGAAATTCGAGCCAGAGGACGCTGTGCATCTGAACTTTTCTGTAAGCCACATGTCCGGATCAGCCGCTGGAAAGCTGTTTGAGTAGGCCGATGGGTGGTGGTTTCTTTCCAATAACCGTGACCTTTCTTTTCAAAGAGGATCTGATCTAATTCTTTTAACACATTCATCCCCAAAATGACAGGGACCTTTACTTCATGTGACTCCTGTACGACCACAATGCCTTTCCTACCTAGATCTTGGCCACATACCCGGACATTCATCCAGGCCACTCCCACGACCGGAACTGGTAACTGGTTAGCTGCGACCACTCGTACGAATGTATGGGGATCATATTTCACATGTTGCCGGAAGTACCGTTCATAACAGTCTCTACTCAAGGTCGTTACTTGGGAACCCGTGTCAATCATCCCGGTAACCGGAATACCCTCCATTTCCACCTGTATGACAGGACTTGCAGCGATCAGGTCATCATCAGGGCATTCTCCCCACATAGTCTCCTTGTCAGTCTCCCCTACTACACGCCCTTCAGCAGCAGGGGACTTCAGTTTAACGGCGGTCTCTCATAAGTTTGTCGCTGCTCTGGACATCTAGCAGCAACGTGGCCCATCCGTCCACACTCCCAGCAGCGTATCCCCCGTCGTTCTGGCCATCTGTTTGGGCCCCTTCGGTAAGCCCCTTCGATTTCTCCTGAGCACTGCACTAAATGATTTGGACCCCTTCGGTAGGTCCTATCCTCACCACTCCAGCGGGGTGGTGGGTGATTCTGACTTGCTGGGTGTGGATGGCTCACCCTTTCATCTCCAGTCTTCTGGAAGTCTGCAATTTTCATAGACTGCTCATCACAACGAGTGTGCAAGTGTTCCATTTGTTCTTGCAGTTTCTGCATTACTGTGAGAATTTCTTTAACCGTCCCTTTTTCTACTGTCTCTGAGCCAGAACTAGCCCCCTGTGACAAAGTAACTCCAACTGCGGTCTGCGGCCTCGGGACCATACTATTGGCACGGGAGATGGCCTCTACCTGTACATCATGGAATTTAGCATCAGTCTCTCGTCGTATAAAATCCTGCATAGTCACAGATAAACTGCCGTCACGTATCCCCAGGACAAACTGGTCACGGAGAGTCCGATCAGGGTTACAGAAGGCTGGCGAGCCCCCTCTTTCCTTCCTTTGAATATCTCGGAGCAGTTCTTGTAGGGCATTTGCATATTGGGGAAGGCTTTCATTCTCCTGTTGTACCCTCTGGAAGAACCGAGCCTGCAGAGACCCCAGCAATGCAGTTTCTCCATAGATGGTTTCTAGAATCTGGACTACTTGCTCAAATGTCTGCCTTTGTTCAAATGGCCTCAGTATCACCGTGGTCTTAGCATCCCCTTGTAATGTCAATATTGCTAGCTCTACTAGTACTTCTGGTGCGGTCTGGTACATTCGCTGTATCATTCGTATCTGTTCCACCCACATACTCACTGACATATTATTGCCATCAAATTTAGCTAACTGACTCATTATAGCCCCTGCTGGCATTCTTCCTCCAGCACCATTCTCCCGAACGGGTGCGTCACCGTCCATTCTGGTAAGCGGATCCTGCCGACTACGCCAATTTGTGAACCGAGAGCAAGGCAGGTGGTTTGGACTCCGCAACCAGAAATGAACGCACACGCGGTAGTTCAAGAAAAAAAAAATATATTTACTATAAGTTAATAAAGGCTAGTTAAAGGTAAAATGACAGGGCTAAAGCCAAGCAAAATATACAATATAGCATGAACAATTTCAAGGCAAATTCTGCAATGGTTTCTACTTTTACTCTGTCCACTTCTGCAGTATGGACACTGAATGAACAATATACTCAAAACTATCCCTAACTGACCCTGACTTCACATTTGGGTGCACCCCCTTTTCCCCAGTGGTCCAGGTGGACCGCTTACAGTCCGTAGAAGCGCGCGATGGGGCCCAAAGTCGGTCCTTTCTTTTATAGTGAAGCGTCCTCTCCTCACGGTTATCAGGATCTTGGGAGAAATGAAGTCCTCTTTAACAGACAGGGAAACCAACTGAATGCAATGTAATCCAACAGCAGATTCCACTCAGCACACTGACAGTCCTGCCGAATCCATACACTGAGCTGGGATGTAAGCCGGGATTTAGCAGGTGCCGTCCAGTACATCAACAGCACTGCGAGTCTCTATATGTGGTATCCATATACACAGTCACAATGTCAGTCTCACTGATCAGCCACTGAGCACAGTTCCTTTCACGTGGACTCACTAGTCCTGTTGTCTCTTTACACTCTGTTTGTCTCTGGACCAAGATACAGCTTAGCTGTACAGAAAAATCTCCACACCAGTTCAATACAACACTTGCCAAGATGGCTGCTGCTCTCTGTCTCGTCACTTCCTGCTTCACTGCTCACACTCTGTCTGCAGAACAGGCAGGCTGACATAAAAGGGGGGGGGGGGTCTCACTCCAGCATCATGTCACAATTACAATGGCTGCTGTCTTAAAGGAACAGAATCACAGAAATACATTCAACATTAACAGTTTATACAGACAAATGAAGCTTAAGACAACATTGGCTGTCTCTTACAATAGCATAGAGACAAGGACCAGATAGTATAGCATAGAGACCAGGACCAGATAGTATAGCATAGAGACCGGGACCAGATAGTATAGCATAAAGACCGGGACCAGATAGTATAGCATAGAGACCGGGACCAGATAGTATAGTATAGAGACCAGGACCAGATAGTAAAGCATAGAGATCAGGACCAGATAGTATAGTATAGCATAGAGACCAGGACCAGATAGTATAGTATAGAGACCAGGACCAGATAGTATATCATAGAGACCAGGACGAGATAGTATAGCATAGAGACCGGGACCAGATACTATAGCATAGAGACAAGGACCAGATAGTATAGCATAGAGACCAGGACCAGAAAGTATAGCATAGAGACCAGGACCAGATAGTATAGCATAGAGACCAGGACCAGATAGTATAGTATAGAGACCAGGACCAGATAGTATAACATATAGACCAGGACCAGATAGTATAGCACAGAGACCAGGACCAGATAGTATAGTATAGAGACCAGGACCAGATAGTATAACATATAGACCAGGATCAGATAGTATAGCATAGAGACCAGGACCAGGTAGTACAGCATAGAGACCAGGACCAGATAGTATAGTATAGAGACCAGGACCAGATAGTACAGCATAGAGACCAGGACCAGATAGTATAGCATAGAGACCAGGACCAGATAGTATAGCATAGAGACCAGGACCAGATAGTATAGCATAGAGACCAGGACCAGATAGTAATGCATAGAGAGAAGGACCAGATAGTATAGCATAAAGACCGGGACCAGATAGTATAGCATAGAGACCGGGACCAGATAGTATAGTATAGAGACCAGGACCAGATAGTAAAGCATAGAGATCAGGACCAGATAGTATAGTATAGAGACCAGGACCAGATAGTATAGCATAGAGACCAGGATGAGATAGTATAGCATAGAGACCGGGACCAGATACTATAGCATAGAGACAAGGACCAGATAGTATAGCATAGAGACCAGGACCAGATAGTATAGCATAGAGACCAGAACCAGATAGTATAGCATAGAGACAAGGACCAGATAGTACAGCATAGAGACCAGGACCAGATAGTATAGTATAGAGACCAGGACCAGATAGTATAACATATAGACCAGGACCAGATAGTATAGCACAGAGACCAGGACCAGATAGTATAGTATAGTATAGAGACCAGGACCAGATAGTATAACATATAGACCAGGATCAGATAGTATAGCATAGAGACCAGGACCAGGTAGTACAGCATAGAGACCAGGACCAGATAGTATAGTACAGAGACCAGGACCAGATAGTACAGCATAGAGACCAGGACCAGATAGTATAGTATAGAGACCAGGACCAGATAGTACAGCATAGAGACCAGGACCAGATAGTATAGCATAGAGACCAGGACCAGATAGTATAGCATATAGACCAGGACCAGATAGTATAGCATAGAGACCAGGACCAGATAGTATAGCATAGAGACCAGGACCAGATAGTATAGCATAGAGATCAGGACCAGATAGTACAGCATAGAGATCAGGACCAGATAGTATAGCATAGAGACCAGGACCAGATAGTATAGCATAGAGACCAGGACCAGATAGTATAGCATAGAGACCAGGACCAGATAGTATAGTATAGAGACCAGGACCAGATAGTATAGCATAGAGACCGGGACCAGATAGTACAGCATAGAGACCAGGACCAGATAGTATAGCATAGAGACCAGGACCAGGTAGTACAGCATAGAGACCAGGACTAGATAGTATAGTATAGCATAGAGACCAGGACCAGATAGTATAGCATAGAGACCAGGACCAGATAGTATAGCATAGAGACCAGGACCAGATAATATAGTATAGAGACCAGGACCAGATAGTATAGTATAGAGACCAGGACCAGATAGTATAGCATATAGACCAGGACCAGATAGTATAGCATAGAGACCAGGACCAGATAGTATAGCATAGAGACCAGGACCAGATAGTACAGCATAGAGACCGGGACCAGATAGTATAGCATAGAGACCGGGACCAGATAGTATAGTATAGAGACCAGGACCAGACAGTATAGCATATAGACCAGAACCAGATAGTATAGTATAGAGACCAGGACCAGATAGTATAGCATAGAGACCAGGACCAGATAGTATAGCATAGAGACCAGGACCAGATAGTATAGTATAGAGACCAGGACCAGATAGTATAGCATAGAGACCGGGACCAGATAGTATAGTATAGAGACCAGGACCAGATAGTATAGTATAGAGACCGGGACCAGATAGTATAGCATAGAGATCAGGACCAGATAGTACAGCATAGAGACCAGGACCAGATAGTATAGCATAGAGACCAGGACCAGATATTACAGCATAGAGACCAGGACCAGATAGTATAGCATAGAGACCAGGACCAGATAGTATAGCATAAAGACCAGGACCAGATAGTATAGCATAGAGACCAGGACCAGATAGTATAGTATAGAGACCAGGACCAGATAGTATAGCATAGAGACCGGGACGAGATAGTACAGCATAGAGACCAGGACCAGATAGTATAGCATAGAGACCAGGACCAGATAGTATAGCATAAAGACCAGGACCAGATAGTATAGCATAGAGACCAGGACCAGATAGTATAGTATAGAGGCCAGGACCAGATAGTATAGCATAGAGATCAGGACCAGATAGTACAGCATAGAGACCAGGACCAGATAGTATAGTATAGCATAGAGACCAGGACCAGATAGTATAGTATAGAGACCAGGACCAGATACTATAGCATAGAGACCAGGACCAGATAGTATAGCATAGAGACCAGGACCAGATAGTATAGCATAGAGACAAGGACCAGATAGTATAGCATAGAGACCAGGACCAGATAGTATAGCATAGAGACCAGGACCAGATAGTATAGCATAGAGACAAGGACCAGATAGTATAGCATAGAGACCGGGACCAGATAGTATAGCATAGAGACCGGGACCAGATAGTATAGTATAGAGACCAGGACCAGATAGTATAGTATAGAGACCAGGACCAGATAGTAAAGCATAGAGATCAGGACCAGATAGTATAGTATAGCATAGAGACCAGGACCAGATAGTATAGTATAGAGACCAGGACCAGATAGTATAGCATAGAGACCAGGATGAGATAGTATAGCATAGAGACCGGGACCAGATACTATAGCATAGAGACAAGAACCAGATAGTATAGCATAGAGACCAGTACGAGATAGTATAGCATAGAGACCAGGACCAGATAGTATAGCATAGAGACAAGGACCAGATAGTACAGCATAGAGACCAGGACCAGATAGTATAGTATAGAGACCAGGACCAGATAGTATAACATATAGACCAGGACCAGATAGTATAGCACAGAGACCAGGACCAGATAGTATAGTATAGAGACCAGGACTAGATAGTATAACATATAGACCAGGATCAGATAGTATAGCATAGAGACCAGGACCAGATAGTACAGCATAGAGACCAGGACCAGATAGTATAGTACAGAGACCAGGACCAGATAGTACAGCATAGAGACCAGGACCAGATAGTATAGTATAGAGACCAGCACCAGATAGTACAGCATAGAGACCAGGACCAGATAGTATAGCATAGAGACCAGGACCAGATAGTATAGCATATAGACCAGGACCATATAGTATAGCATAGAGACAAGGACCAGATAGTATAGCATAGAGACCAGGACCAGATAGCATAGCATAGAGATCAGGACCAGATAGTACAGCATAGAGACCAGGACCAGATAGTATAGCATAGAGACCAGGACCAGATAGTATAGCATAGAGACCAGGACCAGATAGTATAGCATAGAGACCAGGACCAGATAGTATAGTATAGAGACCAAGACCAGATAGTATAGCATAGAGACCGGGACCAGATAGTACAGCATAGAGACCAGGACCAGATAGTATAGCATAGAGACCAGGACCAGGTAGTACAGCATAGAGACCTGGACCCGATAGTATAGTATAGCATAGAGACCAGGACCAGATAGTATAGCATAGAGACCAGGACCAGATAGTATAATATAGAAACCAGGACCAGATAGTATAGTATAGAGACCAGGACCAGATAGTATAGCATATAGACCAGGACCAGATAGTATAGTATAGAGACCAGGACCAGATAGTATAGCATAAAGACCAGAACCAGATAGTATGGTATAGAGACCAGGACCAGATAGTATAGCATAGAGACCAGGACCAGATAGTATAGCATAGAGACCAGGACCAGATAGTACAGCATATAGACCGGGACCAGATAGTATAGCATAGAGACCGGGACCAGATAGTATAGTATAGAGACCAGGACCAGATAGTATAGTATAGAGGCCAGGACCAGATAGTATAGCATAGAGATCAGGACCAGATAGTACAGCATAGAGACCAGGACCAGATAGTATAGCATAGAGACCAGGAACAGATAGTACAGCATAGAGACCAGGACCAGATAGTATAGCATAGAGACCAGGACCAGATAGTATAGCATAAAGACCAGGACCAGATAGTATAGCATAGAGACCAGGACGAGATAGTATAGTATAGAGACCAGGACCAGATAGTATAGCATAGAGACCGGGACCAGATAGTATAGTATAGAGACCAGGACCAGATAGTATAGTATAGAGACCAGGACCAGATAGTATAGCATAGAGATCAGGACCAGATAGTACAGCATAGAGACCAGGACCAGATAGTATAGTATAGCATAGAGACCAGGACCAGATAGTATAGTATAGAGACCAGGACCAGATAGTATAGCATAGAGACCAGGACCAGATAGTACAGCATAGAGACCGGGACCAGATAGTATAGCATAGAGACAAGGACCAGATAGTATAGCATAGAGACCAGGACCAGATAGTATAGCATAGAGACCAGGACCAGATAGTATAGCTTAGAGACAAGGAACAGATAGTATAGCATAGAGACCGGGACCAGATAGTATAGCATAAAGACCGGGACCAGATAGTATAGTATAGAGACCAGGACCAGATAGTATAGTATAGAGACCAGGACCAGATAGTATAGCATAGAGATCAGGACCAGATAGCATAGTATAGCATAGAGACCAGGACCAGATAGTATAGTATAGAGACCGGGACCAGATAGTATAGCATAGAGACCAGGACCAGATAGTATAGCATAGACACCGGGACCAGATACTATAGCATAGAGACAATGACCAGATAGTATAGCATAGAGACCATTACCAGATAGTATAGCATAGAGACCAGGACCAGATAGTATAGCATAGAGACAAGGACCAGATAGTACAGCATAGAGACCAGGACCAGATAGTATAGTATAGAGACCAGGACCAGATAGTATAACATATAGACCAGGACCAGATAGTATAGCATAGAGACCAGGACCAGATAGTATAGTATAGAGACCAGGACCAGATAGTATAACATATAGACCAGGATCAGATAGTATAGCATAGAGACCAGGACCAGATAGTACAGCATAGAGACCAGGACCAGATAGTATAGTACAGAGACCAGGACCAGATAGTACAGCATAGAGACCAGGACCAGATAGTATAGTATAGAGACCAGGACCAGATAGTATAGTATAGAGACCAGGACCAGATAGTATAGCATATAGACGAGGACCAGATAGTATAGTATAGAGACCAGGACCAGATAGTATAGCATAGAGACCAGGACCAGATAGTATAGCATAGAGACCAGGACCAGATAGTACAGCATAGAGACCGGGACCAGATAGTATAGCATAGAGACCGGGACCAGATAGTATAGTATAGAGACCAGGACCAGATAGTATAATATAGAGAAAAGGACCAGATAGTATAGCATATAGACCAGGACCAGATAGTATAGTATAGAGACCAGGACCAGATAGTATAGCATAGAGACCAGGACCAGATAGTATAGCATAGAGACCAGGACCAGATAGTACAGCATAGAGACCGGACCAGTGGATAGCAAAAAGACCGGGACCAGATAGTATAGCATAGAGACCAGGACCAGATAGTATAGCATAGAGACCAGGACCAGATAGTACAGCATAGAGACCAGGACCAGATAGTATAGCATAGAGACCAGGACCAGAGAGTATAGCATAGAGACCTGGACCAGATAGTATAGTATAGAGACCAGGACCAGATAGTACAGCATAGAGACCAGGACCAGATAGTACAGCATAGAGACCAGGACCAGATAGTATAGCATAGAGACCAGGACCAGATAGTTCAGCATAGAGACCAGGACCAGATAGTATAGTACAGCATAGAGACCGGGACCAGATAGTATAGTATAGAGACCAGGACCAGATAGTACAGCTTAGAGACCAGGACCAGATAGTATAGTATAGAGACCAGGACCAGATAGTACAGCATAGAGACCGGGACCAGATAGTATAGTACAGAGACCAGGACCAGATAGTACAGCATAGAGACCAGGACCAGATAGTATAGCATAGAGATCAGGACCAGATAGTACAGCATAGAGACCAGGACCAGATAGTATAGCATAGAGACCAGGACCAGATAGTATAGCATAGAGACCAGGACCAGATAGTATAGCATAGAGACCAGGACCAGATAGTATTTTATAGAGACCAGGACCAGATAGTATAGCATAGAGACCGGGACCAGATAGTACAGCATAGAGACCAGGACCAGATAGTATAGCATAGAGACCAGGACCAGGTAGTACAGCATAGAGACCAGGACCAGATAGTATAGTATAGCATAGAGACCAGGACCAGATAGTATAGCATAGAGACCAGGACCAGATAGTATAGCATAGAGACTAGGACCAGATAGTATAGTATAGAGACCAGGACCAGACAGTATAGTATAGAGACCAGGACCAGATAGTATAGCATATAGACCAGGACCAGATAGTATAGTATAGAGACCAGGACCAGATAGTATAGCATAGAGACCAGGACCAGATAGTATAGTATAGAGACCAGGACCAGATAGTACAGCATAGAGACCGGGACCAGATAGTATAGCATAGAGACCGGGACCAGATAGTATAGTATAGAGACCAGGACCAGATAGTATAGTATAGAGACCAGGACCAGATAGTATAGCATAGAGATCAGGACCAGATAGTACAGCCTAGAGACCAGGACCAGATAGTATAGCATAGAGACCGGGACCAGATAGTATAGTATAGAGACCAGGACCAGATAGTAAAGCATAGAGATCAGGACCAGATAGTATAGTATAGAGACCAGGACCAGATAGTATAGCATAGAGACCAGGATGAGATAGTATAGCATAGAGACCGGGACCAGATACTATAGCATAGAGACAAGGACCAGATAGTATAGCATAGAGACCAGGACCAGATAGTATAGCATAGAGACCAGAACCAGATAGTATAGCATAGAGACAAGGACCAGATAGTACAGCATAGAGACCAGGACCAGATAGTATAGTATAGAGACCAGGACCAGATAGTATAACATATAGACCAGGACCAGATAGTATAGCACAGAGACCAGGACCAGATAGTATAGTATAGTATAGAGACCAGGACCAGATAGTATAACATATAGACCAGGATCAGATAGTATAGCATAGAGACCAGGACCAGGTAGTACAGCATAGAGACCAGGACCAGATAGTATAGTACAGAGACCAGGACCAGATAGTACAGCATAGAGACCAGGACCAGATAGTATAGTATAGAGACCAGGACCAGATAGTACAGCATAGAGACCAGGACCAGATAGTATAGCATAGAGACCAGGACCAGATAGTATAGCATATAGACCAGGACCAGATAGTATAGCATAGAGACCAGGACCAGATAGTATAGCATAGAGACCAGGACCAGATAGTATAGCATAGAGATCAGGACCAGATAGTACAGCATAGAGATCAGGACCAGATAGTATAGCATAGAGACCAGGACCAGATAGTATAGCATAGAGACCAGGACCAGATAGTATAGCATAGAGACCAGGACCAGATAGTATAGTATAGAGACCAGGACCAGATAGTATAGCATAGAGACCGGGACCAGATAGTACAGCATAGAGACCAGGACCAGATAGAAAAGCATAGAGACCAGGACCAGGTAGTACAGCATAGAGACCAGGACTAGATAGTATAGTATAGCATAGAGACCAGGACCAGATAGTATAGCATAGAGACCAGGACCAGATAGTATAGCATAGAGACCAGGACCAGATAATATAGTATAGAGACCAGGACCAGATAGTATAGTATAGAGACCAGGACCAGATAGTATAGCATATAGACCAGGACCAGATAGTATGGCATAGAGACCAGGACCAGATAGTATAGCATAGAGACCAGGACCAGATAGTACAGCATAGAGACCGGGACCAGATAGTATAGCATAGAGACCGGGACCAGATAGTATAGTATAGAGACCAGGACCAGACAGTATAGCATATAGACCAGAACCAGATAGTATAGTATAGAGACCAGGACCAGATAGTATAGCATAGAGACCAGGACCAGATAGTATAGCATAGAGACCAGGACCAGATAGTATAGTATAGAGACCAGGACCAGATAGTATAGCATAGAGACCGGGACCAGATAGTATAGTATAGAGACCAGGACCAGATAGTATAGTATAGAGACCGGGACCAGATAGTATAGCATAGAGATCAGGACCAGATAGTACAGCATAGAGACCAGGACCAGATAGTATAGCATAGAGACCAGGACCAGATATTACAGCATAGAGACCAGGACCAGATAGTATAGCATAGAGACCAGGACCAGATAGTATAGCATAAAGACCAGGACCAGATAGTATAGCATAGAGACCAGAACCAGATAGTATAGTATAGAGACCAGGACCAGATAGTATAGCATAGAGACCGGGACGAGATAGTACAGCATAGAGACCAGGACCAGATAGTATAGCATAGAGACCAGGACCAGATAGTATAGCATAAAGACCAGGACCAGATAGTATAGCATAGAGACCAGGACCAGATAGTATAGTATAGAGGCCAGGACCAGATAGTATAGCATAGAGATCAGGACCAGATAGTACAGCATAGAGACCAGGACCAGATAGTATAGTATAGCATAGAGACCAGGACCAGATAGTATAGTATAGAGACCAGGACCAGATACTATAGCATAGAGACCAGGACCAGATACTATAGCATAGAGACCAGGACCAGATAGTATAGCATAGAGACAAGGACCAGATAGTATAGCATAGAGACCAGGACCAGATAGTATAGCATAGAGACCAGGACCAGATAGTATAGCATAGAGACAAGGACCAGATAGTATAGCATAGAGACCGGGACCAGATAGTATAGCATAGAGACCGGGACCAGATAGTATAGTATAGAGACCAGGACCAGATAGTATAGTATAGAGACCAGGACCAGATAGTAAAGCATAGAGATCAGGACCAGATAGGATAGTATAGCATAGAGACCAGGACCAGATAGTATAGTATAGAGACCAGGACCAGATAGTATAGCATAGAGACCAGGATGAGATAGTATAGCATAGAGACCGGGACCAGATACTATAGCATAGAGACAAGAACCAGATAGTATAGCATAGAGACCAGTACCAGATAGTATAGCATAGAGACCAGGACCAGATAGTATAGCATAGAGACAAGGACCAGATAGTACAGCATAGAGACCAGGACCAGATAGTATAGTATAGAGACCAGGACCAGATAGTATAACATATAGACCAGGACCAGATAGTATAGCACAGAGACCAGGACCAGATAGTATAGTATAGAGACCAGGACTAGATAGTACAACATATAGACCAGGATCAGATAGTATAGCATAGAGACCAGGACCAGATAGTACAGCATAGAGACCAGGACCAGATAGTATAGTACAGAGACCAGGACCAGATAGTACAGCATAGAGACCAGGACCAGATAGTATAGTATAGAGACCAGCACCAGATAGTACAGCATAGAGACCAGGACCAGATAGTATAGCATAGAGACCAGGACCAGATAGTATAGCATATAGACCAGGACCATATAGTATAGCATAGAGACAAGGACCAGATAGTATAGCATAGAGACCAGGACCAGATAGCATAGCATAGAGATCAGGACCAGATAGTACAGCATAGAGACCAGGACCAGATAGTATAGCATAGAGACCAGGACCAGATAGTATAGCATAGAGACCAGGACCAGATAGTATAGCATAGAGACCAGGACCAGATAGTATAGTATAGAGACCAAGACCAGATAGTATAGCATAGAGACCGGGACCAGATAGTACAGCATAGAGACCAGGACCAGATAGTATAGCATAGAGACCAGGACCAGGTAGTACAGCATAGAGACCTGGACCCGATAGTATAGTATAGCATAGAGACCAGGACCAGATAGTATAGCATAGAGACCAGGACCAGATAGTATAGTATAGAAACCAGGACCAGATAGTATAGTATAGAGACCAGGACCAGATAGTATAGCATATAGACCAGGACCAGATAGTATAGTATAGAGACCAGGACCAGATAGTATAGCATAAAGACCAGAACCAGATAGTATGGTATAGAGACCAGGACCAGATAGTATAGCATAGAGACCAGGACCAGATAGTATAGCATAGAGACCAGGACCAGATAGTACAGCATATAGACCGGGACCAGATAGTATAGCATAGAGACCGGGACCAGATAGTATAGTATAGAGACCAGGACCAGATAGTATAGTATAGAGGCCAGGACCAGATAGTATAGCATAGAGATCAGGACCAGATAGTACAGCATAGAGACCAGGACCAGATAGTATAGCATAGAGACCAGGAACAGATAGTACAGCATAGAGACCAGGACCAGATAGTATAGCATAGAGACCAGGACCAGATAGTATAGCATAAAGACCAGGACCAGATAGTATAGCATAGAGACCAGGACCAGATAGTATAGTATAGAGACCAGGACCAGATAGTATAGCATAGAGACCGGGACCAGATAGTATAGTATAGAGACCAGGACCAGATAGTATAGTATAGAGACCAGGACCAGATAGTATAGCATAGAGATCAGGACCAGATAGTACAGCATAGAGACCAGGACCAGATAGTATAGTATAGCATAGAGACCAGGACCAGATAGTATAGTATAGAGACCAGGACCAGATAGTATAGCATAGAGACCAGGACCAGATAGTACAGCATAGAGACCGGGACCAGATAGTATAGCATAGAGACAAGGACCAGATAGTATAGCATAGAGACCAGGACCAGATAGTATAGCATAGAGACCAGGACCAGATAGTATAGCTTAGAGACAAGGAACAGATAGTATAGCATAGAGACCGGGACCAGATAGTATAGCATAAAGACCGGGACCAGATAGTATAGTATAGAGACCAGGACCAGATAGTATAGTATAGAGACCAGGACCAGATAGTATAGCATAGAGATCAGGACCAGATAGCATAGTATAGCATAGAGACCAGGACCAGATAGTATAGTATAGAGACCGGGACCAGATAGTATAGCATAGAGACCAGGACCAGATAGTATAGCATAGACACCGGGACCAGATACTATAGCATAGAGACAATGACCAGATAGTATAGCATAGAGACCATTACCAGATAGTATAGCATAGAGACCAGGACCAGATAGTATAGCATAGAGACAAGGACCAGATAGTACAGCATAGAGACCAGGACCAGATAGTATAGTATAGAGACCAGGACCAGATAGTATAACATATAGACCAGGACCAGATAGTATAGCATAGAGACCAGGACCAGATAGTATAGTATAGAGACCAGGACCAGATAGTATAACATATAGACCAGGATCAGATAGTATAGCATAGAGACCAGGACCAGATAGTACAGCATAGAGACCAGGACCAGATAGTATAGTACAGAGACCAGGACCAGATAGTACAGCATAGAGACCAGGACCAGATAGTATAGTATAGAGACCAGGACCAGATAGTACAGCATAGAGACTAGGACCAGATAGTATAGCATAGAGACCAGGACCAGATAGTATAGCATATAGACCAGGACCAGATAGTATAGCATAGAGACCAGGACCAGATAGTATAGCATAGAGACCAGGACCAGATAGTATAGCATAGAGATCAGGACCAGATTGTACAGCATAGAGACCAGGACCAGATAGTATACCATAGAGACCAGGACCAGATAGTAGAGAATAGAGACCAGGACCAGATAGTATAGCATAGAGACCAGGACCAGATAGTATAGTATAGAGACCAGGACCAGATAGTATAGTATAGAGACCAGGACCAGATAGTATAGCATATAGACGAGGACCAGATAGTATAGTATAGAGACCAGGACCAGATAGTATAGCATAGAGACCAGGACCAGATAGTATAGCATAGAGACCAGGACCAGATAGTAGAGCATAGAGACCGGGACCAGATAGTATAGCATAGACACCGGGACCAGATACTATAGCATAGAGACAATGACCAGATAGTATAGCATAGAGACCATTACCAGATAGTATAGCATAGAGACCAGGACCAGATAGTATAGCATAGAGACAAGGACCAGATAGTACAGCATAGAGACCAGGACCAGATAGTATAGTATAGAGACCAGGACCAGATAGTATAACATATAGACCAGGACCAGATAGTATAGCATAGAGACCAGGACCAGATAGTATAGTATAGAGACCAGGACCAGATAGTATAACATATAGACCAGGATCAGATAGTATAGCATAGAGACCAGGACCAGATAGTACAGCATAGAGACCAGGACCAGATAGTATAGTACAGAGACAAGGACCAGATAGTACAGCATAGAGACCAGGACCAGATAGTATAGTATAGAGACCAGGACCAGATAGTACAGCATAGAGACTAGGACCAGATAGTATAGCATAGAGACCAGGACCAGATAGTATAGCATATAGACCAGGACCAGATAGTATAGCATAGAGACCAGGACCAGATAGTATAGCATAGAGACCAGGACCAGATAGTATAGCATAGAGATCAGGACCAGATAGTACAGCATAGAGACCAGGACCAGATAGTATACCATAGAGACCAGGACCAGATAGTAGAGAATAGAGACCAGGATCAGATAGTATAGCATAGAGACCAGGACCAGATAGTATAGTATAGAGACCAGGACCAGATAGTATAGTATAGAGACCAGGACCAGATAGTATAGCATATAGACGAGGACCAGATAGTATAGTATAGAGACCAGGACCAGATAGTATAGCATAGAGACCAGGACCAGATAGTATAGCATAGAGACCAGGACCAGATAGTACAGCATAGAGACCGGGACCAGATAGTATAGCATAGAGACCGGGACCAGATAGTATAGTATAGAGACCAGGACCAGATAGTATAATATAGAGACCAGGACCAGATAGTATAGCATATAGACCAGGACCAGATAGTATAGTATAGAGACCAGGACCAGATAGTATAGCATAGAGACCAGGACCAGATAGTATAGCATAGAGACCAGGACCAGATAGTACAGCATAGAGACCGGGACCAGATAGTATAGCATAGAGACCGGGACCAGATAGTATAGTATAGAGACCAGGACCAGATAGTATAGCATAGAGATAAGGACCAGATAGTACAGCATAGAGACCAGGACCAGATAGTATAGCATAGAGACCAGGACCAGAGAGTATAGCATAGAGACCTGGACCAGATAGTATAGTATAGAGACCAGGACCAGATAGTACAGCATAGAGACCAGGACCAGATAGTACAGCATAGAGACCAGGACCAGATAGTATAGCATAGAGACCAGGACCAGATAGTACAGCATAGAGACCAGGACCAGATAGTATAGTACAGCATAGAGACCGGGACCAGATAGTATAGTATAGAGACCAGGACCAGATAGTACAGCTTAGAGACCAGGACCAGATAGTATAGTATAGAGACCAGGACCAGATAGTACAGCATAGAGACCGGGACCAGATAGTATAGTACAGAGACCAGGACCAGATAGTACAGCATAGAGACCAGGACCAGATAGTATAGCATAGAGATCAGGACCAGATAGTACAGCATAGAGACCAGGACCAGATAGTATAGCATAGAGACCAGGACCAGATAGTATAGCATAGAGACCAGGACCAGATAGTATAGCATAGAGACCAGGACCAGATAGTATTTTATAGAGACCAGGACCAGATAGTATAGCATAGAGACCGGGACCAGATAGTACAGCATAGAGACCAGGACCAGATAGTATAGCATAGAGACCAGGACCAGGTAGTACAGCATAGAGACCAGGACCAGATAGTATAGTATAGCATAGAGACCAGGACCAGATAGTATAGCATAGAGACCAGGACCAGATAGTATAGCATAGAGACTAGGACCAGATAGTATAGTATAGAGACCAGGACCAGATAGTATAGTATAGAGACCAGGACCAGATAGTATAGCATATAGACCAGGACCAGATAGTATAGTATAGAGACCAGGACCAGATAGTATAGCATAGAGACCAGGACCAGATAGTATAGTATAGAGACCAGGACCAGATAGTACAGCATAGAGACCGGGACCAGATAGTATAGCATAGAGACCGGGACCAGATAGTATAGTATAGAGACCAGGACCAGATAGTATAGTATAGAGACCAGGACCAGATAGTATAGCATAGAGATCAGGACCAGATAGTACAGCCTAGAGACCAGGACCAGATAGTATAGCATAGAGACCGGGACCAGATAGTATAGCATAGAGACCAGGACCAGATAGTATAGTATAGAGACCAGGACCAGATAGTACAGCATAGAGACCAGGACCAGATAGTATAGCATAGAGACCAGCACGAGATAGTATAGCATAGAGAGCAGGACCAGATAGTATAGCATGGAGACCAGGACCAGATAGTACAGCATAGAGACCAGGACCAGATAGTATAGTACAGCATAGAGACCGGAATCAGATAGTATAGTATAGAGACCAGGACCAGATAGTATTGTACAGAGACTAGGACCAGATAGTACAGCATAGAGACCAGGACCAGATAGTACAGCATAGAGACCAGGACCAGATAGTATAGCATAGAGACCAGGACCAGATAGTACAGCATAGAGACCGGGACCAGATAGTATAGTACAGAGACCAGGACCAGATAGTACAGCATAGAGACCAGGACCAGATAGTATAGCATAGAGACCAGGACCAGGTAATACAGCATAGAGACCAGGACCAGATAGTATAGTATAGCATAGAGACCAGGACCAGATAGTATAGCATAGAGACCAGGACCAGATAGTATAGCATAGAGACCAGGACCAGATAGTACAGCATAGAGACCAGGACCAGATAGTATAGCATAGAGACCAGGACCAGATAGTATAGCATAGAGACCAGGACCACATAGTACAGCATAGAGACCAGGACCAGATAGTATAGTACAGCATAGAGACCGGGACCAGATAGTATAGTATAGAGACCAGGACCAGATAGTATAGTATAGAGACCAGGACCAGATAGTATAGTATAGAGACCAGGACCAGATAGTATAGCATATAGACCAGGACCAGATAGTATAGTATAGAGACCAGGACCAGATAGTATAGCATAGAGACCAGGACCAGATAGTATAGTACAGAGACCAGGACCAGATAGCATAGCATAGAGACCGGGACCAGATAGTATTGTATAGAGACCAGGACCAGATAGTATAGTATAGAGACCGGGACCAGATAGTATAGCATAGAGACCGGGACCAGATAGTACAGCATAGAGACCAGGACCAGATAGTATAGCATAGAGACCAGGACCAGGTAGTACAGCATAGAGACCAGGACCAGATAGTATAGTACAGCATAGAGACCAGGACCAGATTGTATAGCATAGAGACCAGGACCAGATAGTATAGCATAGAGACCAGGACCAGATAGTACAGCATAGAGACCGGGACCAGATAGTATAGCATAGAGACCGGGACCAGATAGTATAGTACAGAGACCAGGACCAGATAGTACAGCATAGAGACCAGGACCAGATAGTATAGCATAGAGACCAGTACCAGATAGTACAGTATAGAGACCAGGACCAGATAGTATAGTATAGAGACCAGGACCAGATAGTATAGCATATAGACCAGGACCAGATAGTATAGTATAGAGACCAGGACCAGATAGTATAGCATAGAGACCAGGACCAGATAGTATAGTACAGAGACCAGGACCAGATAGTACAGCATAGAGACCGGGACCAGATAGTATAGCATAGAGACCGGGACCAGATAGCATAGCATAGAGACCGGGACCAGATAGTATTGTATAGAGACCAGGACCAGATAGTATAGTATAGAGACCAGGACCAGATAGTACAGCATAGAGACCAGGACCAGATAGTAAAGCATAGAGATCAGGACCAGATAGTACAGCATAGAGACCAGGATCAGATAGTATAGCATAGAGACCGGGACCAGATAGTATAGCATAGAGACCGGGACCAGATAGTATAGTATAGAGACCGGGACCAGATAGTACAGCATAGAGACCAGGACCAGATAGTACAGCATAGAGACCAGGACCAGATAGTATAGCATAGAGACCAGGACCAGATAGTACAGCATAGAGACCAGGACCAGATAGTATAGTACAGCATAGAGACCGGGACCAGATAGTATAGTATAGAGACCAGGACCAGATAGTATTGTACAGAGACTAGGACCAGATAGTATAGCATAGAGACCAGGACCAGATAGTACAGCATAGAGACCAGGACCAGATAGTATAGCATAGAGACCAGGACCAGATAGTACAGCATAGAGACCGGGACAAGATAGTATAGTACAGAGACCAGGACCAGATAGTACAGCATAGAGACCAGGACCAGATAGTACAGCATAGAGACCAGGACCAGATAGTATAGCATAGAGACCAGGACCAGATAGTATAGCATAGAGATCAGGACCAGATAGTACAGCATAGAGACAAGGACCAGATAGTATAGCATAGAGACCGGGACCAGATAGTATAGCATAGAGACCAGGACCAGATAGTATAGCATAGAGATCAGGACCAGATAGTACAGCATAGAGACCAGGACCAGATAGTACAGCATAGAGACCGGGACCAGATAGTATAGTATAGAGACGAGGACCAGATAGTACAGCATAGAAACCAGGACCAGATAGTATAGCATAGAGACCAGGACCAGATAGTATAGCATAGAGATCAGGACCAGATAGTACAGCATAGAGACCGGGACCAGATAGTATAGTACAGAGACCAGGACCAGATAGTATAGTATAAAGACCAGGACCAGATAGTATAGCATAGAGACCAGGACCAGATAGTATAGCATAGAGATCAGGACCAGATAGTACAGCATAGAGACAAGGACCAGATAGTACAGCATAGAGACCGGGACCAGATAGTATAGTACAGAGACCAGGACCTGATAGTATAGTATAGAGACCGGGACCAGATAGTATAGCATAGAGACCGGGACCAGATAGTACAGCATAGAGACCAGGACCAGATAGTATAGCATAGAGACCAGGACCAGATAGTATAGCATAAAGACCAGGACCAGATAGTATAGCATAGAGACCAGGACCAGATAGTATAGTATAGAGACCAGGACCAGATAGTATAGCATAGAGATCAGGACCAGATAGTACAGCATAGAGACCAGGACCAGATAGTATAGTATAGCATAGAGACCAGGACCAGATAGTATAGTATAGAGACCAGGACCAGATACTACAGCATAGAGACCGGGACCAGATAGTATAGCATAGAGACCGGGACCAGATAGTATAGCATAGAGACAAGGACCAGATAGTATAGCATAGAGACCAGGACCAGATAGTATAGCATAGAGACCGGGACCAGATAGTATAGCATAGAGACCGGGACCAGATAGTATAGTATAGAGACCAGGACCAGATAGTATAGCATAGAGACCGGGACCAGATAGTATAGCATAGAGACCGGGACCAGATAGTATAGTATAGAGACCAGGACCAGATAGTATAGTATAGAGACCAGGACCAGATAGTAAAGCATAGAGATCAGGACCAGATAGTATAGTATAGCATAGAGACCATGACCAGATAGTATAGCATAGAGACCAGGACCAGATAGTATAGCATAAAGACCAGGACCAGATAGTATAGCATAGAGACCAGGACCAGATAGTATAGTATAGAGACCAGGACCAGATAGTATAGCATAGAGACCGGGACCAGATAGTACAGCATAGAGACCAGGACCAGATAGTATAGCATAGAGACCAGGACCAGATAGTATAGCATAAAGACCAGGACCAGATAGTATAGCATAGAGACCAGGACCAGATAGTATAGTATAGAGACCAGGACCAGATAGTATAGCATAGAGATCAGGACCAGATAGTACAGCATAGAGACCAGGACCAGATGGTATAGTATAGCATAGAGACCAGGACCAAATAGTATAGTATAGAGACCAGGACCAGATACTATAGCATAGAGACCAGGACCAGATAGTATAGCATAGAGACCAGGACCAGATAGTATAGCATAGAGACAAGGACCAGATAGTATAGCATAGAGACCAGGACCAGATAGTATAGCATAGAGACCAGGACCAGATAGTATAGCATAGAGACCGGGACCAGATAGTATAGCATAGAGACCGGGACCAGATAGTATAGTATAGAGACCAGGACCAGATAGTATAGTATAGAGACCAGGACCAGATAGTAAAGCATAGAGAAAAGGACCAGATAGTATAGCATAGAGACCAGGACCAGATAGTATAGCATAAAGACCAGGACCAGATAGTATAGCATAGAGACCAGGACCAGATAGTATAGTATAGAGACCAGGACCAGATAGTATAGCATAGAGATCAGGACCAGATAGTACAGCATAGAGACCAGGACCAGATAGTATAGTATAGCATAGAGACCAGGACCAGATAGTATAGTATAGAGACCAGGACCAGATACTACAGCATAGAGACCGGGACCAGATAGTATAGCATAGAGACCGGGACCAGATAGTATAGCATAGAGACAAGGACCAGATAGTATAGCATAGAGACCAGGACCAGATAGTATAGCATAGAGACCGGGACCAGATAGTATAGCATAGAGACCGGGACCAGATAGTATAGTATAGAGACCAGGACCAGATAGTATAGTATAGAGACCAGGACCAGATAGTAAAGCATAGAGATCAGGACCAGATAGTATAGTATAGCATAGAGACCATGACCAGATAGTATAGTATAGAGACAAGGACCAGATAGTATAGCATAGAGACCAGGACGAGATAGTATAGCATAGAGACCGGGACCAGATACTATAGCATAGAAACAAGGACCAGATAGTATAGCATAGAGACCAGGACCAGATAGTATAGCATAGAGACCAGGACCAGATAGTATAGCATAGAGACAAGGACCAGATAGTACAGCATAGAGACCAGGACCAGATAGTATAGTATAGAGACCAGGACCAGATAGTATAACATATAGACCAGGACCAGATAGAATAGCACAGAGACCAGGACCAGATAGTATAGTATAGAGACCAGGACCAGATAGTATAACATATAGACCAGGATCAGATAGTACAGCATAGAGACCAGGACCAGATAGTACAGCATAGAGACCAGGACCAGATATTATAGTACAGAGACCAGGACCAGATAGTACAGCATAGAGACCAGGACCAGATAGTATAGTATAGAGACCAGGACCAGATAGTACAGCATAGAGACCAGGACCAGATAGTATAGCATAGAGACCTGGACCAGATAGTATAGCATATAGACCAGGACCAGATAGTATAGCATAGAGACAAGGACCAGATAGTATAGCATAGAGACCAGGACCAGATAGTATAGCATAGAGATCAGGACCAGATAGTACAGCATAGAGACCAGGACCAGATAGTATAGCATAGAGACCAGGACCAGATAGTATAGCATAGAGACCAGGACCAGATAGTATAGCATAGAGACCAGGACCAGATAGTATAGTATAGAGACCAAGACCAGATAGTATAGCATAGAGACCGGGACCAGATAGTACAGCATAGAGACCAGGACCAGATAGTATAGCATAGAGTCCAGGACCAGGTAGTACAGCATAGAGACCAGGACCAGATAGTATAGTATAGCATAGAGACCAGGACCAGATAGTATAGTATAGAGACCAGGACCAGATAGTATAACATATAGACCAGGACCAGATAGAATAGCACAGAGACCAGGACCAGATAGTATAGTATAGAGACCAGGACCAGATAGTATAACATATAGACCAGGATCAGATAGTACAGCATAGAGACCAGGACCAGATAGTACAGCATAGAGACCAGGACCAGATATTATAGTACAGAGACCAGGACCAGATAGTACAGCATAGAGACCAGGACCAGATAGTATAGTATAGAGACCAGGACCAGATAGTATAGTATAGAGACCAGGACCAGATAGTATAACATATAGACCAGGATCAGATAGTACAGCATAGAGACCAGGACCAGATAGTACAGCATAGAGACCAGGACAAGATATTATAGTACAGAGACCAGGACCAGATAGTACAGCATAGAGACCAGGACCAGATAGTATAGTATAGAGACCAGGACCAGATAGTACAGCATAGAGACCAGGACCAGATAGTATAGCATAGAGACCTGGACCAGATAGTATAGCATATAGACCAGGACCAGATAGTATAGCATAGAGACAAGGACCAGATAGTATAGCATAGAGACCAGGACCAGATAGTATAGCATAGAGATCAGGACCAGATAGTACAGCATAGAGACCAGGACCAGATAGTATAGCATAGAGACCAGGACCAGATAGTATAGCATAGAGACCAGGACCAGATAGTATAGCATAGAGACCAGGACCAGATAGTATAGTATAGAGACCAAGACCAGATAGTATAGCATAGAGACTAGGACCAGATAGTACAGCATAGAGACCAGGACCAGATAGTATAGCATAGAGTCCAGGACCAGGTAGTACAGCATAGAGACCAGGACCAGATAGTATAGTATAGCATAGAGACCAGGACCAGATAGTATAGTATAGAGACCAGGACCAGATAGTATAACATATAGACCAGGACCAGATAGAATAGCACAGAGACCAGGACCAGATAGTATAGTATAGAGACCAGGACCAGATAGTATAACATATAGACCAGGATCAGATAGTACAGCATAGAGACCAGGATCAGATAGTACAGCATAGAGACCAGGACCAGATATTATAGTACAGAGACCAGGACCAGATAGTACAGCATAGAGACCAGGACCAGATAGTATAGTATAGAGACCAGGACCAGATAGTACAGCATAGAGACCAGGACCAGATAGTATAGCATAGAGACATGGACCAGATAGTATAGCATATAGACCAGGACCAGATAGTATAGCATAGAGACAAGGACCAGATAGTATAGCATAGAGACCAGGACCAGATAGTATAGCATAGAGATCAGGACCAGATAGTACAGCATAGAGACCAGGACCAGATAGTATAGCATAGAGACCAGGACCAGATAGTATAGCATAGAGACCAGGACCAGATAGTATAGCATAGAGACCAGGACCAGATAGTATAGTATAGAGACCAAGACCAGATAGTATAGCATAGAGACCGGGACCAGATAGTACAGCATAGAGACCAGGACCAGATAGTATAGCATAGAGTCCAGGACCAGGTAGTACAGCATAGAGACCAGGACCAGATAGTATAGTATAGCATAGAGACCAGGACCAGATAGTATAGCATAGAGACCAGGACCAGATAGTATAGTATAGAAACCAGGACCAGATAGTATAGTATAGAGACCAGGACCAGATAGTATAGCATATAGACCAGGACCAGATAGTATAGTATAGAGACCAGGACCAGATAGTATAGCATAAAGACCAGAACCAGATAGTATAGTATAGAGACCAGGACCAGATAGTATAGCATAGAGACCAGGACCAGATAGTATAGCATAGAGACCAGGACCAGATAGTACAGAATAGAGACCGGGACCAGATAGTATAGCATAGAGACCGGGACCAGATAGTATAGTATAGAGACCAGGACCAGATAGTATAGTATAGAGACCAGGACCAGATAGTATGGCATAGAGATCAGAACCAGATAGTACAGCATAGAGACCAGGACCAGATAGTATAGCATAGAGACCAGGACCAGATAGTACAGCATAGAGACCAGGACCAGATAGTATAGCATAGAGACCAGGACCAGATAGTATAGCATAAAGACCAGGACCAGATAGTATAGCATAGAGACCAGGACCAGATAGTATAGTATAGAGACCAGGACCAGATAGTATAGCATAGATACCGGGACCAGATAGTATAGTATAGAGACCAGGACCAGATAGTATAGTATAGAGACCAGGACCAGATAGTATAGCATAGAGATCAGGACCAGATAGTACAGCATAGAGACCAGGACCAGATAGTATAGTATAGCATAGAGACCAGGACCAGATAGTATAGTATAGAGACCAGGACCAGATAGTATAGCATAGAGACCAGGACCAGATAGTACAGCATAGAGACCGGGACCAGATAGTATAGCATAGAGACAAGGACCAGATAGTATAGCATAGAGACCAGGACCAGATAGTATAGCATAGAGACCAGGTCCAGATAGTATAGCATAGAGACAAGGAACAGATAGTATAGCATAGAGACCGGGACCAGATAGTATAGCATAAATACCGGGACCAGATAGTATAGTATAGAGACCAGGACCAGATAGTATAGTATAGAGACCAGGACCAGATAGTATAGCATAGAGATCAGGACCAGATAGCATAGTATAGCATAGAGACCAGGACCAGATAGTATAGTATAGAGACCAGGACCAGATAGTATAGCATAGAGACCAGGACCAGATACTATAGTATAGAGACCAGGACCAGATAGTATAACATATAGACCAGGACCAGATAGTATAGTATAGAGACCAGGACCAGATAGTATAGTATAGAGACCAGGACCAGATAGTATAACATATAGACCAGGATCAGATAGTATAGCATAGAGACCAGGACCAGATAGTACAGCATAGAGACCAGGACCAGATATTATAGTACAGAGACCAGGACCAGATAGTACAACATAGAGACCAGGACCAGATAGTATAGTATAGAGACCAGGACCAGATAGTACAGCATAGAGACTAGGACCAGATAGTATAGCATAGAGACCAGGACCAGATAGTATAGCATATAGACCAGGACCAGATAGTATAGCATAGAGACCAGGACCAGATAGTATAGCATAGAGACCAGGACCAGATAGTATAGCATAGAGATCAGGACCAGATAGTACAGCATACAGACCAGGACCAGATAGTATACCATAGAGACCAGGACCACATAGTAGAGCATAGAGACCAGGACCAGATAGTATAGCATAGAGACCAGGACCAGATAGTATAGTATAGAGACCAGGACCAGATAGTATAGTATAGAGACCAGGACTAGATAGTATAGCATATAGACCAGGACCAGATAGTATAGTATAGAGACCAGGACCAGATAGTATAGCATAGAGACCAGGACCAGATAGTATAGCATAGAGACCAGGACCAGATAGTACAGCATAGAGACCGGGACCAGATAGTATAGCATAGAGACCGGGACCAGATAGTATAGTATAGAGACCAGGACCAAATAGTATAGTATAGAGACCAGGACCAGATAGTATAGTATAGAGACCAGGACCAGATAGTATAGCATATAGACCAGGACCAGATAGTATAGTATAGAGACCAGGACCAGATAGTATAGCGTAGAGACCAGGACCAGATAGTATAGTATAGAGACCAGGACCAGATAGTATAGCATATAGACCAGAACCAGATAGTATAGCATAGAGACCAGGACCAGATAGTATAGCATAGAGACCAGGACCAGATAGTATAGCATAGAGACCAGGACCAGATAGTATAGTATAGAGACCAAGACCAGATAGTATAGCATAGAGACCAGGACCAGATAGTATAGTATAGAGACCAGGACCAGATAGTATAGTATAGAGACCAGGACCAGATAGTATAGCACAGAGATCAGGACCAGATAGTACAGCATAGAGACCAGGATCAGATAGTATAGCATAGAGACCAGGACCAGATAGTACAGCATAGAGACCAGGACCAGATAGTATAGCATAGAGACCAGGACCAGATAGTATAGCATAAAGACCAGGACCAGATAGTATAGCATAGAGACCAGGACCAGATAGTATAGTATAGAGACCAGGACCAGATAGTATAGCATAGAGACCGGGACCAGATAGTACAGCATAGAGACCAGGACCAGATAGTATAGCATAGAGACCAGGACCAGATAGTATAGCATAAAGACCAGGACCTGATAGTATAGCATAGAGACCAGGACCAGATAGTATAGTATAGAGACCAGGACCAGATAGTATAGCATAGAGATCAGGACCAGATAGTACAGCATAGAGACTAGGACCAGATAGTATAGTATAGCATACAGACCAGGACCAGATAGTATAGTATAGAGACCAGGACTAGATAGTATAGCATAGAGACCAGGACCAGATAGTATAGCATAGAGACCGGGACCAGATAGTATAGCATAGAGACAAGGACCAGATAGTATAGCATAGAGACCAGGACCAGATAGTATAGCATAGAGACCAGGACCAGATAGTATAGCATAGAGACAAGGACCAGATAGTATAGCATAAAGACCGGGACCAGATAGTATAGCATAGAGACCGGGACCAGATAGTATAGTATAGAGACCAGGACCAGATAGTAAAGCATAGAGATCAGGAGCAGATAGTATAGTATAGCATAGAGACCAGGACCAGATAGTATAGTATAGAGACCAGGACCATATAGTATAGCATAGAGACCAGGACGAGATAGTATAGCATAGAGACCGGGACCAGATACTATACCATAGAGACAAGGACCAGATAGTATACCATAGAGACCATTACCAGATAGTATAGCATAGAGACCAGGACCAGATAGTATAGCATAGAGACAAGGACCAGATAGTACAGCATAGAGACCAGGACCAGATAGTATAGCATAGAGACCAGGACCAGATAGTATAGCATAGAGACCAGGACCAGATAGTATAGTATAGAGACCAAGACCAGATAGTATAGCATAGAGACCGGGACCAGATAGTACAGCATAGAGACCAGGACCAGATAGTATAGCATAGAGACCAGGACCAGATAGTATAGCATAGAGACCAGGACCTGATAGTATAGCATAGAGACCAGGACCAGATAGTATAGTATAGAGACCAGGACCAGATAGTATAGCATAGAGATCAGGACCAGATAGTACAGCATAGAGACTAGGACCAGATAGTATAGTATAGCATACAGACCAGGACCAGATAGTATAGTATAGAGACCAGGACTAGATAGTATAGCATAGAGACCAGGACCAGATAGTATAGCATAGAGACCGGGACCAGATAGTATAGCATAGAGACAAGGACCAGATAGTATAGCATAGAGACCAGGACCAGATAGTATAGCATAGAGACCAGGACCAGATAGTATAGCATAGAGACAAGGACCAGATAGTATAGCATAAAGACCGGGACCAGATAGTATAGCATAGAGACCGGGACCAGATAGTATAGTATAGAGACCAGGACCAGATAGTAAAGCATAGAGATCAGGAGCAGATAGTATAGTATAGCATAGAGACCAGGACCAGATAGTATAGTATAGAGACCAGGACCATATAGTATAGCATAGAGACCAGGACGAGATAGTATAGCATAGAGACCGGGACCAGATACTGTACCATAGAGACAAGGACCAGATAGTATAGCATAGAGACCAGGACCAGATAGTATAGCATAGAGACCAGGACCAGATAGTATAGCATAGAGACAAGGACCAGATAGTACAGCATAGAGACCAGGACCAGATAGTATAGCATAGAGACCGGGACCAGATAGTATAGTATAGAGACCAGGACCAGATAGTAAAGCATAGAGATCAGGACCAGATAGTATAGTATAGCATAGAGACCAGGACCAGATAGTATAGTATAGAGACCAGGACCAGATAGTATAGCATAGAGACCAGGACCAGATAGTACAGCATAGAGACCAGGACCAGATAGTATAGCACAGAGACCAGGACCAGGTAGTACAGCATAGAGACCAGGACTAGATAGTATAGTATAGCATAGAGACCGGGACCAGATAGTATTGTATAGAGACCAGGACCAGATAGTATAGTATAGAGACCAGGACCAGATAGTACAGCATAGAGACCAGGACCAGATAGTAAAGCATAGAGATCAGGACCAGATAGTACAGCATAGAGACCAGGATCAGATAGTATAGCATAGAGACCGGGACCAGATAGTATAGCATAGAGACCGGGACCAGATAGTATAGTATAGAGACCGGGACCAGATAGTACAGCATAGAGACCAGGACCAGATAGTACAGCATAGAGACCAGGACCAGATAGTATAGCATAGAGACCAGGACCAGATAGTACAGCATAGAGACCAGGACCAGATAGTATAGTACAGCATAGAGACCGGGACCAGATAGTATAGTATAGAGACCAGGACCAGATAGTATTGTACAGAAACTAGGACCAGATAGTATAGCATAGAGACCAGGACCAGATAGTACAGCATAGAGACCAGGACCAGATAGTATAGCATAGAGACCAGGACCAGATAGTACAGCATAGAGACCGGGACCAGATAGTATAGTACAGAGACCAGGACCAGATAGTACAGCATAGAGACCAGGACCAGATAGTACAGCATAGAGACCAGGACCAGATAGTATAGCATAGAGACCAGGACCAGATAGTACAGCATAGAGACCAGGACCAGATAGTAAAGCATAGAGACCAGGACCAGATAGTACAGCATAGAGACCGGGACCAGATAGTATAGTACAGAGACCAGGACCAGATAGTACAGCATAGAGACCAGGACCAGATAGTACAGCATAGAGACCAGGACCAGATAGTATAGTATAGAGACCAGGACCAGATAGTATAGCATAGAGACCGGGACCAGATAGTACAGCATAGAGACCAGGACCAGATAGTATAGCATAGAGACCAGGACCAGATAGTATAGTACAGCATAGAGACCGGGACCAGATAGTATAGTATAGAGACAAGGACCAGATAGTAGAGCATAGAGACCAGGACGAGATAGTATAGCATAGAGACCAGGACCAGATAGTATAGCATAGAGACAAGGACCAGATAGTACAGCATAGAGACCAGGACCAGATAGTATAGTATAGAGACCAGGATCAGATAGTATAGCATAGAGACCAGGACCAGGTAGTACAGCATAGAGACCAGGATCAGATAGTATAGTACAGAGACCAGGACCAGATAGTACAGCATAGAGACCAGGACCAGATAGTATAGTATAGAGACCAGGACCAGATAGTACAGCATAGAGACCAGGACCAGATAGTATAGCATAGAGACCAGGACCAGATAGTATAGCATATAGACCAGGACCAGATAGTATAGCATAGAGACCAGGACCAGATAGTATAGCATAGAGACCAGGACCAGATAGTATAGCATAGAGATCAGGACCAGATAGTACAGCATAGAGATCAGGACCAGATAGTATAGCATAGAGACCAGGACCAGATAGTATAGCATAGAGACCAGGACCAGATAGTATAGCAGAGACCAGGACCAGATAGTATAGTATAGAGACCAGGACCAGATAGTATAGCATAGAGACCGGGACCAGATAGTACAGCATAGAGACCAGGACCAGATAGTATAGCATAGAGAACAGGACCAGGTAGTACAGCATAGAGACCAGGACTAGATAGTATAGTATAGCATAGAGACCAGGACCAGATAGTATAGCATAGAGACCAGGACCAGATAGTATAGCATAGAGACCAGGACCAGATAGTATAGTATAGAGACCAGGACCAGATAGTATAGTATAGAGACCAGGACCAGATAGTATAGCATATAGACCAGGACCAGATAATATAGTATAGAGACCAGGACCACATAGTATAGCATATAGACCAGAACCAGATAGTATAGTATAGAGACCAGGACCAGATAGTATAGCATAGAGACCAGGACCAGATAGTATAGCATAGAGACCAGGAACAGATAGTACAGCATAGAGACCGGGACCAGATAGTATAGCATAGAGACCGGGACCAGATAGTATAGTATAGAGACCAGGACAAGAGAGTATAGCATATAGACCAGAACCAGATAGTATAGTATAGAGACCAGGACCAGATAGTATAGCATAGAGACCAGGACCAGATAGTATAGCAGAGAGACCAGGACCAGATAGTATAGTATAGAGACCAGGACCAGATAGTATAGCATAGAGACCGGGACCAGATAGTATAGTATAGAGACCGGGACCAGATAGTATAGCATAGAGACCGGGACCAGATAGTATAGTATAGAGACCAGGACCAGATAGTATAGTATAGAGACCAGGACCAGATAGTAAAGCATAGAGAAAAGGACCAGATAGTATAGCATAGAGACCAGGACCAGATAGTATAGCATAAAGACCAGGACCAGATAGTATAGCATAGAGACCAGGACCAGATAGTATAGTATAGAGACCAGGACCAGATAGTATAGCATAGAGATCAGGACCAGATAGTACAGCATAGAGACCAGGACCAGATAGTATAGTATAGCATAGAGACCAGGACCAGATAGTATAGTATAGAGACCAGGACCAGATACTACAGCATAGAGACCGGGACCAGATAGTATAGCATAGAGACCGGGACCAGATAGTATAGCATAGAGACAAGGACCAGATAGTATAGCATAGAGACCAGGACCAGATAGTATAGCATAGAGACCGGGACCAGATAGTATAGCATAGAGACCGGGACCAGATAGTATAGTATAGAGACCAGGACCAGATAGTATAGTATAGAGACCAGGACCAGATAGTAAAGCATAGAGATCAGGACCAGATAGTATAGTATAGCATAGAGACCATGACCAGATAGTATAGTATAGAGACAAGGACCAGATAGTATAGCATAGAGACCAGGACGAGATAGTATAGCATAGAGACCGGGACCAGATACTATAGCATAGAAACAAGGACCAGATAGTATAGCATAGAGACCAGGACCAGATAGTATAGCATAGAGACCAGGACCAGATAGTATAGCATAGAGACAAGGACCAGATAGTACAGCATAGAGACCAGGACCAGATAGTATAGTATAGAGACCAGGACCAGATAGTATAACATATAGACCAGGACCAGATAGAATAGCACAGAGACCAGGACCAGATAGTATAGTATAGAGACCAGGACCAGATAGTATAACATATAGACCAGGATCAGATAGTACAGCATAGAGACCAGGACCAGATAGTACAGCATAGAGACCAGGACCAGATATTATAGTACAGAGACCAGGACCAGATAGTACAGCATAGAGACCAGGACCAGATAGTATAGTATAGAGACCAGGACCAGATAGTACAGCATAGAGACCAGGACCAGATAGTATAGCATAGAGACCTGGACCAGATAGTATAGCATATAGACCAGGACCAGATAGTATAGCATAGAGACAAGGACCAGATAGTATAGCATAGAGACCAGGACCAGATAGTATAGCATAGAGATCAGGACCAGATAGTACAGCATAGAGACCAGGACCAGATAGTATAGCATAGAGACCAGGACCAGATAGTATAGCATAGAGACCAGGACCAGATAGTATAGCATAGAGACCAGGACCAGATAGTATAGTATAGAGACCAAGACCAGATAGTATAGCATAGAGACCGGGACCAGATAGTACAGCATAGAGACCAGGACCAGATAGTATAGCATAGAGTCCAGGACCAGGTAGTACAGCATAGAGACCAGGACCAGATAGTATAGTATAGCATAGAGACCAGGACCAGATAGTATAGTATAGAGACCAGGACCAGATAGTATAACATATAGACCAGGACCAGATAGAATAGCACAGAGACCAGGACCAGATAGTATAGTATAGAGACCAGGACCAGATAGTATAACATATAGACCAGGATCAGATAGTACAGCATAGAGACCAGGACCAGATAGTACAGCATAGAGACCAGGACCAGATATTATAGTACAGAGACCAGGACCAGATAGTACAGCATAGAGACCAGGACCAGATAGTATAGTATAGAGACCAGGACCAGATAGTATAGTATAGAGACCAGGACCAGATAGTATAACATATAGACCAGGATCAGATAGTACAGCATAGAGACCAGGACCAGATAGTACAGCATAGAGACCAGGACAAGATATTATAGTACAGAGACCAGGACCAGATAGTACAGCATAGAGACCAGGACCAGATAGTATAGTATAGAGACCAGGACCAGATAGTACAGCATAGAGACCAGGACCAGATAGTATAGCATAGAGACCTGGACCAGATAGTATAGCATATAGACCAGGACCAGATAGTATAGCATAGAGACAAGGACCAGATAGTATAGCATAGAGACCAGGACCAGATAGTATAGCATAGAGATCAGGACCAGATAGTACAGCATAGAGACCAGGACCAGATAGTATAGCATAGAGACCAGGACCAGATAGTATAGCATAGAGACCAGGACCAGATAGTATAGCATAGAGACCAGGACCAGATAGTATAGTATAGAGACCAAGACCAGATAGTATAGCATAGAGACTAGGACCAGATAGTACAGCATAGAGACCAGGACCAGATAGTATAGCATAGAGTCCAGGACCAGGTAGTACAGCATAGAGACCAGGACCAGATAGTATAGTATAGCATAGAGACCAGGACCAGATAGTATAGTATAGAGACCAGGACCAGATAGTATAACATATAGACCAGGACCAGATAGAATAGCACAGAGACCAGGACCAGATAGTATAGTATAGAGACCAGGACCAGATAGTATAACATATAGACCAGGATCAGATAGTACAGCATAGAGACCAGGATCAGATAGTACAGCATAGAGACCAGGACCAGATATTATAGTACAGAGACCAGGACCAGATAGTACAGCATAGAGACCAGGACCAGATAGTATAGTATAGAGACCAGGACCAGATAGTACAGCATAGAGACCAGGACCAGATAGTATAGCATAGAGACATGGACCAGATAGTATAGCATATAGACCAGGACCAGATAGTATAGCATAGAGACAAGGACCAGATAGTATAGCATAGAGACCAGGACCAGATAGTATAGCATAGAGATCAGGACCAGATAGTACAGCATAGAGACCAGGACCAGATAGTATAGCATAGAGACCAGGACCAGATAGTATAGCATAGAGACCAGGACCAGATAGTATAGCATAGAGACCAGGACCAGATAGTATAGTATAGAGACCAAGACCAGATAGTATAGCATAGAGACCGGGACCAGATAGTACAGCATAGAGACCAGGACCAGATAGTATAGCATAGAGTCCAGGACCAGGTAGTACAGCATAGAGACCAGGACCAGATAGTATAGTATAGCATAGAGACCAGGACCAGATAGTATAGCATAGAGACCAGGACCAGATAGTATAGTATAGAAACCAGGACCAGATAGTATAGTATAGAGACCAGGACCAGATAGTATAGCATATAGACCAGGACCAGATAGTATAGTATAGAGACCAGGACCAGATAGTATAGCATAAAGACCAGAACCAGATAGTATAGTATAGAGACCAGGACCAGATAGTATAGCATAGAGACCAGGACCAGATAGTATAGCATAGAGACCAGGACCAGATAGTACAGAATAGAGACCGGGACCAGATAGTATAGCATAGAGACCGGGACCAGATAGTATAGTATAGAGACCAGGACCAGATAGTATAGTATAGAGACCAGGACCAGATAGTATGGCATAGAGATCAGAACCAGATAGTACAGCATAGAGACCAGGACCAGATAGTATAGCATAGAGACCAGGACCAGATAGTACAGCATAGAGACCAGGACCAGATAGTATAGCATAGAGACCAGGACCAGATAGTATAGCATAAAGACCAGGACCAGATAGTATAGCATAGAGACCAGGACCAGATAGTATAGTATAGAGACCAGGACCAGATAGTATAGCATAGATACCGGGACCAGATAGTATAGTATAGAGACCAGGACCAGATAGTATAGTATAGAGACCAGGACCAGATAGTATAGCATAGAGATCAGGACCAGATAGTACAGCATAGAGACCAGGACCAGATAGTATAGTATAGCATAGAGACCAGGACCAGATAGTATAGTATAGAGACCAGGACCAGATAGTATAGCATAGAGACCAGGACCAGATAGTACAGCATAGAGACCGGGACCAGATAGTATAGCATAGAGACAAGGACCAGATAGTATAGCATAGAGACCAGGACCAGATAGTATAGCATAGAGACCAGGTCCAGATAGTATAGCATAGAGACAAGGAACAGATAGTATAGCATAGAGACCGGGACCAGATAGTATAGCATAAATACCGGGACCAGATAGTATAGTATAGAGACCAGGACCAGATAGTATAGTATAGAGACCAGGACCAGATAGTATAGCATAGAGATCAGGACCAGATAGCATAGTATAGCATAGAGACCAGGACCAGATAGTATAGTATAGAGACCAGGACCAGATAGTATAGCATAGAGACCAGGACCAGATACTATAGTATAGAGACCAGGACCAGATAGTATAACATATAGACCAGGACCAGATAGTATAGTATAGAGACCAGGACCAGATAGTATAGTATAGAGACCAGGACCAGATAGTATAACATATAGACCAGGATCAGATAGTATAGCATAGAGACCAGGACCAGATAGTACAGCATAGAGACCAGGACCAGATATTATAGTACAGAGACCAGGACCAGATAGTACAACATAGAGACCAGGACCAGATAGTATAGTATAGAGACCAGGACCAGATAGTACAGCATAGAGACTAGGACCAGATAGTATAGCATAGAGACCAGGACCAGATAGTATAGCATATAGACCAGGACCAGATAGTATAGCATAGAGACCAGGACCAGATAGTATAGCATAGAGACCAGGACCAGATAGTATAGCATAGAGATCAGGACCAGATAGTACAGCATACAGACCAGGACCAGATAGTATACCATAGAGACCAGGACCACATAGTAGAGCATAGAGACCAGGACCAGATAGTATAGCATAGAGACCAGGACCAGATAGTATAGTATAGAGACCAGGACCAGATAGTATAGTATAGAGACCAGGACTAGATAGTATAGCATATAGACCAGGACCAGATAGTATAGTATAGAGACCAGGACCAGATAGTATAGCATAGAGACCAGGACCAGATAGTATAGCATAGAGACCAGGACCAGATAGTACAGCATAGAGACCGGGACCAGATAGTATAGCATAGAGACCGGGACCAGATAGTATAGTATAGAGACCAGGACCAAATAGTATAGTATAGAGACCAGGACCAGATAGTATAGTATAGAGACCAGGACCAGATAGTATAGCATATAGACCAGGACCAGATAGTATAGTATAGAGACCAGGACCAGATAGTATAGCGTAGAGACCAGGACCAGATAGTATAGTATAGAGACCAGGACCAGATAGTATAGCATATAGACCAGAACCAGATAGTATAGCATAGAGACCAGGACCAGATAGTATAGCATAGAGACCAGGACCAGATAGTATAGCATAGAGACCAGGACCAGATAGTATAGTATAGAGACCAAGACCAGATAGTATAGCATAGAGACCAGGACCAGATAGTATAGTATAGAGACCAGGACCAGATAGTATAGTATAGAGACCAGGACCAGATAGTATAGCACAGAGATCAGGACCAGATAGTACAGCATAGAGACCAGGATCAGATAGTATAGCATAGAGACCAGGACCAGATAGTACAGCATAGAGACCAGGACCAGATAGTATAGCATAGAGACCAGGACCAGATAGTATAGCATAAAGACCAGGACCAGATAGTATAGCATAGAGACCAGGACCAGATAGTATAGTATAGAGACCAGGACCAGATAGTATAGCATAGAGACCGGGACCAGATAGTACAGCATAGAGACCAGGACCAGATAGTATAGCATAGAGACCAGGACCAGATAGTATAGCATAAAGACCAGGACCTGATAGTATAGCATAGAGACCAGGACCAGATAGTATAGTATAGAGACCAGGACCAGATAGTATAGCATAGAGATCAGGACCAGATAGTACAGCATAGAGACTAGGACCAGATAGTATAGTATAGCATACAGACCAGGACCAGATAGTATAGTATAGAGACCAGGACTAGATAGTATAGCATAGAGACCAGGACCAGATAGTATAGCATAGAGACCGGGACCAGATAGTATAGCATAGAGACAAGGACCAGATAGTATAGCATAGAGACCAGGACCAGATAGTATAGCATAGAGACCAGGACCAGATAGTATAGCATAGAGACAAGGACCAGATAGTATAGCATAAAGACCGGGACCAGATAGTATAGCATAGAGACCGGGACCAGATAGTATAGTATAGAGACCAGGACCAGATAGTAAAGCATAGAGATCAGGAGCAGATAGTATAGTATAGCATAGAGACCAGGACCAGATAGTATAGTATAGAGACCAGGACCATATAGTATAGCATAGAGACCAGGACGAGATAGTATAGCATAGAGACCGGGACCAGATACTATACCATAGAGACAAGGACCAGATAGTATACCATAGAGACCATTACCAGATAGTATAGCATAGAGACCAGGACCAGATAGTATAGCATAGAGACAAGGACCAGATAGTACAGCATAGAGACCAGGACCAGATAGTATAGCATAGAGACCAGGACCAGATAGTATAGCATAGAGACCAGGACCAGATAGTATAGTATAGAGACCAAGACCAGATAGTATAGCATAGAGACCGGGACCAGATAGTACAGCATAGAGACCAGGACCAGATAGTATAGCATAGAGACCAGGACCAGATAGTATAGCATAGAGACCAGGACCTGATAGTATAGCATAGAGACCAGGACCAGATAGTATAGTATAGAGACCAGGACCAGATAGTATAGCATAGAGATCAGGACCAGATAGTACAGCATAGAGACTAGGACCAGATAGTATAGTATAGCATACAGACCAGGACCAGATAGTATAGTATAGAGACCAGGACTAGATAGTATAGCATAGAGACCAGGACCAGATAGTATAGCATAGAGACCGGGACCAGATAGTATAGCATAGAGACAAGGACCAGATAGTATAGCATAGAGACCAGGACCAGATAGTATAGCATAGAGACCAGGACCAGATAGTATAGCATAGAGACAAGGACCAGATAGTATAGCATAAAGACCGGGACCAGATAGTATAGCATAGAGACCGGGACCAGATAGTATAGTATAGAGACCAGGACCAGATAGTAAAGCATAGAGATCAGGAGCAGATAGTATAGTATAGCATAGAGACCAGGACCAGATAGTATAGTATAGAGACCAGGACCATATAGTATAGCATAGAGACCAGGACGAGATAGTATAGCATAGAGACCGGGACCAGATACTGTACCATAGAGACAAGGACCAGATAGTATAGCATAGAGACCAGGACCAGATAGTATAGCATAGAGACCAGGACCAGATAGTATAGCATAGAGACAAGGACCAGATAGTACAGCATAGAGACCAGGACCAGATAGTATAGCATAGAGACCGGGACCAGATAGTATAGTATAGAGACCAGGACCAGATAGTAAAGCATAGAGATCAGGACCAGATAGTATAGTATAGCATAGAGACCAGGACCAGATAGTATAGTATAGAGACCAGGACCAGATAGTATAGCATAGAGACCAGGACCAGATAGTACAGCATAGAGACCAGGACCAGATAGTATAGCACAGAGACCAGGACCAGGTAGTACAGCATAGAGACCAGGACTAGATAGTATAGTATAGCATAGAGACCGGGACCAGATAGTATTGTATAGAGACCAGGACCAGATAGTATAGTATAGAGACCAGGACCAGATAGTACAGCATAGAGACCAGGACCAGATAGTAAAGCATAGAGATCAGGACCAGATAGTACAGCATAGAGACCAGGATCAGATAGTATAGCATAGAGACCGGGACCAGATAGTATAGCATAGAGACCGGGACCAGATAGTATAGTATAGAGACCGGGACCAGATAGTACAGCATAGAGACCAGGACCAGATAGTACAGCATAGAGACCAGGACCAGATAGTATAGCATAGAGACCAGGACCAGATAGTACAGCATAGAGACCAGGACCAGATAGTATAGTACAGCATAGAGACCGGGACCAGATAGTATAGTATAGAGACCAGGACCAGATAGTATTGTACAGAAACTAGGACCAGATAGTATAGCATAGAGACCAGGACCAGATAGTACAGCATAGAGACCAGGACCAGATAGTATAGCATAGAGACCAGGACCAGATAGTACAGCATAGAGACCGGGACCAGATAGTATAGTACAGAGACCAGGACCAGATAGTACAGCATAGAGACCAGGACCAGATAGTACAGCATAGAGACCAGGACCAGATAGTATAGCATAGAGACCAGGACCAGATAGTACAGCATAGAGACCAGGACCAGATAGTAAAGCATAGAGACCAGGACCAGATAGTACAGCATAGAGACCGGGACCAGATAGTATAGTACAGAGACCAGGACCAGATAGTACAGCATAGAGACCAGGACCAGATAGTACAGCATAGAGACCAGGACCAGATAGTATAGTATAGAGACCAGGACCAGATAGTATAGCATAGAGACCGGGACCAGATAGTACAGCATAGAGACCAGGACCAGATAGTATAGCATAGAGACCAGGACCAGATAGTATAGTACAGCATAGAGACCGGGACCAGATAGTATAGTATAGAGACAAGGACCAGATAGTAGAGCATAGAGACCAGGACGAGATAGTATAGCATAGAGACCAGGACCAGATAGTATAGCATAGAGACAAGGACCAGATAGTACAGCATAGAGACCAGGACCAGATAGTATAGTATAGAGACCAGGATCAGATAGTATAGCATAGAGACCAGGACCAGGTAGTACAGCATAGAGACCAGGATCAGATAGTATAGTACAGAGACCAGGACCAGATAGTACAGCATAGAGACCAGGACCAGATAGTATAGTATAGAGACCAGGACCAGATAGTACAGCATAGAGACCAGGACCAGATAGTATAGCATAGAGACCAGGACCAGATAGTATAGCATATAGACCAGGACCAGATAGTATAGCATAGAGACCAGGACCAGATAGTATAGCATAGAGACCAGGACCAGATAGTATAGCATAGAGATCAGGACCAGATAGTACAGCATAGAGATCAGGACCAGATAGTATAGCATAGAGACCAGGACCAGATAGTATAGCATAGAGACCAGGACCAGATAGTATAGCAGAGACCAGGACCAGATAGTATAGTATAGAGACCAGGACCAGATAGTATAGCATAGAGACCGGGACCAGATAGTACAGCATAGAGACCAGGACCAGATAGTATAGCATAGAGAACAGGACCAGGTAGTACAGCATAGAGACCAGGACTAGATAGTATAGTATAGCATAGAGACCAGGACCAGATAGTATAGCATAGAGACCAGGACCAGATAGTATAGCATAGAGACCAGGACCAGATAGTATAGTATAGAGACCAGGACCAGATAGTATAGTATAGAGACCAGGACCAGATAGTATAGCATATAGACCAGGACCAGATAATATAGTATAGAGACCAGGACCACATAGTATAGCATATAGACCAGAACCAGATAGTATAGTATAGAGACCAGGACCAGATAGTATAGCATAGAGACCAGGACCAGATAGTATAGCATAGAGACCAGGAACAGATAGTACAGCATAGAGACCGGGACCAGATAGTATAGCATAGAGACCGGGACCAGATAGTATAGTATAGAGACCAGGACAAGAGAGTATAGCATATAGACCAGAACCAGATAGTATAGTATAGAGACCAGGACCAGATAGTATAGCATAGAGACCAGGACCAGATAGTATAGCAGAGAGACCAGGACCAGATAGTATAGTATAGAGACCAGGACCAGATAGTATAGCATAGAGACCGGGACCAGATAGTATAGTATAGAGACCAGGACCAGATAGTATAGTATAGAGACCGGGACCAGATAGAATAGCATAGAGATCAGGACCAGATAGTACAGCATAGAGACCAGGACCAGATAGTATAGCATAGAGACCAGGACCAGATATTACAGCATAGAGACCAGGACCAGATAGTATAGCATAGAGACCAGGACCAGATAGTATAGCATAAAGACCAGGACCAGATAGTATAGCATAGAGACCAGGACCAGATAGTATAGTATAGAGACCAGGACCAGATAGTATAGCATAGAGACCGGGACCAGATAGTACAGCATAGAGACCAGGACCAGATAGTATAGCATAGAGACCAGGACCAGATAGTATAGCATAAAGACCAGGACCAGATAGTATAGCATAGAGACCAGGACCAGATAGTATAGTATAGAGACCAGGACCAGATAGTATAGCATAGAGATCAGGACCAGATAGTACAGCATAGAGACCAGGACCAGATGGTATAGTATAGCATAGAGACCAGGACCAAATAGTATAGTATAGAGACCAGGACCAGATACTATAGCATAGAGACCAGGACCAGATAGTATAGCATAGAGACCAGGACCAGATAGTATAGCATAGAGACAAGGACCAGATAGTATAGCATAGAGACCAGGACCAGATAGTATAGCATAGAGACCAGGACCAGATAGTATAGCATAGAGACCGGGACCAGATAGTATAGCATAGAGACCGGGACCAGATAGTATAGTATAGAGACCAGGACCAGATAGTATAGTATAGAGACCAGGACCAGATAGTAAAGCATAGAGATCAGGACCAGATAGTATAGTATAGCATAGAGACCAGGACCAGATAGTATAGTATAGAGACCAGGACCAGATAGTATAGCATGGAGACCAGGATGAGATAGTATAGCATAGAGACCGGGACCAGATACTCTAGCATAGAGACAAGAACCAGATAGTATAGCATAGAGACCAGGACCAGATAGTATAGCATAGAGACCAGGACCAGATAGTATAGCATAGAGACAAGGACCAGATAGTACAGCATAGAGACCAGGACCAGATAGTATAGTATAGAGACCAGGACCAGATAGTACAACATATAGACCAGGACCAGATAGTATAGCACAGAGACCAGGACCAGATAGTATAGTATAGAGACCAGGACCAGATAGTATAACATATAGACCAGGATCAGATAGTATAGCATAGAGACCAGGACCAGATAGTACAGCATAGAGACCAGGACCAGATAGTATAGTGCAGAGACCAGGACCAGATAGTACAGCATAGAGACCATGACCAGATAGTATAGTATAGAGACCAGGACCAGATAGTACAGCATAGAGACCAGGACCAGATAGTATAGCATAGAGACCAGGACCAGATAGTATAGCATATAGACCAGGACCATATAGTATAGCATAGAGACAAGGACCAGATAGTATAGCATAGAGAACAGGACCAGATAGTATAGCATAGAGATCAGGACCAGATAGTACAGCATAGAGACCAGGACCAGATAGTATAGCATAGAGACCAGGACCAGATAGTATAGCATAGAGACCAGGACCAGATAGTATAGCATAGAGACCAGGACCAGATAGTATAGTATAGAGACCAAGACCAGATAGTATAGCATAGAGACTGGGACCAGATAGTACAGCATAGAGACCAGGACCAGATAGTATAGCATAGAGACCAGGACCAGGTAGTACAGCATAGAGACCTGGACCCGATAGTATAGTATAGCATAGAGACCAGGACCAGATAGTATAGCATAGAGACCAGGACCAGATAGTATAGTATAGAAACCAGGACCAGATACTATAGTATAGAGACCAGGACCAGATAGTATAGCATATAGACCAGGACCAGATAGTATAGTATAGAGACCAGGACCAGATAGTATAGCATAAAGACCAGAACCAGATAGTATAGTATAGAGACCAGGACCAGATAGTATAGCATAGAGACCAGGACCAGATAGTATAGCATAGAGACCAGGACCAGATAGTACAGCATAGAGACCGGGACCAGATAGTATAGCATAGAGACCGGGACCAGATAGTATAGTATAGAGACCAGGACCAGATAGTATAGTATAGAGACCAGGACCAGATAGTATAGCATAGAGATCAGGACCAGATAGTACAGCATAGAGACCAGGACCAGATAGTATAGCATAGAGACCAGGACCAGATAGTACAGCATAGAGACCAGGACCAGATAGTATAGCATAGAGACCAGGACCAGATAGTATAGCATAGAGACCAGGTCCAGATAGTATAGTATAGAGACCAGGACCAGATAGTATAGCATAGAGACCGGGACCAGATAGTATAGTATAGAGACCAGGACCAGATAGTATAGTATAGAGACCAGGACCAGATAGTATAGCATAGAGATCAGGACCAGATAGTACAGCATAGAGACCAGGACCAGATAGTATAGTATAGCATAGAGACCAGGACCAGATAGTATAGTATAGAGACCAGGACCAGATAGTATAGCATAGAGACCAGGACCAGATAGTACAGCATAGAGACCGGGACCAGATAGTATAGCATAGAGACAAGGACCAGATAGTATAGCATAGAGACCAGGACCAGATAGTATAGCATAGAGATCAGGACCAGATAGTATAGCATAGAGACAAGGAACAGATAGTATAGCATAGAGACCGGGACCAGATAGTATAGCATAAAGACCGGGACCAGATAGTATAGTATAGAGACCAGGACCAGATAGTATAGTATAGAGACCAGGACCAGATAGTATAGCATAGAGATCAGGACCAGATAGCATAGTATAGCATAGAGACCAGGACCAGATAGTATAGTATAGAGACCAGGACCAGATAGTATAGCATAGAGACCAGGACCAGATAGTATAGCATAGACACCGGGACCAGATACCATAGCATAGAGACAAGGACCAGATAGTATAGCATAGAGACCATTACCAGATAGTATAGCATAGAGACCAGGACCAGATAGTATAGCATAGAGACAAGGACCAGATAGTACAGCATAGAGACCAGGACCAGATAGTATAGTATAGAGACCAGGACCAGATAGTATAACATATAGACCAGGACCAGATAGTATAGCATAGAGACCAGGACCAGATAGTAAGTATAGAGACCAGGACCAGATAGTATAACATATAGACCAGGATCAGATAGTATAGCATAGAGACCAGGACCAGATAGTACAGCATAGAGACCAGGACCAGATAGTATAGTACAGAGAACCAGGACCAGATAGTACAGCATAGAGACCAGGACCAGATAGTATAGTATAGAGACCAGGACCAGATAGTACAGCATAGAGACTAGGACCAGATAGTATAGCATAGAGACCAGGACCAGATAGTATAGCATATAGACCAGGACCAGATAGTATAGCATAGAGACCAGGACCAGATAGTATAGCATAGAGACCAGGACCAGATAGTATAGCATAGAGATCAGGACCAGATAGTACAGCATAGAGACCAAGACCAGATAGTATACCATAGAGACCAGGACCAGATAGTAGAGAATAGAGACCAGGACCAGATAGTATAGCATAGAGACCAGGTCCAGATAGTATAGTATAGAGACCAGGACCAGATAGTATAGTATAGAGACCAGGACCAGATAGTATAGTATAGAGACCAGGACCAGATAGTATAGCATATAGACGAGGACCAGATAGTATAGTATAGAGACCAGGACCAGATAGTATAGTATAGAGACCAGGACCAGATAGTATAGCATAGAGACCAGGACCAGATAGTATAGCATAGAGACCAGGACCAGATAGTACAGCATAGAGACCGGGACCAGATAGTATAGCATAGAGACCGGGACCAGATAGTATAGTATAGAGACCAGGACCAGATAGTATAATATAGAGACCAGGACCAGATAGTATAGCATATAGACCAGGACCAGATAGTATAGTATAGAGACCAGGACCAGATAGTATAGCATAGAGACCAGGACCAGATAGTATAGCATAGAGACCAGGACCAGATAGTACAGCATAGAGACCGGGACCAGATAGTATAGCATAGAGACCGGGACCAGATAGTATAGTATAGAGACCAGGACCAGATAGTATAGTATAGAGACCAGGACCAGATAGTATAGCATAGAGATAAGGACCAGATAGTACAGCATAGAGACCAGGACCAGATAGTATAGCATAGAGACCAGGACCAGATAGTATAGCATAGAGACCGGGACCAGATAGTATAGTATAGAGACCAGGACCAGATAGTACAGCATAGAGACCAGGACCAGATAGTACAGCATAGAGACCAGGACCAGATAGTATAGCATAGAGACCGGGACCAGATAGTACAGCATAGAGACCAGGACCAGATAGTATAGCATAGAGACCAGGACCAGGTAGTACAGCATAGAGACCAGGACCAGATAGTATAGTATAGCATAGAGACCAGGACCAGATAGTATAGCATAGAGACCAGGACCAGATAGTATAGCATAGAGACCAGGACCAGATAGTATAGTATAGAGACCAGGACCAGATAGTATAGTATAGAGACCAGGACCAGATAGTATAGCATATAGACCAGGACCAGATAGTATAGTATAGAGACCAGGACCAGATAGTATAGCATAGAGACCAGGACCAGATAGTATAGTATAGAGACCAGGACCAGATAGTACAGCATAGAGACCGGGACCAGATAGTATAGCATAGAGACCGGGACCAGATAGTATAGTATAGAGACCAGGACCAGATAGTATAGTATAGAGACCAGGACCAGATAGTATAGCATAGAGATCAGGACCAGATAGTACAGCCTAGAGACCAGGACCAGATAGTATAGCATAGAGACCGGGACCAGATAGTATAGCATAGAGACCGGGACCAGATAGTATAGTATAGAGACCAGGACCAGATAGTACAGCATAGAGACCAGGACCAGATAGTATAGCATAGAGAGCAGGACCAGATAGTATAGCATGAAGACCAGGACCAGATAGTACAGCATAGAGACCAGGACCACATAGTATAGTACAGCATAGAGACCGGAACCAGATAGTATAGTATAGAGACCAGGACCAGATAGTATTGTACAGAGACTAGGACCAGATAGTACAGCATAGAGACCAGGACCAGATAGTACAGCATAGAGACCAGGACCAGATAGTATAGCATAGAGACCAGGACCAGATAGTACAGCATAGAGACCAGGACCAGATAGTATAGTACAGAGACCAGGACCAGATAGTACAGCATAGAGACCAGGACCAGATAGTACAGCATAGAGACCAGGACCAGATAGTATAGTATAGAGACCAGGACCAGATAGTATAGCATAGAGACCGGGACCAGATAGTACAGCATAGAGACCAGGACCAGATAGTATAGCATAGAGACCAGGACCAGATAGTACAGCATAGAGATCAGGACCAGATAGTATAGTACAGCATAGAGACCGGGACCAGATAGTATAGTATAGAGACCAGGACCAGATAGTATTGTACAGAGACTAGGACCAGATAGTACAGCATAGAGACCAGGACCAGATAGTACAGCATAGAGACCAGGACCAGATAGTATAGCATAGAGACCAGGACCAGATAGTACAGCATAGAGACCGGGACCAGATAGTATAGTACAGAGACCAGGACCAGATAGTACAGCATAGAGACCAGGACCAGATAGTATAGCATAGAGACCAGGACCAGATAGTATAGTATAGAGACCGGGACCAGATAGTATAGCATAGAGACCGGGACCAGATAGTACAGCATAGAGACCAGGACCAGATAGTATAGCATAGAGACCAGGACCAGGTAGTACAGCATAGAGACCAGGACCAGATAGTATAGTACAGCATAGAGACCAGGACCAGATAGTATAGCATAGAGACCAGGACCAGATAGTATAGCATAGAGACCAGGACCAGATAGTACAGCATAGAGACCGGGACCAGATAGTATAGCATAGAAACCGGGACCAGATAGTACAGTATAGAGACCAGGACCAGATAGTATAGCATAGAGACCAGGACCAGATAGTACAGCATAGAGACCGGGACCAGATAGTATAGCATAGAAACCGGGACCAGATAGTATAGTACAGAGACCAGGACCAGATAGTACAGCATAGAGACCAGGACCAGATAGTATAGCATAGAGACCAGGACCAGATAGTACAGTATAGAGACCAGGACCAGATAGTATAGTATAGAGACCAGGACCAGATAGTATAGCATATAGACCAGGACCAGATAGTATAGTATAGAGACCAGGACCAGGTAGTATAGCATAGAGACCAGGACCAGATAGTATAGCATAGAGACCAGGACCAGATAGTACAGCATAGAGACCGGGACCAGATAGTATAGCATAGAGACCGGGACCAGATAGCATTGCATAGAGACCGGGACCAGATAGTATTGTATAGAGACCAGGACCAGATAGTATAGTATAGAGACCAGGCCCAGATAGTACAGCATAGAGACCAGGACCAGATAGTAAAGCACAGAGATCAGGACCAGATAGTACAGCATAGAGACCAGGATCAGATAGTATAGCATAGAGACCGGGACCAGATAGTATAGCATAGAGACCGGGACCAGATAGTATAGTATAGAGACCGGGACCAGATAGTACAGCATAGAGACCAGGACCAGATAGTACAGCATAGAGACCAGGACCAGATAGTATAGCATAGAGACCAGGACCAGATAGTACAGCATAGAGACCAGGACCAGATAGTATAGTACAGCATAGAGACCGGGACCAGATAGTATAGTATAGAGACCAGGACCAGATAGTATTGTACAGAGACTAGGACCAGATAGTATAGCATAGAGACCAGGACCAGATAGTACAGCATAGAGACCAGGACCAGATAGTATAGCATAGAGACCAGGACCAGATAGTACAGCATAGAGACCGGGACCAGATAGTATAGTACAGAGACCAGGACCAGATAGTACAGCATAGAGACCAGGACCAGATAGTACAGCATAGAGACCAGGACCAGATAGTATAGCATAGAGACCAGGACCAGATAGTATAGCATAGAGATCAGGACCAGATAGTACAGCATAGAGACCAGGACCAGATAGTATAGCATAGAGACCGGGACCAGATAGTATAGCATAGAGACCAGGACCAGATAGTATAGCATAGAGATCAGGACCAGATAGTATAGCATAGAGACCGGGACCAGATAGTATAGCATAGAGACCAGGACCAGATAGTATAGCATAGAGATCAGGACCAGATAGTACAGCATAGAGACCAGGACCAGATAGTACAGCATAGAGACCGGGACCAGATAGTATAGTATAGAGACCAGGACCAGATAGTACAGCATAGAAACCAGGACCAGATAGTATAGCATAGAGACTAGGACCAGATAGTATAGCATAGAGATCAGGACCAGATAGTACAGCATAGAGACCGGGACCAGATAGTATAGTACAGAGACCAGGACCAGATAGTATAGTATAAAGACCAGGACCAGATAGTATAGCATAGAGACCAGGACCAGATAGTACAGCATAGAGACCAGGACCAGATAGTATAGCATAGAGACCAGGACCAGATAGTATAGATAGATAGATAGATAGATAGATAGAGAGAGAGATTAATATGTGATAGATAGATAGATAGATAGATAGATAGATAGATAGATAGATAGATAGATATGAGAGAGAATATGAGCAACATATTTAAGGGAACAGTCACAGCAAGTACAGATAAAATAAAGGTCAGACTTGGGGTCACCGTCAGATTATGACCCCCTTACAGCTGCAGCGTGGCGCTGACCACAGAACTTCGGAGTGACCGGACCATCACTCACTTTACATATTGTGAAATCTAGAAAAGTTTACATTTTCCCAAACTGACCCAAGGTATTGTATGACAAGCTCAGGGAAAATTGTGCTTTATTATTAGTGCGGTAGGAAGAAAAGCTGACACAAAGAGTAAGTATTTGTTTGCCCAAGGCCTTGGCTCGCTTTGAAACAAACGTTCCTCAGATAGAAGGATTGGCATATGACTGACTTTTTTATGCCGACTTTCCAAAAGAGACACCTGGTTTGGTTGCCGCACAAAACAGCCATTGAGTCTCACACTCTGATCCTTTGTTGTGTGTGGAGGAGTGATGGCAGCGCCGCGTCTTCAAGAAAACTGTTTTCTCACGTGGATTTTTTTAATTATTATTTTACTCTCAAAATGGCAAAGCAAATGTTTACTAAAAATGATCACGTCAAAGGCAAAATGACTGTAAAAACCTTGAAATGTGTCATACAAACACGAAGCAAATATACAGCACTGTCTTAGAACAGTTGTAAGGCACAGGCATACTTATAGTTAACATTTAACCCCTTCCTGCTCTGTACTATGCTATTACCTGTATACAGCCAGAGCGCGACTCACTGCAGAACTCTAATTCCAGCAGCATCTAACCCTTTAGGTTCTGTCATCAATATGTACAGCATCTAAGTGGTTAGAAGGGGGGCTTCTAATCTCACTTCTCACAGGGTACCCTGGCATTGCCCTGTCATGGCAACCCTAACAACAGCCTCGAGTCTGCCATGTTCAGATGGTCAGGCCTAGCCAAAGACAGGACCTAATAGGCATCTACTAAAATGTGCGGTACAGAAGTTTTGCAGCATATTGGACTGCATATGTCACTTCTCTTGTGGAACAGTTTTAAAAATATTTTAAGTATTTTTTGATCTATTGTGATATCATTGTGTGCATTACCCTTGCACTGTGCCGTTACTGTGCATATTATGGTGGGTTCACACTTGCGGCAGCACTCCATCCGCCGCAAATCCGGCCTGCTATCATGTTGACATCATTGTGTGCACTGCCTATGTATATTGTATTGTGTGTGCTGTGCTTATTTTCCCTGTACAATGAAATTACTAGGTGAGATTATGAAGGATGGTGTTGTGTGTTATCCCTGTACTGTGACATCACTATGTATATTATCGCTGTACTGTGACATCACAGTATATGTTATTCCTATGTGACATCACTGTGAGAATTATCCATGTACTGTGACATCACTGTATGTATTATCTCTGTACTGCGACATCACTGTGTGTATTATCCCTGCACTTGTGACATCACTGTGTGTATTATCCCTGTACTGTGACATCACTGTGTATATTATCTCTGTACTGTGACATCACTGTGTGTATTATCCCTGTACTGTGACATCACTGTGTGTATTATCCCTGTACTGTGACATCACTGTGTATATTATCCCAGTACTATGACATCACTGTGTGTATTATCCCAGTACTGTGACATATCTGTGTATATTATCTCAGTACTGTGACATCACTGTGTATATTATCCCAGTACTGTGACATCACTGCGTGTATTATCCCAGTATTGTGACATCTCTGTGTGTATTATCTCTGTACTGTGACATCACTGTGTGTATTATCCCAGTACTGTGACATATCTGTTTATATTATTCCAGTACTGTGACATCACCATGTGTATTATCCCTGTACTGTGACATCACTGTATTATCTCTGTACTGTCACATCACTGTGTGTATTATCCCTGTACTGTCACATCACTGTGTGTATTATCCCAGTACTGTGACATCTCTGAGACTTGTGACTCCCACGAATTTTAATATTTTATACAATGTATATAGTAGTATTATATATGGCGCTGTTATTTGGTCCTTGTATGTTGGTATAATGTGAGCACAATATGGTGGTATTTTCTTGTGTGTCACTACTTGTACAGTATATCAGTATGGAGAGGTATGATGATGGCGGCACTCTGTAGCATTGTCCTCCATCTCCAACCACTACAACATCTCAGAATTGCTTCAAGATGATTAAATTGTTTGGGTGGTTTTCCGAGAAAAAAAAAATTTCCTCAAAAATCGTCCCTGAACCTCATGGGTTCTATTAACAAGAAGTTTCTTTATCTTAAGCTTTAAGATTAATGTAAAATAATGTAAAATTAATTGAAATCAGGGCCCGGAGAGGTCATAAAATTGAAATGCAGTTTATGATACGCCATTAATTATGGTAATTACGCCCGGACAATAGAAATAAACAGTCCCTGTAGAGCGGGTGAATTTATCAGAGCCGTGGAGAGGATGAGCCCCCAGGCAGCCGTACAGTTTAAGGTCGCGTTGCGGAGTTTAATTACATATCAAAGACGTCCACATCGCAGTTATGTGTGATTCATGTAAAGAAAACACACATGCCATTACGTCGGCCCCAAAAATATGAAGGTTATTTTAGGTTACCCAGTAAGAAGGTGAAAACTGAGACGTCTTCAAGGAAGTGATACAAACATTTAAAGGAGTAGCTCCTCACATAGACAAGATATGTCTGCCGATAGCTAGAAAAAAGTCTCCCCATCGACCCTACTCTGCTATGGTATGGATGGCCGATATCGGACTCAAACAATTCATTTTAGCAGTCGGCAAAGGTCCAAGGTGATCGGACATTCAAAGCCGCCTTAACCATGGGGCAAACAGTGCACCGGGGCCTAGGGTAGTGTGGGGCCCCCTCAGCAGACTGGGATCCAGAGGGATAGTCCCACATTTCAGGTGCTGTCCTGCTGTACCAGGAGGCAGGTCGTGAATTCAACTCTATCTATACAGTTGAATACAATGGTGGAGCAAGGAGCTATAAGCTCCATGCTCTACCATTCAGGATCCAGCAGGGAGGTGCGATGAGCGCCGAGCTGGAGACATCACTACAGCTGGAGTCTGCAGGCAGGTGGCACTATAGAGGGGACATTATATTGTGGAGGGGGGAACTTACTAAATCTTTGAACTCATGTGTTAAAATGGCCTTGTGGACATTGGTGTCACATTATATCAAAATAACACCAATGTCTGTGATAAAACATCCCCGTTTTTATGTAAAAGAAAACACCAATAGATTAAAAATTTTAAAATTCAAAAATAGTAGAAAATTCCAGAGTCTATCTCCCTCCTGTAGGAGTCTATACCCTGGCAAAATTGTAACCACAAACCCTATAATTCTCGTTTGCACCAGGAGGTTGACCATTTTCCCCTACTCTGTACACTCCTGTCTCTGACTGTAAGGCATCTGGCTGTTGCATAAGCCCTCCTCCACTATTCTGTATGCAATAGAAGTGAGATGGCTTAGATTGTTAGGTTCAGGACTTCTGCTGGGCCTGGTAACACACAGTGTATGGAGTCAGGTGGCTCTGTACACTGTATAGTGGCTGTGCAGCGTTACTGCAGATCTGTTCCCATGGAAGTGAATGGAAGCTGAGCTGTGATAGTATGTCTCAGCCAAAATACAATACACAATGCAAATAGATAGATAATACTGTAGGTAGGTAGATAAATAGATAGATAGATAGATAGATAGATAGATAGATAGATAGATAGATAGATAGATAGATAATACTGAAGGGAGATAGATAGATAGATAGATAGATAGATAGATAGATAGATAGATAGATAGATAGATAGATAACTGTAGGTAGATAGATAGATAGATAGATAGATAGATAGATATGAGATAGATAGATATGAGATAGATAGATAGATATGAGATAGATAGATAGATATGGGATAGATAGATAGAAGATAGATAGATGGATATGAGATAGATAGATAGATAGATAGATAGATAGATAGATAGATAGATAGATAAGAGATAGAGATATTGTATAAGCAATTGAGTAGGACACATAGATAAATAATACTATAGATAGATAGATAGATAGATAGATAGATAGATAGATAGACAAACAGATACTGTAAATAGATAGATATTGTAGATAAGTAGATAGATATAAAGAATAGATAGATACGATAGATAGATAGATAAATAGATAGATACTGTAGATATATTGAGATAGATAGATAATTGAAGGGATGGATAATTAGATAGAAAGATAGATATGAAGATATGAAGAATAGATAAATACTATAGATAGCTAGTTAGGAAGAATAGATAGATAGATAGATAGATAGATAGATAGATATGAGATAGATAGATAGATAGATAAATAGATAGATATGAGATAGATAGATAGATAGATAGATAGATAGATAGATAGATAGATAGATAGAAAAAGATAGATATGAGATCAGGTAGAGAGAGAGATAGATAGATAGATGGATAGATAGATAGATAGATAGATAGATAGATAGATAGATAATAGATAGATAATAGATAGATAGATAGATAGATAGATAGATAATAGATAGATATGAGATAGATAGATAGATAATAGATAGATAATAGATATTGTACACATGTTACAGTAACATTTCACCTACTACAGTCAGCATAGCTGTTTTTCTAGTACATGCAGAATAGAACATGAGTTTCGGGTATTGCACATTTTTGACTTATTACCTTTAGAAAACAATTCAGATTTATCTTTAAGAAGTCGGTCACTTGTGGTTTGAAGGTTCTCAAAACAGGAACTGAAATGTTTGCTTAGCCGGTGTAAATGTAGTCATGCTCACAGCTCTGTGCACACGGATGTACAAAAACATGTAAAGTGCAACACACAGACTAGGAAGAATTGGCCACTTTGTGACTTTACATTAATGGATTTTTTACCCCATTATTTTGCTTTGTGGTCGGTCATTTCTTTTTGCTTACATTTTTATAATCTGGTCACACAAGGCAAAGATCAGCGGCAGCTACAGATAAGTAAGAAGTTTTTCTGTGACCACAATGTGACCACAATGTTTCCGTATGGAAAAAAGCCACAAGTGACCTTGCAACCATTGCACAAATATGATATGGTCAAATTTTTGCAATGGTTGTTGTAGGCAACTTTTTGCCCATAGGAAAACATTAGCGTTGTGGCTAATTATTGTGGCTGCTTTGCTTCTTTTTGTGTTTTGCTGGTCCAGATTTCACCCCTGATAGTGTACTGGAGGAGGCACAAAATGAACCAGCAGTCCCACGTTTCCAGCTAGGGGCTCGTGCACACGGATGTTTTTATCTTCTGATTTTTATACAGATTGTCCTATTTTTGCCCTTTTTCCTTGAAGACTTGACCTATTGAAGTCTATGGGATCTCTGGAAAAAATAGATGCATGGAACTGGGCAGTCACCCATTTTTTATCAGTCTTTTACAGATCCGTCTGTACTGTCTGGACTGGGGTCTGCATTTGTTCAGTGGGTCTGTGGTCTGTATTTGTGTAGGAGGTCTGGGATCTGTACTAGATTATGGGGTCTGCACTTGTTTAGAGGGTCTGCTCTGTGGTTTATATTAGTTAAGGGGACTGATAGGGGATCGGTATTAGTCTATGGGGTCTGCACTTGTTTAGTGGGTCTGTGGTCTATATTTGTATAGGATATCAGGGATCGGTATTAGTCTATGGGGTCTGCTCTGTGGTTTGTATAACTTCCAGGGTTTCATCTGTGCTCAGTCAAAGGGTCTGGTTTGCGGTCTGTGTTAGTTTATGCGGTATGGATTGGGGTCTACATTAGTTTAGTGACTCTGTGGTCTGTATTTGTGTAGAAAGTCTGGGATCAAATTTAATTATGAGATCTGAACTGGGGATTGTTATAGAACATGTAGTAGTTTATTGTGTCGGGACTAGAATCTGCCTTTGTTCAGTGGGTCGGTATTATGTAGGAGTCTGGGGTCTGTATTAGTTTAGGGGTCTGGTCTGGGGTCTGTATTAGTTTAGAGATTTGGTCTGGGGTCTGTATTAGTTTAGAGGCCTGGTCTGGGGTCTGTATTAGTTTAGGGGTCTGATCTGGGGTCTGTATTAGTTTAGGGGTCTGGTCTGGGGTCTGTATTAGTTTAGAGGTCTGGTCTGGGGTCTGTATTAGTATATGAGGTCTGGTCTGGGGTCTGTATTAGTTTAGGGGTCTGGTCTGGGGTCTGTATTAGTTTAGGGGTCTGGTCTGGGGTCTGTATTAGTTTAGGGGTCTGGTCTGGGGTCTGTATTAGTTTAGGGGTCTGGTCTGGGGTCTGTATTAGTTTAGGGGTCTGGTCTGGGGTCTGTATTAGTTTAGGGGTCTGGTCTGGGGTCTGTATTAGTTTAGAGATCTGGTCTGGGGTCTGTATTAGTTTAGGGGTCTGGTCTGGGGTCTGTATTAGTTTAGGGGTCTGGTCTGGGGTCTGTATTAGTTTAGAGATCTGGTCTGGGGTCTGTATTAGTTTAGGGGTCTGGTCTGGGGTCTGTATTAGTTTAGGGGGTCTGGACTGGGGTCTGTATTAGTTTAGGGGTCTGGTCTGGGGTCTGTATTAGTTTAGGGGTCTGGTCTGGGGTCTGTATTAGTTTAGGGGTCTGGTCTGGGGTCTGTATTAGTATATGAGGTCTGGTCTGGGGTCTGTATTAGTTTAGGGGTCTGGTCTGGGGTCTGTATTAGTTTAGGGGTCTGGTCTGGGGTCTGTATTAGTTTAGGGGTCTGGTCTGGGGTCTGTATTAGTTTAGGGGTCTGGTCTGGAGTCTGTATTAGTTTAGGGGGTCTGGTCTGGGGTCTGTATTAGTTTAGGGGGTCTGGTCTGGGGTCTGTATTAGTTTAGGGGTCTGGTCTGGAGTCTGTATTAGTTTAGGGGGTCTGGTCTGGGGTCTGTATTAGTTTAGGGGGTCTGGTCTGGAGTCTGTATTAGTTTAGGGGGTCTGGTCTGGGCTCTGTATTAGTTTAGGAGTCTGGTCTGGGGTCTGTATTAGTTTAGGGGTCTGGTCTGGGGTCTGTATTAGTTTAGGGGTCTGGTCTGGGGTCTGTATTAGTTTAGGGGTCTGGTCTGGGGTCTGTATTAGTTTAGGGGTCTGGTCTGGGGTCTGTATTAGTTTAGGGGGTCTGGTCTGGGCTCTGTATTAGTTTAGGGGTCTGGTCTGGGGTCTGTATTAGTTTAGGAGTCTGGTCTGGGGTCTGTATTAGTTTAGGGGTCTGGTCTGGCGTCTGTATTAGTTTAGGGGTCTGGTCTGGAGTCTGTATTAGTTTAGGGGGTCTGGTCTGGGGTCTGTATTAGTATATGAGGTCTGGTCTGGGGTCTGTATTAGTTTAGGGGTCTGGTCTGGGGTCTGTATTAGTTTAGGGGTCTGGTCTGGGGTCTGTATTAGTTTAGGGGGCCTTGTCTGGGGGTCTGTATTAGTTTAGGCGTCAGGTCTGGGGTCTGTATTAGTTTAGGGGGCCTTGTCTGGGGTCTGTATTAGTTTAGGGGGCCTTGTCTGGGGTCTGTATTAGTTTAGGGGTCTGGTCTGGGGTCTGTATTAGTTTATGAGGTTTGTATTAGTTTATGAGATTTGTATTAGTTTATGGGGTTTATATTAGATTATGGGGTTTGGATTAGTTTATGGGGTTTATATTAGTTTATGGGGTTTGTATTAGTTTAGAGGATGATGTCTGGCGTTGCTGGAAGTGGTCATTGCCCTATTTGTGATTCAGATTCAGACATGGGTTGGGGGTGTCCGCCCTTCTCAGAAGTTGTCCAGATATTGACATCCATAGCTCTGAATGATACAACGAGCAGTCCTTATATCATCTATAGCCATTGACTACTCCTCTAATCATCTCCAGGACTACACCCCACATAGCTGGGGGCAGGTGGTCGGGGGGAGGCAGACATTTCTCATTCTGCTCGGTGGCCCCTGACTGACTGACTCACCACTTAATAATGATCCCTCTACAATAAGCTCTTGAGAACATCTTGAGAAGCCCCAACAGAAGTGATAATTGGTGAAGTGTCAAATCTAATCATCTGCCCCCTGCCCGATCCACACCTGATGGAGAGTCCATGATAAGGAATGACAACTGGGGGGGAAGCTGATGCGTCACAGTGTATCGGAGAATGTACCACACATTAAGCGTGCGATAAACATGCCGGAACTTTACACGCTTGACATAACTTCATTATATTAATGCATCATTAGACGTGTCACGCTGCGCCCCTGCCAGCCATTGTTCCTCATATAATGAAACTGTATGTAACTTGTGCTCATTAGGACACCTGATAGGGCGCTGCGGCCGTAGCCAACTCTTTTATCTGCTACCCATTAATTGGCGTGTAATCGTCTCAACAGCCGGCGCTGCGGACATTGATCTTTGCTGATACCCGTTCATCTGGCAACCAGTCATCGACTATTAGAAAACAAGACAGACTGGGTCTTGTTGGCTCTGCAAGGAGCGGCATGAAGACAGCCAAAATCTTTCCAGACAGTGCCCATGGCGAGGACAGAGTGCCAAAGAAGAGGAACAGACATCAATTCATGAATGGCAGCATGGAGTAGTTAAAGGGGAGGTCCAGTACACCGTTACGCCGTTTTACAATGGGGCACAAACATATATTATTATTATTATATACAGTAACAATAGCTGGAACGTGTGACTGCAACGTGATCGCCAGCTCAGTCCATAGGCTTCAGTGTAATTTGGCACCCACCATAATGGGGCAGTAATACATCCTTTGGCCTATCATAATCAATCATTCCAGAGCCATTTTAACATACCAGTGGGCCCAGTGCTGTAAAGGTTTCATAAGTGGCCCCCCAGGAACCCTTAGTGGCCTCACACTATATAATGCCTACATAGGGGTGCCACACAATATAATGTTCCCTTAGTGAAAAAAAAAATTTCCGCCAATAGGAGGGGCTCACTGTATACCGATTTATTATTGAAATATATTTCTTGCACAGTGGAGTTACCGTACACTGGAAGTGCAGAGAACTGCAGCACTGTCCTAAACCAGCAATATGGTTCCTTAAAGGGTTTTCTGGGACTTGTATATAGGATAGGTCATCAATATGTGATGCTTAGAGTCTGACACTGGGAACCCTCAACGATCAGATGGTTGAAGAGGCCACAGCGTTTGGGTGAGCACTGCGGCCTCTACAGTGTATACCAAGAACCGTGCCATACATATCATAAGGACTGTGCTTGGAATTGCAGTTCAGCCCCATTCCCTTAAATGAAACTGAGCTGTTGCTGTACCATGTGACTGATGAAGGTGACATCATCGTTTACATCAGCACCGTGGTAGGGGTTCTGGGTGTCAGACCCTCACCAATCATACAATAATGGCATATGCGATCCTCTAACCTCTGATGGGAAACCCCTTGAAGTTTAAGGTTATATAATACAGGGATATATAATCCTCTCGTCTGATATTTTTCAGTAACTATCCTGAATAGTTCATGATAACCAAGATTAAGTATGGAGGGAGATGTCACGTCGGGGTGGCCCAAACCTTCATCTGCGGGCCGCGGCCACACAATACAGTCAGTCTAGTAGGAGACCCAGGAGAACCCACTATGGGTGTGCTTGGCACTAAGCTCACAATCCTACAATCCTCCATATGAATCATCATGGCCTCCTGCAGATGTGAAGTCTTCACATATTACATTCCATCTGTATATAAATAATGCTGCTACATACCGTAGAGTATCATAGATATAGTGCCGCCAAGTATAATACCAAATATATATATATATATATATATATATATATAGTACATCTAAAAACTGTGCTGCACATATAGTATGTCTTAAACAATGTCATACATATATTATGCCTATAGTGCTATATACAAAGTGTCCTGAAAATAATGCCGCACTATAGTGATTAAATAACCATATAGGAGAACAGTTGCCTTCTTAGTACTGTACACTTTATCAATGGCCACCATGCCGATATGGTGTAACATACGGTAGTTACTTCTGTGGTCACTTTTGACATGATACCACAATGTACAGATAAATAATACTGCTGCTATACCTACAGCTCATACCATACTAAAAGTGTCTCCAAGAATAGCATCATTAATACTGTATTTGTCCTCAAAAATAGTGCCATACACACGGTGCCTGAAAAACAGTACCCTGGATAAATACTTCTAAATACAGTACCCTATACAATGTCTCCGAAATAGTGCCATGTATACAGAGTACCCAAATATATTGCTTAAAAACTGTGTATCAAAAACAGTGTCCTATACAGTCCTGAAAAATATGGGCAAAAATTGTGAAATTTACAGTGTCCACAAAAATATTGGCAAAAACGACGCAAAAATTTCCACATTTACCCACAAAAAGAGTCTTATGCATAGTACTTCTATAAACAGTACCAGATACAATGTCTCCAAAAATAGTGCCATATACATTTTGTCCAAAAATATTGCCATATAAAGAAGGTCCCAAAAATAGTGCATATACCTGGTGCTCCTCAAAAGTGTGTCTTACATATGATACTGCCTTACAACAGTACAATACACAGTGGCCCAAAAAGTGTTTCCAAAAACAATACACCAAAAATATGGTAATAATATAGTGCTCTCAAAAAAGTACCATACACCCAGTGTCACATCAATAATGCCCTATAATTGTGCCATACAGATAGTCCACCAGGACAGCCATTATTTGTACACCCCAGAGGACCCGTTGTGGCCTCGACACCCATGCCAGACATGTCCTATGGCAATAGTGTGCCCCTGTAACCACCCCACTTTGCTTAGTATAGTTGGTACTAGTGCCCAAAGATTTTAAGGGGTGAATATAAGGTCAGCTGTAGATCGGTGGCAGGAAGCAGAAGGAAGAGAGAGGAAGCCATTTACATGGTGGATTATGTGTGTGGAAACCTCTGGGATTTCACACATGTCCAGTAATCCTGAGCAGCGGGTTATATCAGATTCTACAAGCACTGCTGTGCGAGACACATGCCGAAGGTTACTCTGTAATCGGCAGATCTCTGTTTGCTAACAGTGAATGGAAACAGAACCTCAGAAGCAAACATTTCTTGGCCTTTTTGCTTGCACAGCTGGGAAACTGTTACAGTGTATCAGTCTAGGCAATCCTATGTGAACTTTGCACAGCAGAGGCTTCAGGAGTTGCTTATCCTGACTGCTGAAAATTCATTTCTATACTGACTCATGGTAACAAACTATCAGAGAAACCTTCAGACTCCAGAACATAACTTCATTGTGACTTATAAATAAGGTAATAAATACATTTTTTGTATGATGCCAAGAACAACATCATATATATAAAGCTGATTCATCATGCGTCATAAGAACTCATTTTAACATCATTTTTTTATTAATACATTTTTTTAATTATTATACCTGCAGTACCATGCCCAGCCACATGGTGCGCTGTTACAAAGTCTGATACCTTTAAAGCAGCACCTAGAGGTGACAACTGGAAATGATACAGCTAACAAAATCAGATTCTTATATAAGTTTTCCTTGCTTGTAGATGAGCTGTATGTAAATGAACAATATAACTCCTGTAAGCGGAGACGGTAAAGACCAGAGCTTTAGGACAGACTTGTTTTATGTCAAAATCCATTGCAAACTCGTACTAGATCTCATAGCAATTGTAATTGTAACCAGTTTAGTAAGGTGTCTAAATTAAAGAGGTAAATACTTAAAGTGAGCCTGTCAGCAGAAGTAGAATATCACCCAGCCCTGCAGATAGATAGGTTAGTGTCACCAGAACCAGCATATCACCCCAGCCCTGCAGATAGATAGGTTAGTGTCACCAGAACCAGCATATAACCCCAGCCCTGCAGGTAGATAGGTTAGTGTCACCAGAACCAGCATATCACCCCAGCCCTGCAGATAGATAGGTTAGTGTCACCAGAACCAGCATATCACCCCAGCCCTGCAGATAGATAGGTTAGTGTCACCAGAACCAGCATATCACCCCAGCCCTGCAGATAGATAGGTTACTGTCACCAGACCCAGCATATCACCCCAGCCCTGCAGATAGATAGGTTAGTGTCACCAGAACCAGCATATCACCCCAGCCCTGCAGATAGATAGGTTAGTGTCACCAGAAACAGCATATCTGAAAGGTTCTCCCTTTAAGATAGGCCATCAATATCAGCACTTTCAGCACTATTTTATTTCAGCTGGTTGAATTTGCTGTGGCTCTTGATGAAGCGCATCCCATATCTTTAGTAGTGGCTGTGCCTGGTATTACAGCTCAGTGCAGCTCAGTCCCATTCAAGTGAATAAGTGTAAGCGCAATACCAGGCACAGCCACTACTAACAGTATGGTGCTGTGCTTTATCAAGCGCCAAAGCAACTTCTATCAGCAGACTGGTGGTGGTGCCAAGAGTCCACCTATAAGGCACTGATCTTTTCCATATGTTTCCGACCTCAGCAGAAAGATATTAGAATTCAAAAATTTCTGAAGCTTTATTACAGGACTTGCAATATGTGGGTTGATCTAGAGGACACGGGTCTTCCAAGCCGATATATTTCTAAACACTTCCCACCCTTCATGGGAAAGCTCTGAATCATGAGAATCCTATTCTAAGAAGGAGGACGGACCTGATGACCTCAACTTTTACTGTAGAGAAGGACTGACTAACTGAACTGTGGGGTTGTGAGAGTCATTAGATCATCTGATAATAACATCTGGGGAGATAGCGGACACGTCGCGGATTGCGGAGACTTCATATCTGACACTCTCTCATTCCAGGACTATGTGAGAAATGAATATAAGGAATGTTTATACACAACATTCCCATTACAGTCCTAGGTGAAGTCAATGAGGGGGCGGAAGTTTGGGTGGAGGACTGACTTAATTTTTGGAAACACATGGATGTTATATCAGTTATATCTCATCCTCTTTTATGGTGACTATGATGAGCCCCATCCAACCCATTTTTTATTTTTTTCCATGAATTACAGTAATATTTCCACCCTAAGTGATCATATCATAACAGTAACCGTAAAGCGAGCGGCCACACCAATGTCTAATCTAAACAACTGCTACATTGGGCGTTGATTCATTTCTTAATATAATATCATGGCGGTTGGGGCCTCATTTTTCGGACACACCTAGCTCCAAAATCCCAAAAAAGATAAAGAAGTAATAGATAAAATTACTGACTTGGGGGCTTCTTTTACCTCCTGGGTGACATCACCAGCCTTGGAGAACCGCTAAGGCCTGTGATTGGGCCTGAGCAGTCATATGGGGCGAGCACGTGTCAAGATGCTTGCATTAAAGTGCCATGACCTTGGCGCGAAAGAGGAGGAAGAATCTTGCGAATATTCGTGAAACAAATCTAGGGAGGTTCAGCCATCTTTAGTCCTTAACTTTTTATCCCTTCCTGACACTAGCCTCAATCGAGAAACAGCAAATTTCCCATAGATTCAAGCTCCCTAGGGGATATAGTAAAATAGCTAAAAAAATAAATAAAAAATAAAAAAAAGTTTTAAAAAATATAAAAAAAACTATATTCGAAATAAAAATAAATAAACTAAAACAAACTTAAAACAATGATACATCCCTACGTCTGAAAATGCCCGGTCTGCAAATATATAAAATATTTTTCCTGTTTGGCCAATATAGTAGCAGTAAAAAAAAAAAAAAAAAAAAATCTAAACAGCGTAATTGGTGTTTTTTATCCGTCTCAACTCCCCTAAAAATTTGAATAAAAAGCAATCAAAACCTGAGACATTCCCCAAAATTGTATAAATAAAAAGTACAGCTGGCCCCACAAAAAAAAGGCGCCTTACGCATCCCCAAACACACATATATAAAAAAGTGACGGGTGTCACAATATGGCGACACCAAGAATTTTTTTAAAAAATAAATATAATTAAATTATATAATATAAATTTGGTGTCCCTGAAATCGCACTGACCCCTAGAATACAGGTCACGTGTCATTTTGTTTGTACAATGAATGCCGTGAAAACAAAGCCCGTAAGAAAGTCGACCAAACGCAGTATTTCTCCAATTCCACCCCATTCTGAATTTTTTTTCCAGCTTCCCAGTACGTCATACAGATTATTAGATGGTACCATTACCAAATACAAGCAGTAAGCCTTCGTATGGCTCTGGGAACGGGAAAATAAGGGGGAGTCAAAAACAAAAATCAAAAATCGAAAAATTCCTGGGGCGGGAAGGGGTTAAGTGCACCTGTTTTCTGGCAAGTTGTTCCGTGGATACCACTTGGGTTCCAAGATGCCAAGTCCTTCTTGCTTTGCTGCGGCCTTTGCCGTATTCTTAGACGTAGCTAACCACAGCAGTGTTGGATTGTTGGTAGATAATTCTCTGCCGCATATCAGGATATTACTTAAATAACAATTCCATAACTCATCTGCTCAGTAACAGAAAACCCTTTCACAATAGTTTTGTCCAGAATTCCCAGAATTTCCTCTGACTGGAGGGGAATATTTCATGCACCATATCTCCATGTGCTGAAACTAGCAGAGAAGTCATAGCCTACACGGCTGCACCCATATATGAGAATTCCCTCATCATTTTTTCCAAAATGTCAGCACGATTTTACTAGAGCATCTGCATTTATTTTATTTATTGGGTAATTTTTAATTCTAGGGATTTTACATCAATGGGTAATGTGGAGAAGGTCTCTTGGGAGCTCGATGCATGTTAGATGTTTCCCATGTAATACTGTGATGTCATTTCTTATGTTTGTGGACAACGAGTGACTCATGATAAGAACTGCATGACCTTAGAGATCCATGGATTGATCCAGGATCATCCTAAAATAATATTAACCCTTCAATAATGCTAAATATATTTACAAATATGACCCATCAGGGCATATAATTCTGGGGACCCAGTGGTAGATTCAGTAAACAGGAACTGGGCAGTTCCCAAAATTTGGGTACCCTTGTCCCCATCACCGTCCTATCCTGCCATGTCTATAGACGTTACCATATTTTTTGTGCTAGAATTGACAGCATGACAGGTGATGTCTTCTCTGATTGTAGTTGTTCTATTTCCTTTTCTTCTCCATCCAGCTCAGACCACCATGGCAACTTCCCCTGATAGCTGTAAAGTGTGCCGCTGAGACATCTTTGTTCCATCTTCAGCCATACTGACCACAGACCAAACCCCAAAATAAATATAGACCCCCCAACCAGACCCTCTCACTTGAGGATCAATGCACAAAGCTGTTTTATTACTATTTTTGGCCACAATTTAAGGCAAGAACCGAAACCCCCCCCCACAATATACATCAAGTCTTTGGGCCAGGGATTATTGCACATTGCAAAAACAGCAATTAAAACTGCAATGTGCACCATGTCTTTGGGAACCAAATATTTTTGGGCAGCCTTGATGCCCAGGTGGTCACTCCTGCTGGCCATATTATAATGTACCACTGTGGGGAAACAACCACCGGCTTCTAACAGAAGATCTAATTGGTTATTAGTGAAAAATCCCATAAATAATAGTCCCTAGTGACAAGCAATTGACTTTGAAGTCATCTCCTAGTGGGGTTATCTTCTGCCAAACTTTTGGAGCTCCTTATTGTGTCAGAGCCTGGGTATATCGGAGGGTTGTCTGTTACTCTGGTGGGCCAGACCAAGCCGGCCCATGATCATACATTTGGTTACACACAACCAGGGTCATATCTGTATACAGTGTGCAGAAACACAACACCGGGTGCCTGAGGATACCCAATGACTAGAGATGGGCAAACGTCAAGATTCATTTCATGTTCTGGTGGCTTGGGTCCCTCATTCGTTTTGGGTCAAACAAGTTCGGACAGAAACAGAAGTGAAATTATTATACTCTCGGGGACTCTCGAGACCCTAGAGTATAATAAATGGAGGCCCAGGGGAGGTGTAAAAAAATCAAAAACATTTACATTCACCTTATCTCACCTCTTTTGGGTCTCCTTCTGGCGTCCAGTGCTCTTTCTTGGTCTACTCAGTGACGTGATGTCATGACACGCGATGTGCCCATGTGACTGATGTGGCCCAATCACAAGAGACCCTCCAGAGACCCCAGAGTATAATAATTTACTGCAATGCATGTTGCGGTGCCATTTTAACAAAATTTTCTTTAAAACTGAACAACTTGGGATATTTGGGTCAAAGCCAGCTTATGGTAAGTGGTTCGCCCATCTCTACCAATGACAGGTTGGATGGTTCTAGTATAGCCTAGCCTCAGATCTATAGGTGGTGATCCATAGACGAGTTATTCTATAGAATTTTCCGGTAACATTGTCTCCAGTGGTCAGGCTTCCATTTGATCATCTGTAATGAGCGGAGGGTGTGTTAACCCTTCATTATCTGTGTAGCAGGGATGATGCATATTTTCTCAATGAGACGCTAAATCATGCCTAATAATCCTTTCAATTTTTTTTGTTGTGTTCTAGGACCATTCATGTGTTCCTTAATAACCTCCCGTGGAGTTTTGGGAAGTTCAGACCTACCACAGGCACCAAAGGGCTTGATGTCCATACCAGGCGCTCATGTTTCATGTATACATTGTATTATATATCTTGCTCTGACCCTGAGTCACAGTTTGTATTATAGTCCATTGTACTCCACAGCTGCATTCATAATTCTGCATAAAGCACTGAATGATAAAATCTCATGTACAGTGACACTATAGGTACAATGAAGTAAGAGATGACATGTGATGGAGCAATTTGCTGCATCAAGCCACAAATAAAACTTAGCATTGGGGTCTTCTAATAAAACTTCACCATTACCATGGAATCTGTTAGATCTTCTACAATTCTCCTGCAGCGCCACCATAGGGGTAAATAAAGCAATAAAACTGCTCTGAAGAGACCCTAAAGTATAATAACAGCTTCACTTCGGACCTGTTTGGTCTGAACGAAACTGCTGGCCGAACCTTGCGTGAGAATCTTGCGAGGTTCATCCAACAAATACTCTCAGTGCCGTCCGGCGGCCTCCAGTCTAAAGGTATAGATTGGCGGCCGCTGGGCTGCACTCTGCAGCAATAGTCAGGGCAAGGGGACTATCAGCAGGTAGCCCATATTCCAGTTGGCCCACCAGGAATTTTGCCAATCTGCCAATCCGTGTTCCCATTGCTGTACTGTTACATCATTGTGTATATTATCCCTGTACTGTGACATCACTGTGTTTATTATCCCTGTACTGTGACATCACTGTGTTTATTATCTCTGTACTGTGACATCACTGTGTGTATTATCTCTGTACTGTGACATCACTGTGTGTATTATCCCTGTACTGTGACATCACTGTGTTTATTATCACTGTACTGTGACATTACTGTGTATATTATCTCTATACTGTGACGTCACTATGTATGTTATGCCTGTACTGTGACATCACTGTGTGTGTTATCCCTGTACTGTGACATCACTGTGTGTATTATCCCTGTATTGTGACATCACTGTGTTGATTATCCCTCTTCTGTGACATCACTGTGTGTATTTTCTCTGTACTGTGACATCATTGGGTGTATTATCCCTGTACTATGACATCACTATATGTATTATCTCTGTACTGTGACATCACTGTGTGTATTATCCCTGTACTGTGACATCACTGTTTATTATCTCTGTACTGTGACATCACTGTGTGTATTATCCCTGTACTGTGACATCACTGTGTGTATTATCCCTGTACTGTGACATCACTGTGTATATTATCTCTGTACTGTAACATCACTATGTATGTTATGCCTGTATTACATCACTTTGTACATTATATCTGTACATTAATGAGGTAAAAAAAATCGGAAGTATTTTATGTTCTGAACTTCCAGCTGAAGGTAGAGGGACCTCATGGTTACTTGTTAGACCCCTGAGCATAAGATATATCCTGATATTTCTGTTTGCAGATGTGATATCTGTAACAGGGCCCCCCAAGCTATCATGGGCCACAGATAATATTACTGTCCTATTATGGAGCTGTTGCACTCCTGGTGGTATCAGAGCCCACTTGTGACTCCTACCACTGCACCCATATCTATTCTATACCCCAAAAATTACTATACAAACACAGTATAGCAATAGATTTTCAAAATTCTTCAAACCTTTATGTAGATTTAATCCAGGAAATGTTGATGACAGCGGAATCTCATTATAATAAGTGGAATTTGCTGTAGCTAAGTGATAACATTTTGATGAATGGACTGGAGGAAGTCAGAGGGGGTGGGGGAGGGGGGCACCTAAACTATCTCACCCTGCTTTGAGCCCCATGACCTCATATTGGGGTTGCAGCATCCTTGTCCAGTTTCACCTCTTCCGACCTCCGCTCATTGGACAGGTTTATTATTCTGGACTATTATTTACTCTTGATTATAATGTCCTCCTAGTAATAGAAGACTCCATGTGCTGGAAAGGACTAACTGTGGAGGCAATGAGGGAGGGGGCCCTAATGTACTCAGCAAAACTGCAGGACAGGTCGCCATGTAAAGATAGACAGTAGCATATTATGGGGGGCACTGTGGCTGTCATTATTATGGGGGCACTGTGGCTGTCAATCTTACAGGGGTATTGAGGTTCTGTTATAAGGGCACTATGGCTGTCATTGTTATGTGGACACAGTAGCTGTTATTATTATGGGGGTACTGTGACTGTCATTATTATGGGGCACTATGGCTGTCATTGTTATGCGGACACAGTAGCTGTTATTATCATGGGGTCACTGTGGTGTAATTATTATGGGGGCACTGTGTCTGTCATTATCATGGGGTCACTGTGGGTGTCATTGTTATGTGGACACAGTAGCTGTTATTATTATGGGGGCACTGTGGCTGTCATTATTATGGGGCACACGGTGGCTGTCAATGTTAGGGGAGCATTGTGGTTCTGTTATAAGGTCACTATGGCTGTCATTGTTTTAGGGTACTTTCATAGTTTTGGGGCACTCTGGCTGTCATTGTTATAAGGGCACTGTTACTGTCATTGCTATGGGTCACTGTGGCGGTAATTGTTATGTGGACACTATGGTTGTCATTGTTATGTGATCATTATGGGTGTCAATATTATGTGGGTACTGTGGCTGTCATTGTTATGGGGGCACTATAACTGTCAATGTTATGAGGTACTATCGCTGACACTGTTGAAGGGGTACTGTGGTTGTTACTGTTATGGGCTACTATGACTGCCATTGTAGCTGCATCTTTATGTCATGGGGATGATTGTCTCTGTTATGAGGGCACTGTGACTGTCTTTCTTATGGCATACCATTACTGGAACACTATGAGTACAACATGACTGTTGTCTCTGTTTTGGGCACTTTCCCCACAAACTGTCCCTTGTGCACTGTGGAAACTATAGGGTTAAATATTGCACACCTTGCAGACAGGTAGATCCGCTGTTAAAATTATGCTTTAACTCTTTCCTTCCCAGATAGGACCATTTTCTGGTAAACCATGGCTGCCATTGTTGCGGGGGCATTGTGAGTGTCTCTATTATGGAGCCACCACTAAGAATAATTTATTAGGATTAAGGATTCCCATTACAATGAGAACCTTCACCTTTACTGCTGTTCCCCACGAACCCATCCCTTATACTGCAAACCCTCGGTCTCGTAGGTTATGTATTAAACTTTTAACCTCTATGTGAAGCAATGATTTCCCGTAAGAAAGTAATCTCCAAATGCTGAATCAGCCATAAAGTCAGTGACTCTTCCAAATATCTAAATATATTCCAGAATTTTCTGCAATAACTACATTGGACCTTTTTTTAGGGTGGTCAATGTGAAGCCCCATACACATGGGGCAGTCTGGACCAGAAAATCCATACATAAGCCGGTTCCGGTTCTGAACCCAGCCGGGAGATCAGGACTCCTTGCATCGTAGTTATGTATCATGCTAGGAGTCCTCACTATGATGCAAGGAGTCCTGTCTCCTGGCTGGGTTTGGGTCACGAATTCTGTCCAATGTACGGACCGGATTTTCCTTTCTGAACTATCCCCTGTGCTTGGGGCTTACAGGAAAGAGGGGACTTGAGGTCACCCTGGAGATGGAACATATGTCCTCTGACACAAAGCTGGCCAAAAGTGGTGGTGTCCACCTGTGTCGAGGAACGCCACAGCATCAACATCCTGAATGGAAATTGTAGACGAGTTGTGGTCTTCACCTGGTGCACATTAAGCCTTTCAGCCGGCCCCAAGCACACCTGGCGGCCGGCTACACATCGCTACGTGTAATTACGCTTGTGTAAAACATATGTTTCACCTGTGCTGCTCCCTGCACCCAGAATAGTAACAATTAATGGTGGCCACTTTGAAGACGGGAAAAAAAGGGGCTTTTCAATTTATCATATGTGAGTCATGGCAGGCAACGAGTCTGCAGCCGAGACCAGATGCAGGAGGAATAATGATAGATGAAACATGGTGCGCCGGCTAATTCAGTAATTAGAGTGGCAGACCCGCATCAAACAAACACAACGGCCGGACTTGGAGCTTCTCCAGGATGGGTCGGGGACACTTTCACTAGACAGTGCTGCTGGATGTGGAGCGCACGCTGCTTTATATGGCAGTGGAAGTTGTTTGTGGGATTGCGCTCTCACTATGCAAGGTTTGGTACAGGGCAGGGCTAACACTAAAGATGGTTGCAAAAGCTAAAAGTTGCAACAGCGCTCTGCTAGCACCAAGAGTATTACTGCAAATACCAACTGTATATAAGGATACAGGAATAGGAGGTTCTTGGTACTTTACATTTTGATCAAATTGTAACTATAAGCCCATCTTCCCCGTCAGGGTGACCTCTATTAGGTGGTCCCTACACTAAATGACGCACCTCTCTTAGGTCCTTGGTCTCCCATGAATATTGCAACTGTTTTAGAGCAAAGTGTCCTTGAAGGTGGTGGGTCGAGGCTGTATCTAAGGCTTTGGTCACACCTGCGTTGGGTGACCATTCGGGGACTCTGTCCCCGATTCTGCTTGAAATATGTGGAGAGACAAGTCCTGCAAGCAGGACTTGTCTCTCCACCGATTTCAGGCGCAAACCCGGCGGACCCTATTATAGTCAGCACCCTGGCGTTCTTTGATGTCAGTTACAGCGCACCCTGGAGTCAGCAGCAGAGCCTCCCTGCACAGGAGTGAGGACAGGTGAGTAAAATGTATTGGCCGCTACTTATTGCAATAATACAATAAGTAGCAGTCAACTAAGAAACAAAGGGGGCAAAAAAGGAGGCCATATACTCTGTAGAGGCCAAGGAAAGAGGACCATATATTGTGGGGGCAAAAAGGGGGTCATATACTGTGTGGGGGGAAAGGGGTACCATATACTGTGGGGCAAAAAGGGGGTTACTATATACCGTGGGGGCAAAAAAGGGGGCCATATACTGTGGGAACAGAAGGAGGGGCAAAAAAGGGGGCCATATCCTGTGGGGGACCTAAAAATGGGGTCAAATACTGCATGGGAGCCAAAAAAGTGGGGCCGAATACTGAGTGGGGGCTATAAAAATCAGTGGTTGTGTACCATGTGGGGGCCAAAAATAGGGGTCCTGTACCATGTGTGTATCATTTTTTTTTGGGGGGGGGTTCCTTTCTTACTTCGCCTCAGGCAGCAGAGGTGTCGGAAGCTGGTAGTGGCCGAGGAGCATGTGCAGTCTGCTCCTATTCAAGTAATGGGATCGGCGCTGCAGTTCCGTGCAACCACCACTATACAGTGGATGGGGCTGCTGTGCACTTCTATTAGTTGCATAGGAGGAGACTGCACATGCTCCTCATCCACTAGCAGCTTTGACACCCAGAGGCTGCTAGAACAGCTGATCTGTGTGGGGTCCGCACATATTGATGAAGTGTGGATATCCTCCTGTGTATGGCGGGCCATATCCAGACCTACGATCTCTTATTAATAAATTCCTTCAGTGGGAATCCGCTCTTCCCATTTGCCATTTGGCCCTCGGTGGCTTCTCTCTTCCTTCCTTCCTTTCTTACACAATCGCTTTACATTCTTTTATTTTAGTTTTGTTTTTGTGTCTTTTTTTTTAATTTTTTTTTAATTTGACGCGGATGTTTTATGGGTCCCCCTTGAAGTACACACATTAGTCAATAATGCCTTTGGAACGAAACCCTCAGTTCCTAAGACTTGTGTCGCCTCTTCGCAGAACTTCAGAAAAGTAGAAAATTGAAAAGAATTCTCTTTTGGCCTCGTTTCTGTCCTCCTCTGGCTGCGGCCCAAGCCTCTATTTATTACATTACAATATGTCCAGATTATGTTCTTTGCGGGGATGTGAGGCTATAAAATGAGATTTGATCCAACTATTAGACTATATATGTGAAAAAACTGAGGACATTTTTTGAAAAAAACCCATTCATCTGGGGATTACGCAATTGTGACTTTGTGTTTTGCGTTTTCTCTTTGTTTTTAATCTAATTTTCTCTTAATCGCTCTCATTTATTGCTGCTCATTTCCTTTCTCTTCTGCCTTATATTATAGAACTTCCTTACAGAGACCGACACCATGAAATGTGTAAGGCCAGGAGACATGGAGAGGCTCCCTGGGAAATCTCTGCGACCACTTGGTTACGCAAGTTGAGTGTCATATAAAAAATACAAATCTTATGAAGAGAAGACAACTGGGTCTATGGTAAAAATCTAAGAAGAATAATTACTTACACATTTGTAGTATATTTTAACCATTTTAAATTTCAAAAGATTTGCCAGTGAAATACAGTTTTAAGTTTTTTAGGAACCTCATTCACTCCTATGAACACCTTAATACCCAGATTTTTGTTACCTTAAAGGGGTATTTCCATTTGGGACATTTATGACACCTAAATGGTTCTGCCAGGGCAAGTCTACACGACCCCGATAAAAGCCTGACATCTCATTCCTAGCCTTAAAGGAAGTCTGTCACCCAGCAACCAGCAGATACATAGGTTACTATCACCAGAACCAGCATATCAACCCAGCCCTGCAGATAGATAGGTTAGTGTCACCAGAACCAGCGTATCACCCCAGCCCTGCAGATACATAGGTTACTATCACCAGAACCAGCATATCACCCCAGCCCTGCAGATAGATAGGTTAGTGTCACCAGAATCAGCATATCACCCCAGCCCTGCAGATAGATAGGTTAGTGTCACCAGAACCAGCATATCACCCCAGCCCTGCAGATAGATAGGTTAGTGTCACCAGACCCAGCATATCACCCCAGTCCTGCAGATAGATAGGTTAGTGTCACCAGAACCAGCATATCACCCCAGCCCTGCAGATAGATAGGTTAGTGTCACCAGACCCAGCATATCACCCCAGCCCTGCAGATAGATAGGTTAGTGTCACCAGAACCAACATATCACCCCAGCCCTGCAGATAGATAGGTTAGTGTCACCATAACCAGCATATCACCCCAGCCCTGCAGATAGATAGGTTAGTGTCACCAGAACCAGCATATCACCCCAGTCCTGCAGATAGATAGGTTAGTGTCACCAGAACCAGCATATCACCCCAGCCCCGCAGATAGATAGGTTAGTGTCACCAGAACCAGCATATCACCCCAGCCCTGCAGATAGATAGGTTAGTGTCACCAGAACCAGCATATCACCCCAGCCCTGCAGATAGGTTAGTGTCACCAGAACCAGCATATCACCCCAGCCCTGCAGATACATAGGTTAGTGTCACCAGAACCGGCATATCACCCCAGCCCTGCAGATAGATAGGTTAGTGTCACCAGTACCAGTATATCAACCCAGCCCTGCAGATAGATAGGTTAGTGTCACCAGAACCAGCATATCACCCCAGCCCTGCAGATAGATAGGTTAGTGTCACCAGAACCAGAGCTGGGTTGATATGCCAAATTCTGGTGACAGTAACCTATCTATCTGTAGGACTGGGATGATATGCTGGTTCTGGTGACAGTAACCTATCTATCTGCGGGGCTGGGGTGATATGCTGGTTCTGGTGACACTAACCTATCTATCTGCAGGGCTGGGGTGATATGCTGGTTCTGGTGACACTAACCTATCTATCTGCAGGCTGGGGTGATATGCTGGTTCTGGTGACACTAACCTATCTATCTGCAGGGCTGGGGTGATATGCTGGTTCTGGTGACACTAACCTATCTATCTGCAGGGCTGGGGTGATACGCTGGTTCTGGTGACAGTAACCTATCTATCTGCAGGGCTGGGGTGATATGCTGGTTCTGGTGACACTAACCTATATATCTGCAGGGATGGGGTGATATGTTGGTTCTGGTGACAATAACCTATCTATCTGCAGGGCTGGGGTGATATGCTGGTTCTGGCGACACTAACCTATCTATCTGCAGGACTGGGGTGATATGCTGGTTCTGGCGACACTAACCTATCAATCTGCAGGGCTGGGGAGATATGCTGGTTCTGGTGACACTAACCTATCTATCTGCAGGGCTGGGGTGATATGCCGGTTCTGGTGACACTAACCTATCTATCTGCAGGGCTGGGGTGATATGCTGGTTCTGGTGACACTAACCTATGTATCTGCAGGGCTGGGGTGATATGCTGGTTCTGGTGACACTAACCTATCTATCTGCAGGACTGGGGGGATATGCTGGTTCTGGTGACACTAACCTATCTATCTGCAGGACTGGGTTGATAAAACGCCATACAATATTATACAGTATTCCCCCTTTAAGTAGTCCCGGATGTGTGTTATATGGTCTGACTATTCTGCTGGCTGGAAAGTTAGAAATTGATGCAGAACAAAACACAAACAGAAATTAATAATGGCTGCCTTAGATCTTTCATCGCGGATACTTCCCATCCTTACATTGAAGCCATACGACTTTCACTTCCAGACATGAAACACTGACCAGGGAGAATATTCCTTCTGCTTCCCGGCGTGGATGTTAGCGATCACAGACTCCGACTCACAATATGTCCTGAGACAGACATAAAAGGAAGAGAGATAACTTCATTCACAAAAGATTTTTGGACGCGGCCTGGAATTTTTTTTTTTTTTTTTAACCAGTCACGCACACGTTGTCTCTCAAACTTCCATAATGTTTCCACAGCAAATTCATTTGCTTTTTATGTTATTCCGAGCTGCATCCTAAATGGACGGAAGCCATGAGCGAGACTGGGAATAATTTACTGTAGAATTAGATGTTCTTCTGCGAGGCGGCGGCGCTGCCAGGACTCGGCTCTGCTTCCACAGGACAATTCGCAAAGCCTCTCCTCCTGGGCTCGTCTTCTCCTGATGCCGCGGCCTCGAATGATTCTTATTACCGTGGCGCCAAATAAATGAAAATAAATGAAAACATCTAAAAAAAAAAAAATATCCCGGATTTAACAGCCCCTGTCTATATAAAAAATCCTCTAAAGGGCATTTAAGCTTGAAGGGCCTGCAACACAATAGAATGATGGGCCCCGGTGAGAAATCTGTAACAGGGCCCCTCGTCTACCATGTACTATGTATAATACCGTATTGTTAAACAAAAGGGCTTTGGGGCCATATCAGGCACCATATCCTAGGATGATGGATTCTAGGGCACCGTTACTATACATAGTGGAGGTTTACCATTTAAAGGGCAGTTCCTTTCACTGTTGATATGAGTGTCAGTGGGTGCAGCCGCCTTTGCAGAGTTGTGCAGTAACATCCCTTACATTTGATTCTGAATGTAACTCTCATCATGCCTCAGGGGGCAGCATAAATTATCAACTGGGAGGAGCTTATTCCTGTGCTCATGGTCGCCCCCCTGCTGTGTAAACCTTTTCTATAATCTGCCAAAAGCAGTGGAGGAAAGTGATAACTGTATAGGGGGTAGCGTGATAAAAACAGTGTTACAGACCTGCTCTATAATCATTCGTGGTATCGGAATGGAATGGATGCGGAAGTCTCATAGATGTGAATGAATAACAGACTGCACCCAGATGATGCTCACTGTGAGCGTCATCCAACTTCATTCCGTTATAAACCCAGCCTCCAGCTCAGATGCACACTAGGACACTAACAGACATGACTTAATATGTTAATAAACAGTTTAACTCATTTTTTTCCATTGCTTTCAATGTCTTTTGTGTTGAGTTATCATGATGCAGTAACTCATATGATTCAAGTTGAAGATGTCTGTATCTGTAGATAAGAGATAGATAAATAGATAGATATGAGATAGATAGATAGATAGATAGATAGATAGTTAGATATGAGATAGATATATAGCTAGATAGACAAGAGATAGATATTAGATAGATATGATATAGATAGATAGATATGAGATAGATAGATAGATAGATATGAGATAGATATTAGATAGATAGACAAGAGATAGATAGATAGATAGATAGATAGATAGATAGATAGATATGAGATAGATATTAGATAGATAGGTAGATAGATAGATAGATAGATAGATAGATAGATAGATAGATAGATAGATATGAGATAGATATTAGATAGATATGATATAGATAGGTATGAGATAGATAGATAGATAGATAGATATGAGAGATAGATAGATAGATAGATAGACAAGAGATAGATAGATAGATAGATAGATAGATAGATATGAGAGAGAGAGATAGGAGATAGATAGATATGAGATAGATATGAGATAGATGGATAGATAGATAGATATGAGATAGATAGATAGATAGATAGATAGATAGATATGAGATAAATAGATAGATAGATAGATAGATAGGAGATAGATAGATAAATAGATAGGAGATAGATAGATAGATATGACATAGATAGATAGATAGATAGATAGATAGATAGATAGATAGATATGAGATAGATAGGTAGATAGATATGAGATAGATAGATAGATAGATAGATAGATAGATATGAGATAGATGGATAGATATGAGATAGATAGATAGATAGATAGATAGATAGATAGATATGAGATAGATGGATAGATAGATATGAGATATATAGATATGAGATAGATAGATAGATAGATAGATAGATATGAGATAGATAGATATGAGATAGATAGATAGATAGATATGAGATAGATAGATAGATAGATAGATAGATAGATAGATAGATAGATAGATAGATATGGGATAGATAGATAGATAGATAGATAGATAGATATGAGATAGATAAATAGATAGATAGATATGAGATAGATACAGTAGATATATAGATACTAGATAGATATGATAAAGATAGATAGATATGAGATAGATAGATAGCTAGTCAAATAGAGATGTAAAAAATATTTTTTTCACAATATAAGAACAGATGATATAGAATGAATGTTTTTCTGTCCATTGACCATCTCTCCTCTACTTTGTCTTCAGTCCCTTCTTTCCAGCACAAGTGTTAATGAATATCCCCCGGTGATTGATAATTCATCGCGTCTTCCTCCACACTAGGCGCTCATACAGAGAACGTCTCATCTTTTTGGCAAGTGGAACAAAGCATGTTTTGGTCTGGATGCCAAATCTTTACCATTTGACGGCTCTTCTCCAGCTTCTGAGGTTAAAACTTCCTCTACCGGGCCAAAAAACTCTGTGATCCAGTCTCTGGAAAGTCACTTAAAAGCTCTTTATGTGATATTATCTCATTACAAGTAATAGATCACAGCGTCACGTCATGAATTACTCCAATCAATTCTACAAAGGAAGCCAGCGCCTGCAAATAGTCTAATAAATATTAGCGGAATCTGCAGGAAGTCTATCTATTCACCGCAGAGCTCTATAAATGAACAGACTGTGATAAAACGCAACCACTGGAGCAGAATGCACTCTGTGTCATTATACAGTACACTAAATGGACAAAAATATGTGCCCCCTCCGAACTACTGACTTTAGTTATTACACTCATTTCATAAAATCAAGCACAATGTAATGCACTCTCCATTGGCAGATTTATGGGATGTACTGAGGAGATCAGAGACTTAACATGTCTTAAAGAGGATCTGTCACCTGAACAAAGAATATCAATCCAACCCGCAGCTAGATAGGTTAGGGTCACCTGAATCCAACGGTGTTTTGCCCTTGTGAATCGCTACCTCTGTTGCCGAGATATCGCTGTTTTGTCAATTTGCAAGGGCGTTGCCATTACTCTAATGTGCTCATTTGCATATTGAAAAATAGGCAATATCTCAACAACAGAAGCACCGATTCGCGAGGGGAAAACACCATTTGATTCAGGTGACCCTAACCTATTTATTTGTGGAGCTGGTTGATATGTTGGATTTTGGTGACACACTCCCTTTAAGAGGCCACCTTTGTCACAAGTCAGTTCATGAAATTTCTTATTTGCGCCTGTCATTTGTCAGTGCTATTAGTGGGAAGTCCAAGGGCGTACGATTAGAAACAGCTCAGCCATAAAGTGGGTTCAATGAGAACTAAAGTGCAAGGCACATAAACTTCAAGGGTACAGTATCATGCTTCTTAGTTCCCACACATACAGTATAATGCTCTTTAGTGCCCCCACTCACAGTGTAATGTGCCGCTACCCACAGTATGATGCTCCTTAGTGCCCCTACCCACAGAATAATGCTCCTTAGTGTCCCCACCCACAGTATAATGCTCTTTAGTGTCCCCACCCACAGTATAATGTTCCTTAGTGTCCCCACCCACAGTATAATACTCCTTAGTGTCCCCACCCACAGTATAATGTTTCTTAGTGTCCCCACCCTCAGTATAATGCTCCTTAGTGTCCCCACCCACAGTATAATGCTCCTTAGTGTTCCCACCCACAGTATAATACTCCTTAGTGTCCCCACCCACAGTATAATGTTCCTTAGTGTCCCCACCCACCGTATGATGCTCCTTAGTGTCCCCATCCACAGTATAATGCTCCTTAGTGTCCCCACCCACGGTATGATGCTCCTTAGTGTCCCCACCCACAGTATGATGCTCCTTAGTGCCCCAACCCACAGTATAATGCCATATTAGGAAATATTTTTCCTAATTTTTCTTGTGAGTCTTATAGTCAAACACATTTTTTTGTCCAAAAAATACCATAAATACTGGACGTGTTCAGCTACTGTTCAGCTATGACCTTTATTTCATGGCGGAATGCCGTCAACGGGCCTACTCACCACTAAAAGTAGTTGAGTACCCCTGTACTATGGTATATGAAGACATTTTGAGCAAATTGTCCCTTCCACATAGTTTGGGGAATTCCCTTTCCTATTCTATCATGACTTTACCCCTATGCACAAAGCAAAATCCAAAAACACTTGAGATGATGTTTTCTGTGGAAGAACTTGGGTGACTACACAGAGCCCTGACCTCAACCCCATCCAACACCTTTGGGATTTATTGGGACCAGACCTTCTAGTCCAACATGAGTTCCTGACCACAGAAATGCTCTTTTGATTGAATGAATGAATGAGCAAAAATTCCCACAGACACAGTCCATAGTCTTGAAGAAATCCTTCCCAGAAGAGTGGAGGCTGTTGTGAAGGCCAAAGGCCCAACCCCATATTACCACTCGTAGTTTGAGAATAGAAAATGCAACAAGTTCATCATGGTGTCCACCTGTCTAAGGGCTTTTTGGTGTTTGTGTGAAATGTCCCAAAAGTGATGGCCATAATATGGTTTGCTTCTCTCTATGCCAGCAAATATTCAATAGATATGTACTGTAATAATCCTCAAAAATACTTAAAGAAGTTGTCCATATTTTAACTTACCTGCCGACAGGGCTAAGAAGAACAGCGAGCGGAGCATGTCATGAAAATTTTTGGCTGTTCCCCTTCTGGACATCAACATGCCCCCTTTTCTGTATCACCATGGCCCCTTCTTGTGACGTGGCCACTAAATGTGCTAGTGATGCCCAATTTTTGGACTTGACCAGCTCATAAAGTGCCCAAGTCACATATCAAGGACTGCTACCCTGGCAACCTGGGAACTTTATCTGCTCTTCTGGGAGTCCAGTTGTCACCCCTTTTTAGGGAGCCTTCTGGAGCTTCCGGGAGAGTTGGCAATTATGTTTTTTCCAATTGTTAGAAGAGTTTACAAAAATTAGCAGATCACAGGTTGTCTATTGGCTGGAATCACCTGTGAATAGCTGAGGGAGCCTAGAAAGAAGTGTTTAATTCTTCTGCAGTGCCCCCACAGGGGAATTAGAGTATTACATGGCAATCTTTAAAATCAATGGGATAAGGCACAGATGTGTGAAAGTGTTTGTAGATACTCTGTGCTCTTGTTAATTTTTGGTGTTCCCAAGCTAGGGAACTCCAGACTCTTAACTCAAAGGGGCCGATGTATTAATACTGGTACTTTAATCCATTCTGGCCTCTTGATAATTTTGATCCACCACAGGGAGGTCCCATGCACCAGATATAAAGTCTACCACAGTCAAGGACCGGTGTAGATTTCTGGTGTAGCTCACACCAGTTTTCTACCATGAGTTACAGAAAATCTGATGGGCCAAGGTGTCCTCAGCCCAACTGGATTCTTTCCCCGTTCCATCCAATTTTTGGAAAAGTGGCCAACTGGGCACAAAACAGGAAATGTCATGATATACATGCAAAATAACATGGATACGCAACAAAAATTGTGATTTTTTACACCTTGTACACCAGAAAACTGGTGTATTGGCCCCAAAGTCTTTCACAGCCACCACTGGAGGGAGCGGAACTGAATACAAAATTTTACCAAAATTTTATGACATGATAATTTTACGTCTATGTGAAGCTCAGTATGTCAACGGACAGTGAGGTACTTTATGGAGTTTTTGGAGTTGCCTTGATGGGACTTTGTCCTCACCTTATGTTTTGTTGTCAAAAAAGTGGTGGAAAAAATGCAGATGTATGAGCAGCAGATGGACGGGTACTGGATACCGTGGTAAATGACAAAACAAAATGTCAACCTCCCCTGCACAAGCGCCCCTGTCCACAGCTGCTCACCACTTGGATTCACACTCAAACCAGCAATTACAAGCTGAGCCTATTCATTGGGAGGAAGCGGCCAGGATGGAGACAATTGCCGCAACAAAGGAAGGCCGGCTCTACATGAGGGGAAATAATCTGCTTACCTCCAGGTTCCTATTGTCTCCTTCATTGGAGGGGGAGTGAAGCCATTAGATAATAACACACTTCTGTCCTTTAGCTGCCGGATAATGGCACTCACCTGCACTACCGTCTGCGCCATTCCTCAGCAGATCTTCCTGCCCCAGAGATCAGTTGTCACTGCTTTACATACTTTCACTAACATGTCCTCCACGACTTTCATAACATCTTAAAAAATGACATAAAAAAAATTTTCCATTCAAAAACATCTTGCCAAAAACTACAAAAAGTTCTGTCCACGTGTTTCATTGGTATTATTTGTTACTGGAGAGGTTGGACGATGACCAAAATGGCGGCCGCCTATAGCTTTTACAGGAGGTGTCACCCAGTTTTTCTAGAGACTGTGGCCGCATTTTAGGGTCTGCGTGATAAACAAAAGACCGCTTGGGATGCAAGAAACCTGAACTTGGAACACCAAAGGGTTCAATGGTGACCTAAATTAGGGTCATGTGAGATGGTTTTGCAGCAGTCGTAAAGGGACCCTAAACTGCGGCCACATTATGGCTGTCTACATGTGGCTTAAAGGGATTATCCAGGAAATACTGTTCTTTTTTCATGGAGGCTGGGGAAGGTGAAAAATAATGAAAAAATGTACTCACCTGTCCCCGGCTGCTCCGGTGTCTCTTGCCACTGTCCAGTCCCGCTGCGCCTTGGGGCTTGTTCTGGCAGAGGTTTTCACCACTGAGGTCAATCAGCGGCCTAAGGAAAGGACCCAGGTGATGTATGTGCAGGGGACACCAGAGCATGGGGACAGGTATTTCCTGGACAACCCCTTTAAAGTGACCCTCCAGACTTCCTATTAAGAGAGAGAGAAACATCCTGAACCAATGATAAGGCAGGAGGTGTGTCTCAGACTACCTCAGACTCCCTGTAGGGACTGTAACCAAGATGTAGTCACAGCTCTGCCTGGATGTAAAAAGCAGACAAGCAGTAAAAATGGCAAGGTAATAAATATGAGATAATGCTTAGGGCCCACCAATGGCATAAATTCTGGGGGCCCAATACTTCACAGTAATCACCCATTGTTCTCAGTGTACAGAGCCAGAAGCAAGCAGAGTAGTGGACAACGCCATGTTTTTGCAGCTTTCCTCCCATTCACTTATTATGCGGCCACTTGCACCGTATCCTATGGTAGCGGGGGCCCCGTGAGACAGCCCTGCATTTAGAGTGCTGTCCTGACTCCAAGTCATCCGTGTACTCCGAGCACAGATGAGTTGAATACAATGGTGAAGCAGGGAGCCGTCCACTTCCTGCTTCACCATTCGGCCCCTGTCTCTGCTCCCGATCAGGTATGTCTAAGTGGTGGTGATGGGGGCAGTCATGAAATGTTTGCACTGAGCTCACCAATATGTTAAAATGGCCCTGGGGGTGCTGCACCCTTCCAATTTCATATTGATGACCTATCCTAAGGGTAGGCCATCGATATGAAGTTTTAGAAGACTGCTTTAAATCTACAATTTTTATCCTTTCTTATTTGCAAAAACATTTAAAGGAAGTGTGTCAGCAGAACCCAGCATATCACCCCAGCCCTACTGATAGATATATTAGGATTACCTGAAGTCTGATTCAAGTGACATTAACCTATCTATCTGCAGGGCTGGGGTGATATGCTGGTTCTGGTGACACTAACCTATCTATCTGCAGGGCTGGGGTGATACACTGGTTCTGGTAACACTAACCTATCTATCTGCAGGGCTGGGGTGACATGCTGGTTCTGGTGACACTAACCTATCTATCTGCAGGGCTGGGGTGATATGCTGGGGTCTGGTGACACTAACCTATCTATCTGCAGGGCTGGGGTGATATGCTGGTTCTGGTGACACTAACCTATCTATCTGCAGGGCTGGGGTGATATGCTGGTTCTGGTGACACTAACCTATCTATCTGCAGGGCTGGGGTGATATGCTGGTTCTGGTGATACTAACCTATCTATCTGCAGGGCTGGGGTGATATTCTGGTTCTGGTGACAGTAACCTATCTGTCTGCAGGGCTGGGGTGATATGCTGGTTCTGGTGATACTAACCTATCTATCTGCAGGGCTGGAGTGATATGCTGGTTCTGGTGACACTAACCTATCTATCTGCAGGGCTGGGGTGATATGCTGGTTCTGGTGACACTAACCTATCTATCTGCAGGGCTGGGGTGATATGCTGGTTCTGGTGACACTAACCTATCTATCTGCAGGGCTGGGGTGATAAGCTGGTTCTGGTGACACTAACCTATCTATCTGCAGGGCTGGGGTGATATGCTGGCTCTGGTGACACTAACCTATCTATCTGCAGGGCTGGGATGATATGCTGGTTCTGGTGACACTAACCTATCATCTGCAGGCCTGGGAATAGGCTGTATGGGAACTGGCCGGCCATAATTGTAAATGTAATGTATTGAGATCAGACTTAGTCCGGTTGCGGACGACGTGTGCTGCCGGCCAGTGCAGAAACCGTCAAAAATTGGTGGAGAGAAAAGTCCGGCGGACACCATTATGAAGTCTGCCGGTGTCTGCCATGTAACTGTTGTTTTAACGTTCCAGCTCTCTGTCATTTGGGTCCCCCGGCTGAACCAATGATGAGACAGGGGTGTGTGTCCCAGACTACATCAGACTCCCTGTAGACATTGTAGCTAAACTGTAGTTGCAGATCACAGCTCTGTACAAACACAGGAGCGAAAAAGTAGCCAAGGAACAAGATCCGAGGGAAGTAAGTGGCAGGTATTTTTGGATTGTTTCTAAAGAATTTTTGTCTCTTGTTTTTTCCCATTTGCACCATGCTTTATACTTTTGTTTTTAGGTTTGTTTAGTCTTGTACTTAGATATGAGCACTGCACGGAGACTAGGGCTAACTGCACACAACCCCAAGGCCCAACACCCAGTTGTGGCTTTCCGTTTCATCAATGGGGCTTATCAGAATAAGCTGTCATTTCATTAACCACAAGCGCCGGGTTCTACTCCACCAGTCGGGACTATTTGCATAATAAGAGCCTGAGTCATTTTTTTTTTTTTGTATTTTACAAGCCCTTCTGTGCTGTGGTATTTCGAGGCTTAAAACCAAAGGGAGGGCAGGTGGGTAGAGGAAGACGTTACTAGCTGTGCATTGAACAGCACAGCCTGCGGTCACGTGACAACGACGGGCCAATGAATGGCGATGACGAAAAAAAAAAGGGGAACAGATATATTTGTTTTTTTTGGTTTAGTCAAACACTTCTTTGGGCCTCAAAAACAACCACAGAACCGCAAGTTGTGAGCAAAATTGAGAGTCACACACAACTAGATCCGGGATATTGGTCAGCGAAAGAGGACGCGACGATTTTTTTTTTTTTTTTAATTTTTAAACCACAGTGTCACAGACTGGTAAGCATCACCCAAACCGCAAGCAACCCGGGGAAATTTTTGCATTATTTTAAATTTTTGACAGACACAAAAATTTTGCAATGGATTACAGATTACCGAGGGACCAGGAAGGGGAATGGGGGTGCGGGGTTAATCGAATTTTAGGGTTAAAAATACAATTTTTTTTTTTTATTTTAGGCTTTTTTCAAAACGGAGGAAGTGGCAGAAGTGAGCTCGATGGCTTCTAACAGCATCTTTGAGACATTTCCTATATATGGGCCAGGTTTCATGAAGGGTAAGTGATCACGTCTTATCATATTACTCATAGGCATGGGGAATTTGATTGCAAGCTCTTTGCTGCAGTGTCTATAGGTCAGGGCTCCACGTGGTTTATGCATGTACATAGGTGTAGATGTAGCAGAGCTGAATGTGTTGTTACATTGTATTTGCATTGTAAACTTGTAGCAATCACTGAGATTACATCACAGATTGTGACGCGGGCTCTGCTACATCTGACAGACTCGGCTCTGCTACATCAGCCCACATGTAGGTGTCTTAGATGATATCATTGGAGTATGTTATGAGTCGGTGACTACAGAGACGTGAGATGTTGGTTGATACTGATGATTCTGAAAGCCCTGGACCCCGTCCTAAAGAATATGATATGCCGGTATTCATATTATGCAGTCTATGGATTGTTGTGTATAGGTAGTAATGTTACAATGTTGTGCACTTACCTGACTCTCACATCGACTAGCACCCTCAGCCTCCATAATATATAAGCGGAGGATCTGGTGACCCCGTCAGACACTTCGTCTCTCTGTTTTGGTTGTGTGTCCCCACCCCTCTATCTGTCACAAGAAGAGAGCCGCCATGTCAAGCTAAGCAACTCGCAGCAATCAGAGTCGTAACTTAAAGCTTAAATTTGTAAGGGATATTGTCTGGTGCTATTACTTTGGCACTATGTGGCAGTATTATTGGGGTGAAGCATGATGTTATTACTTTGGTACTATATGGTGGTATTATCTGGGTACAGCATTATGTTATTACTTTGGCACTATATAGCAGTATTATTTGAGTGTAGCATAGTGTTATTACTTTGGCACAATATGGTAGTATTATTGGGGTGAAGCATGATGTTATTACTTTGGTACTATATGGTGGTATTATCTGGGTACAGCATTATGTTATTACTTTGGCACTATATAGCAGTATTATTTGAGTGTAGCATAGTGTTATTACTTTGGCACAATATGGTAGTATTATTTGGGTACAGCAATGATGTTATTACTTTGGCACTATGTGGCAGTATTATTTTGGTACTACATAATGTTATTACTTTGGCACTGTCACAGTATTATTTGAGTGTAGCATAGTGCTATTGCTTTCACACAATATGGCAGTATTTTCTGGGTGCAGAATAATGATATTATTTTCGCACTATATGGCAGTATTATTTGAGTGTAGCATAGTGCTATTACTTTGGCACTAAACAGGGCTATTATCTAAGGAGGTAGCATAATGTTATTACTTTGGTACTATATGGCAGTATTATTTAGATGTGGTATGATGTTATTACTTTGGAACTATATGGCAGTATTAGTGGGTAATATATGATCTTATTTCTTTGGCACTATATAGCAGTATTATTTGAGTGTAGCATAGTGTTATTACTTTGGCACAATATGGTAATATTATCTGGGTACAGCATAGTGTTATTACTTTGGCACTATATGGCAGTATTATCTGCATACAGCATTATGTTATTTTTTAGCACTATATGGCAGTATTATTTGAGTGTAGCATAGTGTTATTACTTTGGCACTATACGGGACTATTAGCTGGGTGTAGCATAATGTTATTACTTTGGTACTATATGGCAGTATTATTTAAATGTAGTATGATGTTATTACTTAGAAACTTTATGGCAGTATTAGTGGGTAATATATGATCTTATTTCTTTTGCACCCTATGGCAGTATTATTTGAATGCTGTATGGTGTATGGCACTTTTTAAGAGGACTTAATGGAACATACTTTTCTGATAATTTGCATAGCTCACATAAACGGAGGAGACTCGGTTTGGTTGTAGTTATGGGGCTCTGGGAATCCACAACATCTGGAGTCATAACTTAAAGCTCCAAGGCCCCAGTGCAAAATCTATAATGGGTATCATGTTTGTAATGGGTACTACTGTGGTATTATTTGGCAGTATTATTTGGGTGTTGCATAGTGTTATTACTTTAGCACTATATGGCAGTATTATGTGGCTACTGCATGATATTATGGTGACATTATTGACATATGACATTATTATCTAGGTGCTGCATGTAGTTATTACCTTGACACTGTATAGCAATATTATTAAGGTAATCAAAGGTATTATTATCATTTACTGTAGAGCAGTATTATTTGCATGCAGCTTGTATCCTATGGCATTATTAATAGGCTAGTTTTGGTAGAAGTATCGGCACCCTGGGAAGCCCCAACAACCACAGTCGTAACGTAAAGCTACAAAATCCCAATGCAAAATTGGTGATGGATACTCTATGGAGCTATTACTTTGGCACTATGTGGCAGTATTATTTGGAAGCAGCATGATATTACTTTGGCATTAAGTGGCAGTATTATTTAATGCACTATATGGCACTATATGGTAGCATTGTTTGTGTACTACATAGTATTATCACTTTGGCACGATATGGCAGTATTATTTGGGTTATGCACGGTGTTATTACGGTGTTACCATAGGATAATATTATTTAGGTACTGAATGGTGGTATAACTTTGGCACTGTATCACAATATTATTTCGGGTACTGCATTGTGTTATCACTGTGGCACTGTATGGTAGTATTAATTGGGTACTGCATGGTGTTATTTTGGTGTTACCATAGGATAATATTATTTGGGTACTACATGATATTATTATGGTGTCACAATATGGCAGGATTACTGAAGCACTCCACGGTATTATTATTTTGGCATGGTATGGCAATGTTATGTATGTACTGCTATATATTGCTATAGTGTCACCATATGGCGAGTATTATTTGGGCAGTGTATGGCACATTTTTTGCCTAGTAAAAAAATGGGGAATCGGCCCAAAGATTATGAATCCAGGAGAAATTGCCTGTCCACCCAAGCTGGAAAATCCTTGTACCCCCACTGGGGTAGTCACTGCTATGACACACTCAGCTCTGCTACATCTGTTTATACATTTAGTTCCACATGTGCCGTGGACTCGTGTCATCATCCTTCTATCACAGGGGGCCTCAGCAGTCGTGATGGCTCAGACCAGTCCTATAAAACAGATGTCGCTTCACATTTGGATGATATATGTGTTAGTCAATAAATATGATGAGCGGGCGAGCAAGCAGCTGCTGTGTCACCCTGAACTGAATCATGGACCCGCAGCTACTGTCACGTTGTATATAGGGGGAGAGGGGGCCGGGGGTGCACATTGTTAGATGAAGATAAAAAAGCTCTTAGAAGCATTAACAGCAGATTTAGCAAAACTGAGTCACATCAATGTGAATGACTCGCACATTCCTGGGGAGACTGTCAGCAAGCAGGGGGAGGTGAACTTCACAGCTAGTTAACAACATCCAGGACAAGCATCAGCTATAGGATTATTATTACCCCCCTACAGATTTCAGGAAAATAAAGATATATCTGCCCACGATGTTTATAGAGGCTTGTCGGGTAATTTCCATAATCTTACAATGAAGCTGATCCCACAAAATGTGATTAAAATCTGGTGATAGGAAAACAGTAAAGTCTGTGGGCCCGGCTATAGGCCTGGGGAGAGAGGGGGTAGTATTATGGCTGGTCCTCTAAGTACATGAATTGTAAAGTGCTACAAAATAGGTTGGTGCTATATAAAAACATTATTATTATTATTATTATTATTATTATTATTATGTTTATGATGATGATAATTATTATAGTTAGTAGTAGCAGTAATAGTAGTAATAGTAATATTAGTAGCAGGTATTATTAGTAATAGTAGGTAGTAATAGTAGTAGTAGTAATATTAGTAGTTAGCAGTTAGTATTAAGAGTAGTAGTAGTAGTAGCAGTAGTAGTAGTATTAGTAGTGGTATTAGTAGTGGTAGCTGTAGTAGTTGTGGTAATAGTAGTAATAGTAGTAATATTAGTTGTAGTAGCAATAGTAGCAGTAGTAATAGTAGTAGTAGTGGTAGTAGTAGTAATAGTCGTAGTAACAGTGGTAATAGTAGTAGCAGTAATAGTAGTAGTAGTAGTAATAGTAATAGTAGTAGCAGTAATAATAGTAGTAGCAGTAGTAGTGGTAGTAGTAATAGTAGTAGTAATAATAGAAGTAGTAGTGATAGTAGTAGAAGTAGTAATATTAGTAGTTATAGTAGTAGTAGTAGTAGTAGTAATAGTAGCAGCAGCAATAGCATCAGTAGTAATAGTAGTAGTAATAGTAGTAATACTAGCAGTAGTAGTAATAGTAGTAGTAGCAGCAGTAGTAGTAATATTAGGAGTAGCTATTATTACCGTGTTTCTCCAAAAATAAGACCTACTCCGAAAATAAGCCCTAGCTAGATTTTCCATTTTTTGGAGTAGGCTTGAACTATAAGCCCTACTCCAACAATAAGCCCTAGCTAATTTAACTCGTTCCCGACATCTGCCGTGTGATTACAGCGGATGCTGAGTCCTTATAAATGGCGGCCGCTCTGCTGCAGAGTGGTTACCATAGCTGCCGTACCGGGTCTCTGTGGAGACCTGGAGTTAATGCCCGAGATCAGTGTCTACCCTGATCACGGGCATTGTTCAACGTGAACTCCTCTCCTGCCCACCAAAGTAGCAGAACCGCCAGAGTTAATGCCCGCGATCACAGTGGACTCTGACTGCGGGCATTGCGTGACCTCCGCATTCCCCCCCCCCAGTCCCCACCCCCTATAGCTACTATACTGGGTCTCCTTGTACAGCGGAGACCCGCAGTTAATGCCCGCGATCAGAGTCCACTGTGATCACGGGCATTGTTGAGTGTGCCAGTCCATGACCCCCACCCATCAAATCGACCCCCCAAAGCAGAGAAACTATCCCCGGGGCCGGTCCCCACCAGCCCTGTACCTTTCACGTTGCAGGTCGGCTCCCACGCGGCGAGATTGCAGCAGCCGACCTGTTCCTTTGACAGCCGAGAGCCCTATGAAGGTTCCCAGGCCTGTCATAGGAATATTACTATTGAGGCTGGTTGTAGATAATCTCCCATAGACTGCAATAGGTTGTATTGCAGTCTATGGGATGATTGCAGGTTCAAGCCCCCCTAGGAGGGGTTAATAGTAAAAAAATATATATATATATAGATATATATATATATATATATATATAAAACACAAAGTAATAAGTTCAAGCCCCCTCCCACTTTCACTAGAATACCTATAAAACTAAAATATTACTGTGAAACACATACACATTAGTTACCCCTGTGTCCGAAAATGCCCGGTCTACAAACTTATAAAAATATTTTACCTCTGTGGTGAATGCCGTAGTGAAAAAAAAAATCAAAACTGCTGTTTTTTCGCTGTTTCACCTCTGATAAAAGTTGAAATAAAAAGCGATCAAATGTGTGATTGTTGTTCATGGAAAAAATTAAGACCTAGCCCTTTTTTCAGAGAAAAAAATAATATAAGACCCTGTCTTATTTTCGGAGAAACACGGTATTATTAGTAGGTAATAATAGTAATAATAATATTAGTAGCAGGAAGTATTAGTAGTAGTAATAGTAGTAGTATTAGTAGAAGTGGGAGAACTTGCACAATTGGTGGCTGACTAAATACTTTTTCCCCCCACTGTATGTAGCATATCTAAAGCAGTATATGTAGTACATGGAGCATGTAGTATATGTAGTAATATATATGTAAGATACTGTATGTTGTAAGCAGTATGTAGTAAGTATACAGTAATATGTAGTAAATGTAGCATAATAGAAGCACAAACAGTATATACAATATGTAGTATAGTATACTGTATCTCGTATGCAGTATTTGTAGAATACATAGTTTATGCAACATGTAGTATATGTAGTAATGTATAGGTCACATATCATATGTAGTATGTAATAAATAGAGCATATATAATAATCACTATATCAATTCTCCCCAAATAAAGAATCTATTCAATAGATACTGAAGATATGTAGTATGTATAGCATGGTATATGCAGCATAGGTAGTAAAGCATATGTTACATATGTGGTATGTACTACATGTAATATTATATATGTTTATAGTATTTTGTTTTGATATATAATATAATATGATATATAATATAGGGTATATGTGGTGTACTGTATCTAGTATATTCTGTTTCATTATTATTATTATTATTATTATACTTACTTATATAGCCCCAACATATTCCGCAGCGCTTTACAGACATTGTCAGTCACTGTCCCATATAGGGCTCACAATCTACATTCCCTATCAGGATGTCTTTGGAGTGTGGGAGGAAACCGGAGTACCCGGAGGAAACCCACCAAACACAGGGAGAACATACAAACTCTGAGATGATACATATATGGGCTATATGTAGTGAACTGTATCTAGTATATTGTTTCTGAGATGATATATAATATGGGTATATATATTGCACTGTATCTAGTATGTTGTTTCTGAGATGATATATAATATGGGGTATATATAGTGTACTCTATCTAGTATGTTCTCTCTGAGATGATATATAATATGAGTATATATAGTGTACTGTATCTAGTATGTTCTCTCTGAGATGATATATAATATGAGTATATATAGTGTACTGTATCTAGTATGTTGTTTCTGAGATGATATATAATATGAGTATATATAGTGTACTGTATCTAGTATGTTGTTTCTGAGATGATATATAATATGAGTATATATAGTGTACTGTATCTAGTATGTTGTTTCTGAGATGATATATAATATGGGGTATATATATTGCACTGTATCTAGTATGTTCTCTCTGAGATGATATATAATATGGGGTATATATAGTGTACTCTATCTAGTATGTTCTCTCTGAGATGATATATAATATGAGTATATATAGTGTACTGTATCTAGTATGTTGTTTCTGAGATGATATATAATATGGGTATATATAGTGTACTGTATCTAGTATATTGTTTCTGAGATGATATATAATATGGGGCATACGTGGTGTACTCTATCTAGTATGTTCTTTCTGAGATGATATATAATATGGGTATTTATGGTGTACTTTATCTAGTATGTTGTTTCTGAGATGATATATAATATGGGGCATACGTGGTGTACTCTATCTCTCTGAGATTATTGTTCAGATGTATACTTTGGAATGTTGTCCTATGTGATGAAATTTTCACCAATCTAGGGCTGACTAAAGTAGGTGGGCCGACATATAACAGGATGCTAACCCTCTGGATCCATTATTCCTTCTTAATCTCCCTCCTCACCAGTGCCAGGACATCTCCATACCATTACATGGCCACCAACAAGACAACAAGCTCTACCTGCAGCTTTCCAAACGTGGTCCTCATGGACTAATCCCAGGAAGTAGGTCCATATAGGTCCTGTCCATGGAGGAACCACATTGATAATTCCATAAAGTAACTATTCTGAAGAGCCACTCATACACTCCTTCATTTGACCCCCTATCGATATGACGCCATAAATGTCATCTGATGACCTCGGCCTCAACAAGATGGCATCAAAAAGTTCCCGGAAGGTCAGAAGTTCAACGTCTAGTAAATAAGCTGCATCCTCATTGTTAGGCTAGACACCTTATCTTCCAAAAAAAAAACCTTGAACAAACGTGATCCCACATTACGGGGTAAGAAAATAGTCATTTCCAGGCCAGATTGTTCTCACCCAGAATTCCCAATGTTTTCGCTCAAGAAGAAGAAACGTTTCACCCAATGAAATTTATGGCACTTTTACCAAGTTACAAAATAAGAATCAGGAGAACATAAGAAGTCAACAAGTGAACTTTATCAGTCTGCCCAGTTGTCACTTAAAGGAAACCCATTCTTCATTCACTGGCATGATAGTATAGACGAGAGAAAGGGCCAGGACACAAACAAACCTTACAGCACCCGGGGCTGGTGTCAAACAGTCTGACATATTAATGGTGTGTGGTGTACCGCAAAGGATCTGATGTCCTATCGGACATGACCATACGCTCCTCCACCAAACTCCTTTCTGTAACACTCAGCTATTTCTACAACATTGTGCAAGTTAATTTTTGAAAATGTTTTTGTGAATTTTTTTTTTTCTTTTGTAAAAATATAGACCAATGTCTTTCAAAAATATAAGCAAAGGAGGCCTAGACCTCAGAAGGAGAGAGGTCTAGTGCTGTGATCAGAAGTACATTTGGGCCCCAATGCAAAATCTGCACCGGGGCCCACACCTACCATATGCCATTTATACCATCGACTTCTTATGTGCCACAAGGGCTTTTTGGATAATTCAGGCATCAGGGCCTGGTAATGAGTGCAACCTCTGCACCCTCTATAGTTATACACCTGTCTGTGACTACACCCTCAAAATGGAGGGGGGTCACTGAATATAAGGTTGCTTTTCTTTTCTAAGAAAGCGGGTGTAGTGTGCATGCGCCGATGCATCATACTACACCCAGATGCAAAGGGGACCAGAAAAGGAATGGAGCTTCAGCAGAGAGTGCAGCCTCCACAGTGGTCCCCTTCACTTCTGGGTGTAGTATGACGCATCCGGCCTGAAGAATAAGGAAAGGTTGTGCGCATGCGCCGATAATGCAGGGCTAGGCAAGACTTTGGAATCTCAGTCTGGCCCTGTCATTTTGCCATCTACTGCAGCCAGGTGGCCAATGGAAATGCTGGGGGTATGAGCAGCCTGCAGCATCGGTGACGCCCTCGGTGCCTCAGGCTGCTCATTTGTATAATCGGGTTTCTAAAAATTTATTGAGAATGGTGGTTCAAATTTAGAAAAGAAAAACAATCTTATATTCAGCTGATCCTGAGATATCTTGCGGTATATTTAGTTTAATTTGCTCTCATTCTTAGTCACAGATACTCTTTAAGTATTCTGGTCCGCGTCTAACACTCTATGAAAATGTAAGCGTTTCCCGGGTAACAGACTACAAACAAGCACTGGGTAGTCTGATCCTGTAGTCATACTCAATTCAAGTTCTAGTCTCCTTCTTCTTAATAACCAACTGTATTTTAGCAAAAGGTAGGGGACAGACAGACAAGGGAAAAATATGACTGTGGGATCAGACTACACAAAGATTGTTCTCTGTTACCGTGACAACATATAAGCTTAGACGGGAGATGGGGATACAAAATAAGGCTCAGGCTCTAAGGGCCCAGTAGCATTTGCTACCTCTGCACCCCCTATAGCTAAGTCAAACATACCCTTCAATTTTGTTTACTGACTCTCCCTTGATGGCAGACATCAAGGAAAGGAAGGATCAGGCTGTTGGATTCTGACATGCCTGATCCTATTGTTCTTAGGGGAGATAAGCCGATGCCAGAGGAATGTGGCAAAAGCTCTCTCCCCTCTTCCTATGCAATAATCCAGGAGACACAATTTTTTATAAGCTTCACATAGTTTCATCTGCCAGTTTATCCAGATAATTCTGTGATTTGTTTGACTACCGGAAAGAAAAATGGCCAATGTAATCCTTACGAAGAAGATAAATGGAAATTCTTTGGTAATTTGGTCATAGAGTTTGGAGACTTTTTGTGTGACTGATATACTCGGCTATCATTCACATTACTATGTTCGTTATTTTTTCTGGAGTGGTTTCACGTGTAAATCAGTCTTGCGAGATACAGCTAGACTGATTTATACTTGACGTATGGACGTAAGACAGATACATTGGACGCCAAGAGATCCCACCGCAAATAAAATAAGATAAAAAGACTATAAAATATTAGAATGTTATCTATCAAAGAAGTCTGAAGCCTCGATACTCTACTGTTAAGGTGACCGTACACATTTGTCTAAAGCTGAGGGTCCAACTTCTGAGAATGGGGGTGCCGAAAATGCCCCATGTGGATAGCGTGGTGATGCGTATGCTCGGCTGCCACTTTACGTTTATGGGGCTGATGGAGATCACCAAGGTGGAAGTAGCATAGTAATGAATGAAGCAGGTTGAGCATGTGCACCACCGCTCTATTCAATGGGGTACTTGATATCCCATATGTCATTTGGAAGAAAATCCATTTAAATAACCATCAGCTGAACACTTATTTCTCCTGACTCCCCAGGAACATGCACTCTCAGCGTCTATATCAATCCCAAAAGGGGAATAGAATAAGAATAAGAAACTTTGTAATATATTGTATTAAAGAAAAATGCTTCTTTCTCCATTTATTAGAATGCTTTCCACCTTAACTGTTCACTCAGTTTGATAACACTCTACCTTTTCTCTTCTTCATAGACTTCTATAGTGAAGTACAACTCCATCTGTATGTAGGGGTGACAGCCTGTATTTACTTTTTGGATACAGATTATATTAGTGATAGCTGACTAAATTAAGGTAGAAAATAGCCTGATAAATGGAGAAAGAAGCATTTTTCTTCACTAAGATATATTACAAATTTTCTTATATTGTGTACTATATATAATAAATATAATATGTGCTATTCATTTATATAAGGTTGGTTTATAATTGGAGGTACACTTTAAGAGCAATTTGGAACTACCATTACACCATTAATGTAATCCTATTGGGATAACCACTATGATTGTTCTTATACATTGCCCTATGACAAAGACAATCACAGTGTTTATCCCAATTGGATTACTCCATCTACCACATTACAGCCCTCTCTGGTGATACAAAAGTAATCTAAAAGTTCTTAAAGAGGCTTCCCACCCATACTGAGAAATGCCAGAGCTTTCTATGAGCTGACTACCAGGAAAACCACTAATGCTAAGAAGGAAGGAGCCACTGAAGTGGAATGGAGTTGTCCAGGAAAATTATCTGATGTGGTCATGGTACTTTACTAGCTCTATGGTTTCTTTGTTCTGATTGGTGGTCTCAGTGGTCAGACCTACTGGTCATGAAGTTATTTCATAGCTTCACATATCAGAAAACTCCTTTAACAAAAGTCATGTAGACTATGTTATGTTTTCCATCTTGTATTGGTTGATCTAGGCCTCAGACAATGACCTCATCTATAAAATACATATCAAAATTGGGTTCATATAATATTGATATATCAATTTTATTTCATATAATTTTCTTCTAAGGCTCTATGGTAACAGACTACAAACAAATCTAGTGTAGTCTGATCCTGTAGTCATACCTTTTAATTATTCCCCTACTTCTTGATAACCAATCAAATGTAGTAAAAAGTAGGGGACAGAAAAGGGAAAAATAAGACTGTAGCATCAGACTACATAGAGTTTGTTGTCTGTTGCCATGGCAACACAGGAGACAAATGATAGGAAATTTTTAGTCAAGATTCAAAGTAAAGTTTCTTCACTTTTCATTGTAGATGCTTTGGGACAAGGCCTGGACATGGCCTTTAAGGAACAAAACATATAATAAGTAGGGATGGGCGAACAACTTCATCATGAGCTGGATTCAACCCAAATATCCCAAATTGGGGAATCATCTCAAATTAACTAAAATGACCACCGCGACATGCATTGTGTTGAATTCTTATACTCTGGGGTCTCTTCAGACCCCGAGTATAATAGGTGGAGAACCAGGGAACCCACCTCCCCTGGGCCTCCACCTATTATAGTCTGGGGTCTGAACTGACCCCATGGTATAATAATTTCACTTCCGATCTGAACTTGTGCGACTTGAAACGAGTCAGAAACCCGAGCCAACCAACCCAAAACGAAAAGAATGTTGGGAAGTTCGCCCATCTCTAATACTAATTGAGTTAGATGAAGCTTCTCTATTTTGAGACTTACAAAGGCCTAACTCCCATATGCCCACCTTGTGGTGACTATTTATTATTTGAGGGACACCACATGGCGTCACTTGACCATGACAACCCCCTCTGCTGACGCAAGAAGAACCTAACTGTACTTAAATTATACGATCTACTGGAAAAGAATACATTTCTCTTACGGGGGTCATCTGTGCATTATAATTGCCATCTTGTATTGGTTAGTCAGGGTTGGAACCCATAAAGTCATCTATAAAATACACATAGTAAAACTACATCAGAGCCGGTCCATGTAAAACATGAACGTGCTGATGTCAACAGAAACAATGAGTCTCTGATGGAGAAACACAGTCTACGTTGAGTACAGCCTCGAAGATATTGGTGTTCACCTCCAACCACACACTCCTCCGGGGGCTCAGGAGGCATCGAGGAAAATATAACAATAAATATCTTTGTAGACGTATTTTCGAGAAGATGTGGAGAAAAAATGAATCTTTTCTTATGTTTGAGGGAAAGTCCGAGGTAGAACTTTAGAACATTCCTTCCATAGCGTATGGGCCTTTGTTTATTATTTCAGGCCTGGTGGAAAAAGCATCTAGGTGTGGACCTCACAAGGCCTACACTTCTCTAGCCACTGAGAAATAGAAATTGGATATGACAAAATTCGTATAGATTGTAGACCTCAACGGAAAACCTAAATTGCTCAATTCATGGATCCCCCCACCTCCCCCCGTCTCTGGTGTGGAGTGCGAATGTTTTTTTAAGGGTTTCAATTTAATGTAATTCAATTTCCTTCATGTAGAGGATAAGTCGTGTCATTATACTAGAGGTGACTATAGGACGGGGGAACAAGAGGCAGTTTTGCCGAGGATTCTTGCCTGCTTTTTGTTATAACACGGCAGTGTACATTGGAAGTGAAGGATCTGTCTACGGAGATGCCTGGCCAAGGTGGTCACGGAAGCAGCATTGCTTACGGATAATAACCAAATGTTCTAGAAACATACAGCATATTCATCTTGCCCTGTATATATATGTTTATTGTGACCACCGATGGGGAAACCTACAGATCTTGAATGACTCCTAAATGCCCCAAATTCAGGACACAATGCTTCTCCTACGACCAGAACTTTTTGTCCAGGACAACCATCTCTTTTGCATGAGAGTTTTTTGTGGCAGGTAAAAAGTAAATGCCATTCTGTTTGGGGACACAATAGCTGTTACCAGGAATTAGCTAAGCACTGGACAATTGTGGCTGACTCTGGGGTACTATGGCTCACAATTGGGCATTGTGGCTAGCACTGTGGTTAGCACGGTTATGGAGGCACTTTATGATCCAAACACAATACATACCACATTTACATGTCCCGACTTTGGCGTGAATATCAACCTTTGGTGAAGTGATTTAGCCCTGATCTAAATCATTGCTCATTCTTAGCCACCCATACATATAATGTCAGAACCAGGGTTAGATTAACCCACCAGAATACCAACAGATGGGTCCAGACTCAATCACTTCCTCCAACCCCATCTGGTGCCATCACTTTACACTAGGGTTTACTTCATACAGTATGATCACAAATAAACTATTAGACCTTATTAATGACAACTACAAAAAAATTACAATGTGATTATGATCAGTATAGATGGAGGGTGGTCCTCAGTATCTTTACCTCTAAAGGGCCCAAGCAATCCTTGTTCAACATGACTCACACAGTACTGCCAAGCCTACTGTGACATGTGGCCATGGGATTAGTCGTGGGCTTTACTCTTCTTTAAACTGGCTGGGTGATCAGCTGATTGTTGCAGGTCCGACTTCAGAAACTGAACTGGCCATACATTTTCCCTGCAGTGACCACTAAAGGAGAAAAGTAGTATTGCATGCTGGGCCATCAAATATATAATCTGGACAATCAGGAAGAGCAGGAATTGTAATTCATGGAGCAGCAGGAGCCACTCTCTGTCATCAGCTCTCTGGATGCCCCTCTATGATGTCCATGAGCCCTAATAGGGCATATGGAAAGGGACTGCCTTATTGGTGAAACCCTATTAAATGTGTTTTTGGAATTTTAAGGGAAGATGCTCTTAGAACGGATACTGGTGAAGGGGTTGGAAATACCATCTACACACAAGTTCAGCTGCATAGAGGCCCATTGGGGAAGGAGAGAGCAGCTAGAGTTGCCACTGGCCTAGTGTTGGACTGGCCCACCTGGTGGTGCTAGGCTCCAACACAATAATGGTCCAGAAGAACATACCCAAATTTGAAGGGCATTATGGCCCATTTCCTATGTTGAGAGTGGGCCCTCCTAATCATTTTATCTGCTGGGCCCAAGGAACCTCAATCTGACAATGCAGTGGTCCAACAATTCTGTGCCTATGTGCATGAGAGCAAGTCAAGAGGGGAAAGTGCTGCTGGCCCTGCTTTGTATCTGTCTGGAGAGAGACGTTGGCTTCCATATTGGTCCTACCCCCCCAAACTAAAAACCCTCTTTGCAGCACTTAGCCTGTGCATGCAAGCAAGGCGAGCCTCCTCAAAATTGCTCCTTTGCGCTGAAGGCCAAGTGGCCACCCTTCTGCTCCAGACCCGGTCACAGTCACCACCCACACTTATATCCACAGTTGTTGTACCCGACCAAAGAAGGTTCTCATTCTTTGACTACAAGTATGGAACTTAAAAACTGTAATAAAATGGTCAACAAAGAATATTAGAAAATATAAAAACTTCACTGAAAAGAAAAAAAAAACACTACATTAAGGGGACAAAAAGTCCACCTGCTGGCCTGCCCCTGCCCGCCCACCAACATCTTTACAACAGGCACACTTCTTATTGCCTGCCTAAAGCATCAGGCACATTACACACTCACTATCAACAGATCAATCAATTATACTAAGGACACATGTTACACACCACACACCATAAAACCTAATGCAACTTTAATGGCGTAAGTGTCATAGTGGCAGATGTAAGTTTTTGGGTGAATTTCTTATTCATCATGAATATCTTGTACCCGCCCTGCAAGATGGCATCTCCTGGTATATGCTGGGGGGGGATTGAGGAATCCCAGTAGCTGCTACCTCCAAATGGTGTTTTACTTCCTGCTTGACTATCTATCTATCTATCGAATATATCTATTATCTATCTATCTACTGTATCTCGTATCTATCTATCTATCTATCTATGTATCTCCTATCTATCTATCTCATATCTATCTATCCATCTATCTATCTCATAACTATCTATCTATCTATCTATCTATCTATCTATCTATCGTTTCTATCTACTGTATCTCGTATCTATCTATCTGTCTGTCTATCTATAGTATCTATCTATTTATCTCATATCTATCTATCTATCATAAATGTCTATGTTTTGTACTTTCTTCTATCTATCTATCTATCTATCTATCTCATATCTATCAACTATCTATCTATCTATCTATTATCTATCTCATATCTCTCTATCTGTATATCTATAGTATCTATCTATCTATCTATCTATCTATCTATCTCCTATCTATCCATCTATCTATCTATCTATCTATCTCCTATCTATCTATCTATCTCATATCTATCTATCTATCTATCTATCTATCTATCTCATATCTATCTATCAACTATCTATCTATATATTATCTATCTCATATCTCTCTATCTGTATATCTATAGTATCTATCTATCTATCTATCTCTCATATCTATCTATCTATCTATCTATCTATCTATCTCCTATCTATCCATCTATCTATCTATTTCCTATCTATCTATCTCATATTTATCTATCTATCTATCTATCTATCATAAATGTCTATGTTTTGTACTTTCTTCTATCTATCTATATATCTATCTATCAGCTATCTATCTATTATCTATCTATCTATCTATCTATCTGTCTATCTATAGTATCTATTTATCTCATATCTATCTATCTATCTATCTATCTATCTATCTATCTATCTATCTATCTACACTATCTCCTATCTATCTATTTATCTATCTATCTATCTAGCTGATCATCTCACATATATGATCATATAGTTATCGCCTTGTCTTATAATCTATATGTAGCTTATCCCACCAAACAAAAGCCCTCTCCCACCCCAATTATGCCCCAGCCGTTCCATAAAAATTCCATTGTGTGGCATAGTGTAGGGCTTGTGTTTCAGGCTGTCTGCTTACTGGAAGGTCTTGTTTTACACACTCATTAACTTTTTCCCGAGTCCTTTCTTTCTCCTTTTACACTTCTTGTTTTGTTTGCAGACCATTTTGTTGGTGTCATTTAGCCACCTGGGGGACCACATGAACCAGCGCGAGGACAATGGCTTCCAATCACCCCTCGCCTCTATACTATTATTATGTGTTTGCTGGAAGTGCTGAGGAATTAAGCAGCCAGCTGACTATGGAAGGGGAATAAGGACAGTCCGGGAACATTGATAGTGACAATGAGAGGCGCTCAGCCGCAGGATCATCGCTTCTAGGCTGTATTCACACTCAGCAGATTTGTTGCAGAAATTTATTAACCTGCATATGGGGTTATTTCTACAGCATGTGCATGGATTTCTGCAAGCTCCATCCAGATGGATCAGACAGACAGAGAAATGTATGCAACAAATCTGCCATATGTGAATTTACTCTTAACCGTGTTTTATAGTTGTAGAAAGGCAGAGATGACGTACAGTTTAGTATACAATGTATGGGAGGTATACCGGAGACCTAGGTATTGAGCTAGCCTTATTTTTTACTATTATCTATCTCCTATCTATCTATCTATCTATCTATCTATCTATCTATCTCATATATATCTACATATGTATACTGTAGCTCTCTCTTTCTACTATTATCTATCTATCTATCTATCTATCTATCTATCTATCTATCTATTCATTTATCTTTCCATGTAATATAATATTTGGGGGAAAGTTGAATACTCAACTTTGGTTATATACATATCATATATACCTAATACCTGTCTATCTCTCTTTCTCTCTATTTTATATCTATATTTCTATGTATCTAAAGTACCAGATATCATTATATAGCTCTATCTCATCTATCTATTTTTTTTCATATCTAGCAATCAATATCATCTATCTAATATAATTTATTGCAATTATGTAGAGGAAATAATTACTAATTATTAACTATATTTAAATATAATGAAACAATTTATATAAGTCTATATAATTTTTTCTCTATCTCTATCTCATATCTATGTTTATCAATGTTAAATCTCATATCTATCTATTTCTTTCATATCTTTCTATCTATCCCTCTATCTATCTATTATCTATCTATCTATCTATCTATCTATCTATCCATCTATTCTCTATCTATCTATCTATCTATCTATCTCATATCTATCTATCTATCTATCTATCTCCTATCTATCTATCTATCTCCTATCTATCTATCTATCTATCTATCTATCTATCTCATATTTAATCTATCTATCTATCTATCTATCTATCCATCTATTTATCCATCTATTCTCTATCTATCTATCTATCTATCTATCTATCTATCTCATATCTATCTCTCTCTCTATCTCATATCTATCTATCTATCTATCTATCTCATATTTATCTATCTATGCTTCTATTCATATTTAGATGTCGGTGACTGTATGATCATATATATGAAATAATCAGATAGATAGATAAATAGATAGATAGATAGATAGATAGATAGATCTCCTATGTCATCTATGTATCCTTCTTTATTTTTTTATCTCATTTGCTCCCAGGCTGTTGCTGAAGTTCTAAGCAGTCAGTCCTTCTGTTCAGATTATATATGTGCATGCCCAACCCATCGACCCATTTTCTGCCCAACTTCTTATGTACCATGGAGGCAGCTGTTATAGGGTCCATGAAGTATGGACCAGGGCTCAGATCAGTAATATGTGCCTTATCTATGAGCAGACATCATGTTCTTATCTCTCGGTACCGGTCAGACTGTTATGATGGGGCCCATTCTCCTACCTGGGGCCCATTTATCTGACCGTATATACAGTGCTGGCCAAAAGTATTGGCACCCCTGCAATTCTGTCAGATAATACTCAATTTCTTCCAGAAAATGATTGCAATCACAAATGCTTTGGTAATATCTTCATTTAATTTGTCTTCAATGGAAAACCACAAAAAGAATTGTCAAAAAGCCAAATTGGATATAATTCCACACCAAACATAAAAAAGGGGGTGGACAAAAGTATTGGCACCCTTTGAAAAATCATGTGATGCTTCTCTAATTTGTGTAATTAACAGCACCTGTTACTTACCTGTGGCACATAACAGGTGGTGGCAATAACTAAATCACACTTGCAGCCAGTTGAAATG